>CM069142.1:7629656-8229656 GCA_035221665.1 Okamejei kenojei
TACGGGGTGTGAGTGAGTGAGTGAGTGAGTGAGGGAATGAGTGAGGGGCAGCGGGCTCGGGGTGAAACGCGCGGCCCCTCATCACTCCCTCCATCACTCCCTCCCCTCACTCTCTCCATCACTGTCTTATCTCAGTTTCTCTGCCTCACACACTCCCCCCGCCTCACATCTCCACCCCTCCCGCCCCCGGGAGCCGGGCCCCTGTGTGACTGACTGAGTGAGTGAGGGGCTGTAAGCCGGCGCTGGCGCCTTTGCCGCCCGCCACACTCCCTCTATCAATGCTCACACACTGAGGACGGGCGGCCGGAGCCTCACTCCCCCTCCCTCCCTCCCTCCCTCCTGTTGCGGGGAGCCGGCGGTTCACTTGCCTGAGCCCGGCCCCGGCCCCGGCCCCGACCCGACCCGGCCCGGCCCGGCCGGGCTGGCAGACTCCGGGCCAGGCTCAGCGCCGGCTCAGGGCAGCGGGCGGGCGGACGGGGCAGCGGCGGCGGCCGGCGCCGGGCATCTCTCACGCGGCTCTGTCCGGGATCAGCACTCGGCCAGCAGCGGGAGGAAGAGCTGGGACATTTGCAACAGATGCAGTGTACAGCCTGTAACCAGATCTCCGGGAAACCAGCAGCACAGCACAGACAAAGAGCAGCTCCAGACCGGTGCGACACTGGGTAAATAACAGGCAGGCTCGACTAAAGTCAGCAACAGGCGTGTTGCATGCTCGGTGTAAGAGTGCATCACACACAAAGCAACAAATGCAGAAACTATATGCTCCACATATCACACTGTATGGTATCACCTCATGCCTCGAAAAATGTCAACAGACAGCAAGGTGCTTGCAGAAACTCGACAAAAGATTTTTAAATCCAATTACACTATTATAATACCAGGAAATAGCAGCTGAGCATTTGAACTCTGTAAATCCCACTCGGCCCAAGTAGAAATGCAAAAAATGCGTAAGAATGTGAACTGTTAAATTCGTGGCAAGTGGGCCTCGAGAATCCTTTTCACGATGCTGATAACTTTCACTGAGTGTAAGTGAAGTATATTTTGCTAGGAAAAAAAATCTCAAACCTTGTTTCCACCTGTGCAAGACTGAAGAAGCAAATGCTGTTGTCGTGTAAAGTTGTTGGATGTTGATATATTCTTAACCAGGTGAACATTGCTAGTGTGTAGGAAGGGACTGCAGATGCTGGTTTACACTGAAGATAGGCAGAAAATCCTGGAGGAACTCAGCGGGACAGGCAGCATCTCTGGATAGAAGGAATGGGTGACGTTTTGGGTCCAGACGCTTTTTCAGAGTCGGAAGAGTGAGACAGAGATAAGGAAGGGTAAGGTGTGAAAACGAGATGTCAAAGGGGATGCAGTTCAAGGAAAATGTAGAACAGATCATTGTTAGCTAGGTGAAGGTGACAAAGAAGCATACAGAGGTAAAATGTAATCGGGGGAAAGTCAGACAGGTCGGAGAACTATTTGTTCTTCCAATTTGCGCTGGGCCTCACTCTGACAGTGGAGGAGGCCCAGGACAGAAAGATCAGTAGGGAATGGGACAGGGAGTTAAAGTGTTTTTGCAACCGGGAGATGAGGGAGGTTTAGGCGGACTGAGCGGAGGTGTTCAGCAAAACGATCGCCGAGCCTGTGCTTGGTCTCGCTGATGTATTGGAGTCCGGATACAGTAGATAAGGTTGGAGGAGTTGCAAGTGAACCTCCTCAGAGGCAGAGACTCAAAACAATGAGCACAATGCTTTGTTTTTAAAAGAACGTGAAAAGTTAGCAAAACTCTTTTGTGTTGGAAGAAAAATAATTCTGCATTATTTTCAGCATAATGAGAAATGAAAAACTACATGTCAATCAAAATTATGTGAGTTGCTTGGGAAAACTACTGGTCCTGATTCCTAAACTGAATCAATATTTCCCAGATCGCGTCCAATCAATCTAAATTTAAATTAACAACATCAAACGTGTTCTTTTCTGTGCCATACCAACAAACAATGAAGATAAACATTTATACCGAGAATATTGACAGCATCCAGACAACATTTTGCAGCTAATATTCACAGAATCAAAATTCACGGAATAGGTTCTTTCTTTCATGTCTCTATGAAAGAAGTTGTGTATTTTTCAATTTCCCCACCTTCCACGCTAGATGCAGGAAAAATGTTCCCAATGTTGGGTGAGTCCAGAACCAGGGGCCACAGTCTTAGAATAAAGGGGAGGTCATTTCAGACTGAGGTGAGAAAAAACTTTTTTACCCAGAGAGTTGTGAATTTATGGAATTCCCCGCCACAGAGGGCAGTGGAGGCCAAATCACTGGATGGATTTAAGAGAGAGTTGGATAGAGCTCTCGGGGCTAGTGAAGTCAAGGGATATGGGGAGAAGGCAGGCACGGGTTATTGATAGCGGATAATCAGCCATGATCACAATGAATGGTGGTGCTGGCTCGAAGAGCTGAATGGCCTCCTCCTGCACCTATTTTCTATGTTTCCACCATTACTCTGTAAGTTCATCATTTTGAACATCATTGAATTATTTTTATAATTATCAAAATTGTTATGTTCCTATTGTTAGGTCTTGACAATTCTGATTAAAACAGTTCTCAAGAACGTTTGTCACTGATTTTGAATTTACTCCGTTTCTTATTGTCACATCTACCGAGGTACAGGGGAAAGCTTTGTTTTGCATGCTATCCAAACAGGTCAGATATCCCATACATAAATACAGTCAAGCCAACCTCAAGTAGATAAAGCAATGGAGAACATACAGAGAGTGTACAGAATATAGTTTAGAGCTATACCTGTGGGTAGCAAAATTCAAAAAGTAGAGCAATTGTATTGGATGATGGTAGATCCTTCTCTGGGAAGAACATGCAAAGAGACACTCCGTTCTTTGATATCCCATTCACCAAAATAAATAGCTTTTCTCTGTCTCCTCCATCCCGAGTCCACTCCTGCATCAGAATTTACCAACCTGCTTCAAGAAGAAGTGGTATCTTTCCTGAGATCTTCTCATAAACTGAGTATTTCCCTGGCATGTCTGCTGTGCACCTTCCCAACCAGCATGATGTGTGTGCCAGAATTTGGTCCACCATTCTCTGGCAGAGACATAACGAGTGATATAGAAGATCCTGGATTGATCTCCCATGCTTTTGTAACCGAGTCCTTCAACTACTTCATCAGCAGCTTTCTTTCCATCACAAGTTCACAAGTGTAGATGTACCTAGAGATTGGACATACTCAGTTTCCTGAACCACTCTTTTGAACATGGACCTCTGTTTCCCTGCATGCATATTAGTCTGAACAACACCAGAACCTCTACCACCGAGGAGCCAAAAGGAAGCTTAGTGCATGGTAACAGTAACACTGGTGAGCTTGCCTCCAAGGCAGAATCCACCTTCTGCCATTCCCTCATTGTTCCTGTGCCAGAAGTCTATAGCACCATGCCCTGGTGGGCTGTAGCAGTAAAACAAGGTGCATTATTACCACCTGCTCCCTGGTCAGCAAGACCACCACCAATAAGTGAATAATAACCAAAAAACACAAGAAACCTAAAAATTCGACAAATGGAAACTAAGGCCTCTTCTCTCTAGACTTTAAAAGATTATTTTTTTCACATTAGACCTCCCAAAGTGCAGCAGATTTTTCAATTAACTCAATCCGCCAAAGTTATGATCATTTACCTCTCTGTTTTTGTTATAATAAAATCTATAAATACCCTTGTATATCATTTACATTACATTGCCAGGATAGAGGATCAAAATGAGGATCTACAGTAAACATTATAAAAACAAATGAAAGCTACTAATGTTAACAATGTACAATTGTAATTTAATGTATAAATGGTATGCGGTGTTAAACGACATATAATTTTGAACTCTCACAAAAATCAATGCACAGTTAGTTTATTATCACATTTAAAACCAAAGATGTGCATTTGAACGGCAGGAAAAGGACATTATTTAAGATATAACATATGACAACATCTTCAGAGCATTGAGTATGATTAGAGAAACTGTAACAGATCAAGCAATAAAGAAGATTTATTCCTTGGTGTTTTTTAGATCTGGATGTGTCTCGCTGGAGAATTAAAGACAATTGTGACAATGATCTGTGCAGGATCTCCAGATTTTCAACTTATATATTAATGATTTTGTGCAAAGATAAAGAATTCCAGGCTTATTATTTATTTTTTGAGAGAACTTTATGACAGAACTGGAAATGATGTAGGTTCAAATCAGACCAGTGCAAAGTAAATAAATGAGGAAATCAGTGCAAGTGAGTTCAGTTTAAAACAGTGAGGTTGTCCCCTTACAATCCGAGAAAGAAATTGGGATTATCTTCATGATGAAGAGACACTTCAATTGTGCAGGAACAAATTAATTTATTGGTCTTGGTTTATTATTGTCTTGTGTGCCAAGACACAGTGAAAAACGTTATTTTGTGTGCTTTCCAGGCAGATCATACCACACACGAGTACAATTAATCGACAGAGAAAGGAAAGAAAGTGCAGAATGTGGTGTTACAGGTACAGAGAAAGAGCAGGTTTAAAACAATGCAAGGACCACAAAGATAGAGACTGAGAGACTGGAACTACACCCTAAGGATGTGAGAGGTACAAGAACCCGTTGCCGAATCTGGTGATGCATGCTTTCAAACTTTTGTGTCTTCTGCCCGACAGGAGAGGGGAAGAAGAGGGAATGACTGTTTAGTGAATGGTTCTTGATTATGTTGGCTGCTTGAAGCAGCGTGAAGTGTCCATTTACACAAACCATAAAGACGATAGTGCAAGTACAAAAAGCAATTAAATACAAGTTGGAATATAAAAGCAAGAGCGTGGTCTTTGAGTTGCAGAGCCCTTTACTCAGTACCAAAGTACTGCATTCAGATTTGGTGATTGCATTGCACAAAAGATATTTTGAGAGAATGTATTGAAGATTATGAAAATATTATGAATATTGAAATGATTAAATTATGATGTTGCATAACTTGATTTGTATTTTCTAAAGTTCAAGACATGATCCGGTTGAGGTTTGTAAAATGATAATGAGATTTGAATATGTAGGAAAGAACTGCAGATGCTATCGTCTTTATGGTTTGAATGCTGGAGTAACTCAGAGGAACAGGCAGCATCTCTGGAGAGAAGGAATGGGTGAAGAAGGGTCTCAACCCGAAACGTCACCCATTCCTTCTCTCCAGAGATGCTGCCTGTCCCGCTTAGTTACTCCAGCATTTTCTGTCTGCCCATGAGATTTGAATGGACCGATACATAGAAGTGGAATATATATGGAATATAAAGTATGAAATTAAAATTAGAGTTACATTAGTGAAGTTAGAAATCAAGAATTGACGCAAACCGACATGGAAATTTAGAGCTGCCATCCCCAAAAGTGTGTAAATGTGGGATCAGGTGGAATGTTAATAGCCATGATCAATAGATTTACAGTGGCTTGCAAAAGTTTCCATACCCCTTGAACTTTTCCATATTTTGTCACCTTACAACCACAAAGGTAAATGTATTTTATTGGGATTTTATGTGATAAACCAACACAAAGTGGTGCATAATTGTGAAGTGGAAGGAAAATGATACATGATTTCCAAATTTTATTACAAATAAAAAACTGAAAAGTGTGGCATGCAAATGCATTCTGCCCCCCTGAGTCAATACTTTGTAGAACCACCTTTCGCTGCAATTACAGCTGCAAGTCTTTTGGGGTATGTCTCTACCAGCTTTGCACATCTAGAGACTGAAATTTTTGCCCATTCTTCTTTGCAAAATAGCTCGAGCTCAGTCAGATTGGATGGAGACGTCTGTGAACAGCAATTTTCAAGTCTTGCCAGAGATTCTCCATTGGATTTGGGTCTGGACTTTTACTGGGCCATTCTAACACATGAATATGCTTTGATCTAAACTATTCCATTGTAGCTCTGGCTGTATGTTGAGGGTCGTTGTCCTGCTGGAAGGTGAAACTCCGCCCCAATCTCAAGTCTTTTGCAGGCTCTAACAGGTTTTCTTCCAAGATTGCCCTGTATTTGGCTCCATCCATCTTCCCATCAACTCTGACCAGCTTCCCTGTCCCTGCTGAAGAAAAGCATCCCCACAGCATGATGCTGCCACCACCATGTTTCACAGTGGGGATGGTGTGTTCAGGGTGATGTGCAGTGTTAGTTTTCCGCCACTCATAGCGTTTTGCATTTAGGCCAAAAACTTAAATTTTGGTCTCATCAGACCAGAGCACCTTCCTCCATATGTTTGCTGTGTCCCCCACATGGCTTGTGGCAAACTGCAAACGGGACTTCTTATGGCTTTGTTTCAACAATGGCTTTCTTCTTGCCACTCTTCCATAAAGGCCCGATTTGTGGAGTGCACGACTAATAGTTGTCCTGTGGACAGATTCTCCCACCTGAGCTGTGGATCTCTGCAGCTCCTCCAAGGTTGCCATGGGCCTCTTGGCTGCTTCTCTGATCAATGCTCTCCTTGCCCGGCCTGTCAGTTTTGGTGGACGTCCATGTCTTGGTAGGTTTGCAGTTGTGCCATACTCTTTCCATTTTCGGATGATGGATTGAACAGTGCTCCGGGAGATGTTCAAAGCTTGGGATATTTGTTTTATAACCTAACCATGCTTTTAACTTCTCCACAACTTTATCCCTGACCTGTCTGGTGTGTTCCTTGGGCTTCATGATGCTGTTTGTTCATTAATGTTCTCTAACAAACCTCTGAGGCCTTCCCAGAACGGCTGTATTTATACTGAGATTAGATTACACACAAGTGGACTCTATTTACTAATTAGGTGACCTCTGAAGGCAATTGGTTGCACTGGATTTTATTTAGGGGTATCAGAGTAAAGGGGGCTAAATACCTTTGCACGCCACACTTTTCAGTTTTTTATTTGTAAAAAAATTTGAAAAGCATGTATCATTTTCCTTCCACTTCACAATTATGCGCCACTTTGTGTTGGTCTTTCACATGAAATCCCAATAAAATATATTTACGTTTGTGGTTGTAACGTGACAAAATGTGGAAAAGTTCAAGGGGTTTGAAAACTTTTGCAAGCCACTGTACATGTACAGCTTCATGCACATGTTATGGGATCACGGTGAACATGCAGGTAAATGTGCATATCAACCAGGATTATATCGATTTAGTGTAAGAAACCAGAGGCTTAACTAGCCCCTGTGTTTCTTATGCTTCCTTATGTTTCTGTATAACAAATTGTAACATTGAGACAAAAAGACACAGCGCTGGAGTAACTCAGCGGATCAGACAGCATCTCTGGCAAACATGGATAGGTGATGTCATGGGTCGGGACCCTTCTTCAGACCGATATTCAAACTGTAATATTGAGAACTTCATTACATTATTGAATTGTTTGTGCAACATTAAAATTAATATCATGTCTTAATTTCAGGATATGTAGAGCATGTGTCTTGAAAGCACCCAGGGCTGGATTTGGCTGAATGGTAAATCTAACAGCCCTCATCTTGTGCAGCATTGCTAGTGACATTTGTGTCCAGTTAAATGTGGCCTTGTGATCTGAGATGTAATAGGTGCCGTGCTTCTCCAAAGCCTCCTGAAAATAGCATCCTATCACCCAGCGGACCATTGAACGGCAAAGCTGTTCCAATCCGTGAGGACATGGACATTCTCCTCTACGTACCATCTGAACGGAAGAGTAAGTCTTACCTTTGACAACCTGCACGTCACTGAAACGTAACTCTTAAGGGCCTGTCCCACTTAAGCAATTTTTTTTTGAGGACTGCCGGCACCCGTCATAGTCGCAGCAGGTCACCGAAAATGTTCAACATGTTGATAATCCAGCGGCGACCAGGAATGTCACGGCGTGACGCCTATATGGTCGTGAGTAGTCGCCCAAAGAGTCGTATCTTTCACTGATCGCCGCTAGATTTTCAACGTTCAACATTTTCGGCGACCTGCTGCGACTATGACGGGAGCCGGCAGTCGCCGAAAAAATCACGTAAGTGGGACAGGCTATCCTGTGCTACAGTCTTCTTCAGCTTTGCACTATTCGTAATTCTTTGTTATACAATTGAATAACTTTTCATTTACTTTTCTATCATTTTTTTTAATAGCTATCGATTAAGTATTTTTTGTCATCCACTTTTGTGAAGTGAAACAACTTTCTGGATCTGATTTGACAGTGAATAAAATATTTTATGTGTGGGAAAGACCTGCAGATGCTGGTTTATACCGAAGACAGACACAAAATGCTGGAGTAACTCAGCTGGACAGGCAGCATCTCTGGATAGAAGGAATGGGTGACTTTTCGAGTCGAGACTTCTTCAGACACGGTCTGAATATTTTATTACAGAACAAATGACAGATGATGAGGATATTTATAGGCAACGACGCATGTTGTATATACAGGCGAATATCCTCTTGCGTAAATTTGGTGCGTGTGCAGATGTGGTGAAGATGTCACTATTTAGAGCATACTGCACACCCCTCTACACTGCGCACCTGTGGTCGAACTATTTAAAGACAAGTATGCAGAGACTAAAGGTGGCATATAACGATGCCATGAGAACACTGCTAAGGCAACCAAGATGGTGTAGTGCCAGTAATATGTTTGTGGCTGCAGGAGTCAGTACTCTAGAAGCTATCCTAAGACAACACATGTATAAATTCATTTGCAGGATAAATGACTCTAAAAATGTGCTTATTGTGGCCTTGACAAACATAAGGGTTAGCACTACACGCTACGAATCTCAGTTGTGGAGACACTGGTATCGTTGTCTCGTTGTACGACATTGATCATTTTTTACTCTGGATTTTTAACTTAAATATTGTGGGGTTTTTTAAAAAATATATAAATTATGATGTTTTTATGTGATTTACCATGATTTTATATATATTTATGATATTTGA
This sequence comes from Okamejei kenojei, assembly GCA_035221665.1. Taxonomy (NCBI): domain Eukaryota; kingdom Metazoa; phylum Chordata; class Chondrichthyes; order Rajiformes; family Rajidae; genus Okamejei; species Okamejei kenojei. The sequence continues at coordinate 7,638,528 of CM069142.1, forward strand.
GATGCAATGCATTTTTTCATGTAATGTTGCCCCTTGTCTGGACCTTGAGTCCGAAATAAAGTTATTATTATTATTATTATTATTATTATTATTATTATTATTATTATTATTATTATTATTATTATTATTATTTTAACTTGCCCTTCCTGATCAAGGTACAATGCTGCCCGTCAATGGGTGTTGACTCAGATTGATGAAGCAAATCACACCTACTCTCCCCCTCCACCAATATCCTAGCTGTTGTGTTCAGGGCTCCGTGAATTTTGCTGTGTACTTGACAACTTTTCAAGCAAATACCTACAGAAAGTCTACTGGCATGTGGAAATCTAACAATAATAGCAAAGCTTGTTTCACGAACTTTTTTTTTGGTTTAATATTTTTATTAGAAGCATTGCATATTATCTAAGGTACAACAGCACTTCAAATACAAATCAGACTTATCACAAACGTTGTACAGATATTACGGGACAATTTATATATGCTACTGTTTTTGATTTTTTTTTTGGGAAGGTAAGGGAGTGAAAAAAAAGTAAAAGTATACCAATAATCAGGACGTTGTGATGAAATAATAATGATTATATAATAAAAAAAGAAAAAAGAAAAGATAAACAAGGGAAAAAAAACAATTATATAATTAAAAATTAAATAAAGGAATCTTTACATTGAATGGAACAGTTTCATATAACAATATCTATTGAGACATATATACAGATCCCAATACTTTTTTCATCTAACCCTACACCAGGATACTTATTGAGTTATGGTGCTGAGCTCAGCTACCCCTTTAAGTAATCAATGAATGGAGACATATATGTTCAAAAAGTTCATATTTGTTCATTAGGACAAACCTAATTCTCTCCAAATGCAACGTCTCCGACATTTCCACAGTCCACATTTTGATTGTGGGGGATAATGTTCCCTTCCAGAATTTTAATATTAATTTTTTTCCAATTATCAAACAGTACTTTGGTTCTGTCTTCACTAAGGAAGACATAAATAATTTGCCGGAAATAGCAGGGGATCGCGGGTCAAATGAGATGGAGGAAATGAGTGAAATCCAGGTTAGCCGGAAAGTGGTGTTGGGTAAATTGAATGGATTAAAGGCCGATAAATCCCCAGGGCCAGATAGGCTGCATCCCAGGGTACAAGGAAGTAGCCCCAGAAATAGCTGATGCCTTAGTGATAATTTTTCAAAACTTTTTAGATTCTGGAGTAGTTCCTGAGGATTGGAGGGTAGCTAATGTAACCCCACTTTTTAAAAAGGGAGGGAGAGAGAAAACGGGGAATTACAGACCAGTTGGTCTAACATCGGTAGTGGGGAAACTGCTAGAGTCAATTATTAAAGATGGGATAGCAGCGCATTTGGAAAGTGGTGAAATCATTGGACAAAGTCAGCATGGATTTACGAAGGGTAAATCATGTCTGACGAATCTTATTGAATTTTTTGAGGATGTAACTAGTAGAGTGGATAAGGGAGAAGCAGTGGATGTGTTGTATCTGGACTTTCAGAAGGCTTTCGTCAAGGTCCCACACAAGAGATTGGTATACAAACTTAAAGTACACGGTATTGGCGGTTCAGTATTGATGTGGCTGGCAGACAGGAAGCAAAGAGTAGGAATGAACGGGTCCTTTTCAGGATGGCAGACAGTGACTAGTGGGGTGCCGCAAAGTTTGCGGATGACACGAAGCTGGGGGGCAGCGGTAGCTGTGAGGAGGATGCTAGGAGGCTGCAGGATGACTTGGATAGACTGGGTGAGTGGGCAAATGCATGGCAGATGCAGTATAATGTGGATAAATGTGAGGTTATCCACTTTGGTGGCAGAAACAGGAAGGTAGACTATTATTTGAATGGTGACCGATTAGGAAAAGGGGAGATGCAGCGAGACCTGGGTGTCATGGTACACCAGTTATTGAAAGTATGCATGCAGGTGCAGCAGGCTGTGAAGAAAGCGAATGGTATGTTGGCATTCATAGCAAAAGGATTTGAGTACAAGAGCAGGGAGGTTCTACTGCAGTTGTACAGGGTCTTGGTTAGGCCACACCTGGAGTATTGCGTACAGTTTTGGTCCCCTAATCTGAGGAAAGACATTCTTGCCATAGAGGGAGTACAGAGAAGGTTCACCAGACTGATTCCTGGGATGGCACGACTTCCATATGAAGAAAGACTGGCTTGTACTCGCTGGAATTTAGAAGATTGAGGGGTGATCTCATAGAGACTTACAAAATTCTTAAGGGGTTGGACAGGCTAGATGCAGGAAGATTGTTCCCGATGTTGGGGAAGTCCAGGACAAGGGGTCACAGTTTAAGGATAAGGGGGAAGTCTTTTAGGACCGAGATGAGAAAATCATTTTCCACACAGAGAGTGGTGAATCTGTGGAATTCTCTGCCACAGAAGGTAGTTGAGGCCAGTTTGTTGGCCATATTTAAGAGGGAGTTGGATGTGGCCCTTGTGGCTGAAGGGATCAGGGGGTATGGAGAGAAGGCAGGTACAGGATACTGAGTTGGATGATCAGCCATGATCATATTGAATGGCGGTGCAGGCTCGAAGGGCCGAATGGCCTGCTCCTGCACCTAATTTCTATGTTTCTATGTAATCAAGAAAATTTCTTTGACTTACTGTTAATATTAAGCTTGAGTCAGGGACTCCTAATATTATTAACTTTAGATCAGGGTCCAATTTAGTTTTAAGAACCTCAGAGATGATTCCAAAAATATCAGCCCAATAACTATTAAGTTTTATGCATGTTACAAAACTAAGCGTTAAGTTGGCTTCTAAATTCTGACATTTATTGCAAATAGAAGAGATGTTAGAAAAAATTCTATTTAATTTTGTTTTTGAGTAGTGTAATCTATGTATTACTTTAAATTGTACCAAAGTATGTCTGGCATTTAATGAGCATCGGTGTATACGTTGTAAACTTTCTTCCCAAGTGTCTTTCATTATAGATAGACCTATTTCATGTTCCCATATCTCTAGGTATGATTCTGTTGTTGGGACTTCCCTATCCAAAAAGTATTAATTTTTCTGTATTTGGGTGCTTGTTAAGCCACTCATCCAATAATCCTGGCTCTCTATTCTTATAGTCTTGCATGTTTGACTTGATATAGTCTCTAATTTCTAAATACCTAATCAAGTTATTTGGGTGTAATCCATAGATATCTTTAATTCTTGAAATTATAGAAATTTTCCTTTCCTGTAAAGGTGTTCTATCCTTATAATTCCTAATTTTTTCCACTGTCTAAACCCCTTATCCAATATAGAAGGTTTAAATAAAGGAATATTCATAATTGGTAAACAGAGTGACATATTATCCAGATGTAAAGTCTTAACTATTTGTTTCCAAGTACGTATATTGCTATAAATTATAGGGTTATCCCCGTAAGTTTTTTTTTGTACTTCACTTGGAGCAAGAAGAATCGAACTTATATCAAATGGTAAACAGTCTTCCTTTTCCATCTTTAGCCAAGCTGGTTCCTGGTCCATTTTTACCAGCCAAAAATTCATATTCTTAATCTGAACCGCCCAAAAATAATATAAAAAATTAGGTAACGCTAATCCTCCATTTATCTTGGATTTACATAAATGTTTTTTACTTATTCTGTGATTTTTATAATCCCAAATAAAGCTGTTAATAATAGAATCGATTTTTTTGAATTTTTTTTTTGGGAGATATAAAGGGATAGCTTGAAATAAATATAATAATTGTGGTAAAAAGACCATTTTTATAGCATTTATTCTGTCAATCATTGATATTGGTAGTGTTTTCCAGTATAAAATATTCTTTTTTAGTTTATCCAATAACTGAGGATAATTTAATTTGAATAATAGATTATAAGATTTAGATACATTAATTCCTAGGTATTTAAATTTATCTGTAACTATTTTAAACGGAAATTGTTGTAATATGTTTACTTTTATTCCAGTTATAGGCATAATTTCACTTTTATTCCAATTAATTCTATATCCTGAAAATGTACCGAACTTATTTATAATGTTAAGTAATACTGATCTCCGGTTTTGTGATATATATTAAAACATCGTCTGCATATAAAGATATTTTATTCGTTGTGGTATTAGTATCATATCCATATATTTCTGGATCTGATCTAATCCTTTCGGCTAATGGCTCGATTGCGAGAGCAAATAATAAAGGTGATAACGGGCATCCTTGTCTACAACCCCTAGAAAGATTAAATTTAGCTGATAATAATTGGTTTGTTAGTATTTTTGCTGTAGGGTTGGAGTACAAAATTTTAACCCATTTACAAAATCTATCGCCCAGTTTAAATTTCTGCATTGTCTTAAATAGGTAAGGCCATTCAACCTGGTCGAATGCTTTTTCCGCATCTAGTGAAATGACAGCTAATTCAATATCATTAACTCTTTTTGAGTATATGATATTGAATAGTCGCCTCAAGTTATAAGTGGAGTAGCATTTGGGAATAAAGCCTGTTTGATCATGATGTATTAGTTTATTAATCACTAAACTTAACCTTTGGGATAAAATTTTAGTTCATATTTTTTGATCAGTATTTAGAAGAGCAATTGCTCTATATGATCCAGGATCTTCCAGATCCTTATCTACTTTAGGAATGAGTATGATTGTAGACTCATTTAGAGTTTCTGGTAACTTTCCTTGTTCATAAGCATATTTATATATCGCTTGTAAATGTGGGGAAATCAAGTCGTGAAACTTCTTATAAAATTCAGCACTTAGGCCGTCAGGGCCAGCAGCTTTTCCATTTTTCAACGATCTGATTGATTCCTCAATGACCTTTACTGATATTTCAGCATCTAACAAGTCTTTGCCTTCCTGATCTAAACCTTTGATATGACATTCATGTAAGAATGCTTCCATTCCATCCGATTGCCCCATCAGTTTGGTTGAATAAAGTTTTTGATAGTAATGCAGAAATCTGTCATTAATATCTTTTGGCAAAGTTAATATTTCACCTTGTTTTTATCTGATTTTATATATCATTTTTTCCTCATCTGATTTTCTAAGCTGCCATGACAATAATTTTTGTGGTTTGTCACCAAATTCAAAATGTACTTGTTTAGTCTGTTGAAAAAGTTTTATAACATGATTTGAGTATATTTTATTTAGCTTATATTTTAATATTGCAATTTTATTATGTATCACCTTAGATGGAGATATTGCATTTTCAATATCTAATTGCTTTATTTCATTTTCTAAAGTTTGTTGCATCTTTCGGTTTTCCTTATTAAGGTATGCTTGTGCAGATATTATAGCACCACGCATAAAGGCTTTAAATGTGTCCCAAAGAAGTGACGCAGAGATTCCGGGTTTGTCATTAGTCTCAAAAAACAATTTAATCTGTTTTACCAGATAATCATAACAAGCCTTTTCCTTTAAAATTTGAGGGTTGAGTCTCCATTGAGATTGTTTATTAGTTATACCGTTTAATTTTTTCTTAAATGTTAATGGCGCATGATCCGAAATAATAATATTATATTTTGAGTCATACGTAAATGGAATTAGTTTTGAGTCTATTAAAAAATAATCTATCCTTGAATAGGTTCCAAATACAGGAGAGTAAAATGAGTATTCCCGAACAGAAGGGTTATCAATTCTCCAAACATCCTTAACATTTGCAGTATTTATAAAGGAATTTATAAATTTGCTTGATTTACATGTAACTTTTCTTTTAGTAGATGATCTATCTAGATAATTATCTAAAGTACAGTTTAAATCCCCCCCATTTATTAGATTATGTTGTGTAGATACAGGAATAGTATTAAATATTTTCTTAAAAAACAACGGATTATCGAAATTAGGTCCATATACGTTCATAAGAGCAATTTTTTTAAATATAATTCACCCGTAATTATTATATATCTCCTCTCAATATCTTCTATTATTGAGGTATGTTTAAATGGTATACCTTTACGTATAAGAATTGCAACCCCTCTAGACTTTTGCATAAATGAAGAATGATACACTTTAGAAATCCATTTTGCTGTTAGTCTATATTGAGCATCCTTTTTGAGGTGTGTCTCTTGAAGAAAGATTATATCTGTTTTAAGTCTATTTAAATGAGCTAAAACCTTACCTCTTTTAATTGGTTCATTAATCCCCTTTACATTCCAACTGCAGAAGGTGATTCCATCACCCCCAGTTTTCATGTTAATGTCTTGCATTTTGGTGTTAAGATGGATTATAATGGAGTAGATGTCTCAGCACATCTATCCCAACCTCATACCCGTGTTTCAGATCGATGCGTTTTAATACATGTAACTTTATCTTACGTACATATCTTTTCAAACAAAATTCATAATACCATTCATAACTAAAAATGTAATATAATACTTTATGTAAAACAAAAATAAAATAAAAATAGGAATAATAGATGTTAATAGAGTTAGTAATGTGTGGAGGGTAAAGGGTAACTACAGCTATTTTAAGCGTAGTTAGTGTTAGCCACACTAGTGTGGCTATTAATCTAACGACTTCCGTTATTAAAAAAAGATATTAATCTTTAATTTAATATTTAAACTTAAATATTTGAAAGCATTCTTGTGGTCGGAGCACTAATTGGCAGTGCTTAATTTGAGAAGAAAACGGTGCCAATACACATTTCAATTAAGAACTAAGCTGCATTTATTCCTAATTGCCAACAATATACCCTCCTCTTCTAGGTTGATTGTGTGACCAATCAACTTCTAATTTAATAAATCAATATATTTTAAAGTATAAAATCTAAATTAAAAAATAAAATTCTAAAAATGTGAATTTTGTTTGCCATTTTCGAGGTGCTGGCATGTTGACCGTCACAATAAACCACTACCACTTGGTTTTCTTGGTTTTCATGGTGATGCTCTGTGCCTGACATAGTGACAGCCATCAATGGTGAGAATGGATCCTGGTGTGGCTCCTCAACATGGCTATCAGGTGCCCAGAAACAGGCATTTTAGTTTGGTGACGTCACTTCTATTGGTGTATTTCACTTCCATCTGTTTTGTTCAACATCATTCTAACAATGAAATACAGGTGAAAGGATAGGGAGATAAAACTCAAAGCAAAGTCCTCTTGAACTGAAATATTTGCTGTCGGTTAGATACATTTTAATACATACTAGACCGAGGGGGGCTGGTTGGGTCCCATCCCTTCAACGCACGATTGCGGGGGGAGGCCTGCGGCATCACACACACACTAACCACCCCCCAAACACCCAGGGAGGGGGATAGGGGTGAAGGGGGGAGGGGGGAAGAGGGGGGTGTGGAGAGAGAGTGGAAGTGGAGAGAGTGTGGAGGGGGAGAGATAGGAAGGGAGACAGAGCAGGGGGAGAGAGGGGGGGAAGGGGGAGAGAGGAGGGGTAGAGAGAGGGGGATAGAGTGTAGAGGGGGAGAGAGGAGTGGGGAGAGAGGAGAGAGGAGGAGAGGAGTTGGGGAGGGAGGAGGGGGAGGGGGAGAGAGGACGGGGGTTAGAGAGGAGGGGTGAGTGGGGGTGAGGGGGAAGGGAGGAAATGGAGAGAGGGAGGGGGGTAGTGGGGAGGGGGTGCAGAGGGGGGGAGAGAGGGGGGTAGAGGGTGGAGGGGAAGGGAGTTGAGGGGGGAGGGTAGGGAGAGTAGAGGGGAGAGAGGAGGGGGAGAGAGGAGGTGGGGAGGGAGGTGACCCGACTCCCTGGAAACCCGGAGTGGGTAGCAGTGGGGGGGAAGGAGCATGATAGGAGCAGTTAGCAGTGGGAGGGAGGGGCGGGACTTCTCGACAATCAGAAAACCTCATGAACGCAGGTGAGCGGCGGTAAGCACCAGAGACCTCCGTTGACCTCTGGTGACCTCGGGATCTGCAGAACGTTTCTTCTGCACCTTTTGAAGAACGGGCGGGGGGGGGGGGGGGGAGAGGGTGATGATGTAGCTCGTGGAGAACAGTGCGCCTGCACGTTGACAGCAGCTGCTTTAATCCAGAGCCGGCGGGGGGGTGGGGGGGGGGGGAGCTGAGCCACAAGCAAAGGCATTGTGATGTCATCATCTGGCCAGAAAAAAAAGTCAGATTGGGGAACAATTTTAGGTAAAAACACAGGAAATAATGAACCAAATTTACAGATGAGGGGATTTTTGAAATCATGAGGTCAATCTATACTGGAATATGTAAAAATGTCACAGTTTCGGCGTCGGGTTTTCGAGGTGATGTGAATCAAAGGCGAAATGACGCACGCAACACACACACACACACACACACACACACACACACACACACACACACACACACACACACACACACACACACACACACACACACACACACACACACACACACACACACACACACACACACACACACACACACACACACACACACACACACACACACACAATACCTACACAATTATCAGATTTTAAGTTTGGATAGCCTAGACAGAAGATGAGGTCTTCCATCATTGGTTGGATATTCCTGAATGTATGATTCAGGATGAGTGTCAGATGGAACAACAAAGGGCTGGGGATTGATGATTGGGTTCAGGATCGTATGCCCTGGCCAAAGGGACACGCTCCACGGAGTGTTCGAACCATTACTGTTTGTTCTTCACAATAACAGCAAAGAAAGTTGAACTGGAAGAGGAATTACTCAGTTACTACTTCACCTGCAATGAACGCTTTGGGCACCGAGTGACAAAGGACTGATGCTGCATCTTACACTCTTTCATCTGGAAAAGCTAGGGCAAGGCAAGGCACTGTCGGGAACGTTGAAGAGTGAACCGAGGTATCTCAGAACAATTTGGTCAATTACTGAAGTTCAAGCCTCAAATATTTTACCAGTGTGACGCTTCTAATTGCACAGGGCTTGGTAGAGGAGGACCTCACTTGGGATGGGCCACACCTGCAATGGACCACACCTAGGATGAACCACACCTGCGATGGACCACACCTGCGATGGACCACACCTGCGATGGACCACATCCGAGATGGGCCACACCTAGACCACACCTCGATGATTCGCACCAGTGATGTTTCACACCTGTGATAGACCAAACCTGAGATGGATCATACCTGAGATAGACTACACTTGTGATGATCTACACGTGCAATGGTTCACACCTGTACCTAAGATGGGCCACACCCGAGTTGGGCCACACCTGGGATGTGCCACACCTGCGATGGACCACACCTGCTATGGGCCACACCTGCGGTGGGCCACACCTGCCATGGGCCACACCTGCTGTGTGCTCAGTCCCCTGCTCCGATCCCTGTACTGGCCAAGTGCAGTTATGTTGGATCCCATTAAGCTCTGAATGAAAAACCAATGAATGGAATTAATCTCCAGACTGGATAGAAGGCTGTGGGGAGAACCTTAGTGAGCTACATAAATAATAAGTAATCAAAGGAAGGATGAGAATATTACTTTAAAATAAACCAGATGCATGGGGTCAATTTACTCTAATTGAGAGATGCCAGAGGAGTCTGTTTACACCCAGGATGATGATTACCTGAAATAGTTATTAAGAATAGTTAATATTGACCATATTGTTTTGGAATCTCAAAACTGCTTGGTAATATAATAGGAAAATTAGGTACCAGAGAGATGAAATAAAGAATGCTGGATGTTCTCAGTGCCTCATGCCGAGAAACAGATTTAATATGTCGGGCCAGATATTCTTGAATGCCTTCTGATGAAAGGTCTTTGACCTGACACATGAACTCTATTGCCCATCCCATCACTTTGCCTGAACAGATGAGTGCATTCAGCATTTATTTGTGGTTTCCAGTAATCACAGGTGTTTGACTTGCATTGACTGGAGCGATAAAGGTTCATTGGTTGAATGTAGAGGAAGGAACTGTGGATGCTGGTTTAAACCGAAGATGGACATAAAAAGCTGGAGTAACTCAGCAGTAAAAGGAATAGGTGACATTTCGGGTGGAGACCAAAACTGAAGAAGGGTCTTGACCCTGAAACGTCACCTATTCCTTTTCTCCAGAGATGCAGTTTGACCCACTGAGTTTATCTTGTGTCTATCATTTGGTGAATGCTGTCACAGAGAGGTTTTGGCTGGTGTGCCAGCATCTGTTTAAAGGGTAGCACAGCGCAGATCAGGCCGGGAGTACAGACTCGGCCCTCTACATCCGGAACATTCTGACTGGACAGGTGGAACTGGCCCGCCAGTGGCCTTCTCCCTCCCAAAGGGCCAGTGTATTTTCGACATCTTGCTCATCGAATTCCTTGCCTCATTGACCGTGACCCCAAAGTAACCTACAGGGACAGGGTGAAGCAGGAAACTCATAGAGTCACGCAGCACCGAAAATTCCCTTCGGCCCAACTCCTCCATGCCGACCAAGCTGCCCCATCTACACTAGTCCCACCAACCTGCGTTTGGCCCATATCCCTCTAAAACGTTCCTATCCATATACCTGTCCAAATGTATTTTAAATGTCGTTATAGTTTCTGCCTCAACTACCTCCTCTGGCAGCTTGTTCCATACATCTAACACCCTCTGGGTGTCCCGATATTGCGGGAGTCCAGAACCAGGAGCCACAGTTTAAGAATAAGGGGTAAGCCATTTAGAACGGAGATGAGGAAAAACCTTTCACACAGAGAGTTGTGAGTCTGTGGAATTCCCTGCCTCAGAAGGCAGTGGAGGCCAATTCTCCAGATGCTTTCAAGAGAGAGTTAGATAAAGCTCTTAAATATAGCAGGGTCGGGGGATATGGGGAGAAGGCAGGAACGGGGTACTGATTGTGGATGATCAGCCATGGTCATATTGAATGGTGGTGCTCGCTCAAAAAGGGCCGAATGGCTTACTCTTACACCTATTGTCTATTGTCTGTTGTCTCTGTTTCCTATTAAATCATCCCCTCATCTTAAACCTATGTCCTCTGGCTCTTGATTTACCTGACTCTGGGTAAAAGACTGTACATTCTCCCTATATATCCCTCTCACAGATTTTTTTTTTTTTTTTTTCTCTATTAAAATTTTACTTTTGGACGTTAGATAAGATAGTAAGTCCGTGAGAAAGTGAAAAGAAATAGCCCGTAAAGACATAGAACGCGAGGAAGAATAAAAAAAAGAAAAAGAAAAATATAAAAAAGGAAAATATAAGAAAGTAAAATAAGATAAGATAAAAAGGGATGTACCTACTTCATATCTTTACACACCCCTCACCAGGTCCTGAAGTTATGTTGCACCCTATGCTTGTAATAAGTCGATAAATGGAGACCAAATCCTTAAGAATTGGTCTGCTTTGCCTGCTAGGACGAATCTCATGTCTTCAAGGTGTAACATTTCGGACATATTTGAAATCCACATTTTTACCGTTGGTGTTGGTGCATTTTTCCAAAATTTAAGTATGAGTTTTTTTGCCGTTATTAGGCCATAATTAAGGAAACTCTTTTGGAACGAAGTCAGCTCAAAGCCAACTTCCATTGTTCCAAAAAAAAATCAATTCTGCGTTCGGTTTCAATTTCATTTTAAATAATTTTGTAAAAAATTCAAAGATTTCATTACAAAATTTTTGGATTTTTATGCAAAAAACAAAGGAATGTGCTATAATAGCATCTTGAGCGAAACATTTATCACAAGTGGTGGAAACATTTGGAAAGATTTTACTTATTTTAGTTTTCGAATAATATAACCTGTGTAGGATTTTAAATTGGATTAGAATATGTTTTACCTTGGTCGAGCATTTGTGCACATATAGCAAGCGTTTATCCCAACTCTCTTTCGAGATTTTTATAGATAGTTCTTGTTCCCAATCTCTTCTAATTCTATCTGATGATGGTATATCTATATTTAGGATGATATTATACAAGTATGATATTAAGTTAGTTGAGTCTGCCTTTCTGTTCATAGCTTCATCTAATGGGTCTGGAGTCAAAGTTTGGTATTCTTGCGTATGTTTTTTCAAATAATCACGGATTTGAAAATATTTAAAATATTGATTACTCTCACACCTTGATACACCTCAACAAGATCACCCCTCAGCCTCCTATACTCTGACCCTGACGAATAAACTTGACTTGACTCGACTGTAAGGTGCAGGGGAGCACAATTGCCACAAGAGCCACAGTTCAGTTTTCTGCTTGTTCCTCAAGGAACTCCCTTGCAAATGAAATTGTTTCTATAAAAGTCCCTTCCGTGGCCAATTATAAATGTCCTAATCACGTCTGCCTCCACCGCCACCCCTAGCAGCACATTCCAGGCACTCACCACCCTACGTGGAAAGGTAACCTGTCCTGCACGCCTTCTTTAAACTTCGCCCCTCTCACCTTAAAGCTGTGCCTTCCAGTCTTTGACATTTACACCCTGGGAAAAAAACGTTTTTGACTCTTTACTTTATTAATGCCTCTAATAATTTTACATACTCTTTATCAGGTCCCTGCAATCTCCTGCGTTCCATGTCTGTCCAACCTCTCCCTGTAGCTAATACCCCTGACCCAGGCATTTTACTGTGTCTTTTGCACTCTTTGCAAAGCCTCCGCATCCTTCCTGTAATGGTGAGACCAGAACTGCAGGCAATATACAAAAATACGGCCTAACCAAAGTCCTGTAAAGTTGCACGTTAATGAGTGAATTTTTATAAGAAACTTGATAAATGTCCACCTGAGGCTTTTAAAGAAGAATGAGCCGCAATATTATTTCCTACACTTAAAAATAAATGGAATGAGTGGAAGGCAGTTTCTAAGAACAGGCAGCAGCTCCCCATTGTCAAATGAATTAAAACCGTGACCTCCGGGTTCAAGAACAGCTTCTTCCCGACAACTATCAGGCTCTTGAACACTGCCCAACACTGACCCACAGCAAATATGATCTTCTATGGACTGTGTCTTTGGTTGCACGACAGACTTTGGTTTTTACAGTACGATAGAACTTTATTTATCCCAGAAGGGACATTGATCTGCCAACGGTCATAAAACTCAAGATACATGAAACATGAAATTAAAGTGACAAGTGGAAAGGATTGGGGACATGCAAAGACATACAAAGAGTCAATCTACCCCATGACAGAAGAGGGAATTGTTGTACAGTTTGAGAGCCACAGGGAAGAAGGATCTCCTGTGGGGTTCTGTGCCGCATCTTGGTGGAACCAGTCTGTTCCTGAAGGTGCTCCTCAGGTTGACCAGTGTGACATGGAGGGGGTGAGCTGTATTGTCCAAGATGCTCTGCAGTTTGAGGAGCATCCTCCCCTCCAAGACCAACCTCCCGTGAATCCAACTCCACCCCCAGGACGGAGCCAGCCTTCCTGATGAGCTTGTTAATCCTGTTGGCATCTGCGGCCTTCCCCCTGCTGCCCCAGCACACAACAGCGTAGAAGATGGCACTGGCTACCACCGATTGGTAGAATATCTGCAGCATCTTACTGCAGACGATGAAGGAGCGGAGCCTTCTCAAAAAGTGCAGCCGGCCCTGTCCCTTCTTGTACAGGGCCTCAGCGTTTCTGGACCAGTCCAGTTTACTGTCCAGGTACACTCCAAGGTATTTGTATGCCTTGGTAAACTGCTCATCCACACCATTGCTGGAGACAGGGGACAGGGGTGTTCCTCTCCTCCTAAAGTCCACCACTAACTCCTTAGCCTTGTCGGTGTTGAGCTGCAGGTGATTCAGCCCACACCACTCAACAAAGTCGTTGACTACCTCTCTGTATTCAGCTTCCCTCCCATCACTGATGCAGCCCACAATCGCAGAGTCATCGGAAAACCTCTGCAGGTGGCAGAGTCCGAGTTGTATCTGAAGTCCGAGGTGTAGATGGTGAACAGGAAGGGAGACAGGACCGTCCCCGGTGGGGCCCCAATGTTGACCACTACCATGCCTGAGACACAGTTCTGTAGCCTGACATACTGTGATAATCCATTCAGGTAGTTGGTGATCCAGGACACCAATGGAGCTTCCACCTGCATCTTCGTCAGTTTGCTCCCTGGGAGTGCAGGCCGGTTTACGCTATTATGATCATTATTAGGATTACAGGTATTCATTTGTTGTATCTTTGATTTATTCTATATTTATCTGTGTGCTATTGCATTAATGGGCATGTTAAGCTGCAGAGAGCAAGGATTTCATTGTTTCATTGCTGGTACACATCAAGTTCAAGTTACATTTATTGTCACATGCACCAATTGGTACAGTGAGATTTGAGTTACCATACAGCCATACGAATAAAAAGACCACAATGCACAATAGAATTGAACATGAACATCCCCCACATGCCAATTAAACACTTGACTTGTCTACAAAATTTTAAAGCAAAATCTGAAATTAGACACAAAATAGTGTAGTAACTCAGCGGGACAGGCAGCATCTCTGGAAAGATCTCTGGAACCGTCTAAGCATCTCGACCTGAAACGTCACCCATTTCTTCTATCTAGAGATGTTGCCTGTCTCGCTGAGTTACTCCAGTATTTTGTGTCTAGCCTCGGTGTAAATCTGCAGTTACTTCCGACACAGGGAGTTTAATCTCTTCTCCTTCCACATTTGCCAGCATTATCATTACGAGTCAGTCACCATCAATGTACTGGAGTTTGGGGAAGGGGATGGTGAGATTGGGGAGGAGCAAGAGTTCACCTTGGACTATAAGCCTCATAAATATAGTAGCTATAAGGACTGTTAGTAATATGTGCCTTCTACAAGAGATACTGCCACAGACTTCAATAGAATCGCCTCTTTAACCATGACTGCTACCATCTAAAGGGTACGGTCATTGGATGAACACTGGCACCAACCTCACCCATTCCTTCTCCCCAAAGAAGATTTAAAAAGAGCGCCAAAGGCCCGGTTCAAGTGTTTTCCGTGAAGGTCGGAGACAAGCAGCAGCCAGAAGCAGCATGAGCGTGTATTGGCTGGAAGTAGGTGAGTCAGAGGGAAAGAAGATTTACTGTAAAAAGAGCGCAAAAGGCCCAGGTTGGAGTAATTTATAAATTAGCCCTAAAGAGGTTGATTGGAAGCAGCCTTGGTGAGGTGAAGTACCTTGGTGAGTAAAGTGTGAAGGGCCTGTCCCACGATGCGAGTTTACCCAAGAGCTCTCCCGAGTTAAAAAAAAATCAAACTTGTGGTTAGAATGTACGTAGCGGCAACGTCGGAGCTCGTGGATGTCACGTAGCGACTCGTAATGCTAACGGCAGGTACTTGTGAAGTTTTTTCAGCACTGTGAAAAATGTCCACGAGAGTCCCCGAGTATCTACGAACGGCTATTACTGTAATTCTCCGAGTTTGAATCAGGGGAAACTCGGGAGAACTCTTGAATTACCTCGTACAGTGGGACAGGCCCTTCAGTCTTTGGCTTAAGAGCCTTCGACGGGGAGGCTGAGGCAAGGAGGCTAAACCTGATTCAAAATTTGTGATTTTTTTAATCCACTGAAGAAATGGCAGAGAAGTTGGTGCAGTGTGTTTCCTGCAGGATGTGGGAAGTCTGGGACACCGCTGGTGCTTCTGAAAACTACGCCCGCAGAAATTGTGTCCAGGAGCAGCTCCTGAATGACCGTGTTGGGGAACTGGAGCAGCAGTTGGATGACCTCGGGGCCATCCGGGAAAACGAGAATTTCCTGGACAAGATCTACAGTGAGGTTGTCACACCAAGGATACAGGAAGAGCAAAGGTGGGTGACTGTGAGGAAGAGGAGTAAATGTGGATTGCAGGAGACCCTGTAGGTGGCTGTACCGACTGAAAACAGGTATACCCTCTTGGGAGCAGACGATACGACAAGATTGAGTGGCAGCCAGGGCTGTGACTCCAACTCTGGTGCTGAGGCTCAATGGGGAAGAGTGATGTCAGGCAGAGCCATAGTGGTGGGGGACTCCATCGTCAGATTCTGCGGCAGCAGGCGAGACTTCACGATGGTGTGTTGCCTCCCTGGTGCCAGGGTCCAGAACATCTCGGGGCGGCTGCACAGATCCCCAAGACTGAGTGGGAGCAGCCGGAGGTTGTTGTGCATGTTAGCACAAATGATATAGATAGGATGAGGAAGGAGATTCTGCAGCACGGAATTGGGTAAAAGACTGATAAGCAGGACCTGCAGGGTATTGATCTCAGGACTGCTTCCAGTACCTCCTGCTAGTGAAGTTAATAATAGGAAGATTGGGGAAATGAATGTGTGGCTGAGGAGCTGGTGCAGGGGGCAGGGATTTAGATTTCTGGATCATTGGGACCTCTTCTGGGGCAGGGGTGACCTGTACAATAGGGACGGGTTGCACCTTAACTGGAGGGGGACCGACATCCTAGCGGGCAGGTTTGCTAATGCTACACGGGAGGGTTTAAACTAGATTGGAAGGGGGGTGGGATCTTGCACATGAGAGGCTAGAAGTTGGTATGGAAGGTGGTGTGGGAAAGGTTAGTGGACAGAATAGGCAGGTGAAAGGCGGAGAGCGAGGAAGGAGGCTTTGTTTAAACAGCACGTATTTTAATGCAAGGGACCTGACGGATAAGGCAGATGAGCTTAGGGCATAGATAGGTACAAGCGACTGGGACGTTGTAGACATGACTGAAACCTGGTTAAGGGAGGGCAGGACAGGCAGCTCAATGTTCCGGGGTACCGGACCAGGGGGGTTACATTGTTAGTTAAGGAGGATGTCAAGGCTGTGTTCAGAGGACGGTTCATCTAGTGAGGTTATATGGGTGGAGCTGAGGAACAAGAAAGAGATGATCACCTTGTTGGGGGGGTACTACAGACCCTCAAATAGTCAATGGGAATTTGAAGAACAAATGTGCCAGGAGATTGCAGACAGCTGCAGAAACATCCGTGACCTGCACAGTCCATATACCTATCCACTTTAGTCTTAATGTTAAAAGCTGCAGGTCAAATAAGGTTGCTGTAGTAGAGGATTTCAACGTTCCCAATATAGACTGGGAAAATCATAGCGTGAAGGGTTAAGATGGGGTGCAATTCCTCAAAAGTGTTCTGGAGAGTTTTCTTAAGCAGTATGTGGAGGCCCCCACATGTGAGAGGACAATGCTGGAGCTAGTATTGGGAAATTAGGAAGGGCAAAGTGAATGAAGTGTGTGTGGAGGAGCCTTTTGAGACCAGTGACCACAGTTCGATTAGGTTTAAGATAGTTATGGATAGGGATGGAGAGGGTCCACGTGATAAAATGCTCAACTGGGGTAAGGCCAACTTTGAGGGTATGAGAGAAGGTCTCGCTCAAGTTGATTGGCGCAGGTTATTAGATGGGAAAAGAACATCGGCCAAGTGGGATGTTTTTAAAAGTGTACTGAAGAAAGCTCAAGATGTGTCCGTCCCCGTTAGAGCGAAGGGCAAAGCAGGCAAACATAAGAAAGCTTGGCTGACGAGGGAAATTGATACGTTAGTCAAAAACCAGAAGGATGCATGGGACAGGTATAGGCAGCTGGGGTCAAGTGCATCCCTGGAGGAGTTTCGGGAACTAAGGAATAAACTAAAAAAAGGAAATCAGAAGGGCAAAAAGGGGCAGGAGATAGCTCTGGCGGGTAGCATTAAGGACAATCCCAAAATATTTTATATAAATACATAAGGGGAAAAGGGTAACTAGAGAGAGAGGGGGACCTCAATGAGTATTTTTCTTCTGTATTTACCGAGGAGAAAGACATTAGGTCGGAGGAAATTGGAGCAGAAACTGGAAGTGTCTTGAGAGCAGTCAGGGTTACCGTCGAAGAAGTACTGAAGGTACTGTCGTGTTTGAAGGTAGACAAATCTCCAGGGTCTGATCTGATACATCTGAGGACATTGTGAGGAAACTAGGGGGGTAATTGCGGGAGCCCTGGTTGAAATTTACGAGTCATCCCTACATACAGGAGAGGTGCCGGATGACTGGAGGGTGGCAATAATATTGTACCTCTCTTCAAGAAGGGCTGCAGGGAAAATGCTGGGAACTATAGGCCGGTGAGCTTAACATCTGTAGTTGGAAGGTTACTGAAAAGTATTCTGAGGGATAGAATATACAGGCATTTGGCTGGGCAAGGGCTGATTACGGACAGTCAGCAAGGTTTTGTACATGGGAGGGCGTGTCTCACAAACCTGATTGATTTTTTTGAAGACGTGACCAAAATAGTTGATGAGGGCAGAGCTGTAGATGTTGTGTGCATGGACTTCAGTAAGGCGTTCGACAAGGTTCCGCAGGGTAGGCTGCTCTGGAAGGTTAGATCGCATGGGATCCAAGGAGAGACAGCTGAATGGGTAGCAAATTGGATCCATGGACAGAAGCCGAGGGTAATGGTGGAAGGTTGCTTCTCGGACTGGAGGCCTGCGACTAGTGGTGTGCCTCAGGGTTCGGTGTTGGGCCCGTTACTGTTTGTCATCTACATCAACGATTTGGATGAATACAAACAGGGCAAGATTAGCCAGTTTGCTGATGATAAAAAAAGTTAGTGGTTTTGCGGAAAGTGAAGATGGTTGTGAACGATTGAGAGCAGGATCTGGATCGATTGGCCAGGTGGGTGGAGGAATGGTTGATGGAATTTTGAAAATTGTGTTTAGTTCTGGGCACCATGTTATAGGAAAGATATTGTCAAGCTTGAAAGGGTTCAGAAAGAATTTACTGGTATGTTGCCAGGACTAGAGGGTGTGAGCTACACGGAGAGGTTCAGTGGGCTGGGTCTCTATTCCTTGCAGTGCAGGAGGATGAGGGGTGACGTTATAGAGGTGAATAAGATCATGAGAGGAATAGATCGGGTAGATGCGCAGAGTCTCTTGCCCAGAGTAGGGGAATCGAGGAATAGAGAACATAGTCTCAAGGTGAAGGGGAAAAGATTTAATAGGAATCCGAGGGTAATGTTTTCACACAAACAATGATGAGTGTATGGAACAAGCTGCCAGAGGAGGTAGTTGAGGCTGGGACTATCCCATCGTTTAAGAAACAGTTAGACAGATACATGGATAGGACAGGTTTGGAGGGATTGGACCAAGCGCAGGTAAGTCGGACTAGTGTAGCTGGGACATGTTGGCCGGTGTGGGCGAGTTGGGCCAAAGGGCCTGTTTCCACACTGAATGACACTATGAGATACTGCCTGTCCCGCAGAGATACTCCAGCATTTGTGTCCATCTTCGGTTTAAACCAGCATCTGCAGTTCCTTCCTACACAAAGGCTCATGCACTTTTCTGATTGGGCACATCACCAGTCCTTCGGGATATTCAGGAGCTAACTCTCCAATAGCACCATGGGGACACATTCAAGAAGATGGTTTACTACCATATCCACCCCTCTGAGAAATGCCATCAACATGTACTCTCAAATGATATTTCTTTTTTTAAATTAAAAAAAAAATAGTTATAGTTGGAAGAAAAGAAAGGAGAAAAAGTGAGATGTGCAAAGATGGAACCCCTAGACTACCAAAGTGGTGTAGCCAAAGAGTGAGTAAATGAAAGAAAGAAGAAAGGAATAGAAAAAGTAAGGAAAATAAAAAGACAGAAAGAGAAAGCAAGGAAAAAAATGGTGAATGACCTGCCTCACATCCCTCCCCACCCACCTCACCCAACCTGTAATTAGATCTAACTCCAGAGTTGTGTTGTACCATAACTATCTTTGTAATAAATCAATGAATGGTGTCCATGTCAAATTATATTTCTCATATGGGTATAGACCAAACACGGGCAGGTGGGACTAGTGTAGCTGGGCCATGTTGGCCGGTGTGGGCAAGTTGGGCCGAAGGGCCTGTTTCCACACTGTACCACTCTATGACTCAATCATCTGGATATTTAGAAACATAGAAAATAGGTGCAGGAGGAGGCCATTCGGCCCTTCGAGCCAGCACCGCCATTTATTGTGATCATGGCTGATCGTCCCCAATCAATAACCCGTGCCTGCCTTCTCCCCATATCCCTTGATTCCACTAGCCCCTAGAGCTCTATCTAACTCTCTCTTAAATCCATCCAGTGACTTGGCCTCCACTGCCCTCTGTGGTAGGGAATTCCACAAATTCACAACTCTCTGGGTGAAAAGGTTTTTACTCACCTCAGTCTTAAACGGATTCCCCTTTATTCTAAGACTGTGGCCTCTGGTTCTGGACTCGACCAACATTGGGAACATTTTTCCTGCATCTAGCTTGTCCAGTCCTTTTTATACTTTTATATGTTTCTATAAGATCCCCTAATCCTTCTAAACTCCAGTGAATACAAACCTAGTCTTTTCAATCTTTCCTCATATGACAGTCCCGCCATCCCAGGGAACAATCTCGTGAACCTACGCTGCACTGCCTCAATCACAAGGATGTCCTTCCTCAAATTAGGAGACCAAAACTCTACACAATACTCCAGATGTGGCTTCACCAGGGCCCGATACAAATATCAACATTAATTAACCATTTTCCTGCACCGACCTGAAGAAATTGCCCTGTCTTTACTCGTCTTGGTTCAGTAGCATTCTCTTAAAACTAGCACGATATTGGTCATTATTAAGTTCAGAATTTAATGCCCACTCTCAAGATGAATCCCATTAAACCATTCAATTTAAAGAAGATGTGGATTTAACGAAGATCCATCAGTCTGTCATTCGCTAATCTAACTTTATTATATCCCCTTTATTTGTCACTATATCTCCTACTTCCCTTTTATCCAATCCTAGATTTTCCTCTACTCACATATCTGTTTCTGATGCCAACATTTAAAAGTGATTGAGTGGTACATTGTGCCTGGCTGATTCTGTTGATGCAGCAAACTCACTGACAACGTACTGACCTCTAGAGGGCTCTCCTCACGTTGTTTAAAGTGATGGTTTTTATATAAGTGTTTTATCTAATATCTCTTCAGTTTCTCGCTTTGTGTTTTTTTCCCTGGCTACTTTGACTAAACCTGTCATGATTGTCAAGCAATGGCAAACATTTAAAGAATTAACTTACAATTCACAATTTATAAATATTCCTTGGTCAAATAAAATCTCTCAAGGACAAGGTCTAAATTCCACCAACGTGAGAGGTATCAGAATAGAGGAAGGCAGTCTGTGTGAAAGGGATAGCAAGCGCAAGGATTGAGACGCATTTTAGAATTCAGCGTGGATGATCAGGAAATATAATAAAACAATATGAGAGCAAATGATTAAGAGACATTAAAGTAGAGGTTTTTTTTATGTGAAAAAAAAAACACCAAAAAAAAAAATGATTGGCAAAAATATATGTGATTCCTAATTGATCAAACTAGGAGAAATTGTAAACATTGAAAAATGGTAGACACATTAAAGTAACAATCTGGTCTGTTTTCTCCGAAGAAAGACTGAAAATGCTGGGGAAACTAAGCGGGACAGGCAGCATCTCTGGAGAAAAGGAAAGGGTGACATTTCGGGTCGAGACACTTCTTTAGTCTGAAGAAGGTGACGTTTCGGGTTGAGACTCTTCTTCAGTCTGAAGAAGGAAGGTCTCGACCCGAAACATCACCCGTTCCTTCTCTCCAGAGATGCTGCCTGCCCCGCTGAGTTACTCCAGCATTCTGCGTCTATCTTTGGTTGAAACCAGCATCTGCAGTTCCTTGATCTGTTTTCTCAGCAAAAATTAATAAGACATTTTAATTAATAACGAGGAAATTAAAGAAATTAGTTCTTAAGTACCACTGGTGAAATTGGGTTAGTACACTTTAGTTTATTGTCACGTGTACTGAGGAACAGTGAAAAGCTTTTGTTGCGTGCTAGCCAGTCAGCAGAAAGACAAGACATGATTACAATCGAGCCATTCATGGTGTACTGGATAAGGGAATAACATTCAGTGTAAGTTAAAGCCAGTAAAAAGGATAGCCCGAGGGTACCCAATGACTGTATTCAGGACTGCTCACTAGTTGGTGGTAGGATAGTTCAGTTGCCTGATATCAGCTGGGATGAAACTGTCCCTGAATCTGGACGCGTGCATTTTCACTCTTCTGTACCGTTAGCCCGATGGGAGAGGCCAGGTCCTTGATTATGCTGCCAGGCTTGCCAAGGCAACTTGACTTGTACATGGAGTCAATGTAAAGGGCCTGTCCCACCTTCACGACCTTTTTTACTCCTGGACATTTTTCATCATGCTAGAAAAAAACGCCCCGACCTCCTTGATGCCACGAGTACCTGCGACTAGCATCACGGCCTGCGACGACCTACCTACGACCTCCTACGACCTCGTGACGACCATGCTGCGAGTATGAGCCAAGGACAAACTCGGCAGAGGTGGTGAATTAGGTCGTGAAAGTGGGACAGGCCATTAAGGGAGGTGAGACCAGAGTGGGCAAATCACATCCCCCTGTGGTGGTTAAAGGAAGTGACCACAAACACATGCAGAATGGGGGGCTTTATCGAACAGAATGGTTTAGATTTTGGAACATTTTCCATGGATGGCCACTATTGTTTAAGAACGCTGGGAGAAAGAGTGGCTGATATGAGTAGAGGAAGCCCGGAATCTGTTATCAGGTACATGTGACACCAACATTTGATTGAGGGGGTTTTGTAAGGAATTCCAACTGTCAGTAATTTGGGGATTTCTATCTGAACGCGGGGAATTACTAAGCTGGGGTTTGGTGCTTACTTCTGAATCTGGACAACTCTGAGGTGGAGAATCCACGTGAGATTCTGCGTCAAGACGGGCAGAACAGCGGTGCAGCGGGTAGAGCTGCTGCTTCACAGCACCAGAGACCCCGGTTCGATCCTGATCTCGGCTGCTGTCTTTGCAAAGTTTGTCGTTTCTCCTTGTGACCGCGTGGGTTTCTTCCGGGTGCTCGGGTTTCCTCCCACATCCCAAACACCTACAGGTTCGCCCGTTAATTGGCCCTCTGTAAATTGCCTCTGGTGTGTAGGATGTGGATAATAACGTGGGATCACATAGAATTAGCCTGATCGGGTAACCGATGGTTGGTGTGGACTTGGTGGGCTGAAGGGCTTTTTTTCATGTTGTAACTTTAAAACTAAACTGAATATATAGTATAAACTTTCAGGCTGATCGTTCCCTCAACATTTTCTTCCCTTGGAAACTGGAATGTAGAATTTCATATTTAGTTCAATAGTAATCTTGTTCAAACTAAAACCAAGCTTCTCAACCTGAACCAGGGGAAGTGAAGTGTGATGGTTGTGTGGGGGAGATTGGGAAGCTACAGCACAGATTATGACAGTGGCAATGGTTACATTTAACGATATAGTACATAATATACACATACATAATTAATTTGATCCGTCTGAAGAAGGGCCTCGACCCGAAACGTCACCCATTCCTTCTCTCCAGAGATGCTGCCTGCCCCGCTGAGTTACTCCAGCATTTTGCCTCTATCTTCGGTTTAAACCAGCATCTGCCGTTCCTTCTTACAGTACATAATACATAATGTACGTTAATTCAAGATACAAAACTCCACAGGATGTGAAAATTCCATCGCACGACAAATTAACGACAGTGTCAAATGTCAGGAAGTTAGCAGAAGAATAGAAGTAAACTTGAGGATTGGACATTCAGTATTTTAGAATTTAGGGAGGACTTCAGTCGGCCAGGCAGCATCTGTGGAGGGAATGGACAGACGATGATTCAGGTCAGGTCCCTTCTACAGACTCTCTTCCCAGTCTGAAGAAGGGAGAAAGGTCCCGACCCAAACGCCATCTGCCTATTCCCTCCACAAATGCTGCCTGTTTGCACTGGGTTCCTCCAGCACTTTGTACTTTGTTCAAGATTCCAGCGTCTGCAGTTTCTCATGTCTCTAGAATATGGGAGTAACTAGTGAGGAACATAAACACAGGCTGGAACAGCTTTGAGGTATGTGAATAGGAAAAGATGGACATAGATAAATATGGGCCCTGTACAGACAAGTTGGAATAATGATAAAGGAGAATAAAGAAATGGATGAGGAAGTTAAACAAATACATCTATCAGTCCAGGACTTCCATTGTAGGGAGAGGATTCTAACACTCGAGAGGACAGGGTTAAGGTGAGAGGGGAGAGATTTAAGAGGGACCTCAGGGGCAACTTTTTCATTCACAGTCTGCGTCTGAAATGAGCAGACAGAGGAAACTATATAAGTGGGTGCAATTATGATCTTTGGACAGATATGTGGATAGCAAGTATTGAGAGGGATATGGGCCAAATACAGTCAAAAGGGACTAGCCCAGACTTGGTCGTCATGGGCAACATTGGTTGAAGAGGCTGTTTCCGTGCTCTACAGCTCCATTACAATATGGAAGGTAGACACAAAATGCTGGAGTAACTCAGCGGGACAGGCAGCATCCCACTGAGATGTTGCCTGTCCCGCTGAGTTACTCCAGCATTTTATGTCTACTTTCAATTTACAGGGCTCACCACGGGGAGGTCGCATGAGCCCCGTTCTTTCCATTACTATATGGCATATCAGCGATGACAGCACAGAAGCGTACATGACTAATTCTGTTTGTTTTCAATAAAACTACAGCTTAGTTGGAGTAATTAAAACAGAAATTGTTTGCAGAATTCAATATTTATATAATGCACATTAAAATTGCTGTGTAGCACTTTGCTGGAAATATCATGTGTTGGAAGGAACTGCAGATGCTGGTTTACATCGAAGATCGACACAAAATGCTGGAGTAACTCAGCGGGGCAGGCCGCACCTCTGGATAGAAGGATGTCGTTTTGGGTCGAGACCCCTCTTCAGACTGATTGTCGGGGAGAGGGAGTTACAGAGATAAGGAAGTGTAAGAGATCAAAAGAGATGCCGATCAAGGGAAATGTAGAATAGACCATTGTTAGCTAGGTGACTACAAAGCAGACTGAGATACAATGTAATCAGAGGGACAAGTCAGACTGGTCGGAGAACTGGGAAGGGGAGGGATGGAGAGAGAGGGAAAGCAAGGGTTACTTGAAGTTAGAGAAGTCAATGTTCATACTGCTGGGGTGTAAGCTGCCCAAGCGAAATATGAGGTGCTGTTCCTCACTGACAATGGAGGAGGCCCAGGACAGAAAGGTCAGTGTGGGAATGGGAGGGGGAGTTAAAGTGTTGAGCAACTGGGAGATCAGGTAGGTTTAGGCTAACTGAGCAGAGGTGTTCAGCGAAACGATCGCAGAGCCTGCGCTTGGACTCGCCGATATAGAGGAGGCCACACCTGGAACAGGGGATACAGTAGATGAGGTTGGAGGAGGTGCAAGTGGACCTCTGCCTCATCTGAAGAGATTGTCGGGGTCCTTGGACGAAGGGAGGAGGTATAGGGACAGGTGTTGCATCTCCTGTGGTTACAGGGGAAAGAGATCTTTTGATCTCTTACAATTTCTTATCTCTGCAACCCGCCTCCCCTGACCCAGTCTGAAGAAGCGTCTCGACCCAAAACATCACCCACTCCTTCTATCCAGAGTTACTCCGTCATTTTGTGTCGATCTTTGCTGGAAATATCAAGCAGGCCTTTGTTATTCTGTCATTGCACAGTGATCTGAGGCAGGTTTAGCTCGTGGCTAAACAGCCTGCCCCAGAAACTCAAGCATCTAAGGAGCGAAAGGAGATTTCAGAGTATGTGTGTGGCCTGGGACGCCCGAGAGCTTGCTTGAACCTTCTCCTGGTCTGCCAACTGCTGGTGCGAGGGTGAACTGCAGCAAACAGCATCCGCTGAAGCAGGCTGAAGAGATTGTGCACCAATTGCTACCTCAGCTTGCAGCCCAGAGGCAGCTGATGATGTGGATGGCCGGGGGTACACAAACGGCTGGAGAAACTCAGCGGGTGCAGCAGCATCTAAGGAGCGAAGGAGATAGGCGATGTTTCGGGTCTAGACCCTTCTTCAGACTGGTCAGGGATCAGGGAAACGAGAGATATAGACGGTGATATGGAGAGATAAAGAACAATGAATGAAAGATATGCAAAAAAGTATCAATGATAAAGGGAACAAGCCATTGTAAGCTGTTTGTGGTGTGAAAATGAGAAGCTGGTGCGACTAGGGTGGGGGAGGGAGATAGAGAGAGAGGGAATGCCAGGGCCTGAGGGCTGAGGGAGAGGTGGGAAGGGGAGGAGACATCAAGGGTTAACAGAATTGAGAAAATTCAATGTTCAAGCCCAGATGCAGACTCCCCAAGCGGAATATGAGGTGCTGTTCCTCCAACTTGCGGTGTTGCTCACTCTGGCCGTGGAGGAGGCCCAGGACCGAGAGGTCGGATATGGAATGGGAGGGGGAGTTGAAGTGCTGAGCCACCGGGAGGTCGGGTTGGTTAATGCGGACCGAGCGGAGGTGTTCGGCGAAACGATCGCCAAGCCTCCGCTTGGTCTCACCGATATAGATCATCAGGCATCTGGAGCAGCGGATGCAGTAGATGAGGTTGGAGGAGGTGCAGGTGAACCTCTGTCGGACCTGGAAGGTCTGCTTGGGTCCCTGAAAGGAGTGGAGGGGGGAGGTGAAGGGACAAGTGTTGCATTTCTTGCGGTTGCAAGGGAAAGTGCCCGGGGAAGGGGTAGAGCGGGAGGGAAGGGAAGAATTGACAAGGGAGTTGCGGAGGGAGTGGTCTTTGCGGAAGGCAGACAGGGGGGGAGATGGGAAGATGTGGCGAGTGGAGGGGTCACGTTGGAGGTGGCGAAACTGGCGGAGGACTATGCGTTGAATTTGCCGGCTGGTGGGGTGAAAGGTGAGGACCAGGGGGACTCTGCCCTGTTTGCGAGTGGGGGAATGGGGAGAGAGGGCAGTGTTGCGGGGTATGGAGGAGACCCTGGTGCGAGCCTCATCTATAGTGGGGGAGGGGAATCCCCGCTGAAGAATGAGGCCATTTGTGATGACCTGGTGTGGAACACCTCATCCTGGGAGCAGATGCGGCGTAGACGGAGGAATTGGAAATAGGGGATGGAGTCCTTACAGGAAGCAGGGTGGGAGGAAGAGTAGTCCAGGTAGCTGTGGGAGTCAGTTGGTTTGTAGTGGATGTCGGTCAGGAGCGTATCACCTGCAATAGAGATGGTGAGGTCAAGGAATGGTAGGGAAATGTCGGAAATGGTCCAAGTGTATTTGAGTGCCGGATGGAAGTTGGTGGTGAAATGAATGAAGTCAGTTCAGTTGTGTGTGGGTGCAGGAGGTGACACCAAAGCAGTCGTCGATGTAACGGAGGTAGAGGTCGGGGATGGGGCCCTGGTACGCCGAGAACAAGGATTGTTCGACATACCCAACAAAGAGGCAAGCGTAGCTGGGGCCCATGCGTGTCCCCATAGCTACGCCTTGTGTTTGGAGGAAATTGGAGGAGTCAAAAGAGAAGTTATTGAGGGCAAGGATCAACTCCTGCTAGGCGGAGGAGGGTGTCAGTGGACGGGTATGGGTTGCTCCTCTGGTCGAGGAAGAACCGGAGGGCTTTGAGACCGTCCTGGTGGGGGAATGGATGTGTAGAGTGACTGGACGTCCATGGTGAAGATGAGAGGATGGGGGCCTGGAGAATGGAATGCACGGAGCCGACGGAGAGTGTCTGAGGTGTCTTGAACATAGGTGGGAGGGATTTAACAAAGGGGGTTAGGATGGCGTCAAGGTATGTGGAAATGTGTTCGGTGGGGCACGAACAGGCAGAGACAATGGGTCTGCCAGGGCAGTCGGGTTTGTGGATTTTGGGGAGAAGGTAAAATCGGGCCGTGTGGGGCTGGGAAACGATGAGGTCGGAGGCTCGGGGGGGTAGGGAGCCGGAGTTGATGATGTCGGCTATGGTGCTCGAGATGGTGGCCTGGTGTTCGTCAGTGGGGTCATGGTCCAGGGGTAAGTAGGAGGAGGTGTCCGAGAGTTGGCGCGCGGCCTCCGCTTTGTAGAGATCGACGCGCCAGACTACCACGGCACCTCCCTTGTCGGCGGGTTTGATAACCCAGTCTGGGTTGTTACGGAGTGAGTTGATGGCTGTATGTTCGGGCGAGGTTCGGCAGTCGCGTTGTGCTGGTGATGGGCGGTGGAATCGGGGTGGGGGAGATAAACAGAGTTACCAGGCAGGCAGCGGGGCTGGGCATCATCGGTAGGCAGGTGGAGGTCGGCGGCAGCATCGGCGTGGAGGTCGGTGAAGGCGGCGTCCTGGTGAGTCCTGGAGGCGCTCCTCGTGGCCAAGATGGCGTCGGGGGACTCAGGCCGGCGGCTCGGGCCAGAGTTGGGGCCCGGGGCCTGCGGGCGGTCGAGTCGGGGATTGTCGGTGGCTGGAACGGCCTGGAGGCGGGCTAATTTCAGGTCCTTGGTGGAGGTAAGGTGGGACAGGAATTGTTGATTGAAGCGGTGGGTCTTCCGGAGGATGTAGTGTAGTTGGGGTCCGTTGCAGGTCTGGGTGAGTGAGGCCCGAAGATTCGGGAGAGTCAATGCGAGGTCCTGCTGGTGTCGGCGCATTGCAACCAGGGTGGATCTTAGTGCCCGGTTGGAGAATTGTACAGTGTGGCGGCAGATAGACAGTCGGTACCGATAGTCCTGGCTGGGGTCCGAACTGGGAGGCAGGGATTGGAGCTGGAATCCACGGGGTATGAGATGGAGGCGCAGGCAAGCCCCGAGGAAGCAGATGTGACTGTGGTATCGAGTCTGGGTGAGGATGTGGTCGTAGAGTTGGAGGGAACGGGGGTATCACAGAGGGGGAGCAGTTAGAGAGGAGGTTGTGAAACTGTCTCCGTAGGGAGGAGGAGAACTTCTTCAAAGTAGGCATACCTTGAGGAGATATCGCATAGTGGAGTAGACATAGTGGAATTTAGAAGGAGGGAGGGAATCTTATAGAAACACATAAAATTATAGAAGTGTTAAAGAAAACTGCAGAGGCTGGAGAATCGAGGGTTACACAAAAAGGCTGGAGAAAACTCAGCGGGTGCAGCAGCATCTAAGGAGCGAAGGAGATAGGCGACGTTTCGGGTCGAGACCCTTCTTCAGACTGGTCAGGGATCAGGGAAACGAGAGATATAGACGGTGATGTGGAGAGATAAAGAACAATGAATGAAAGATATGCAAAAAAGTATCAATGATAAAGGGAACAAGCCATTGTAAGCTGTTTGTGGTGTGAAAATGAGAAGCTAGTGCAACTAGGGTGGGGGAGAGAGATAGAGAGAGAGGGAATGCCAGGGCCCGAGGGCTGAGGGAGAAGTGGGAAGGGGAGGAGACAGCAAGGGTTAACAGAATTGAGAAAATTCAATGTTCAAGCCCAGAGGATGCAGACTCCCCAAGCGGAATATGAGGTGCTGTTCCTCCAACTTGCGGTGTTGCTCACTCTGGCCGTGGAGGAGGCCCAGGACCGAGAGGTCGGATACGGAATGGGAGGGGGAGTTGAAGTGCTGAGCCACCGAGAGGTCGGGTTGGTTAATGCGGACCAAGCTGGCTGCAGTGATGGCTGCAGGGGGGGCGGGGGAAGCCGGGGAGGGCCAGCGTCTGTAGTTAGCCGCAGGTCCTCGCAACGTGCCAGGATACAAATGGAAAGGATGCAACGGATGCAGAAATCAACTTTAAACATTAAGATGCCAAAATCCAAAGCAAGCATTTGAATGTTGTGATAATAACAAAATATAAAAGACATTTGGACAGGTACATGGACAGGACAGGTTTAGAGGAATACTAGACTAAGTGGGACCAGTTGGGTCCCTGTCACACGGGAAGCCTGGTCCCCCAACGCAACCCGTTCCCCCAACGCAATATTCACCCATAGCCCCCAACTGCGCAGGCTCGGCTCATTTCCCCTCATCCCCAGCTATCCCTCCCTCTCCTCTTCACCCTCGCTCTTCTTTCCCCTCTCCTCCTCCCCTCCCCAATCCTTCCCTCACCTCTCCCTCCCTCTCCTTTCTTCTATCCTCAGTCCCTCCCTCCCTCCCTCCGTCCATTAAATCTGCATCTGCAGTTCCTTCCTCCACAGGTCATTCATTGTTAGCTCTGGTTTAGATCCCGTTGACTTGACGATTGGACCAGTTTGGATCGTGTGTGTGTGAGTTACCCCAACTCTGCGCAAACTGCTCTGCCACCCTGCAAACCTTCTCTCCCTGCTTCCCTTTGCCCAACTCTGCGAAGGCCGTGAGGGTGAGTTACCGCAACGGCAGCAGGGAGGAGACAGACCCTGGGGGACGGGCAGACAAGACCGCCATTGCCGCAGAAGGTGGGCGGGGGAGAGGGGTGAGTGATGAGGGAGAGAGAGACGGGACCAGGGCCTTCACTGAACCCCCCCTCCCCCCAGAGACCGCCGCCGGTAATGGGGGAGACAATTGACAAGTTACTGTGAGGAGGGGAGAGAGGAGTTTGTGAGTGAGGCGGGACAGGCCGCCGCTGGTGAGGCAGGAAGGGGTGTCGCCACTGGCAACGCATGTGGCATTGACTGACAGGAGAAGAGACCAATCTGCGTGGCGCTGACGGAAGGAATCTGCGCACGCGTGGTTTTTAAGATTTTTAAACCACGATAACTTTTACAATATACCACCGATCGGAATGAAACTTGTTGCACTCGCAGCACAGGAGAGAGGTAGGTAGCCTGGTGAAAAATCGCAGCGCTATTGCGTACCGTCTTTGCGATATAGAAAAAACCCGCAAACCGGAAGAGCACAAGATCAGAGTTTTAGTTATATATAGATAGACAGACAGACAGACAGACAGGCAGACAGACTGACAGGCCAAAAGCAGGCAGGTGGGACTAGTGTAGTTGGGGCATCTTGGTCCGCATGGACAGGTTGGGCCAAAGGGCCTGTTTCTGTGCTATGGTGACTCAATGACAGACATAAAGAACATAAAGAACAGATTTTATCACAATATTAGAAAAGCTGCAACAAAATGCTGGTACTCTATTAATTATCCTACATTCTGATTGTTGAATAGTTTGTTCCAAGATTGAAAGTCGAGTTGAAAATGAGTGAGGAATCACGAGGACAGGATGGGGCGTTGGCATCAGACCAGTCGATGATGGAGCGGTTCAAAGGTCCACGAGGCACAGGAACAGAATTAGGCCATTCGGCCCAACAATTCAACTCCACCATTCAATCACAGCTGATCTATCCCTCTCAACCCCATTCTCATGTCTTCTCCCCATAACTCCTGACACCCCTACTCATCAAGAATCTGTCAATCTCCACCTTAGAAATGGGGTGAAGGAAAGAGCGTTCGCGTCGCGGCCCTGTTTCCACTAATCTTTCCCCCACCACGTACAAGAAGCGACAAGACAGACACCGTTGTGTGCAGATGCCGAGAAGTGTGTTCAGCTCTGGCTGAATAACTTCAAAACCTGTGTGTGGACTCGATAAGAAAGAAGACTACCTTAGAAATATCAATTGACGGCCTCCACTGCCTTCCGTGGCAGTGAATTCCACAGATTCACCACCCTCTGACTAAAGAAATTCCTCCTCATCTCCTTTGTAAGGGTAGCGGAGGAGGTGTGTGGGAAGCGGGTGGGTACTGTCAGTGCAGGAAGAGAAGGTTCACTGGATGAGTGTTTGGAGCTCATCAAAGTCCCACCAGCACCTACCCAGCTCGACAAACCTACCGATGGGAAAGACCGGGCAAACCCGGCGGTGAACATCAAAGTGAATCCGTGTTTGTGCATTAAACCTGATATGTTGTTTGTTTAGAAGATTCGGGCGCAGTGAAGGGTGAGCTAACTGTCCCGAGGAGAGAACTTCAAACACAGCACTGGACTGAACAAGCAACATCATGAGAATATTTAAAGATAAACAGAGAAATTAGGAAAACTCTCTTAGACAATACACAATAGACAATAGGTGCAGGAGTAGGTTATTCGGCCCTTCGAGCCAGCACCGCCATTCAATGTGATCATGGCTGATCATCCCCAATCAGTACTCCGTTCCTGCCTTCTCCCCATATCCCCTGACTCCACTATCTTTAAGAGCCCTATCTAGCTCTCTCTTGAAAGTATCCAGTGAACCAGCCTCCACCGCCCTCTGAGGCAGAGAATTCCACAGACTCACAACTCTCTGTGAGAAAAAGTGTTTCCTCACCTCCGTTCTAAAGGCCTTACTCATTCTTAAACTGTGGCCCCTGGTTCTGGACTCCCCCAACATCGGGAACATGTTTCCTGCCTCTAGCGTGTCCAAACCCTTAACAATCTTATATGTTTCAATAAGATCCCCTCTCATCTTTCTAAACTCCAGAATGTACAAGCCCAGCTGCTCCATTCTCTCAGCATATGACAGTCCCACCATCCCTGGAATTATCCTTGTAAACCTACGCTGCACTCCCTCTTCTCAGACCTGAGGATGGGTCTCTACCTGAAACATCGCCTGCCTATTCCCTCCACAGATGCTGACTGATCGGCTGAGCTCCCCAGCCATTGCTGAATTCTAAAATAAGCTCAATCCTCAGGCTTACTTTGCTTCTATTAACTTCCTGAGATTTACCACCATTATTAATTTGTCCCATATTAGGATCGCACATCCTGTGGGGTTTGGATTGCGTGTACGTATATTTATTGAAAATCATATATCATAGCTTTAAATGTTAACCAATGCCTCTCCACAGTTATATTAACCGTAACACAGCTTCCCCAATCCCCCCACCAACCCAACCAGCAAACCTCTCTTTCCTTATCTCAGGCTGAAAATCCTGGTTTCAGTTTGAACAACATTATTCTTGAATTAAATATTAAATTCAACATTACGAGTTCTGTGGGAATGGGATGCTGAGGGAACGTTCATTAAACTGTGCATTGTTGGACATAATGAGTTTGTAATCAGTCTGGAGAAAAGTCCCGACCCGAAACGTCGCCAATTCCTTCTCTCCTTAGATGCTGCCTCACCCTCTGAGATTCTCCAGCTGTTTGTGTCTACCTTTGAGTTTTAAACTGTTCATTGATGAAGTTATAATCGGGAATCTGTGAGCATCTGACGAGTGGACTGCTGAACAGAATGTCCCTAGATGTATAGAGACAGATGATTGAAGGGAGGGTCATGCGTGAATTCTCCAATTGGCAGCTTTATATTACCTCAAATAATTTTTAAAAATATTAAAATGTGTTTTAAAACTTAATTTTAAACTAGTCCCTTAAAAAAGACACTCAAGATGTCATGAATTATTGTTTTTATTTCCAGAAATAAAATTGTCCCTAGCATGCAGGATACAACTAGTTTAGTTTATTGTCACGTGCGCCAAGGTAGAGTGAAAAGCTTATGTTGCGCACTAACCGGACAGCAGAGAGACAATACATGATTACAATCAAGCCATTAACAGTTTATAGATGCATGATACGGAGAAGGGTTTCGGCCCGAAACGTTGCCTATTTCCTTCGCTCCATAAATGCTGCTGCACCCGCTGAGTTTCTCCAGCACTTCTGTCTGCCTAAGGTCCTATCAAGGTGATCATTGGTCGGCACGGACTCAGTGGGCCGAATGGCCTGTATCTATGCTGCATCACTAAACTAAACTAAACTAAGTAAACCGTATTCAGAATTAAATATACATACAAAACAAAAACTGTGGAAAAACTCTTTGTACTCTCGGTGTCTATACAGTGGCTTGCAAAAGTATTCATACCCCTTGAACTTTTCCACATTTTGTCACATTACAACCACAAACGTAAATGTATTTTATTGGGATTTTATGTGATAGACCAACACAAAGTGGTGCATAATTGTGAAGTGGAAGGAAAATGATACATGGTTTCCAAATTTTATTACAAATAAAAAACTGAAAAGTGTGGCGTGCAAAAGTACACTGTACATTCAATAGTGTCACTTATTAATGTTCACATCTGTCTTCAGACAGAACAGCCACGTGGCCCTGCTAGGGTGACATACATGCCTTCCCTTGTGTGAGGGGTGTGTCACTGTTGCCTTCATGATGAAATCACAAGGAACTGGTCAGGAATTGATGAGAGGGGCAGGAGCCACTCGCAGCCTATATCGAGGTATATGGGGGCTATCTCTGGATCCAAGTGCATCAGCCACCATTTAATTACAGGCATTTGACTTTCAATTAAAGAGCAACAGCTCCACCATATCGCTTCTGCTTTCAAAACGAGTTTGTGCCCTGCTGTTAACATGTAGACATGTAATGATAAGTTTTGGTTCCTGAGGATTCGACTTGGGTTTCAGTAATTGCTTTCCCGACTGAATCCGGAGGATATTTTTTAAAAAGGGAGACTTTCAGTGCCACTGATCTTTTGACCCCTAGTGAGGGTATGATATATGTTACAACAGACCGTTCCCCCGATCAGTCGGTGAACTCGTCTCCGTCATGCAGCAGAGGGAATCACTGAGGTTTTATTTCTACATCATTCACTAGATCAGCATGTTTGGTGGGGCAGACTTTGGGCCAAATGACCTTGTGACCTGGACCCTCCCCCCCCCCCTCCTCCTTTTCCCTCCTTGTGTATCCCCACCTGCCACTCCTGCCCCCTCAACCACTATAGTGTGAAGATGCGTCTTGACCTGTCACCTATCCATGTTTCTCCACAGATGTTGCCTGACCCGCTGCGTCATTTTTGTGGATATTTTTTTTAAATTAATTCTAATTTTGAACTAAAAGGAGGATTGAAATGTTTAGGGGTTTTGAAAGCAAATCATTGGATTTGTTCACTCACTCAAGTAGGACACATATTAATTTGCAGCACCAGATGTGGGCCCTGGGCTTTTGAAGACCTGACAAAGCAAAGCCTAACCATCATTTAAATGGAAGATAGAACACAAAAATCCAGAGTAACTCAGCGGGACGGGCAGCATCTCTGGAGAGAAGGAATGGCTGATGTTTCGGGTCGAGACCCTTCTTCCAGACAATCATTAAATGGTGTAATGGCAAATTTCCAACTTTACCAGTGTCCTCTTTTCCGTTTCCATTACTACACAGGTAGGTAGGTGTGATCCTACGCACACCAAATAGAACAGAACTTCCTGTCGTTATATCCATTACATCGTGGTTGTTTATTGAAGTAGTTGTACAAACAAAGAGATGAACGTACCAGGCTTTTCTTATTCTGCATACAAGTTGTAGCTAGCGGTTCTCCCTGGTCTGGTGAAAACTGTATGCTCTCCCTCCCTGTGCCTGGTCTGCCTTTCTGTCCACTATGCCTATCTATATAATTAAAAGTCTCATGTTGACCACTTCCTGTTGCACTGCATATTGATTTTTGAAAAAACGCTACCACTTACGGTTGTGATTTTTGGCCATCTCACTCAGAGTCCCCCTCCGCTGTGCAGGACAAGAGGATTTTTCCCATCGATGAAAAATAAAAGTGTTATTAGTGTTTAAAAAATGTTGAGATTCTCTCTCCTGTCAATCGGCGTCATGAAGGCCACGCCCCTTCCAGTGGGAGGGGGGATGGTCTATAAAACCTGGAAGTGTAGGTGTGGCTCGGTCTGGGGAAGGGAGAGGTCACCTTGGTGGCCTTGCACCCTGCTTGAAATGGTATGAAACTGCTTTTGAATTTGGTGGCCTTGCACCCTGCTTGAAATGGGAGGAAACTTCATTTGAATTTGGTGGCCTGCACTCTGCTTGAAATGGAATTTCAAGGAATATCCGTGTCAACTGCCAGCCCACCAGCCGTGAGTAGGTGAGCTGCCTGCACACCAGGCTTGAGTGACTGAGCTGCCAGCCCAAGAATCCATTCGGCCCACAATGTCCATACTAGCTCTCTGGAAAACAGTCTCTTCAGCCCACAACACCCATACTAGCGCTCAAGAAAGCCCCCCCCCCCACCCCACTGGCCACTAATATTGGATTTGGTGGCGAGATGGAATATTGTGTTGGGGGATCAGACCTCCTGTGTGAACATGGGACCCAACAGATACCACTTAGTCTAGTATATATATATATTATATATATACAGCCATTCATCACCTTACACTCATCCCATTGCATTCTGTGGATGTTTTTTTCTGAGATACCAAGAACCAGTTGTGCACAGATGATCTGAAGTTGTGGGGGAACATGCATCCCTCAGCCAGGGTGTCAGTGGAGCAGACAAAATGTGTAGGAAGGAACTGTAGATGCTGGTTTAAACTGAAGATAGACACACAATGCTGGAGTGACTCAGAGGCGTCAGGCAGCATCTCTGGAGGAAAGGAATAGGTGACGTCTGAAGAGGGTCTCGACCCGAAACGTCACCAAAACTTTTTGTGTCTATCTTCTGTTAGCGAAGCATGTGAAGTATGAGCTCAAAGTGGCTGCCTGGTCATTTGTTTCATGGCAACTCAGAGGCTGGGAAATAGGGGCACACAATGACATTAAAGAAAATATGTTTAAACAACTTAATTTATCTTTAAATCTTTACCAATAGTTACAACATGAAGAAGTGAGATTGATTTTCAGGAGTGTTGCATCACTGTAAATAGAATTTATCATGCTGTGAGCAGATTATTTATATCTGAATGGACAATCTCTGACTTTGTTAACTGGGGATTAAGTAAATCAATTATGTTGTTACTTTAAAATTGCACCCCCTCACGAAATAATATTGGATAGAGACACAAAATGCTGGAGTAACTCAGTGGGACAGGCAGCATCTCTGGAGAGAAGGAATGTGTGATGTTTCGGGGCGAGACGTTTTTCAATGAAGAAGGGTCTCGACCCGAGACGTCACACATTTCTTCTCTCCAGAGAAGTTCCTCCAGCATTTTGTGTCTATTTTAGATTTAAACCAGCATCTGCAGTTCCTTCCTACACATGAGACAATGTTGGATGCAGCTTCTAGAGCCAAGCGAACTCAGACAGGATCAATGATTTTGCCTCCATCCACACAGCCCCTGGATGTCACGGTGCGATCGACCCCATCAGAGGGTTGAACTCTGTGCCTCATTGCCATTTCTCCAGCAAAACTTGGCCCAAAGAGTTGCGCTGGAACCATTCATTGGAAAAAAAAATATTTGATCTGTGCAAGACTTTGTGGAAATTATGTTAGTTTTCACTTTGCATTTTATGTCAATAGCTTTCATTATTCATGAGAGCATGCATGATGTCAGTGTGTCAAAGATTACACTTTAGTCTGTGACTGAGGAAAACCATAGCCAATCTAATCCCTTCTGCCGCTGACTGCAGTTATAAAACGGCATGATTTTCGTCAAAAACATTCTTACAGGAAGTAAATGGAGCCACAATTCTGTTTATTTTCACCTTCTTAACTGTAAACAAATATCAGCGCATTTCACTCACATTTAGCTGTGGTCCACAAATTTGCAGACTCTTTTAAAAATTGTTTTTCGTTCATTATTTCATTTCCATGTTGAAGTGAAGGTCATTTTGGTAATACATTTCAGCTGAAACTGCTCCTCTGTATAAAATCTGTTCTAACCTTGATTAGTGGTCTTTGGAGGCCTGTAATAGAAGGGTCTTGACCCAAAACGTCACCCATGCCTTCTCTCCAGAGATGCTGCCTGTCCCGCTGAGTTACTCCAGTTTTTTGTGTCTATCTTTGGTGTAAACCAGCATCTGCAGTTCCTTCCTACACCTGGAATAAGGAGCCTGATTCATTTAAGGATCCGGACAATGCTATCCAGGTGCTCTAGAGATGCTGCCTGACCCGCTGAATTACTCCAGCACTTTGACATCTTTTATGCATTGACCAGCATCTGCAGTTCTTTGTTTATGTTCATAAGTGATCGGAACAGAATTAGACCAAGTCTACTCTGTCATTCAATCATGGCTGATCTATCTTTTACTCTTAACCCCATTCTCCAGCCTTCTCCCCATAACCCCTGACACCCATACTAATCAAGAATCTGTAGATGCTGGTTTACCAAAACAAAGACACAAATTGTTGGATAAATCAGCAAGTCAGGCAGCATCATAAATCAGAGTGTCACCTCTTTGGAATTCAGTAATGAACAAACATTAGCATGTCTTTCTTTGTCACCTTTCAATAGAATGGTCCTTCCTGACACTCTCCATCTCTGGCCTTTGACAATGCTTAGACTTCTGTTGCCTGCATTACATTAAAGTGTGCACTATTGCAAACTTCCCAGCATTTTTTTAATCAATGTTACTTTTAGCCACAAATTGACACAAAGCGTTGGAGTAACGCAACAAGTCAGGCAGCATCTGTGGAGAACGCGGTTAGGCGACGTTTCAGGTCTGAAGAAGGGTCCTGACACAAAACGTCACCTATCCAAGGTGCTCTAGAGATGCTGCCTGACCCGCTGAATTACTCCAGCACTTTGACATCTTTTATGCATTGACCAGCATCTGCAGTTCTTTGTTTATGTTCATAAGTGATCGGAGCAGAATTAGACCAAGTCTACTCTGTCATTCAATCATGGCTGGTCTATCTTTTACACTTAACCCCATTCTCCAGCCTTCTCCCCATAACCCCTGACACCCATACTAATCAAGAATCTATCTATCTCTGCCTTAAAATATCCACTGACTTGGCCTCCACAGCCTTCTGTGGCAAAGAATTCCACAGATTCACCACCCTACTTTTCTACTTGTATCCAACCAGTTCCACTCCTGTTGGTCTTTCTATTTGCCGGACACTACTCTAATGTTGCTACATATGATGTGGACCTCTGTGACATTGGTTTGGGCAGTGAAGTGCTCCTCTCTCCACTCCAGCTGCAACTTCTTGTTTGTCAGCCTTGGATTTAGTTGTTCCAAATGTGGCATCTCAGCTCCGTCCGCGTATCAGTATCTATTCCAATTAGCAGAAGCAATTGTGTTCATTAATGGCCCTGTCCCATTTAGGAAACCTGAATTTAAACCTATGGAGACTGTGCGCCCCACCCAAGGTTTCCGTGCGGTTCCTGGAGGTTTTTGTCAGTCTCCCTAATGGTCGAAAGTGGTTTCCGCTTCTTCTATGTTCCGGCGATTATTTCCAAAAATTGAAAAAACCTCAGGGAACCTGACAAAAACCTCCGGGAACCACACGGAAACCTTGGGTGGGGTGCAAAGTCTCCAGAGGTTTCCGTTCAGGTTTCCTAAGTGGGACCGGGGCCTAACGTCGATTATTGCAGGTTTGCTGCAGCGGTTTCTATTTTAAAATAGTGACGTTTTGATCATGTCGCAAGCTGTCGTCTTCATACACCACAAAGTGCTGGAGGAACTCAGTCGGTCAGGCAGCATCTGTGGAGGGAATGGACAGACAAGGTTTTGTGAGCAGAGAATTAGATCCACTGCTGCCACGACCACATGGAGCTCAATCATGTATAACCTAGATAAGCAGCACACCACCTTTGTTACATTTGCTAATGCACCAAGCTCCAAGCTGGTAATAATGTACTTTGGATTACTTTATATAATTACCAACCACTAACAAAACCCTCACTTTGCATTGTTAAACTAAAATTAAAATTAATTGTAAAAATCAGAAAATTATGGATAGCGTTCCTTGATGTTTTCAACACACAGCTCCACCGATTACCTGTTTTATCTTCATAATAAGTCCACTACTAGGATTATAAGTGTTTGTTTCCATTCCGCATGCCCTGAACAATCACTTTATATTGCCAATTGACAGCATAACCAAGCTTCCCTGTATTATATGTTTAACACTTGTATTAACTGGTCGCCAAGGGTCTGATTTAGTGTTTTTCTCCCTGCTGCTTAATTCCTTGTGGTGTTGCAGTAACTGGATATGGAAAACTGGAAGCTTGCAGGAAGGAACTGCAGATGCTGGTTTACACCGAAGATAGACACAAAATGATGGAGGAACTCAGTGGGACAGGCAGCAACTCTGGAGAGAAGGAATGGAAGATTGGAAGCAATTTGGAAGCCCACTGGATTGGTACTGCTGCATATTGTTCTGAGAATAGCACTAGTGAATGGAGTGTGATATTAAATTGGTGAAACATCTTGAACTAAAGGTATAACTCAGCAGGTCAGGCAGCATCTGTGGAGGAGATGGATAGGCAATAGATAATAGGTACAGGAGTAGGCCATTCGGCCCTTCGAGCCAGCACCGCCATTCAATGTGATCATGGCTGATCATCCACAATCAGTTCCTGCCTTCTCCCCTAACCCCTGACTCCGCTATCTTTAAGAGCCCTATCTAGCTCTCTCTAGTATCCAGAGAACCAGCCTCCACCATCCTCTGAGGCAGAGAATTCCACAGACTCACAACTCTGTGTGAAAAAAATGTTTCCTCATCTCCATTCTAAATAGCTTACCGCTTATTCTTAAACTGTGGCCCCTGGTTCTGGACTCCCCCAACATCGAGAACATGTTTCCTGCCTCTAGAGTGTCTAAACCATTAATAATCTTATATGTTTCAATAAGATCCCCTCTCATCCTTCTAAATTCCAGAGTATACAAGCCCAGCCGCTCCATTCTCTCAGCATATGACAGTCCCGCCATCCCGGGAATTAACCTTGTGAACCTACACTGCACTCCCTCAATAGTAAGTATGTCCTTCCTCAAATTAGGGGACCAAAACTGCACACAATACTCCAGGTGTGGTGTCACTAGGGGCCTGTTCAACTGCAGAAGGACCTCTTTGCTCCTATACTCAACTCCTCTTGGTATGAAGGCCAACATGCATTCGCTTTCTTCACTGCCTGCTGTACCTGCATGCTTACTCTCATTTTCTGATGAACAAGGACCCCCTAGATCCCGTTGTACTTCCCCTTTTCCCAACTTGACACCATTTAGATAATAATCTGCCTTCCTGTTTTTTGCTACCAGTGGGAAGGAGTAACCTCACATTTATCCGCATTAAACTGCATCTGCCATGCATCTGCCCACTGACCCAACCTGTCCAAGTCACCCTGCATTCGCATAGCATCCTCCTCACAGTTCACACTGCCACCCAGCTTTGTGTCATCTGCAAATTTGCTAATGTTACTTTGAATCCCTTCATCCAAATCATTGATGTATATTGTAAATAGCTGCGGTCCCAGTACCGAGCCTTGCGGTACCCCACTAGTCACT
Organism: Okamejei kenojei; assembly: GCA_035221665.1. NCBI lineage: Eukaryota > Metazoa > Chordata > Chondrichthyes > Rajiformes > Rajidae > Okamejei > Okamejei kenojei. The sequence continues at coordinate 7,679,078 of CM069142.1, forward strand.
GCCTGACATTCTGAAAGGGACCCGTTAATCCCTACTCTTTGTTTCCTGTCTGCCAACCACTTCTCTATCCATGTCAGCACTCTACCCCCAATACCACGTGCCTTAATTTTGCCCACTAATCTCCTATGTGGGATCCTTATCAAATGCTTTCTGAAAGTCCAGGTACACTACATCCACTGGCTCTCCCTTGTCCATTTTCTTAGTTACATCCTCAAAAAATTCCAGAAGATTAGTCTAGCATGATTTCCCCTTTGTAAATCCATGCTGACTCGGACCGATCCTGTAACTGCTATCCAAATGTGCGGCTATTTCATCTTTTATGATGCACTCCAGCATCTTCCCCACCACCGATGTCAGGCTAACTGGTCTATAATTCCCTGTTTACTGTTTGGGGGCCTGTCGATAAGTCCCATTAGGGTCTTTTTGCCCTTACAATTCCTTAGTTCTATCCATACTGACCTCAAATCTCCTGTTTCAATGTCGCCCCTTGCAAGAGACTGAATTTCATTCTTCACCAACAGGGCAACCCCACCCCCTCTGCCCACCTGTCTCTCTTTTCGATAGGACGTATGTCCTTGAATATTCTGTTCCCAGCCCTGGCCCTCTTGCAACCATGTCTCTGTAATTCCCACAACAACACACTTGCCAATTTCTAACTGAGCCTCAAGCTCATCCACTTTATTTCTAATACTTTGCGCATTCATATACAGCACTTTGACTTTGGTATTCACCTCCCCTCTCACTATTGGCCCTGACCTTACTCTCTTATCCCTTCTCGAACGTTCCTTCCCATTAATTCGGGAGTCTTTTGTAACTTTTCCTGTATGAACTCCATTTTTTACTCCCAATTTGTCAATCCCTTCTCCCCCCCCCCCCTATTTAGTTTAATGTTTCAGTCAGTCTGAAGAAGTGTCCCAACCCGAAATGTCACCTATCCATGTTCTCCAAAGATGCTGTCTCACCCACTGAGTTAGTCCAGCACTTTGTGTCTTTTTTTCCCCTCAATAAAACTGATGATTTAGTCAATATAAATGTACAGTTTCTAGGGATTTGAGGTGCACAGATTGGCTGTTGATTTTCCTGCTGTTACATTGTTGGTTGTGAAGCATTTTAAGATGACCTTGTTCAGTGAAAGGCATTCTCAAAATGGAAATGCTCTTTATGCTTTGAGTTAAGTATAAATCAAAATTCACGTTCATTCTATGACCCATAGTCTGAACTTGGGAGAATAAGGGAAGCAGCGAGAAGCTGGTAAATTATGGGCAATTGGAGATCAATTGATCAAAGAGAACAGAATATATAACTCCCAATATAATCTGTTCTCTTTCATACTATAGCATTGATTATAGAATGCCCACTGTAGATGGGGTTGCCAAATTTCTCACTAACAAATAAGGGACAAAAGGTCAAAATACGGGACAAATTCCCGACGGCAATTCGTTGACCAACTCAGCCGTGGCTGGGTGAATGATGAGACGGCCCGGGTGCTGGACTGCACACAAAGCCCAGCCGGCGGGCCAGCTGAGGAGTTTTGGCCCGGGCCGCACCCCATCCGCCACCCCATCCAACTTATGAACCGATGATCGGCCGTGAGAAGGAGAAGTGGTGGTGTCGGCGGTAAGCGAAGATCCGAAAGTCTGACAGCTGGCGGGCTGCCAACCGACGGGGCCATGGGCGAGGCGCTGCTGCTGCTGCTGCTGCTGCTGCTGCTGCACTCCATGAGCTGCACTACGTCGGGACGCGTGAGGCGGGGCCGGCTGCGGCGCTCCGACCCGACAGTCCCCACGACCCGAGTAGTAGCAGTCAAATACGGGACAAACCAATTTAGCCCAATATAAGGGATGTCCCAGCTAATATGGGACAGTTGGCAACACTAATTGTAGATGAGTCCTATGTACATTCATCCATGAGTATAAAGGGCCTGTCCCACTTGGCGATTTTTTCGGCAACTGCCGGCATCATTGACTGACGTTTCAGGTCGCCGAAAAATACGCAGCGTGATGTGGCGTGATGAGGCGTGACGCGGCGTGATGACGTATGTTTTTTAAGTGTCGCAACATTTTTATTGTTGCCGCTGGATTTTGAAATGTTCAAAATCTTTTGGCGACACTGATATGACGCCGGCAGTCACCGAAAAAAATCACCAAGTGGGACAGGCCCGTAACTGCTCCTTCTTCATACCATCATGCATCAGACTCCAGGCAACGGTCTACCGAATCGGTCTGAAGAAAGGTCCTTACCCTTGTCTCCTAATTCGGGGAAGGACATTCTTGCTATTGAGGGAGTGCAGCGCAGGTTCACCAGGTTAATTCCCGGGATGGCAGGACTGCCATATGATAAAATAATGGATCGACTTATATTCACTGGTATTTAGAATACTGAGAGGGAATCTTATGGAAACATGTACAATTCTTAAGGGATTGGACAGGCTAGATGCAGGAAAAATGTTCCCAATGTTATGGGGAGTCTAGAGCCAGGGGTCACAGTTTAAGAATAAGGGGTAGGCCATTTAGGACTGAGATGAGGAAAAACCTTTTCACCCGGAAGTTGTGAATCTGTGAAATTCTCTGCCACAGAAGGCGGTGAAGGCCAATTCACTGGATGTTTTCAAGAGAGAGTTAGATTTAGCTCTTAGGGCTAACGGAATCAAGGGATATGGGGAAAAAGCAGGAACGGGGAACTGATTTTGGATGATCAGCCTTGATCATATTGAATGGCGGTGCTGGCTTGAAGGTTCTCTGACCCAAAACGTCATTCCAGTTACTCCAGCATTTGTGTCTACCTTTGATTTAAACCAGCATCTGTAGTTCTTTCCTACACATTAACTCCAGCACTAGCCTGGTGCAGAGCGATTGCACTCCATATATACAAGGATACAAAGGACATTTATTATCACATACACCAATTGGTGTAGTGAAATTTGACTTGTCATTGCAGCACACGAATAAAGATAAGACACAACACTAAAGAATTTAACAATAAACATTAAAACATCCCCCCACAATGGTTCCCACTGTGGGGGAAGGCAGCAAAGTCCAGTCCCGTACACAAAATATATATCGTACAGAACCTGAAATGGCCAAATGGACTTTACTTATTGCAAAGCAAAGTGATAGAAATAAGTTTCTCAGATGGAAAATCATATGTCACAGTGTTTTGCAGATTACAATTTCCACATCTCTTCTATGCAATGCCGATTGCTGCAAAATCAAACATATTTGGTAAACATGACTTCTCCAAAACTAACAGTTTCAACTGAAAACACTTTAAGATCTGTTATTGATATAAATATGTGTATTTACATTATATTCAGAATAATTTGGTTTCCTTATGGTTGTAACAAGAACAACTTGGATGTACAAAGGTGAATGGGCATTTAATAAAGGAGAGCTGAGTGAGTCCCTGATCCTGGTTACGTGCAGTGACATCTCAGGGTCTAACGCTGAACTGTTCCAACTGTCCTGGTTGTCAGCTGGTGGGCAGGGACGGACTGTGTAGGAAGGAACTGCAGATGCTGGTTTACACCGAAGATAGACACAAAATGCTGGAGTAATTCAGCGGGACATGCAGCATCTCTGGAGAGAAGGAACGGGTGGCGTTTCGGGTCAAGAAGAAGGGTCTTGACCACGAGACGTCACCCGTTCCTTCCATCCAGAGATGCTGCCTGAGTTACTCCAGCATTTTGTGCCTATCTTCAGTTTAATCCAGCATCCGCAGTTTTCTGTGATCTGCCCACTTTTCCAGGGACGGAGTCTGTCAGAAGAGCTTTCAGCCACACCTTCTAAGGGCCTCTCCGTGCGTCATTAGAAACAATGCAAATGGGTGGCACGGTGTTGTAACTGATAGACCTGCTGTCTCACAGCGCCAGAGGCTTGGGTTCCATCCTGACCTTGGGCAGTGTCTGTGCACATTCTCCCTGTGACTGTGTGGGTTTCCTCCAGGTGCGCTGGCCTCCTTGTACATCGCAAAGACGTGCAGGTTTGTAGGTTAATTGTCCCCTGTAAATTGCCCTTGGTGTGGATGAGAAAGTGGGATAACATAGAACTAGTGTGCATGGTGGATTGTCACCTTGTCGTGGTGGAGAGGCTTGTGTGGTCCTGAGATCCTGAGAGCGATGCCGTCTGGAGCTATGCTCCTGGTAGGGCCACCCATGGCGGTAAGGTCGAGGGGAGGTCTCTGACAAAGAGCTGTCCAACCAAGACCTCAACGGTGGAACAGGCGGAGGACGATGGCTGACCTTAGTGGAGCGTCACAACGGCTGGGAAGGCGGATGAAGGCTGCGGCAGAAAAGGGTCTCCGGTCGTCTTGGACTCCATGCCACTGGATTCTGACCCAGATCTGTCAAGGACCGTGGGGTGGCTGCCTGTGCACCAGTCTCCCCACGTTAAACAAAGTCACGCACAGGCGTCCTCCATATAGGGAATATCACCCTGGATCAACCATGATCAGGATGACCGAACATGATCAGCCATGACTGAAGGGGGCCTAAGAGAGTGTGCATGGGTGATCGGTGTGAACTCCGTGGGCCGAGCGACCTGTTTCCTTGCTACATCTCAAAATCAAATTAAACTAAAACTAAAGGATAGATGAATCTTGGAGGTAATCCCTGATCAGTACGGTAGGAGGCGACATTGAACGCTGTTCATTCAGTGAGCAGAGGCAATGGTCGGCTGGAGCTTCTCCTAATGTGGTGGGATCAGCAACTTGTACCCTGTTTTGCTAATGTGTCCCATTGAAGTCAAAACAATTGCCATTTGGAAGCAGAGAGCAATGTGTTGGTGTTTTGACAACCTGTTCATGGTGGACATGTTTAACATGACGGGGGCAGATACAGTTCCATAAACGGAGCTTTGTGCTTTGAAGGGACATTGAGTTTTATTGTTTGTTCTCTCTACACACTGAGATTATACCATATGTACAAATTAATTGCAATCGATCACCTCCTTCAAGAGATTTTCCGGATAAACCTTGTAAATTATTCTTGCATCATCCCCGGTCATCTATAGACTGAAACCATGGCAACCAGATCTGTGCTCAGTGTCCAAGTGTGATCGAACCAGATTCAATATGTATGCCACAAGGGAAAGGATACAACGTGCTGGGGTGACTCAGGGGGTCAGGCAGCATCTCTGGAGGACATGGATAGGTGATGTTTGGGCTCGAGACTCGTCAGTCTCTGCAACTTGTTTACAACAAGTGCCCTGCCTTGTAAATCTGCCCGTCTAGACACAAGCCCCACTGTTGACACCTGACTTTTCTTTCCGTGTTGATGTGCCGTTGATTTGTTTAGTTTGGAGATACAGCATGGAAGCAGGCCCTTCCGCCAACCGAGTCCACGCCGACCAGCGATCCCCGCACACTAACGCTTTCCTACACACGAGAAACATTTTACAATTTTTACCAAAGCCAATTAACCCACAAACCTGAGTATAGGAGCAAACAGGTCCTTCTGCAGTTGTACAGGGTCCTAGTGAGACCATACCTGGAGTATTTTGTGCAGTTTTGGTCCCCTAATTTGAGGAAGGACATTCTTGCTATTGAGGGAGTGCAGCGTAGGTTTACAAGGTTAATTCCCGGGTTGGCGGGACTGTCATATGTTGAAAGAATGGAGCGTTTGGGCTTGTATACACTGGAATTTAAAAGGAAGAGTGGGGATCTTATTGAAACATATAAGATTATTGAGGGTTTGGACACGCTAGAGGCAGGAAACATGTTCCCGATGTTGGGGGAGTCCAGAATCAGGGGCCACAGTTTAAGAATAAGGGGTAAGGCATTTAGAACAGAGATGAGGAAAAACCTTTTCACCCCGAGAGTTGTGAATCTGTGGCACAATCTGCCTCAGAAGGCAGTGGAGGCCAATTCTCTGGATGCTTTCAAGAGATAGATAGAGCTCTTAAAAATAGCGGAGTCAGGGGATATGGGGAGAAGGCAGGAATGGGGTACTGATTGTGGATGATCAGCCATGATCACATTGAATGGCGGTGCTGGCTCGAAGGGGCGAATGGCCTACTCCTGCACCTATTGTCTAGTGTCAAATCTGTACGTCTTTGGGGTGTGGGGGGGAAACCAGCGTACCCGGGGAAACCCCATGCAGTCACAGGGAGAATGTACAAACTCCGTACAGACAGCACCCGTAGTCAGGATCGAACCTGGGTCTCTGGCGCTGTAGGGCAATGACTCTCCCGCTGCTCCACCCTGCAGCCCTTTGTAACATCAGCCTCATTCATACCTCTTGTCTATTTAGATACATATTTTCCAATAATATGCAGCTTCTTACTTTTCTCACCAAAATGTACGTTGAAAACCATTTACTGATTATATACCCAATATATGTATTTATTAATGTCTCATATATTTTGCAGTGGACTTGTTGGTTTTCACTATTCTTCCCAGTTTTATATTCTTTGCAAATTTAGAACTTGCATTGTTGATTCAGGAATGTAAGTCATTAGTGACGTCCCTGCACTAATCCCTGCCACATCCACTTCCCACTTCTCAGTAATCACCCTCTCAACATGAATCTTTTATTTTGGCTCATTTCAGGCCTTTGTTTCTACTTGCGTACGACAGAATTGGGTATTTTTGGTTAGAAAAAAAAACCCCTCAAGAATTGACCTTCAATCTCATTTAATGCACAATTTCATTAAAATGTGTAATATTAATTACGGCTTAGATAAGACTTTAATTCATTTCCTCTCGTGATATGGTGAGCGCTTTCACCCCGCTCACATCTGTGTTTCCTCTCCCAGTCTGACCACCAGCCCTGTACCACTGATAGTAATTCCCACAAACTAGCGACTGCACAGAAAGCTACGCAAGTAGTTTGAAGCCATTGGCATTACCTTTAAAACAAAGGAAGGTAAATTAAAATTGGTGGAGATTACATTAATTGCTGGTAAGAAGTTTTATCAGAACAGATCAGAACAGAAATCCAGGGTCTACCTTCAGGTCAGAAGTCAAACATGTGTTGCTCCTTCCCCAGCTTCGTTTAGTTTCAAGATTCAGCGCGGAAACAGGCCCTTCGGCCCACCCAGTCCGCGCCCACCAGTGGTCCCCGTACAGTAACACTATCCTACACACACTAGGGACAATCTACAATTATACCAAGCCAATTAACCTACAAACATGCACGTCTTCGGAGTGTGGGAGGAAAACGGAGCACCCGGAGAAAACCCGCGCAGGTCACGGGGAGAACGTACAAACTCCGTACAGACAGCGCCCGTAGTCGGGATGGAAGCCGGGTCTCTGACGCTGCAAGGCAGCAGCTCTACCCGCTGCACCACCGTGCCGCTCTTTGTCTTCCGTCTTCTAGTTCTGCCATCTGCCGCAATGCATGTTCTGAATTTGTTCATCAAACTATTGCCTGCTGGTTTGCATGGGGTCTGTTACAAACCCCGACGTATTTTAACGATTGTCCTAATCTTGTCTCCTCCCTGTTATAGCTTCAACGTGGATCACAAATTAACTAACAAAGGGATCAGTTCATTGTTCAAATCCACTATTTACTGGTATACTTTTGGTCATGAGCCATAAGGTCTTTAGAGCCAGCAGCAGAATTAGGCCATTCATGGCTGATCTATCTCTCCTTCCTAACCCCATTCTCCTGCCTTCTCCCCATAACCGCTGACACCCGTTCTAATGCAGAATCATTTGGTTTGTGTCCTGCAGGAATTCTCTGTATTACCCACCGCCATTGTCCATACTTCCTTAGATAGGTTCCACTTCCTCTTTTTAAATATCGGTGTAATGTTACCCAAGTACTAATCCTCTGGCACCACACCCTCCCCTGACTAACTATTGCATCTGTGTAATGGGGGAATCGTTAAAGCTCTGGTTTGCTTCTTCGCTGGAACATTATAGTCACGAACGAAAGAGCTGGAAACAATTGTCTTCTTGCTTTTTACTTCAAATCAGGGGGACAAAAGTTTGCCCCGATTTCACTGAGTAAAATGCAAGTTGTTGGTGTCCAGTGTGAAACATTTTTGCATCTCAACGATCCATGGAAGTGAAGTCTTTTTTGTTCCTATTTATAATATTAACAACCCTACCAACACTCAGAATAAATGTAAATCCTTCTCTCTCAGCCACTAGTGAACAATCATGTTCTCTTTGTCCAGAGACAGCATGACTAGAACATACCTACATCTGATAGACTTGATGCGTGGGAAGGAACTGCAGATGCTGATTTACGCCTAAGATAGACGCAAAGGGCTGGAGTAACTCAGCGGGACAGAGAGCATCTCAGGAGAGGAATGGGTGATGTTTTGTGTCAAGACCATCTGAAGAAGGGTCTCGACCCGAAACGCCACCCATTCCTTCTCTCCAGAGACACTGCCTGTCCCGCTGAGTTACTCCAGCCCTTTGTGTCTAGCGGACTTGAGTTGTAAAGAAAGCCTTTAATGCCATGTATTAAATAAGCAAGAGAAGGCTTAATCTTTAAAATGTTTGCATAGTTTTCACTGGATGTCTGAGTTATATCAGAAGAAAGATGACGTTTAGATATTGCCTAACAAGCGAAAGGCTGGTTTGGGAGGGTTTCAGAGTCCTTGCATCTTGCCTGCTCTTCCCACTGCCCTGTAGTGACAGGCATGTCAGTTGTGCCTTCACTGGTCCCTCTCGCCCATTCCCTGAGAACCCAGCAGTTTGTTACCACCACTACCCGCCACCCCGTCCCATCATTTTAGATCCTCTGCAACCTGCAGCCCCAATTCCCAGTGTTGGGGAACTCCGGTCATTTAATGGACTGAAGGTTGCCCGAGTCTGCCACCTAGTGTAGATCACGGGTGCTGCAGCGTTGCTGATGTTGCAGTGGAGCTGATGTCACAATGGTGCTGATGCTGCATAGGTGCTGATGTTGCAGTGGTGCGGACAGTGTGGTGTTGCAGAGGCTGCAGTGTTACAAACATGGTTGTGTACTTTCCGGTGCTGTGGATTCTGTGGCGCTGCAGAGGTTGCAAGGTTGCGGGTGTTGTGCTGGTGCAGAAGTTGCAGGGTTGTCACCTATTGCGCTTTATCTCAATTGAGCTGCTCAAACGGCACAACTATCAGCATCCGAAACTAGAAGGCAGGTTAACATTTCAAATATAATTTGCCACCATTACTCGTGAACCCTTTCACAGGCGAGTCTGCAGCCCATAAAGAAGAAATGGGGATGTCGACACATTAAATGCAATTTAAGTTACAACCAAACTGTACCTCATTAATAAATATACAGCGGTGTGATGAAGATGTGATCTCCACGTCACAGGTCGGAGCGGTGGATCAGCACCTGGCAACTGCGTCAGCTCAGTCAGTGATGAGATGGTTCATTTACCTATTATTGGTGGGTGAGTCCTCAGCTAATCAGGATCTAACCCAGGAGTCTGTCGCTGTGATCTCTACCCGCTGCACCACCGTTCCAGAGAATCCGATCATCAAGGAATAAATGACAACGGGAGTGGCGATACGGATCGGGTGAGAATCAGAGAATGACAGAGTGTGTGTGAGGATTGAATGGTCCCCATGTTTTTGTGAATTGATCATTATTACAGAGAGCACCTCGGCCTTTGATATTTGAAATAGCTCTGCAATCTGGGTTAATAGAATGGGAGACTATCAGGATAACACTAGATAGACACAGTCTGAAGAAAGGTCTCGACCCAAAACGTCTCCCATGCCTGCTCTCCAGAGATGCTTCCTGTCCCGCTGAGTTACTCCAGCTTTTTGTGTCTATCTTCGGTTTAAACCAGCATCTGCAGTTCCTTCTAAGACTGAAAAGAGTCTGGTTTAACAGAGTCTGTACACAGACACGCAGAATAAATGAACCCTGACCGACCGTGTCTCTCTGGGGCTGGAGCACCATCCAATCCCATCTCACTAGGTTCAGAACCCTGTCCAACCCTATCTGATGGTTGCAGCATCGTCCAATGGTGCCTCACCTATGGAGCTGGTGTACTTCTGCTGCCATCCTCCAGGTGGCAGCTTCAGACCTTACGTCAGACCTCACCAACACTGTCACCAACACTGTCACCAACACTGTCACACACACTGTCACACACACTGTCACACACACTGTCACCCACTGTCACACACACACTGTCACCAACACTGTCACCAACACTGTCACACACACTGTCACACACACTGTCACCCACTGTCACCACACCAACACTGTCACCAACACTGTCACACCACACTGTCACCAACACTGTCAAACACACCAACACTGTCACCAACACTGTCACCAACACTGTCACCAACACTGTCACCCACACTGTCACCAACACTGTCACCCACACTGTCACCACACACTGTCACAACACTGTCACCAACACTGTCACCCACACTGTCACCAACACTGTCACCAACACTGTCACCAACACTGTCACCAACACTGTCACCAACACTGTCACACACACTGTCACCAACACTGTCACCAACACTGTCACACACACTGTCACACACACTGTCACCCACTGTCACACACACACTGTCACACACACACTGTCACCAACACTGTCACACACACTGTCACACACACTGTCACCAACACTGTCACACAACACTGTCACCAACACTGTCACACACACTGTCACACACACTGTCACCAACACTGTCACCAACACTGTCACCAACACTGTCACCAACACTGTCACCAACACTGTCACCAACACTGTCACCAACACTGTCACACACACTGTCACCAACACTGTCACCAACACTGTCACCAACACTGTCACCAACACTGTCACCAACACTGTCACACACACTGTCACCAACACTGTCACACACACTGTCACACAACACTGTCACCAACACTGTCACACACACTGTCACCAACACTGTCACCAACACTGTCACCAACACTGTCACACACACTGTCACCAACACTGTCACCAACACTGTCACACACACTGTCACACACACTGTCACCAACACTGTCACCAACACTGTCACCAACACTGTCACACACACTGTCACCAACACTGTCACACACACTGTCACCAACACTGTCACCAACACTGTCACACACACTGTCACCACACTGTCACACACACTGTCACACACACTGTCACCAACACTGTCACACCACACTGTCACCAACACTGTCACACACACTGTCACACACACTGTCACCAACACTGTCACACACACTGTCACCAACACTGTCACACAACACTGTCACCACACACTGTCACCAACACTGTCACAACACTGTCACCAACACTGTCACCACACTGTCACACACACTGTCACCAACACTGTCACCACACTGTCACACACACTGTCACAACACTGTCACACACACTGTCACATACACTGTCACACACACTGTCACACACACTGTCACACACACTGTCACACATGCTGTCACCAACACTGTCACCAACACTGTCACACACACTGTCACCAACACTGTCACAACACTGTCACACACACACTGTCACCAACACTGTCACCAACACTGTCACACACACTGTCACACACACTGTCACACACACTGTCACACACACTGTCACCAACACTGTCACACACACTGTCACACACACACTGTCACCACACACTGTCACACACACTGTCACACACACTGTCACACACACTGTCACACACACACTGTCACACACACTGTCACACACACTGTCACACACACTGTCACCACACACTGTCACACACACTGTCACCACACACTGTCACACACACTGTCACACACACTGTCACACACACACTGTCACACACACTGTCACCAACACTGTCACACACACTGTCACACACACTGTCACACACACTGTCACACACACTGTCACCAACACTGTCACACACACTGTCACACACACTGTCACACACACTGTCACAACACTGTCACACACACTGTCACCAACACTGTCACACACACTGTCACACACACTGTCACCAACACTGTCACACACACTGTCACACACACTGTCACACACACTGTCACACACACTGTCACACACTGTCACACACACTGTCACACACACTGTCACACACACTGTCACCACACACTGTCACACACACTGTCACACACACTGTCACCACACTGTCACACACACTGTCACACACACTGTCACACACACTGTCACACACACTGTCACACACTGTCACACACACTGTCACACACACTGTCACCACACTGTCACACACACTGTCACACACACTGTCACACACACTGTCACACACACTGTCACACACACTGTCACACACACTGTCACACACACTGTCACACACACTGTCACACACACTGTCACACACACTGTCACACACACTGTCACACACACTGTCACACACACTGTCACACACACTGTCACACACACTGTCACACACACTGTCACACACACTGTCACACACACTGTCACCAACACTGTCACACACACTGTCACACACACTGTCACACACACTGTCACCAACACTGTCACACACACTGTCACACACACTGTCACACACACTGTCACACACACTGTCACACACACTGTCACACACACTGTCACACACACTGTCACACACACTGTCACACACACTGTCACACACACTGTCACCAACACTGTCACCAACACTGTCACACACACTGTCACACACACTGTCACACACACTGTCACACACACTGTCACACACACTGTCACACACACTGTCACACACACTGTCACACACACTGTCACACACACTGTCACACACACTGTCACACACACTGTCACACACACTGTCACACACACTGTCACCCACACTGTCACACATATTGTCACCAACACTGTCACACACATTGTCACCACCATTGTCACGCACACTGTGTCCCTCAGGGCTGGTCTCTCTGCCACCATGCGGGTTTACTCACATATGAGCTTCTCTCTCCTGAGACATTACCTTGGTGTTGGAGGCAGAGATGTACGATAGTGGAGTTTACGAGGCTTGAGACAGGCACATGGATATGCAGGGACTGGAGGGACATGGATCGCGTGCAGGCAGAGGAGATTAGTTTAACTTGGCATCATGTTCGTTGCGGACATTGTGGGCCGAAGGGCCTGTTCCTGTTCTATACTGTCCTGTCTATAAACTAGTCTCTTAACTCACACCCTGAAAACAATCATAAATACGTTGTAGCTGGTGTGATCCTTTCAATGTGTGAATTGCATATACATTTTAATGGACACAGGCCCATGACAACTTAGTGTCTCAATCAGTGCAACCTCACCCCTGAATCACAGAGTGACTATGTTACTCCAAAGATTCGACACTGAGTTCAGACTGACATTGACTTGCAGGGCTGAGAGGCTGAGGCAGTGTCAGAGGAGCGATAGACAGATGAGCTATTGAACAAAGCCTCTCCCCTGGGCGATTGCCCGCATTTGGGGCAGTACTGAAAATACTTACAGTTCCTCTGAGTCCTGACCACTGGTTACCTTCAACCAATCTCACTGCAACAGGGAATCCAAAAACCAAAATGTCGCAAATCTGATGAAAGGTCATTGGCCTGAAACGTTGCTGCCTGACCTGACGAGTATTTCATTTCTTAATTCCTTGGAGCGCAGGAGAATGAGGGTGAATCTCATGAGGAGAGTAGATAAAGTGATTGTACAGAGTCTTTTTCTCAGGATAGGGGAATCATAGAATCATAGAAAATAGGTGCAGGAGTAGGCCATTCGGCCCTTCGAGCCTGCACCGCCATTCAATGTGATCATGGCTGATCATCCAACTCAGTATCCTGCACCTGCCTTCTCTCCATACCCCCTGATCCCTTTAGCCACAAGGGCCACATCTAACTCCCTCTTAAATATAGCCAATGAACTGGCCTCAACTATCTTCTGTGGCAGAGAATTCCACAGACTCACCACTCTCTGTGTGAAAAATGATCTTCTCATCTCTGTCCTAAAAGACTTCGCCCTTGTCCTTAAACTGTGACCCCTTGTTCTGGAGTTCCCCAACATCGGGAACAATCTTCCTGCATCTAGCCTGTCCAAACCCTTAAGAATTTTGTAAGTCTCTATAAGATCCCCCCTCAATCTCCTAAATTCCAGCGAGTACAAGCCAAGTCTATCCAGTCTTTCTTCATATGGAAGTCCTGCCATCCCAGGAATCAGTCTGGTGAACCTTCTCTGTACTCCCTCTATGGCAAGAATGTCTTTCCTCAGATTAGGAGACCAAAAGCATAAGGTTGGAAGGTAAGTTTAGGTGAGGGTAGGTTTAAGATGAGAGGGGAGAGATGCTGTATAATAGGAACCTGAGGCAACCTTTTACCAAGGCATTTGGACAGGTACATGGATTGGATAGGTTTAGAGCAAGATGGACCAAACACGGGCAGGTGAGACTAGCTTAGATGGGGCATCTTAGTTGGCATGAATAAGTTGGGCCAAAGGACCTGGTTCTGTGCTGAATGACTAAGACTGTACTAAAAGAAATAATCTGCTTATTATCACCCTGCAATTCATGAATATACTTTTTTTGGTTTTTATGCACTCATGTAATGCCAGCATTACTGTCCATTCTCAATATCCATCAACCAAGGAGGCAGTTAAGCCTCCATCACATCACACTGAAGACACAAGGAACTGCCGAGAATGGGTTACCAAAAAAGACACAAAGTGCTGGAGTAACCCAGCAGGTCAGGGATCTCTGGAGAACATGGATAGGTGGCGTTTCAAGTCCTGATCAGGCTGTGGTAACAGCAGTACATTTCGTTCTCTGACAAAAACGAGGGAACCAGATGTTTTTTTGCAAAAACCCAGTCATTTCATGGTCACAGATGCTAGAGATAGTTCCTATTCCAGATTTATTTAATCCCCCTGCTGCCGTGCTGTTGGCTGCCAGCCCAGTAACCCGACCACCTTACGCCCATACTCCGCTTGGCTGCTCAACTTCCTACGTTGTGGGAGGAACCACCAGTCAGAAGCTTCAAAGCGAAGATATATCTCTTCACTCAAAAGTTCGAAATCGTTGGAATCCTCTGCTCCAGAGGCCGTGGATACTGGGCTGTGGAACGGACCTCCAGCTGAACTCATAGATTCTGGGCAACTTGGGAAAACAAGGGATATGTGGGTGGATTGAAGGAGAGAAACCGGGATCTGTCTGAATATCCCTTTAAGAGGCCCAGTTATTCCTCCTCTCTTATTCCGATATTTCGACTGTCCATGCTGCTAATTCCACTAACTTTTACACAAACAGCTTTTGTCAGGTATGAAAGGCAATTTGACAGTCTAGATTTGCTACTGTGCTAGCTATATTCAAGCTACTGTGTTAGCTGCAGTATATCCAAGAGATGACAACATGATGTTTAAGAAGGGACTGCAGATGCTGGAAAATCGAAGGTAGACAAAAGTGCTGGAGAAACTCAGCGGGTGCAGCAGCATCTATGGAGCGAAGGAAATAGGCAACGTTTCGGCCCGAAACGTTGCCTATTTCCTTCGCTCCATAGCTGGCTGGTTTCGCAGGGTAGTTCACATACAGGGAGATAAAACAGTTCCCCAAAGGGCACCTGTGAATCAGAGGTGAATTACGATCCTCTGACACTCACCACCATTGCCACTAGGTTTCTATTCCAGGATTTGTACTGGATTTAATGGATGTAATTTTCCCCGGTGAAATGGTGGGATTTGAACTTGTGATTCTGGATCATCGTTCCAACCTCTCATCCAAATCATCGATATAAACCGCAAACAGCGATGGGCCCACCACTGATCCCTGAGGCACACACTAGTCACAGGCCTCCAGTGTGTAAAACAACCCTCCACCATCACCCTCTACTTCCTTGCATTAAACCGATTCTCCATCCAGTGTCAGGTTTGCGCTAAGTGATAGGAGCAGAATTAGACCATTCGGCCCATCAAGACTACTCCGCCATTCAATCATGGCTGATCTATCTCTCCCTCCTAACCCCATTCTCCTGCCTTCTCCCCATAACCTCTGACACTTGTACTAATCAAAAATCTATCTATCCCCGCCTTAAAAATATCCACGGACTTGTCCTCCGCAGCCTTCTGTGGCAAAGAATTCCACAGATTCACCACCCTGTGGCTAAAGAGGTTCCGAGGTGATCACTGCAGGTTGATTATATGTGCATGCGGGAGCGGCAAGAGTGACGCTGTGGAGACTGTGCCTGAGAAGTGCCCGTCCGTTCTGCATGGGTTGGTATCTGCAGCTGTGAGTTGTCTTCCGGAGAGGTGGGTGAACTGGTGGGGAGCATCAATCACGATGGAGACTCTGGGCCAACCCTGGCGCTGTGGTAGAGCTGCTGCCTTACAGCGCCAGAGGCCCGGGCTTGATCCTGACCACGGCTGCTTGCCTCTACGGAGCTTGTGACCTGCGTGGGTTTTCTCCAAGATCTGCAGCTTCCTCCCACACTCCAAATACGTGCAGGTTTGTAGGTTAATTGGCTTGGTATATGTGTAAAATTGTCCCGAGTGTGTGTAGGGCAGTGTTAATGTACGGGGATCGCTGGTTGGTGCGGGCTCGATGGGCCGACAGGGCCTGTTTCCCCCCCGCGCTGTATCTCTAAACTAAACCTGGATGATCAGTATATTCGTGGGTCAAAGTAATTGCTGTCTTGTAATTTAATCTGCCAATCTTTGCATCGTGGGTTGTAGAACGTTTCAGCACTGAACTAGATTTGATGTTAAGAGGGAGAACATCAGCTAAAATGGCCACAGTTGTGTTAAAACTCCATGCAATACAACCAGCGACTGGTGTGGTTTCCACACTGGTAATCAATTCCCAGAGCTCCGTACCCATCAACATTCTGGACATGTATTGTATTGTATATCTTTATTATCATTTTTCCTGAGTACTTACATACCCAGAGGAAACGAAAAAACGTTTCTCAACCAGTGTCCATTCAGTGTGCGGTAAAAAATAAATAGAAATAAAAATAAAAAAACATATATCATGAGTTCCAATCGGCAGCGGCACGACAATGGCTCTGCTTCAGTGTGTCCAGGTTGGTGGTTGGTGCGCGATACTTTGGCAGGGGGCAAAGTCCGTTTATCAGTCTTATAGCCTGCGGGAAGAAGCTGAGGAGCATCCTGCTGGTTTTGCAGCTGATGCTCCTGTACCTCTTCCCAGATGGCAGGATGGAGAATATGTGATGGGTGATAGGGGTCTTTGATGTTGGAGATGGCTCTGCTGATACATCTCTTCCTGTATGTGTCCAGCAGGAAAGGGAGTGGAGCACCAATAATCCTGCTGGCGGTCTTCACAATCCTGTCCAGTTGGTGCCGTTCGTACGCCTTGCAGCTCCCGAACCAGGAAGTGATGCCGTAGGTTAATGTGCTCTCGATTGTCCCCCTATAAAAAGTTGGTAGGTGTGCAGTGGGGAGACCTGCTTTCCGTAGTCTTCGGAGAGGGTGTAGTCGCTGCTGGGCTCTCTTGACCAGTGCTGTGGTGTTGGTTGTGGACGTTAGGTCATCTGACAGGTGGAGTCCTAGGAACTTCACACTGCTGACCCTTTCCACATCAGCTCCATCGATGTGCAGAGGTGTATGGCGTTGTTTTCCCTCCCTCCTGAAGTCAACCACCATCTCCTTCGTTTTTCCCACGTTGAGAATGAGGTTGTGGGATTTGCACCATCCTGTGAGCAGCTCCACCTCCATCCTGTATACCGACTCATCATTGTCACTGATGAGACCCACCACTGTTGTGTCATCAGCGAACTTGTTGATGAAGTTGTTGTTGAGTCTAGCAGTACAGTCGTGTGTAAGCAGACTAAACAGCAGGGGGCTTAGGACACAGCCTTGGGGCGAGCCAGTGCTCACGGCTATGGTTTTTGATGTCCTACTGCCCACCCTGACTGTCTGCTGCCGTTGCGATAGAAAGTTCAGGACCCAGTTACATGTGCCAGCATCAACCCCCAATAACTCCAACTTCTCCACCAGCTGCTGCGGAATGATTGTGTTAAAAGCAGAGCTGAAGTCTATGAAGAGGATCCTGGCATAAGTATTGTTCCGATCAAGGTGTGGCAGTACGAGGTTCAGTGTTGTTGAGACTGCGTCCTCTGTGGATCGGTTGGCTCTGTAGGCGAACTGCAGTGGGTCTAGGTCGGCAGGTAGGCTATTTTTGATATGCTGCCTAACCAGTCGCTCAAAACACTTCATTACTATAGGCGTTAGAGCCACTGGTCGAAAGTCAATATGGCAGGCTGGGATTGGTTTCTTCGGGACAGGAGCGATGGTGGCACTCTTAAGACGGTTGGGCACTACTGCCTGGCTGAGCAAGGTGTTAAAAATGTCCGTGAAGACATCTTTCAGTTGCTCGGCGCAGTCTCTTAGCACGCACCCAGGAATGTTGTCCGGCCCTGTGGCTTTGCATGGGTTGATGCTGGCAAAGGCCTTTTTAACTCCGGCTGCGGACAGTCTGAGCGACTGGTCACTGGGAGATGGCAGTAGTGCACGTGTCTGGGTGCTGTTTTTAACCTCAAACTGTGCGTAGAACTCGTTCAGTTCATCTGGTAGAGAGGGGTCGTTTTGGCATATCCGCAGTGGGGGGGGGCTTGTAGTCAGTGATGGTATGAAACCCCTGCCACAAGCGACGTGTGTCTTTGTCATTTGTGAAGTGACTATTAAGTTTTTGTCCATACAGCCTCTTCGCTTCCCTGATCCCCCTGGATAGGTTACTCCTTGCCAGTTTGTATGCTGCGTTGTCTCCAGATTTAAATGCAGCATTCCGGATTCTCAGTAGGGAACACACTTCCCCAGTTAGCCAAGGTTTCTGATTGGCACGCCTCCTGACGGTTTTTACCACCGTTACATCCTGGATGCATTTATTGATGTATCCGATGACGGATTCTGTGTATTCTTGGAGGTTGATGCCACTGTCATCTGTTGCTGCCTCTCTGAAGATGGCCCACTGCGTGGTTTCGAAACAGTCCTGTAGTGCCTCGGTAGCTCCCTGTGGCCATGTTCTGCCTTCTTTGACCGTTGGCCTGTCCTGTTCCAGGAGAGACAGCTACAACGATTAAATATGTGGAAGAAGGAACTGCAGATTCTGCTTTACACCGGAGATTGATGCAAAATACAGAAGTAACTCAGCGGCATCTCTGGAGAAAAGGAACAGGTGACATTTCGGGTCGTGACCCTTCATCGGACTGATCCGACAGAGATGAAACAATTCTCTGCTAACGCAGGAAATTTGGAGAACCATCGGGCCCAGCGAGTTGTAAACATCAAGTTGCGCAAGGCTCCGGCAACAGGACTCCTCTCACCCTGCGTGGAGTCGAGCCACGGCTTCACTTCACCACTTCCTGAGTCAATGATAGTTTGGGGAAGTTCTCACTCTCAATGTCAAGTTTAGTTCAGTGCCAAAACCTTCTCCTACCCATGATGTGTCACATGCAAGGATTGGCTGATTCGATTACAAGACAGCAATTAGTTTGACCCATAAATGTACTGACCATCCAGGTCTCCATCAGTGACGTTTTGGGTCGAGACTGAGAGAGACTCCCAGTCTGATGAAGGGTCTCGACCCGAAATGTTACCCAGAGGTGCTGCCTGTCCCGCTGAGTTACTCCAGTATTTTGTGTCTCTCTTTGGTGTAAACCAGCATCTGCAGTTCCTTCCTACACATCGGGGTCTCCATGGTAATTGATGTGGCACTCTAGTTGTCCCACCTGCCTGGAAGACAGATCACAGCGGCAGCTCTATCTGGAGACGGATCCACCTTGAAAGCAGTGAGGAACTCATCAGTCACTGGCCTGGTAGATTTATCTGCGGATGGCAAAACAAGGTTTTTTTTTGTGGGGAGAAAGATTCTGGCACACATCACTAATAAACGTAAGTGTCACATGGCTGGCAAGCAAAACAATGTTGTTGAAACGTTCAGAGAACCTGGTTCTCCAAACAGATCTGTGCCCTAACAAGCAAAGCGCTATATTTCACAGAGATGGCACAGTGGTAGAGTTGCTGCCTCACAGCACCAGAGAGCCGGGTTTGACCCTGTCTACATGTGCTGTCTGTATGGAGGTTGTACGTTTCCCTGTGACCACGTGGGTTTTTCTTCAGCTGCTCTCCACACTCCAAAGACATACAGATTTGTAGGTTAATTGGCTTGGGTACTAATTGCCCCTGGGATAGTGCTAGTGTGCGGGGATCGCTGGTCGGTGCAGGCCCAGTGGGCCAAAGGGCCTGTTTCCACGCTGTATCTCTAAACTAAACTAGACTTTCAATTGTGATCTTGTTTACACCAGCCCTTGAGCTCAAGCGATCGTTAAATAAGGTAACAAACTGGCCTGGTGACTCCTTACCCCAGAAATAACTCTGCGGGGTGGGTGGCTCTGCCTCTCCCAGTTCCGTGGAGAGTGCTGAAGCTGGGGAGTCCCTGGTGCCCCGGTACAGTCGTGCCGCGCAGAAGCTGCTGATTTCCGTAACTCTTTGTGTGTGATCGTTCCCAGGGGAGCTCTGCGCTGGGTGATGAGGTGAGTCGCTGGGTGTGAGTCCAAGCGACAATCCCTCAGTAGCAAAGTGTCCATTTCAGCTCGTCTAGTTTATAGTCAGCTGCACGGGCATGGTGAGGTGCGGATACAGTCGTGCTTGCAGCAGCACCACACGCACAAGACTAATACAACACACAAAGACAGTGTGCAAAGTAAAGAAGACTAGTGCAAAATGCACAATTAGAAAACAAGTCCACGGTAGTGCAAGAGGTCCATGGTGTTGCGTTGCTGAGGCAGGATTAGGTTTGTGCAGGTCAGTTCAAGAACCTGTTGGAAAGTAGCCGTTCCTGAAGCTGGTGGTGCGGGACTTCAGGCTTCTGTACCTTGTGTCCGACGGTTCAGTGCAAAGAGGGCACGGCCCGGGTGGTGGGGACCCTTGATGGTAGATGCTGCCGTCGCGAGGCAGCGCCTGGTGGAGACGCTTCGTTGGTGTGGAGGGCTGAGCCTGCGATAGACCGGGCCGAGCCCACCACTCTCTTGAGCGTTGCAATTGCCGTACCGGGCGGTGATGCAGTCAGGATATTTTCTACATTGCCTCTGTATAAGTTTGTTGGAGTATTTTGTGAGGTTCTGAATCTCTTTAAACCTACAAGTAAAAGTAAATGTGCGGGCCGGCCTTCTCCACAATTACATCCACGTGCCAGGCCCATGACAAACCAGCGGACATGTTCGTGTCCAGCAACCTGAAGCTGCTCAATCTCTGCACCACCGACCCGCCAATGAAAACTGCCACATGGTCTCCAGACTTTACCCCCATGACAACTCATTGTAAGAGTTCGTCTGAAAACTATCGGCATTGTGGCATCGCAAATGAAAGCACACTACGATGGCAGGCCGTGCAAAGCGACATTCTCCTATCAATGTAGTCGCCAAACCTGATCGAGACTTAGTATAAACATTCCCACTCCATCAGGTTGCTTCATCTAGTTAGAATAGATAGAATGCCTTTTATTGTCATTCAAACAGACAAGGTTTGAACGAAATGTCATTCCTACAGTCTTGACATTACAAAAAAACCCAAGACCCAAGACTTGCACAAACATCCATCACAGTGGATCTCCGACACCTCCTCACTGTGATGGACGGCAAAAGTCTTATCTCTTCCCTTTGTTCTTCTCCCGCGGTCTAGCAGTCCAACTGCAGCGTCGAGGCGACTGGGGCACCCAATGTTAAAGCCCCTGGCGGGCGATGGTAAGTCCCGCGGCCGTTAAGCCGCGCTGGGCGATGTTAGGTCCCGTTCCGAGTCCTTTAAACCCCACGATTCCGGCGGGAGAAGTTGCCGTTGCGGGAGCTCCGAAAAGCTGTCTCCCAGCAGGGACCTGGAGCTCCCGATGTTCCTGTCCACCGGGCCTGCGGCCAGAGCCTCCGAAGCTCCAAAGGCGGGTCGCTCCGTGATGTCAGGTCCGCAGGCCCTGCGACTGGAGCCCTCAGGTTGGTTCCGGTTGGAGGCCGCCGGCTCCACGATGCTAGGCCCAACTGGAGACACTGGAGAGCCGACAGGGAAAAAGTCGTGTCCCCCGCACAGAGAAGAGATTAAACGGATTCCCCCATCCCCCACATATACACAGCTAAAAAGTAATAAAAACTAGAATCAAAAACATACATTTAACGGGACAAAAAATGTAAAAAAGACAGACAGGCTGCAGTCGAGCTGCTGCCAAATGCCACAACAAGATGCATTAAATACATTACCCAGTCACCAGTAGCTGATTCTCAATCTCAAAAATTGCAGTAAATTCCTCACAATCATTATTTCTTCTGTGTGGGGATCTTGTGTGTTATACAGAGCATCAGGTGTAGACTGACACGAGCATCAGACCAGTTATAAATTGCTCCCACTTTGCTCGTAGGACATAATGTTGTCTGGATTCATCGAGAAGCCTTTGGCTGTGTTGACTCCCTGAAGCCTCATTGTGCAGCTGCACTGAGCTCGTTGTGCTGGGTCAAATGCCCTGCTCTGCTCGGCTGCTCTGCGTCATCTTTGGGGGCCAAATTGATCGTAGGTTCACTGCCACACAAGGTGGCCTTTCGGCCCAGGGTGTCCATGCTAGCTCTCTGTAGATCAGCCCACTCAGTCCTGTTCATCTGATGATTCCGGCTACACTGTAAATTATTCTCCCTTGAGTGGGGAATCTCTGATGAAATGAATGAATGAATTAATTAATTAATTAAACTTTATCATCACATGTGACAAGTCACAGTGAAATTCTGTAATTTACATACCCAAGGTATACAAAGAGTCGCCACACAAAGGGCGTTGACAAAATTACAAAGTATCCCGCGCCAGGTCCCCCTTTGTTCCCCCCCCTCATGGTGGTCCCCCTACGCCGGGTCCTCCTTTGTTCCAGGCGGTGAGTTCTCCGGCTCCCGGAGGCCCGTCCTCAAACGCTGGCGCCATCCTCGACCTCAGCTGCCTGCCCGACCTCTCCCGCCGGTGCCTTCAACGGCCGCTGTCCTCGATCACTGGCTGCATTGTGCAGATGCACTGTGCTTGGTGCTAGAGGCTTGGTGTGCCACCCAGACCTCCTCATCACCGACCTCCTGGACCAGCGTCGTCGGGTCCACTCCTACCGTGCGCTCCGGGTCACCATCGCTCACTACAAAAAACACTTCCTACCTCCCCTCTTAGACAATAGACAATAGGTGCAGGAGTAGGCCATTCGGCCCTTCGAGCCAGCACCGCCATTCAATGTGATCATGGCTGATCATCCCCAATCAGTACCCCGTTCCTGCCTTCTCCCCATATCCCCTGACTCCGCTATTTTTAAGAGCCCTATCTAGCTCTCTCTTTAAAGCAGCCAGAGAACCGGCCTCCACCGCCCTCTGAGGCAGAGAATTCCACAGACTCACCACTCCCTGTGAGAAAAAATGTTTCCTCGTCTCCGTTCTACGTGGCTTACTCCTTACTCTTAAACTGTGGCCCCTGGTTCTGGACTCCCCCAACATCGGGAACATGTTTCCTGCCTCTAGCGTGTCCAAGCCCTTAACAATCTTATATGTTTCAATGAGATATCCTCTCACCCTTCTAAACTTCAGAGTGTACAAGCCCAGCTGCTCCATTCTCTCAGCATATGACAGCCCCGCCATCCCGGGAATTAACCTTGTAAACCTACGCTGCACTCCCTCAATAGCAAGAATGTCCTTCCTCTTTCTCCGCCCTGTCACCTACAATCCACGTAACCTGGTCTGTGAACCACTCACTCACTCACTCACTCACTCACTCACTCACTCACTCACTCACTCACTCACACGACAGCATCTCTCTGCTCGTCCATTGTGAACTTTGGTGGAGAGCAAGTTAGACTGAAGGCCCCGTGAATGAACAGGTTATTCAGGGTGGCCCTGCACTGTGAAAATCACCCCGATCTGGATTATAAGCTTCAAGAGGAGAGGGGGAGGAGATCCCTGTGAGATTTGATGCAGATGCTGAAGACCGTGGCGAAAGGAACTGCAGACGCTGGTGTACACCGAAGATAGTCACAAAGTTCTGGATGAACTAAGCGGGACAGGCAGCATCTCTGGAGAGAAGGAATGGGTGACGTTTCGGGTCGAGACCCTTCTTCTGCCTAAGTTACTCCAGATATAGCATTGTGTTTCTGTCCTCATGAACAGCCGGCTCTTGTTGGACACTCCTGCCTTGACCTGTGTGTGTCCTGCGTGGAGGTCTGGGATTGACATCAGTGGGAACGTAATCTGGCGGCCTGAAAAGAGAACCAGGCGAAGGGAGCATTGCTCTCCTGGGCCAGTGTGAAGCTGAGGGGCTCAGGCCTCTCCTGCTGAATAATTACACCACCCCACCAGCTCAGTGCAGGGTGCTCACTGCCGGCGTTCTCCCCCATTGTAATTCCACCCGATATTTAGAAACATAGAAACATAGAAATTAGGTGCAGGAGTAGGCCATTCAGCCCTTCCAGCCTGCACCGCCATTCAATATGATCATGGCTGATCATCCAACTCAGTATCCCGTACCTGCCTTCTCTCCATACCATCTGATCCCCTTAGCCACAAGGGCCACATCCAACTCACTCTTAAATATAGCCAATGAACTGGCCTCAACTACCCTCTGTGGCAGAGAGTTCCAGAGACTCACCACTCTCTGTGAGAAAAAAGTCTTTCTCATCTCGGTCTTAAAGGATTTCCCCCTTATCCTTAAGCTGTGACCCCTTGTCCTGGACTTCCCCAACATCCGGAACAATCTTCCTGCATCTAGCCTGTCCAACCCCTTAAGAATTTTGTAAGTTTCTATAAGATCCCCTCTCAATCTCCTAAATTCCAGAGAGTATAAACCGAGTCTATCCAGTTTCGGGTCGTTTGGCCATTTGTGGCCATTGGTCACATAAGAATGAATGACTGATCAGAAGTGACATTAGGACCATTGTTATGGCAACTGAGTCTCCTAATGTACGCATTAAAACACTGGGTAAAGAGTCTCTCCGGCAGCCATCGACATCTGCCGGCCCTCCCTATCAGCCCAGTGGAGCATCGGTCCGCTGCCAGTACCATCCGGGATGATTACAGGTCATGAGGGCTTGAGTCAGTCAGCGGAGAATCTACCACAACAATCGCTGTGACAAGAAGCTGGGCACCTGAGCCCTCCACAGTGAGTGGGTGACACGTGTGTGTCAAGAACAGGAAATGCCAGGAACACTCAGCAGACCTGGCAGCCTCCCTGGAGAGAGACACAGTGGACATTTCAGGTGACCGATGCTAACATTCTCTTTTTTCACACAAAGGGTGGTGGATGTAAGGAGCAAGCTGCCAGAGGAGGTAGTTGAGGCTGGGACTACCCCAACGTTTAAGAAACAGTTAGACAGGTACATGGATAGGACAGGTTTGGAGGGATATGGACCAAGCGCAGGCAGGTGGGACTAGTGTAGCTGGGACATGTTGCCCCGTGTGGGCAAGTTGGGCCGAAGGGCCTGTTTCCACACGGGGATCACTCTATGGCTCTATGACTCTCTCCACAGACACTGTCGGACCTGCTGAGTGGTCCGGCATTTTGTTTCAGATTTGCAGCATCTGCAGGATTTGATTGACATTGAACAGTCCAGCTAACTGGCTCTTTGTTAGAACTCATTAACCTGTTATTTGACGTTTGTTGAAGGTAGAATTGAAGATAGACACAGAGCTGGAGTAACACAGCGGGTCAGGCGGCATCTCTGGAGTTTTCTGTTTCCTGTGGCCTCTGGCCTATTTGCTTTATCATCGTTACATTTTTGCATATCTTTCATTCATTTGTACTATATCTCTCAACGTCATCATCTATATGGCATGTTGGCCTTCATTGCGATACGATTTGAGCATAGGAGCAAGAAGGTCAGCCATGATCACATTGAATGGCGGTGCTGGCTCAAAGGGCCGAATGGCCTACTCCTGCACCTATTGTCTATTGTCTATTGTCTTACTGAAGTTGTACAGGGCCGTGGTGAGACCACACCTGGAGTATTGTGTGCAGTTTTGGAATCCTAATTTGAGGATGGACATTCTTGCTATTGAGGGAGTGCAGCGTAGGTTCACCAGGTTAATTGCTGGGATGGTGTGACTGACATATGATCAAAGAATGGGGCGACAGGGCTTATATTCACTGGAATTTAGAAGGATGACAGGGAATCTTATAGAAACACATACATTTCTTCTGGGATAGGACAGGCTAGATGCAGGAAAAAGCAGGAACACAGCGCTGATTCTGGATGATCAGCCATGATCATATTGAAAGGTGACAGGGCCGGCCTTAGGAAGTGCAGGGCGCAATTTGGAACAATTTTGATGAGCCCAGGTTCCCAGCCAAGGTCTGTCAGCCCCTGTTATTTAGTATATATTATGTAATTGTACAGTAGGGTGCTTTAGATTCTACACTGTCTTAATCTCGCCTGCTCCCGTCTGACTGTCAGTACCTCCGCTGGCTTCCAAACTTTACCGTAGCTGCTAATTACCATTAAACTGCATTTTGTGATTGGACACAATGCCCTAGGAGACAGTGGCTGATTGGACGGGAGGAGACCAATTTGTTGATTGGACGGGAATTTTAAGGGAAGCTGGTCGGTGATTGGACTCAACCCTCTTAGAGACAGCAGTTGATTGGCCGCCAAATAATTGGGCACAAAAAAATGGACAAATAGGAAAACAAAAAAATCGGAATTCCGATTTAAACCTGATATAAGGTACATAGGGTGGATATCGATTAATTCTAGACACAAATTTAAAAAAAATAATCTAACCCCATTAATTCACTCAAGGTGTATTATGATGTGTTCTACAATATGAAGTGTACAGCAGAACTTGCACTTCCATAGCTCTTTTAAATACTGATCAAAAAATATTAACCAAAATACTAGCACAAAGACTAAATACAGTGATTAATAAAGTAATTAATTCAGATCAAACAGGATTTATACCAAAACGATACTCCTCATATAACCTGAGATGATTATTTAATATTATATACACGAAAAGAAATATTAATAAAGATTTAGCAATTATTTCATTAGATGCAGAGAAAGCTTTTGATCAGGTTGAATGGTCTTATTTATTTTCGGTTATGGAAACTTTTCAGTTGGGAGAGAAGTTTATAACATGGGTTAAACTATTATATACTAATCCAACAGCTAGAATATTAACAAATCAAATGTTATCAACTAAATTTAATTAATCCAGAGGCTGTAGACAAGGTTGTCCTCTATCCCCACTGCTGTTCGCACTGGCAATTGAACCATTAGCACAATCCGTGAGATTACATCCTGAAATATACGGGTATGAAACCAAAGAAACTGAAAATAAAATCTCTTTATACGCAGATGATGTATTACTTTATATTACAAAAAGCCTGAAACTAGTATCCCTAACTTATTAGATTTAATAACTCAATATGGCTTGTTTTCAGGATATAGAATTAATTGGAATAAAAGTGAACTTATGCCAATAATGGGAAATAACCCATATATACTACAACAATTTCCTTTTAAGATAGCAAATGAAAAAAAAACAAATATCTTGGAATTTATGTAACAAAAAGATATAATTCTTTATTTAAATCTAATTTCCCACCCCTACTGAATAAACTACTTAAGAATATCCTATATTGGAAAACATTACCTATTTCAATGCTAGGTAGAATTAATGCGATAAAAATGATTTTTCTTCCGCAATTATTATACCTGTTTCAACTGATCCCGATATATCTTCCTAAACATTTTTTTAAGAAAGTGGACTCTATAGTTACCAATTTTATTTGGGATTATAAGAGTCATAGGATAAATAAAAAACATCTATGTAAATCAAAAATAAATGGAGGTTTTGCACTGCCTAATTTTATGTTTTACTACTGGGCAGTTAATATTAAAAATATGAATTTTTGGTTGGAAGAATTAGATAAACAGCCAAACTGGTTAAAAATGGAAAAGGAAGATTGTTCACCTTTCGAAATCAGCTCGATTTTATTTGCCAATACTAAAATACGTAAGAAAATTTATAAAGGAAATCCAATAATAGAAAGTGGGATACGTATCTGGAAACAATTAAAGAAAACATTAAAATTGGAAAGTATACCACTGGCTCTTCCCATTGTAAATAACATTACTTTTAAACCCTCAATGATGGATAAAGGTTTTTTACAATGGAAGAACTATGGAATTAATAAGATGGGTGATCTCTACAGGGAAAGTCTCTTTCTTTCATTTCAGGAATTACAACAAAATTACGGATTACACTCAGAAGAGTACTTTAGATATTTACAAATTAGAGACTATGTTAAATCAAACACACAGGATTTTAGAAATAGAAAGACAGAAATTTTAGATGAATGTCTAAATAAATATCCGAACACAGAAAAATTAATATCATATATTTATAATATTTTATTGGAAAATGATGTATCAATGTCGGAAATATATAGGCAAGTATGGGAAAACGAATTAGGTCAAACAATTAGTTTAGAAGTATGGAATGAAAGTTTACAACATATACACCACTGCTCATTAAATGCCAGACACTCTTTGATACAATTTAAAGTTTTACATAGATTACACTTTTCAAAATCCAAATGAAACA
The DNA here is from genome assembly GCA_035221665.1 of Okamejei kenojei. Lineage (NCBI taxonomy): Eukaryota > Metazoa > Chordata > Chondrichthyes > Rajiformes > Rajidae > Okamejei > Okamejei kenojei. Next base: position 7,707,528 of record CM069142.1, read on the forward strand.
GAATTTATTCAAATGTTTCTGCTATATGTGATAAATGTCAGCATTTAGAAGCTAATCTAACGCATTCATTCACAAAATGTATAAAAATTATTAACTTTAGGATAGAAATTTTTAAGATAATCTTGAATGTAGTTAATACAAATCTGACTCCAGACTCAAAATTAATCATATTAGGATTAGAAACGGATCAACTGCTAACAACACAGCAAAGAATTTTTATCGATTATAGTTTAATAATTGGTAAAAAATTAATATTAAGATTTTGGAAAGGTCCTACATCCCCCACAATCAAAATGTGGATTACAGAAATGTCGGAGACACTTCATCTGGAAAGATTAAGACTTGTCCTTTTGGACAAGCTAGATCAGTTCAGAGGAATATGGTCTCCATTTATTGAATATTTAAAGGGTCAAGGTGGTCCGGTTCGGGGGCCTGACTGAAACCTGAATGAAGGAATAGATGAAGAACTATATATATATAATAGACCACGGATATATCTCCAATGAAGAATAGCCTGCTTAATACTCCACTCATATTATTGATTTTCTACTTTTATTTTATTTCTCTTTATTATTTCTCTTTACTATCTTCTTTCTGTTATAAAATAATAAAAAGTATAGAAGTATAAATAAGAATGATTGTAAACTTTAAAAATATTAAGAATGTATGCGACGAATAATATGTCTCTTTCTTTTTATTTTATGTTATTCCTTCTTAATATGTATTTACCTCTAATAAAAATATTTTACAAAAAAAAAGAACTTGCACTTCCAGTGTGGTCTATCGTGTTGTTTCTTCAACGGACCACGGATTTATTTTAAGAGCAAAACATAAAGTGCTGGAGAACTCAGCAGGTCAGGCTGGATCTATGGAGAGTCTGAAGAAGGGTCTCGACCCAAAACGTCACCAATTCATTCTCTCCAGAGATGCTGCCTGACCCGCTGAGTTACTCCAGCATGTTGTGTCTATCTATGGAGGGAATGGCTAGGTGACGTTTTTGAAAATTCTATATTTTGAAAATGGGCAAAGCAAAAAGTAGCATGTTCTCTGGAAAGGCTTATCCTAAAATAAGTGATCATTTTCATGGTGTGATTTCAGTCAGGACGTTCTGTATCATTCAGTCAGTGAGCTTCGCGGTCCGGAGCCCTTCTCTATTACCCTTCTACATAAAAACAAAGTTTCAATGCCTCTTCATGGTCTATTAATCCACCCGTAGCTTCCGTAGCTGAAGGGATTTGCCGCTCGAGCAACGCTATGAATTTATAAGAATTTTTAAAATCCGATACATTTAAATCGTTCAATAGCTACAACCACAACGTGATAAATAACACTAAATAAAACTGAAGCAAATAAAGGCAAACAGAAGAACTATCCTTGAAGGAGAGAGAGAAAACAACACACATAAACTTTAAAAAAAAAATTCAAATAACATCCCTAAATGGCGGGTACACATTACTAAATAACGTGGGTGGACAAAAATGCTGGAGAAACTCAGTGGGTGAGATGCTGCCTCACCTGCTGAGTTTCTCCAACATTTTTGTCTACCTTCGATTGTTCCAGCATTTGCAGTTCCTTCTTAAAATAACGTGGGTGAATGACTGTATCTGCACAGAAGAGGCCCGTGCTCGCAGTCCAGAGCACTTAATGACAGTAAGTTTTAAGAAATTCTGCCGTGAATTTTATTCAAAGGAACGCGGCGTCATTAATACTTGGTCAAAACACAATTATATTGACTGAGGAATGCAGATCGACACATTGTATTACTGCGTGTTAACTACTGGCTGTTAACAAGTGCTAACAGTGGCAGGTAACAAATCGTTTTCGTCTCAGTTGAATCAAGTGATAAATGACTCCAATCATTCTGCAGTACTCATTAAACCCGAGCTGGAAACTGAAAAGTAGGGGAACGCCGTCCCCCTGCTTACCACCCCCCCCCCCCCCCGATTTCCATCACTGGTGCCGGTGACAGTATTGAGAGTTAACCGCGTGGCTGTGTTGTTGTCAGTGATGCATTTCACCTCTAGGGGGCACTGCTGAGGGGATAGAGTGTGTTGCCCACCCCAGCCTAGCGTGGGTCCCCTTAGGCGCGGGGCCCAATTGGGAGCAATTGGTCCAATTAGCTTAAGGCCGGCCCTGAATGGTGGTGCTGGCTTGAAGGGCCATCACCTACTTTCTATGTTTCTATGTTGCTATGTATATCTCTCGTTTTCCTGTCCCCTGACTCTCAGTCCGAATCTTCGGTTTAAACCAGCATCTGCAGTTCCTTCGTACACATGACTAGAATTGCATTTATCCATCCATAACCCTGCACAGTGAGTACTGTAATGTGTATCAGGAATGATTACACCAGGTTCAGCAGTAGAAACAGAGAAACATAGAAAATAGGTGCACGAGGAGGCCATTCGGCCCTTCGAGCCAGCACCGCCATTCCATGGCTGATCGTCCCCTATCAATAACCCATGCCTGCCTTTTCCCCATAGCCCTTGACTCCACTAGCCCCTAGAGTTCTATCTAACTCTCTCTTAAACCCATCCAGTGACTTGGCCTCCATTGCCTTCTGTGGCAGGGAATTCCATAAATTCACAACTCTCTGGGTGAAAAAGCTTTTTCTCACCTCAGTCTTAAATGACCCCCCCTTTATTCTAAGACTGTGGCCCCTGGTTCAGGACTCTAGCGTTGGAACATTCCCTGTGTCAATACCTCCCTAACCTCCTCTTGAGTTCCACTAATAGTGCTGTAAGCATCTGATCACATCTGATCTGATCACACGACACCAACATTTCCAACACCCTGCTCTTGTAACCACCCTTCCCCATTACTACCCCATTACTACCCCATTACTACCCCATTACTACCCCCGTTTCCACTCCGTTCCCACTTCCACTTGCTCCATCTTGAATTTGTCTCCTGCCTGTCTGGACGTCTCTGGAGGGAGGTTTGGGGCCAGCACCAACTCCAGGCGCCCCCAGGCATGGACTACCTTCCCCAGGCAGTGTCCAGGGATGAAGGGTGACTGGCTCCCTCCCTGCTCTGGGGTCTGGCAGTGACTGGAGCCCGTGTGGGGTGGGTGAGCCCGGGGCGGTGGGCAGACCCTGCCCCAGTGGTGGAGGCCCGCGTGGGGTGGAGTGGGCAGACCCTGCCACACAGGCTGCTGATGGACCTTATGTAGAGTCCGGGACATCAAACGCCTTCCATCGTCTACACGTGACCTCCTCTTCCCTGCCACAGACTCCCAGCAGCTGCTGCCTTCCTGCCCACGGGACGGGGGGGGGAGAGAGAGAGAGAGAGAGATGGAGGTGGATGTGGAGTGGAGATAGATGCCATTGTTAATCATACCTTGGCCTGACCCGAAACATCACCTATCCACGATCTCCAATGATGCTGCTTGACCCGCTGAGTTCCTCCAGACGTTTGCGTCTTTTTTTGAATAATGTAAGAAATGCTGGTCGTGAAATAAAGATTTCACATCCAAATCATTGATGTAGATACCAAACAGTAGGAAACATCTTGCCTATCTCCGTCGCCTATCTCCTTCGCTCCTTAGATGCTGCTGCACCCGCTGAGTTTCTCCAGCCTTTTGTGTAACCCTCGATTCTCCAGCATCTGCAGTTCCTTCTTTAACACGAAACATCTTGCAATTGAGTTTCCCCTCAGCCTTCTCTGCTTCAAAGAAAAAACTGTGTCCACCCAATCTTTCTTCAGACCGACATGTAAGCGAGGCTGGAAACATTGTTTGTCCCGTGGGCACATGCGGTGATCAGAACTGTGCACTAGCCTCCAGTGTGGTTTACCTCTCTGCAGTTCTAGCAGAATGTCCCTGTTCTTGCATTCCCCACCCTGGCTAAGATAGGAACGCATCTCCTTCTGCTCTTTTAACCACAGCTTTGGTCTGCCCAGCTTCCTGAAGCATCTGCACTCCAAAGTCCCTCTATTCTTCCACATCGCTCACTATCCTCCTATTTATTGTGTACCCCTTGTCACGTGTACCTTCCACACATCTCTGGAGTAAGTTCAGTTTGGTCCAATTTGACCCATTGACCCCAAGTTCTCCTGCAGTCTGAAGAGTTGCTCTTCACTGTCCAGCACATGGCCATTGTTGTGCAGTATTTATCATTGCCCCTTGCAAGTAAATGTAAATATATATCGCCACAGCAAGTCTTGAATAGAGTGGATGTGGAGAGGATGTTTCCACTATTGGGAGAGTCCAAAACCAGAGATCGTAGCCTGAGAATTAAAGGATGTTCTTTTAAGAAGGAGGTGAGGAGGAATTTCTTTAGTCAGAGGGTGGTGAATCTGTGGGAATTCATTGCCACAGAAGACTGTGCAAGGCCAAGTCAATGGGTATTTTTTAGGCAGAGGTAGATACATTCTTGATTAGTACGGGTGTCAGGGTTTATGGGGAGAAGGCAGGAGAATGGGGTTTAAGAGGGAAAGATGGATCAGCCATGATTGAATGGCAGAGTGTACTTGATGGGCTGAATGTCCTAATTCTGCTCCTATAACATGAACTTACAGTATGGACTCATGACTGGGTGCAGATCCCCGGGGAATCCATTGGTGGAACCTTTCAGTGATAAAGGCACCCATCAGCGAGCATCCCTTGTGTCCACTGACTCACTAACGTTCAGCTCTGCTGTGCCCGTCTCCCGTTGCTCACACGTCAGCTCGTCAGATGCCTCGGGCAAAGACCATGTAAACCAAAGACCCTATAGCGAGCAAGATAGCCCACTCAACGAAAAAGACGTGGTACGGTCATGGGCAGATTCGTGGGTAATTTTCGGCCCCATTTCCGTAACCGGCTTCCGTCTCCGCGCCAAAGATCCCGTAGCGGAGCAAAGGTACTAGAGCGGAGACGGAAGCCGGTTACGGAAACATCCTCGTAAAAATCAAAGATCTTTGGTAAAAATCTTCTCCTCATTTTTAGAAATATATAATTTATTAACACAAACTGTTCCCACGCAACGTTGATTACACTGCGAGTCGGGTCGGGTCGGGTCGGGTTACTGAAATGGATGAAAAAAAGGCCCACGTTCCATTCCGTTGCGTACTACACTACTACAGTTAGCAGGAGTGGTCTATCTTGCTCTGCTATCGGATCTTTGATTTAAGCCACACTGAGCTCACTGCCCTCATTGACTCCCCCTGTCACCTGCTGAAAGGGAGTTTAACACACAACAAATACCTTCCCTGATTAAACCTGTGCCTTTCCAAAATTAATGTTTGTACTCTCTCCCTCGGAAGTGATCTACTAATTCCCCACTCACTGCGTTAAACCAGCAGGCCTGTAATGACTGTCTATCCCTTTTAAACAATTACACAAGGTTGGCGGCCCCACTCAGTCTGGCAGCATTCCTGAAGCCGTGAGCGATTGACCAATGTTGCTCACAAACTCCGTCATTTCCTCTCCTGCTTCTTTTAACTGCTTTCCCATAACAATTATTCTCCAAGGCCATCTGCAACCTCCGCCACTGAGCCGATGCGATGAGTGTGCCTTGCTCCACATCTGTGTGCTGCAGGAAGGGACCTTATCAGTGACACCACTGGCTGCCAAACAAGGTTACTACTCTGTACGGCCAACTTTCACTTGCTCTAAAGTGCAAATGGGGCCCTCTGTGTTGGGTTAGCTTGGTTCACACAATCTGCTCAGCGGGGCAGCACAGTGGCTCAGCTGGTAAAGTTGTTGCCTAAAAAATACCCAATCACTTGGCCTCCACAGCCTTCTGTGGCAATGAGTTTCACAGATTCGCCACCCTCTGACTAAAGAAATTCCTGCTCATCACCTTCCTAAATGAATGTCCTTTAATTCTGGGAAAGCCGCTGCCTCTCAATACCAGAGACTTGGGTTCGGTGCTGTCTCTGTGGAGTTTGCACATTTCCCCTGAGACCGCGTGGGTTTCCTCTGGGTGCTCTGGTTTTCTCCCACATCCCAAAGACATGTGTGTTTGTCGGTTAATTAGTCTCTGTAAATTGCCCCGGGTATGTAGGGAGTGAATGAGAAAGTGGGATAACATAGAACGTGTGCATACAGGTGGTTGATGGTTGGCACGGACTCAATGGGCCGAAGGGCCTGTTTTAATGCTGTATCTGTAAACTGAACTAAACGAGATGTGGCTTACCTCTTGCATCTTATTATCATATTTCACATTAATTAGTAGCACATTTTTTGAGTTTTTAATTCAAGTTATTTCTTAAACGTAAATATTTTTTAAATTTCCAAAGTTCTTGAACAGTATTTGAACATTGCAGTGTCGGACAACTTGGGTGGGTCTGGGGGTTTGGTACCAAACCCAGCGGCTGCCTGTAGACAGATCACTGGGCAAGGCAGGGTTGGCTCGATATAGAGTCATATAGCACGGAAAAAGACCCTTCGGCCCAACTCACCCACGCTAACCCAGATGCCCCATCTACACTAGTCCCACCTGCCCGCATTTGGCCATTATCCCTCTAAACCTCTTCTATCTAAAGTATGTACCTATCCAAATGTTTAGTTTAGTTTAGCTTAGAGAAACAGCGAGGAAACAGACCCTTCGGCCCACCGAGTCTGCACTGACCAGCGATCCCCGCACATTAACACTACATACACATTCGGGACAATTTTACATTTACACCAAGCCAATTAACCTACAAACCTGTACATCTTTGGAGTGTGGGAGGAAACGGAAGATCTTGGAGAAAAGCCACGCAGGTCACGGGGAGAACGTACAAACTCCATACAGACAAGCACCCGTAGCCAGGATTGAACCCGGGTCTCTGGCGCTGTAAGCACCACTATAAGGCAGCAACTCTACCGCTGTGCCGCTGGGCCGCCCATGCTATTTGTTGATAGTGTTGCCATATTTCAAATCCACAACTTTCCCTCAGCTGCAGCCTAGAAATAGGTTTCAAGCCCTTATTTTGAGATTCAGTGCGTAGCATTGGTGCTGGGTTTTGCCAACTGAATGTGGCTGGCTGATGGGTGCTGATACATGGGTCTGGCCTGGTCATCTGGCAATCCCAGCGGGTGATGACCTGGAAGGCAATTTATTTCGAGAGGGCTGGAATACAAAAACAAGGGTGTAATGCTGTGGTTCTATAAGGTGCTGGTCAGGCCGCATTTGGAGTATCGAGAGCAATTTTGAGCCCTGTATCTGAGGAATGATGTGCTGGCGTTGGAGAGGGTCCAGAGGAGGTTTATGAGGACGATCCCAGGAATGAGTGGGTTAACATGTGATGAGCGTTTGATGGCCTGTACTCGCTGGAGGTTAGAAGGATGAGGGGGGGACCTCATTGAAGCTTACCAAATAATGAAAGGCCTGGATAGAGTGGATGTGGAGAGGATGTTTCTATTCTTGGGAGAGTTTAGGACCAAGGGGTTCCTAGCCTCAGAATTAAAGGATGTACCTTTCGAAAGGAGATAGGGAAGAATTTGCTTAGTCAGAAGGTAGTGAATGTATAGAATTCATTGCCACAGAAGGCGGTGGAGTCCAAATCAATTAATATTTTTAAGGCGCAGAAAGATAGATTTGTGATTGGTATGGGTGTCAGGAGTTATAGGGAGAAGGCAGGAGAATGGGGATGAGAGGGAAAGATAGATCAGCCATGATTGAATGGCAGAGTAGACTCGATTGGCCGAATAGCCGAATTCTGCTCCTATCACTTATGAATTTATGGGCCTAAGTGAGAGGGACATGGTGAGGGCAACAAGTCTAAGAGCAACACTGCTCTCGTCTCCTAGCGGCCTGGTCATACACCCGGCAACAGGTCACCTTTGGCAAAGGAACATTGCACAAAATAAGTTAGCGATCTTTACACTCTGCTTGCATGTTGCTGGGTAACATTTGTTATTAATGAGTGAATTGGAAATGACTACTTTCAATATGAACCGTCATTCACCACAATTGAATTCATGGAACATTCATCTTGTGTCCGTTTGATTCTTGGAACAGAAGGTTTGCATCAGTAATAAAACTGGCAACATTTCAGAAATAATTGTGGGAATTGCTCCTATCAGGGACATCACTAGATGATAATACAAACTGTTGTCTGAAACATTACTGTGGCTTGATTCTTTCTTCCTTTAATTAAAAATAAACTTATTAAAAAAATACTCCAGGATACACATGTTACTGAAAGCCACAATTCCCTGTGACGGTGTTAAGAAAACAATGAAGACAATGACATTCAGAAAACAGTGACCAGATCAGTGTCCAATCCTTCCACTTGGTTGGGCATCATGTTGTTCCCATGTGTAGATGGGGCATCTGGGTCAGCACAGGCCAGTGGGGCCAAAGGGCCTGTTTCCGTGCTGTTTGTCGCTATGACTGTATCTGGGCAGAACTTGTAAATTCTCCTGACTCATGCTTGACTTCTCCTGACTTATTCTTGATTAGCACGGGTGTCAGGGGCTATGGGGAGAAGGCAGGAGAATGGGGCGAGGAGGGAGAGATAGATGTTGATTGATTTAGAACGGAGATGAGGAAACACATTTTCTCAAACAGAGTTGTGAGTCTGTGGAATTCTCTGCCTCAAGAGGACGGTGGAGGCAGGTTCTCTGGATGCTTTCAAGAGAGAGCTAGATAGGGCTCTTAAAAATAGTGGAGTCAGGGGATTTGGGGAGAAGGCAGGAACGGGGGTACTGATTGTGGATGATCAGCCATGATCACATTGAACGGCAGTGCTGGCTCGAAGGGCCAAATGGCCTACTCCTGCACCTATTGTCTATTGAATGGCGAAGTAGACTTGATGGGCCGAATGGCCTAATTCTACTCATATTCTTTATGACCTTGTGACCTTAATAAGATGTACATTTAACCAAATAAATATTTTGACAAAATACTACTCCAGTTTCCAGTGGGATATTGTCAAGGAAAACCTCCAGAATGGTTTATATTTAAACTAGTTAAACATGTCATGGGAGAGCTGCCAGAAGTGCTACGTTTCTATGTTTCTCTCACCATCAAATGTTTTGGAAAATAAGATTTAAAAAATGAGTGTTTTGTGCGGAATATATAGTGCACTCTAAGCAACTTCACTCCATAGTAATTAACAAAGGTCATCAGGCAAGGTTTAATCATCAGAAAGAATTGTAATTACATTAGCATTTTACCGTATCTTTTATTATAAACTTCAAACCACAAAGAATTACTCCAGAATGAAATGATAGATGGAAAGTGAGGCAGCTTTAGATGCCACCAGCAAATGATTCATGTGCAAATGATGTGACATTGGTTGGTGTGGGTTGAAGAGAGCTGTGATGCCACAGTGTGTATTGCCAGCATCTTCCTGCGTACACGCATCCAGAGACTGCCTGTGTTTGCAGGGAAATGCTTCATTGCAAATATGTCATGATGAATGAGAAACCTTTACCTGTTAATTTAAATGACTGGCTATCCTTCAGTGGCTTTGAAAGTGCACGAGAGAGGATATTGAGCTACAATCTAACTGTTTTGTAATTGGCATTGGGAGAAAGGGAAATGTTAAGGTTACTTAAACGTGCATCAGAAAACCTGGAAGCGAGAAGAGCAACATCTGCAGAGATGAGAATGTAGTGCAGTGTGGGAGTGTGGGGTCAGTGCCAGGTGTACCTGTACCTGGGGGCAGGGCCGGCCGTAGGAGGTGCGGGGCCCAATTGGGAACAATGCTGGTGAGCCCCAGGTTCCCAGCCAAGGTCTGTAGAATCATAGAAATACAAATAAAGTCTATTATAGACTTCATATCTCTATGGTAGAATGGAAAGTCATCAAAACGTGCGCTTAAAAAGTGCCTGCGAGTTAATGGACCAAACAGATGTAAGCTACATTTTAATATAAAATTGCATACATGTAAGCCTACAAGTAACAAACAAAATGTATAGATCACCTCTGAAAAGTACAGAGTTACAATACCATTTGCTGTAGTGACTGTGAAATGAAAAAAAAAGTACTTTAATTAACTAGATTCTGACAAACCAATAACTATTGGCGTAAAAACAGTCCAGGCATTAAATGGTGGGCTTCAGCCCCATCCACCTGGGCTTCTACCCGTCCTAACTTAGGGGTGTGTGTGTGTGTGCGTGTGTGTGTGTGTGTGTGTGTGTGTGTGTGTGTGTGTGTGTGTGTGTGTGTGTGTGTGTGTGTGTGTGTGTGTGTGTCTGTGTGTGTGTGTGTGTGTGTGTGTGCGTGTGTGTGTGTGTGTGTGTGTGTGTGTGTGTGTGTGTGTGTGTGTGTGTGTGTGTGTGTGTGTGTGTGTGTGTGTGTGCGTGTGTGTATGCGTGTGTGTGCGTCGTCTGTGCATTTTGTGTGTGTGTGTGTGTGCGTGCGTTGTCTGTGCGTTGTGTGTGTGGGATGGAGAGAAGGGAGGAAGGAGAGAAGGGAGGAAGGAGAGAAGAGAGTCAGGGAAGTAGAGAAAGAAGGGAGGGAAAGCGAGAAGGGAAAAGGGAGAGAGGAAGGAGGGAAGGTAAGAGGAGAAGGGAGGGAGAGGGCCGGTGGCGGGAACGGATGCCGGGGTCAGGGCTGAGGCCGAGGTTTGTAAACGTTGCCCCAAACCCTGGCCTGGCCCGGCCCTCCCTGTATTCTTCACCGCATCTCCCCGGGGGGAGAGAGGGGTGGAGCCGGGGCTGTGTGCGTGAAGCACAGCGACTGGAGGGGCGGGAGCGCTGACCCGGGACTGCGAGGGAACGATCCACCTCCCCCTTCTCCATTTCCCCTCACACCCCCCTACCCGTCTACCCCTTTCTACCCCCTCCATCCCTCTACTCTCTTTCCACCCCTCTCTCCCCCCTCCACCTGGGGTAGATCTACCCGAGTCAAGAGTAGATTACTCCAAAGATCCTAGAGCGGGGCTTTGGATTACTCTGGTGCGGGGGCCCCCTCGCACGGGGCCCAATTGGGAGCAATCGGTCCAATTGGCTTAAAGCCAGCCCTGCCTGGCAGTACCTGGGGGTACAGGTGTACCTGGGTATATCTGTGGGGGCGTGGGGACAGCTCTTGGTGTAAATACAAAAAGACAAGCCCCCCTCCCTTCTTTTCTGAACCCCTTCCTTCTCCCCCTCTCTTCTGTGCTCCAATTTTTCCCCTCCCCACCCCTTCACCCATATTCCAGCTTCACAATTCACAACTCTTCAATCCTCTGGCCTCACACCTTATATCTTTCTCTCACTGGTATCCACCTAACACTTGCCACAATTTTGCCCTGCTCCTCCCCGCTTCTAGCTTTCTCCCCCCCCCCTCCCCCCACAATTAGTCTGAAGAGGGGACCTGACCCGAAACGTCACTTACCCATGTTCGAGAGATGCTGCCTGACCCGCTGAGTTACTCCAGCACTTTGTGTCTTTTTTTGTAAGCATCAAAGACAAGTGCTGCAGGAAGTCCAAAGACCTTGCACAAGTGGACAGAGTCGGTGAACGGACCTTAAGATGTCACCGATGTTCCTCTTGTCTAAAACGAGGCTGAGAAATGTGCACCATAGCCCTGTCGTTCACAGTCCGCAGGTACTCTGCAATGTGGCAAACCCTACGCACTCAGTCTCACAGCTTGCAGACAACACAAAACTGGGTGAGATTGTGAATTGTGATAAGGATCCAAAGAGGCTTTAAAACTGTGGACATTGAGCGAGTGAGCAAACACTGAGTGGTTGCCGTATAATGTGGATGAATGTAAGGTTATGACTTTGTTAACGGAAATCACAAAGACTATGTATTACTTAAACAGATGTTGATTCCTTGAACCCATTCACACAAAGGGTGGTGGGTGTATGGAACAAGCTGCCAGAGGAGGTTGTTGAGGCAGGGACTATCCCGACGTTTAAGAAACAGTTAGACAGGTACGTGGATAGGACAAGTTTGGAGGGATATGGACCAAACGCAGGCAGGGGGGACTAGTGTAGCTGGGACATGTTGGCCAGTGTGGGCAAGTTTCCACACTCTATGGCTGTGTAGTCTGGCAACATTGATGGGTCTGGGTGTCTTTGTTCAGTAATGGCTGGAAACAAACAGGTGAATGGGACAAGGGAATGTGTGGCTGGTCTTCACTGCAACAAGCGTGAGAACAAGTGTGTATCACTACATCAAGAAACGTGTTTGATGAGTCAAATAGCCTTTGCCCATCTCTCCTTATCTGTGCATTTGTCACGTAACGAAACTCCCACTCAGCATCTTAATCAGATCTGTAAGTAAATGGTATAGATGATAAATACTCACCCAAGTTCGGATGTGCGTGAGAAACCTCCTGTTATGCTTGACCTTGCTGGCAAGGTGGACGCTGGAGTAACTCAGCGGAACAGGCAGCATCTCTCAGTCTGAAGAAGGGTCTCGACCCGAAACGTCACCCATTCCTTCTCTCCAGAGATGCTGCCTGTCCCGCTGAGTTCCTCCAGCATTTTGTGTCCCTCTATGGTGTAAACCAGCATATGTGGTTCCTTCCTACACACCATGCTGGCAAAAACTGAACAACCAAACCTTCCTCTGTGCGATCAGCCTGTTAGATCAGATGGAAGCCATTCTCCCTCCACAGATGCTGCCTAACCCACTAGGTATTCCCAGCATGTCCTGTTTATTGGTGTTATAACCCAATTCCTATTTGACCATTGCATCCTACCTCAAGTCTCTGACTTGCTATGTCTTATACGTTGAATCAAGAGAAATGGGGAGAAGGCAGGAACAGGGTACTGATTTTGGATGATCAGCCATGATCGTATTGAATGGCGGTGCTGGCTCGAAGGGCCGAATGGCCTACTCCTGCACCTATTGTCAATGTTTCTACGTTCCTATGAATCTGTGGCGTCTTAAAGTTCTCATTGAAAAAAAGCCAAACTAATTTCAATGAAAAGGTTCCACCGAAGAGGCTCCTGTGTGGTTTTAGTGGTTCACACGAAAGGCTGTGGTGTGCAAATACTGGAAACTGATTCTTCTTGCTATTGGATGCACCACCTGTTGACTGACGGAGTGATGGTTTACAGACTGGTAGAGAGAAACACGGAACTAGTCCTTGTGCTCAACTCCCCATATACGCATGGCAAACGTGTCCAACCTGCAAGGTTCCTGACAGGTTTTATTCATATTACGTTCAGGATATCTAAACTGGTGAAAATGTGTCTGCATGTTTGGGTCCACAAAAGGAACCCAGCGGGTCGGGCAGCATCTCTGGAAAACATGGATCGGTGACACTCGGGTATCTGGAGCTTCTTCAGACTTTGTATGTCTGCGTGTTCCATGTACATCTTGACTGCATTTTTAAACATTCCTGTTTGTTCTGCAGCTTTTTAACATCATGGGACAATCACAATTCACAACCTCACCCAGATTAAGAATAAGGAGTAAGCCATTTAGAACGGAGACGAGGAAACACTTTTTTATCACAGAGAGGGGTGAGTCTGTGGAATTCTCTGCCTCAGGGGGCGGTGGAGGCCGGTTCTCTGGATGCTTTCAAGAGAGAGAGCTAGATAGGGCTCTTAAAAATAGCGGAGTCAGGGGATATGGGGGGAAGGCAGGAACGGGGTACTGATTGGGGATGATCAGCCATGATCACATTGAATGGCCGTGCTGGCTCGAAGGGCCGAATGGCCTACTCCTGCACCTATGGTCTATTGTGATAACATCACACTTTTCTGCTCCTTTCAATGACTTCTGCTGCAGTTTTCTGCCTCTGGCTCTGTCCTGGGACGTAGTCAGTTATGTGATATTATGATGGATGGTAGGAGAGGGACTCGGTGCACAATGGCAGCATCACCTCTTGCCACACCACACCTGGTGCTTGTCATGGAATATAAGCAGGTGTTGAGGATTCGGGTCAATGAATAGAGAAAGAGCGAATAGTGAAAGGCCCGGATAGAGGGGATGTGGAGGGGATGTGTCCACCAGTGGGAGAGTCTGGGGCCAGCATCAGTATCAAAAAATGACCAACCTTTCTGAATGAAATGAGGATGAATTTTGTTAGTCAGGGGGTGGTGAATCTGTGGAATTCATTGCCACAGACGGCTGTGGAGGCCAAGTCAATGGATATTTTTAAGGTGGAGATCTTGATTAGTATGGGTGTCAGGGGTTATGGGGAGAAGGCAGGGGAATAGGGTTGACAGGGAAAGATAGATGAGCCATGATTGAATGGCTGAGTAGACTTGATGGGCCGAATGGCCTAATTATACTCCTAGAACCTATGACCTTATGAACGATGTGAGTCAGGTCCTGTGGTGGATAGACAATTCTGATGGTTCTGGTAGTTTGGCTCATGTGTTAAGTCTCTCCCAGTCCAAATATGGGGAGAGACTTCATCCTGGGCCCTGGTGTGTGTCAGTGCGTGGACTCTCCAGACCAGTCATCGCAGGCAGGAGTCCCCGATGTGCAGAGAGGGGCAGGAGATTTGTTGCTTTATTCATGACTTTCCTTTATGAAGTACCTGTACTTCGTGAAATTAATATATAGAAGTGTGAAAACGCACACCACCAGATTCAGGGATCAGCTTCCCAGCTGTTATACAGCAACTGAATCATCCTACCACAACGAGAGAGCAGTGCTGAACTACTATCTACCTCTTTGGTGACCCTCAGACTATCCTTGATCAGACTTTGCTGGCTTTATCTTGCATTGAATATTATTCCCTTACCATGTATCTATACACTGTAAATGGCTTAATTGAAACCATGTCTTGTCTTTCTGCTGGCTGGTTAGCACGCAACAAAATCTTTTCACTGTACCTCAGTACACGTGACAATAAGCTGAACTAAATTGAAGATAGTTGTTTGTAACTCAAAATATTCTTTCTCTATTCATTGACCCAAATGAATACCACTGTACCTTAATTGGTGCATGTGACAATAAATGTGAATGTGAATGTGAATCTGAAATCCTCGAAACCTGCTCATCTTTCATCACAGCGGTTGTTTAATGGGTATTCAGATCAGGATTATCAACCCTCCTTCATTCACTGTGTTTCTGAAATTCTGTCATCCTGAACATCCCGACATGTCCAAAACCTCATTTTACCATCTGCAATATTTCTACAACCAACAAATAAAAATGTTAAAAAGAAATTTAAAGAACCACATTCTTCTCATTGCCGGTAGACAAAAATGCTGGAGAAACTCAGCGGGTGAGGCAGCATCTATGGAGCGAAGGAAATAGGCGACGTTTTGGATCGAGCTGAGTTTCTCCAGCATTTTTGTCTACCTTCGATTTTCCAGCATCTGCCGTTCCTTCTTAAACAATTCTTCTTGTTGCCGTTCTGATTTTTCACTCGTTGCGTGCAATAGTTTTCAAGGAATTAACTGTAACTGACAGCAGCTTTGGAGTGACCTCAGAGTAAATCCTTGGACTAACCTCACAACTTCACGTTCACAAGTTATAGGAGAAGAATTAGGCCATTCGGCCCATCGAGTCTACTCCACCATTCAATCATGGCTGATCTCTGCCTCCTAATCCCATTTTCCTGCCTTCTCCCCATAACCCTTGACACCCGTTCTAATCAAGAATTTGTCTATCTCTGCCTTAAAAATATCCACTGACGGCCAACACAGCCATCACAGATTAACTCCCCTCAGACTAAATACGTTCCTCCTCACCTCCTTTCTACAAGAGCACCCTTTAATTCTGAGGCTATGACCTCTGGTCCTAGACTCTCCCACCAGTGGAAACATCCTTTCCACATTCACTCTATCTATCTCTTTCATTATTCAGTAAGTTTCAATGAGGTCCCCCCTCATTCTTTGGTTTGTTAATGGGACATATGTGCTGTTGCCAAGGTGAGCGGGAATGCCCGGATAGAATCCTCTTGCTATCGAGTGGCATTAGCAACTTTGGGCTTTCCTCTGTTTTTGCGCTATATTGCTAATTTTAATTTATTACATTTTTTTGTTTTTGTTTTATTATATTACTGTGAGTAGTGAGTACTGTGTTTACAACCCTGCTGTGCGGCTGCTGCAAGGAAGGGTTTCATTGTTCCCTTTCGGTAAACAAGACAATGAAACACCTTTGGAAATGCTGAGGTATTTCAGTCAATCATCATCGACTGCTGCACTGACCTTGCCACTTACGCTGCCGGGCCCTCACCAAACGCCTCCGTGGCGCCGGCCCAGGCCCCAGGGGGCCGCGGGCTTCGTCGACCCACGAGGCTCCACCCCTGCCCGGCGAGGCTCCACCCCTGCCCAGCGAGGCTCTGACCCACGAGGCCAGGGTCACGATAATCCAGCTCCGACTTTGGCTGCAGCTTCTCAACGGCACCACCGGAAGGCACCTCCGCTGTCCATGGAATATCAGTCCTGTGACATAACCACAATGCTGCCTATCCTATTGATGGCGTATCTGTCAACTTTCTTGTATTATTCACCGCATGGATTATCTCCACACCGGAATTATGGATCCCAGCTTATTTAAATGGCCTGAATTAATTCTGTGATTCCCAGCATTCACACTAAAGTCATGAACTGGAAAAAAATCGACACGCTTTTCCAATGTCTTAATGTTATTAACTCCGCAACAAAATGAAGCCTAACCTCACATGTACACTTTGACATGACCTGGCTGGGCTTGTGTGAACTGATCACTACATTGTGTAAATGTCAGACTATTATAGAATGTGTAGCTGCTCTGTGAGCAATGAGACACATTACACGCTAATGCTCCATTAATCACTGCCGTTAGTGCTTGACTCATAGTTCAGAAAGCTAATTCATTCGCACAAATCCAACTAGAGGTTTCTCAATTCCTTTCCTTTGCAAAGTCATTTAAGTACAGTTGTATGCATCTAAGGTAATTATTATGGGGAAATTATCTGAATCCATAATTTCCCTGTTAGGGGCCTGTCCCACTTACGCGATCTTCCCACTGACTATGAGACCTCTCACCACCATACAGGCGACTCCTGGTGACAGGTCGCGGGTATCGCAGGGTGTCACCAGGGGGCATGTCGCCAGGGGTCACCTGTACGGCCGTGAGAGGTCGCCAGGGGTCGCCTGTACGGCCGTGAGAGGTCTCCTAGTCACCCAAAGAGTCGTAGCGTCTTTCTGGTCGCCGCTGAATTTTCAACATGTTGAAATTTTTCGGCCACCTATGACGGGTGCCGGCAGTCGAGGCGTAAAGGTTGCGTAAGTGGGACAGGCCCTTAAATGTATAGGATTTAAGTTTCCCTCATGAAATAGATTTTTTTCTCATCCTGAGATCCTTGCACAGGGAGACCATCATCTCAGGAAGCTTCACAATTTCATGCCAATCCCATTCCTTCAAGCAGCATGTGCTTGCAAAGTGTTGTCCATCACTCGCACCTCCCAGACTGGATGCAGGGATACATTCAGAGGTCAGTAAGATGGATCATCTAGAGATTGTCTGACGTGGCCTCATTTTCTTCAGTTATGTTTGTTCTCGTCTCATCTCCTGAAGACACTCCTTGGTAGTAAACACCTCCATGTTAGTACACAGCTCCTTGGTAGTACACACCTCCTTATAGTCACTCCGCTAATGAAGATGTTATTCCTTAAGAGATGGTCTGTTTAAGTATAGATTCAACATTACAATGTGAACCACATTTCGAAAAGGGCTTAATTGGCTGTAAAGTACTTTGGAAAGCTTTGATTCCTTTTTCTCCCGCAGATGTTAAGAAGTAATAAATCTCCTGAGACAGTCAAACCTCGCCCAGAACATTTCTGGATGAGGCAGAGATGATTTTTAAGGGTCATTTTGAAAGGAGCAGTGGGTGCTGGGGAGGAGGCAAGCAAATGACAAATGTTTCCATCTGCTGCGTACACGACAGATACATCCGTAATGACAGCATCATGACAGCATTGATCAGTTGTTTCCACAAAATTGTTTTCAATTACTATTTATATTATAAGGTTATAAGTGATAGAATTAGGCCATTTGACCCATCAAATACTCCGCTGTTCAATCATGGCTGATCTATCTCTCCCTCTCACCCCATTACACCAGTACAAATCAAGAATCTATCTATCTCTGCCTTATAAATATCCAGAACTTCCAGCCTTCTGTGGCAAAGAATTCCACAGATTCACTACTCTCTGACTAAAGAAATTCCTCCTCATCTTCCTAAAGGGGGGTCCACTAATTTCAAGGCTTTGACCTCTAGTCCTAGACTCTCCCACTAGTGGAAACATCCTCTCCACATCCACTCTATCCAAGCCTTTCACTATTTGGTGCGTTTAAATGAAATAACCCTCATCCTTCTAAACTCCAGCGAGTACAGGCCCAGTGCTGTCAAACGCTCATCATATGTTAACCCACTCATTCCTGGGATCATTCTTGTAAAACTCCTCTGGACCCTTTCCAGAGCCCGCACTTCCTTCCTCGGATATGATGCCCAGAATTGCACACAATACTCCAAATTGTGGCCTGACCAGCGCCTTGTAGAGCCTCAGCATTACTTCCCTGTTTTTGTGTTGTAGCCCTCTTGAAATAAATGCTAGCATTGCGTTTGCCTTCCTCATATTCCAGCAGCACAGTGGGCCAGTGCACGGGTTGTGTGCCTGTTGATGCCCGAGGCCCCACGTGTGGGGCGGTGGACAGAGTCAAGGTAAGATCAAGAGGCACAAGTCCTAACACTTCACCCTGGGAGTCAGGGAAGGCATTTAAAGGGCCTGTCCCACTTTCACGACTTAATCCAAAACCTCTGCCGAGTTTAGAGGACCTACAAGAATTTGGTAATCTACGAACTCCTACGGCCTTCCACGAATATGCTCACGAACTGGAGTGACAGAGGTCACGTGCTTAAGCTTTTTTTTTTCACTCACCCTTTTTTCTCTGTCCAGCTGCCGATCTACGAGTACCCACGAATATCTACGAGTACCCACGGCTACCTACGACTCCCCTCACGGCCTACTACGGTCTGCCCACGAACTAACTACGAGTAAAAAGTTGCAATTTTTTTCATCCCGACTATTTGTTTACTCGTGGACATTTTTTCATCTGGATGAAAAAAATGTCCCAACTTACCTGATGCCCCGAGTACCTATGGCTGGCATAACGGGCCGCTACGACATATCTACGGACACCTACGGACTCCTTACGAACATTCTGCGAGTTTGAATCAGGGTAAAACTCTGGAGAATCCGTGAATTACTTCGTGAAAGTGGGACAGGCCCTTAACAGAGAGAGTTTTCTGCAGAGGAGTTCGTTTTTGAGATTGCAAGATGAACTACAGAATTGTTTCAGTTCTTAATCAGTTATCAGAATCTTTCCATTTGTTCACCAGTGTGTGCAAAATGCTTGCCCCACACATCTCCTTTAAACTTTGCCCCTCTCATATTAAAGCTGCGCCCTCTATCATTTAACATTTCCACCCTGGGAAAAAGGTTCAAACTCGCTACCCTATCTATGTCTCTCATAATTGTATCCACTTCAGCCAGGTCTCCCTGCAACCTCCGGTATTCCAGAGAAACCAACCCAAATCTGTGCAGCGTCTGGGCATGGATATTGTGGGCCTACGTTATGTACTGTCCTGCAGTGTGCTTGGTGGAAACAAGGAACTGCAGATGCTGGTTTACAAAAAGAGACACAAAGTGCTGGAGTAACTCAGTGGGTCAACTGCTGGAGTGGGTCAGGCAAAATCTCTGGAAAACATGGATAGGTGACCTTTTGGGTCGGGGCTCTTCTTCAGCCTCGTACATGTGTCTGTAGTGTTCTATGTTCTTTCCTTGTAGCTGATACGCTCTAATCCAGGCAGCTTCCTGCACCCTCTCCACAGCCTGCACATCCATCTTGTAATGGGGGTTACACAAAAGGCTGGAGAAACTCAGCGGGTGCAGCAGCATCTAAGGAGCGCTGCGATATCTCCATCTTGTAATGGGGCTCCCACACAGCACACTACAGGACAGTACATGGTGTAGGCACAGACTCTTCAGCACACAATACTCCAAATGCAGCCTGACCAACGTCCTATGAAGCTGCGTCATTGTGTTGGATTCATGGGGGGGGGGGGTTTCATCAAAAAATGTATCAATTATTAAAAATAATATTTACAATACAATAAAACAAAACAGAACCCACCACCATAATACAAGACAAACAAATATACTAAATAAACTACTATACAACTATTTTACACTCCTTGTCAAGGATGCATTCAACCCCCCTCTAATCCCCCAGGCGCCCGTGGACAGCGCGTAGTCCCTCTCAAGCACCTCCCGGGTGTGGACGTAAACCCGGAAAAGGGGTAGACAGCCATCTCGGGCAGAGCCCTCCCCCGCCTGGCGCCGTGACTCGCGGATGGCCAGCTTGGCCAGGCCCAGGAGCAACCCAACCAGGACATCTTCAGCCCTACCCTCTCCCCTACGCACAGGGTGTCCAAAGATGAGGATGGTGGGTGAAAAATGCAGCCAGAAGGCAAGGAGCAGCCCCTTTAGATAATGGAACAGGGGCTGCAGCCTCACGCACTCCATGTACACGTGGTACACAGACTCTTCCCGCCCGCAACAGTGGCAGGCGGCTGGCGAGTCTGTGAACCGCGAGAGAAACAGGTTGCAGGGAACACCTCGGTGCACCAGCCACCACCCAAGGTCCCCAATGTAGAGGGGGAGAATCCCTGCGTAGAGAGACCCCCACCGGGGCCCCCCCTCGCGACCGGAAGGCAAAACCAACTGCCACTTAGTGTCTGGACGGTGGACCAGGGCGAGGAAGTGCAGGGCGTGGAGGAGGGGCCCGTACGGGACACGCCTCCCTGCCTCTCGGAGGGAGGTGAAGGGTGTCAAGGAAAGGCGGCTCAAGTTGTGTGGGACCGGCTCCCGGGAAGGATTACGGCGCCTGGGTCCGAGGAATACTTCCGGCTGAGTGGGGGTTTGCCCAACCACAGGTACTCCACACGTTTGAGCCCCCCCTACACCCAGTGGGGCGGGACAAGGACCGGCTGCTCTCACGCCCGGGCTGTCGCCCGCTGCTGGCGGAGGGGGGGCCCGGTCGACGGCAACCAGGTTCCAGACTCTCAACAAGTCCCTGGAGAAGCCGGGCATCCCCAGCAGGACCGCACGGCTGACAACCAAATTTCCGTTGCCACCAACTTCATGGGAGGTTGGTCTTGGAGGGGGAGGATGCTCCTCAAACTGTGGAGCATCTTGGACAATACAGCTCACCCCCTCCATGACACGCTGGTCAACCTGAGGAGCACCTTCAGCAACTGGTTCCACCAAGATGCAGCACAGAACGCCACAGGAGATCCTTCATCCCAGTGGCTATCAAACTACAACTCCTCCCCCCTTCTGTCGTGGGGTAGTCTGATTCCTCCACCCCCCCCCCCCCCCCCTCTTTGCACATCCCCAATCCTTTCCACTCGTCACTTTAATTTCATGTTTCATGTATTTTGTGTTTGATGATTGTTGCCAGATTAATTTCCCTCCTGGGATAAATAAAGTTATTACCGCATATCATATGCTATCATCCTGAATGCCCCAACCTATGACAGCAAGCGTGCCATATGCCTTCTTTATCACTCTCGTGTTTTGACAGCAGAAGTCAACACGTTATATGATGAGCCCACTATCCTTTCACACATTCTTTAACATGAGCCGATGACAAAACAAATAGGCAACAAATTGACTGCTGTGGATCCTTACTTCACAGCAGCAGCTGCTTGAGAAGAACACAACTGCCAGTTTCTATCAATTCTGACAGCATCTTCAATCCCACGTTAACTAACTCCGATTTACTCTCGTTGCATACTGAATATTTTAGCATAAATGCACCTGTAATTAAATGGTTATTCTCAGCAGCTGGCGCTCAACCGTGTGGCGCGGCACCAGAAACAGAAACAGAAAGATTCCCTGTTCACTCTGATCCCAGTTTACATATTTTTCCATGGGATGAAGTCCAACAGGACATTTTTTCCACATGTAAATCCTGAAACTTCCACTCCATCTGGATTGCATTTCCCAATTGGTAATTTCTGAACTACATAATTTCATTCATAAAATGTAAACACATGGGATTAGAGAGGCAGAGTTTGTGTGAACACAAAACTGAACGTTCGCCAGATTGATTCCTGGAATAAGGGCGATGCCTTTAGGAGCCTTCACGTAGACTGGGCCAGCAGATTCATTGAAACGACCAAGACTTCATTGATCCAGAGCTGTCGGGATAACGGGACTGAAAATGAGAAATACAAGTGTATCCCCTAGACTGACAGCACTGAAACAGGCCCTTCAGCCCAACTCATCCATAACCGACCATCTGTTCCGTTTGAGTTTAGTTTATTGTCACGTGTACTGAGGTACAGTGAAAAGCTTTTGTTGCGTGCTAACCAGTCAGCGAAAAGACAATACATGATTACAATCAGCCATCCAAGGTGTACAGAAACACGATAGAGGGAATAATGTGAATAACATTTAGCGTAGTTTAGTTTAGAGATACAGCGCGGAAACAGGCCCTTCGACCCACTGAGTCTGCACCGACCAGCGCTGCCCGCACATGAACACTACCCTGCACACACTTGGGACGATATTTCACATTTTTACCAAGTCAATTAACCTACAAACCTGTATGTCTTTGGAGTGTGGGAGGAAACCGAAGATCTCGGAGAAAACCCACGCAGGTCACGGGGAGAAGGTACAAACTCCGTACAGACGGCACTCAGAGTGAGGATGGAACCCGGGTCTCTGGCGCTGTGAAGCAGCAACGCTAGCGCTGCGCCCCCGTGCAGCACAAGGTAAGTACAATATTTAGTACCAGATAAAACCAGTAAAGGCCGATCAAACATAGTCCGAGGGTCTTTAAAGAGATAGATACCAGCTCAGGACTGTTCTCCAGTTGTTGTTAGGATGGTTCAATTGCCTGATAACAGCTGGGAAGAAACTGTCCCTGAATCTGGAGGTGTGTCCTTTCACACTTCTGAACCTTTGTCCCATTTGCCCACATTTGACGCATATCCTTCCAAACTTTTCCGATCCATGTACTTGTCCAAATGTCTTTTAACTGGTGTTATAGTACCTGCGTCAGCCAACTCCCCTGGCAGCTCGTTCCGCACGCCCACCACGTTTCTTGATTAGGTCAAGATGGGACAGTCCAAAGACCCTTGTACGATGGTGCCAGAACGTGGCAACAATCTGAGTGCTGGCCCAGAAGAGCATCGACATACCATTGTTCCATTCTTTCAAGTGCATGGTGGTACTCATGGTATGAATTGACTGGAAAGCAGGTAGAACATACTTTGCACTGTAACTCATTGCATGTGTCAGCAATAAACTAAATGGAAGTAAACTCAAAGTAGAAGACATCGTTTCAAGGAGAGAGGGATAAAGTTTAAAGCAGGTTTTTTTAAGCAGAAGGTAGCGGAGGCCTGGAATGCACTGCCAGGGATAATGCTGGAGGCAGATATGATAGAGGCATTTTAGAGTCTTTAACGTAAGCATGCGGGATATGAAGGGAATGGAGGGATATGGGTCATGTACAGGCAGAGATTTGTTTAACTTGGCATCATGTTCAGCATGGGCATTGTAATAGTGTATGTTCTATGTAAAATTAAAATAAGAGGTGAACTCATGATGATATGTTCATGAGAGTGGTGTTTGACATTAGTGTTTCAGTTAAAGGAAAGTTTGCAGTGATATGGATAGGAAGGGTTCAGAATATGAATGGGAAGGGTTTAGAGGGCCATGGACCAGGTGCAAGCAAATGGGACTAGCCCAGCATGCCAACTCGGTTGGAATGAACAAGATGGGCCAAAGAGCCTGTTTCCGTGCTGTGTCGCTCTGTGACTCTTTGCCTCTGATCAATTCATGGCCAGTATTTGGATGTTGAGGATGTCATTTCAAAGTGTGCATTTGGCATTGAAATCAGATCTGAGGCAACAGTGAAGGAGGGAGAACAGACATTGGGAGAACGATCATAGATTGAGAAGTGGTCCGTCCCAAGCTGCTGGGAGTTTCACAGTGAAAACTGGAGGGAAGAGTGAAGAGTGAATGTAGCCCTAGGGTCCGAGACATAGCTATACCGCCTTGAAACGGGCCCTTCAGCCCTACTAGTCCGTGCCAGCCAAGTTGCCTACTTGAACTAGTCATATTTACTTGTGCCCATATCGCTCTAAACCTTTCCAATCCATGTATCTGTCCAAGTGTCCTTTAAACATTGTAAATGTACCTGTTTATACCACTTGCTTGTTGCCACCACCCTCTGTGTGAAAAACTTGCCTCTTAGATCACCTTGAAATCTTTCGCCTCTCACCTTAAATCCAGGCAGCAGAGGTGGTAACCCCGTTGAACGTGTAGTTCAGGCCCCGGGCAGACTGGTGGCTCATGAATGGGCTTGATGATTTAGATCTCAAAGCCTCGCACTGAGTGTTTAGAACATTGACCAAAATAGCAACAGGGATGAAAAACTTCAATTACATGGAATGTCCGAAGAAGGGTTTTGACCCGAAACGTCACCCATTCCCTTTCTCCAGAAATGCTGTCTGACCCAGCTGAGTTACTCCAGCTTTTTGTGTCTATCTTCAATCGCATGGAGGCATGAACATCTCAGGCATTTGTCTTTAAAGCTGAGAAGAGCATGATCTGTAAGGGCCAGGGGGAAGATGTGACAACAGGGTGAAAGGCATTTGATGAAGTGAATAAGGAGAATTTATTTTCATCCAGAGAATGATGCGGGCCAGGGCAATGGCAGGAAAATACAGAGAGGAGTTGGGGAGGAGACGCTCGGCGAGTCACAATGATGTTCAACTCACTGCGCGCAAGGGTGGAGGAAGCTGCTCTGATAATAACTGCAGTAGAGATTTGGAGAAATATTTGTGGAGGTATTGGTGAAGCAAGACTAGTTCGGCAGAAACACCAAAGAGTTGGCTCAGGCTGAATGAGGTTGAATAGTTTACTTTAGTTCCGTTTATTATTGTCACATGTACTGAGGTAGCGTGAGAAGCTTTTTTGTTGCACGCTATTCATTCAGCGGAAAGACTATCCATGATCACAATGTACAGATAAAGGGAATGACACTTAGTGCAAGACAAACCCTTACAAAGTGATTAAAGATCGTACAAGGGTCTCCAATGAGGTAGATGGGAGGTCAGGACCACTCTCTAGTTGGTGCTAGGATGATTCCGTTGCCTGATAACTGCTGGGAAGAAACTGTCCCTGAATCTGTAGGTGTGTGTTTTCACACTTTTATACTGTTTGCCTGATGGGAGAGGGGAGAAGAGGCAAAGGCCAGGGTGCGACTCGTCCTTGATTGTGCTGCTGGCCTTGCCGAGGCAGCGTGAGGTATAAATGGAGTCAATGGAAGGGAGGTTGGATTGTGTGATGGTCTGGGCTGCGTCCGCAATTCTCTGCAATTTCTTGGCGGTCTTGGATGGAGCTGTTCCCAAACCGTGCTGCGATGCATCCCAACAAAATGCATTCTACGGCGCATCTTTAGAAGTTGGTGAGGGTTGTTGGGGACATGCAGAACTTCCTGAGCCTTCTAAGCAGCTTAGATGTGGCTGGTCCTGGACAAATCTATTCCTAAGAGCTTGAAGCATTCGACCATGTCCACCTCAGCAGCATCAATGTATCCGGGGAGTGTGTACCGCTCCACTTCCTGAAGTAGTTTTCACCATTTCTCTGAGCAATATTGTATGGCCATTCTAACATTGATGGTCCTAAATGCCTGGAATAGACAAACAACATTATTCAGAGGTTACACAAAAGGCTGGAGAAACTCAGCGGGTGCAGCAGCATCTAAGGAGCGAAGGATGTGAGCCTTCGCTCCTTAGATGCTGCTGCACCCGCTGAGTTTCTCTAGCCTTTTGTGTAACCTCGATTCTCCAGCATCTGCAGTTCCTTCTTTAAAACATTATTCAGAGCCTCACCGTAGGATTGCCGTGGTCGGGGAGCTCATGAGTCTCAGTGACCCCTAGAGCTATGCCAGCGGGAGGTTTGTCTCCTGTTAGGGTCTCCCATGCTGATCAGGTCGAAGGGTAGAGGCGAGACGAAGAGCGATCCACTGGTCCTCCAGGTTGGAGGTTGAGCACAGGGCTAGCAACCCTGTCTCGTAAAACAAATACGTTACGGAAACAGCAACTGAAGGAATCAACTGTGATGGACTTCCAGGGCTATCGACAGATGCTAGGATGAATGTCAGTGGTGAAGAGAACCAGGCAGCATCCCAAGAATAGCCCTGCACTGGACACCGGAAGGGAAAAGGAAAAGAGGGAGACCCAATACCACCTGGCGTTGAACTGTAGAGGAGGAAATGAAAACAATGGACCTGACCTGGGGTAGTGTCCAGAAGCTAGCCCAGAACAGACAGGAGTGGAGGACCTTTGTTGCTGCCCTACATGCCAGGAGGCATAATAGGCAGTAAGTAAGTATTATTCAGAGCAAGGAGAATATAAATTGCAGATGCATCAGAGCAGATGAGTGCATCAGTTTGATCACTTACTCCCATTTATATCTGACCCGTCCATCAGCAGTTTCCAGGACAGCAAATTGGCCGTCCCTCTCCTCACGGATGAACGTCAAGGACGGCCGTTGACCCCACTTCTGGCAGGAGGGGGCGACACGGCAGATGGGGAACATTAGGGACAAAGGCATATTTCACAGAAAATCTATTTGGGATTATTGAGCAAGATGTTTTCTAACCGAAACTGTGTGTTTCCAAGCGTACCAAATAACTCCCACAGAAAGCACATCTGTCGCAGGAAAATCTGTGACATAATCAATAACATATCTCCATGTTTATTATCAAAAGAACAGAGCAGGATGTGAGGCAGCGGTTCAAACAGAATCGTTACCACAAACCACCAAGAGCAGAGACTGTACAGAGGGGGAGGTAACCACAAACACACGGTCTTTGACAAGCCGAGGAAGTTGTGCCTTGCTCCATATCCGGAAGGTCATTGCAGTGAGGAGGGGGTGGACAATGCCATAACTGGTACATGTTGTCCTTGCACTGGGGAACATGAGCTGACACTGGGAGACAGGGTCCAGCACCGGGACATGTGTTCCCGGCACTGGGACATATCAATCCGGCACTGGGACATACCGTCCAGCACTTGGACACTCCGACCGGCAAGGGGACATGAGTACCCGGCACTGGGACACATGGGCTGGCACTGGGAGACAGGGTCCAGCATTGGGACATATGGTGTTGGCACTGGGACACACCGTCCAGCACCGGGGCATGTGTGCCCGTAACTGGGGCACAACATCCAGCACTGGGGCACCTGTACCTGGCATCGGGACATGTGTACCCGGCACTGGGACACACCGTCGGTCACTGGGATGCACTGTCCCGGCACTGGAGACGTATGGGGACAGTTGAATCTGGAATGAGCTGTACCTGGGTCTATCTCAGGCGAATGTGATGATGGACTCTGCCATTCCCTTTGCTGCCATGTATGACCCACCAAGCCCCAATCCCAGTCTGTAGCACCCGACTGAAGCTGCTGAAAGATAATCACACCACCTGGGACCTGGGAAGCATGGCTGGGGCTTACCGTACGTTAAAATAAATTGAGAAACAAAAATTAAATGTAACATAATAACCTGGCCCCCAAAGGTTGCAGATTGAATCATCAGAAGAGTTTTTCATGTTCTTGGAGCAACCCAGTAGGAGAATCTGTACATAAACAAGGCCTGTCGAGGAACAGTGGACACAAGACGGAGTTTGTAGACCCTGCGCAAACATGAGAAGTGCTTCCAGGAACATGTCCTGTCACAGAGTTTCCTGCAGCCGCTGTCGTTCTGGACTGAGGTTCTACCAGTGTTGCTGATACTAAACATTGTGCGTATGTTTTCGGGCGCATTGCCACCACATGCTGAATGCAGCTTTATGACGTCAATGAGCAAGCCGGGGTGGGGGATTGCAACCGTCACGTGGTCCGCCTTGTTTCGACGAATGCAATCAACCCGGCGTGCACAATCAAATAAGATCAAATAGAACAAGTTGTCCCACAACTCTAGGCTGTGCACGCCACACGCAAGGAGAAGAAGATGAATGAGAAGCCGGGTTCTGAATGTTAAACTGTTCAATCTCTCGAGTCTACGGTATAAACTTTCCAGGCTGGAAAGGGTGCAGAGAGGATTTGCGAGGATGTTGCCAGGATTCGAGGGGCGGAGTTGTAGGGAGAGGTTGAGCAGGCTGGGTCTCTATTCGTTAAAGCGCAGGAGGATGAGGGGTGATCTTATAGAGGAGCACAGAATCATAGGTGGAATAGATTGGGTAGATGCACAAGAGGAGGGGAATCGCGAACCAGAGGACGGGGAAAAGATAGGATATGAATAGGGATCTGAGGGGTAACATTTTCGCACAAAGGGTGGTGGGTGAATGGAACAAGCTGCCAGAGAAGGTAGTTGAGGCTGGGACTACCCCAGCATTTACCATTTGGGATAGGCACATGGATAGGACAGGTTTAGAGGATCTGGGCCAAACATAGGCAAATGGGACTGGTGTAGATGGGGCATCTTGGTCGGAGTGGGCAAGTTGGTCTGAAGGTCCTGTTTCCATGCTATATGACTTTGACTCTATGAACTGCTCCAGCACTGAGGGTCGCAGACTATAACCCCCCCCCCCCCCCCCCAGCAACAAGCCTTGTTACATGGGGACAATTCGTCCCTTCCTGCATGTCCTCACTGGCCTGGTTTGTGGACGCAGCCTAGCCCATAACACAAACCAACCTCCTTTTCATTGACTCCATCCTACCACGAGCAGAGAGCAGTCCTGAACTACTATCGGACTATCTTTGATCCGACGTTACTGGCTTTTCCTTGCACTAAACAAGTATAGGTCCTTCTGCGGTTGTGCAGGGCGCTGGTGAGACCACATCTGGAATATTGTGTGCAGTTTTGGTCTCCTAATTTGAGGAAGGACATCCTTGCTATTGAGGCAGAGCAGAGTAGGTTCACGAGGTTAATCCTCGGGATGGCGGGACTGTCATATGAGGATAGATTGGAAAAACTGGACTTGTATTACCTGGAATTTAGAAGGATGAGAGGGAATCTTATAGAAACACATAAAATTATAGAAGTATTAAAGAAGGAACTGCAGATGCTGGAGAATCGAGGGTACACAAAAGGCTGGAGAAACTCAGCGGGTGCAGCAGCATCTAAGGAGCGAAGGAGATAGACTTCAGACTGAAGAAGGGTCTCGACCCGAGACGTCGCCTATCTCCTTCGCTCCTTAGATGCTGCTGCACCCGCTGAGTTTCTCCAGCCTTTTGTGTACCCTAAAATTATAGAAGGACTGGATAAGTTAGATGCAGGAAAAATGTTCCCAATGTTGGGGGAGTCCGGAACCAAGGGCCACAATCTAAGAATTAAGGGGAGGCCATTTAAAACTGAGATGAGAAAAACATTTTCCCCCAGAGAGTTGTGAATTTGTGGAATTCTCTGCCACAGAGGGCAGTGGAGGCCAATTCACTGGATGAAGTTAAAAGAGAGTTAGATAGCGCTCTAGGGGCTAGTGGAGTCAAGGGATATGGGGAGAAGGCAGGCACGGGTTACTGATTGTGGATGATCAGCCATGATCACAATGAATGGCGGTGCTGGCTCAAAGGGCTGAATGGCCTCCTCCTGCTCCTATTTTCTATGTTTCTATGTTAAACATTATTCCCTTTATCATGTATCTGTACACTGTGAACGGTTCAATGTGATCATGTATTGACTTTCCGCTGACTGGTTAGCACGCAACAAAAGCTTTTCACTGGACCTCGGCACACGTGACAATAAACTAAACTAAGCTAAACTGGTGGAAGTCAGCTGGGCTGCTGATTACACAATGGTGGCTTAAATATAAACCATGGGAGTGAGTGGAGAGAGGGCTGGAGAGGAGGCAGCAACTGACCAAGGTTGGCATAGATGATTCATGGAGTTTTACATCAAAATTTCTCACCTCCAGCTCTGAAGACGGGAAGATGGTGGAGAGAGTCAAAAGCTTCAAATTCCTGGGCATGCATATTTCCGGAGATTTTTCCTGGACCTAGCACACTGATGCAATTATAAAGAAAAAAACCCATCAACTTCCTGAGAAGATTACGGAGATTTGGTATGTCAGAGAGGATTCTCTTGAACTTCTACAGGTGCACAGTAGAGAGCATACTGACTGGTTGCATCAAGGCCTGGTTCGACAACTTGAACGTCCAGGAGCGGAAAAGACGGCATAAAGTTGTGACCACTGCCCAGTCCATCACCGGCTCTGACCTCCCCACCATCGAAGGGATTTACTGTAGTCGCTGCCTCAAAAAGGCAGCGGCATCATCAGAGACCCACACCACCCTCCCTGGCCACGTGCTCATTTCACACCTGCCTTCGGGAAGAAGATACAGGAGCCTGAGAACTGTAACGTCCAGGTTCAGGAACAGCTTCTTCCCTACAGCCATCAGGCTGTTAAATACTGCAACCTCCAATAAGCACTGAACTAGAGAGCAGGGTGACCAGTGTAAAAAGAGTGCAGGGCTTACAGTGTGCAATGTAGCAGCCTCGCCGGCAGTTTGTCTGTCATTTCCCGCTGGTTGTTATTTTTAGTGTGTCAAAAGTATGATTATGGAGGTTTCTTAGTCTTTCTCATGTGGGGGTGGGGGGGGGGGGGGGGGGGGGTCGAGGATGTGTCTTTTCTCCGAGTCGCATCTTCTCCCACCTCTCGCGGCCTACCAATTGGATCGGCGCGGCCTTTCCTGCTGGAAACCGGCCAGAGCTTCAGCAGCGGCGCAGCACTGAATTCCATCGCGGAGCGGGCGATGCCTTACCGGGGATCGCCCGTGTTGGACCTCCGGAGTGCTGGGCCTGCTGCTCTAACACCGTGGAGCTGTGGTTTGCGGAGTTTCTAGCCGGGGGCGGCGCTTACTTTAACATCGCGGCATCCTGGGATCTTTTGCCGAGGATCACCAGCGTTGAATCTCCGCCCAGCTCGGCCTGTGGACTTCGGGAGCCGTGGTCTCCGGTAAGAAACGGCCGATTGAAGCCTGGATGAAGGAATGGATGAAGAACTATATACAATACACCACATATATCTCCAATGAAGAATATCTTGCTTTATACTCCACTCATTTTATCGATTTTCTACTTCTATTTTATTTCTTTTTATTATTTCTCTTCACTATTTTCTTTCTGTTATAAAATAATAAAAAATATAGAAGTATAAATAAGAACGACTGTAAACTTTAAAAATATTAAGAATGTATGTGACGAATAATATGTTTTTTCTTTTTTGATTTTATGTTATTCCCTCTAAATATGTATTTACCTCTAATAAAAATATTTTACAAAAAAAAAAAAAAGAAACGGCCGATTCGGAAACTCCAAGCCGCTGAGTATGTTCTTCCGTTCCGACGTCGGAGTTCCAATCGTCCCGGCGAGAGGGCTTGAAACATCGGGCCGCCGTAGCGACGACTGCGGTGGGTTCAAAAGGCCCCGACCACAAGAGGAAGATGACTGAACTTTATTGCCTTCCCTCACAGTGGGAAACATTGATTCTGCTGTGTGGGGATGTTCATGTCAAACTCTATCGTGTATTGCGTTCTTTTTATTTGTATGGCTGTATGATGACTCAAATCTCACTGTACCAATTGGTGCATGTGGCAGTAAATGTAACTTGAACTTGAACAGGGGTTACTGTGCACAGGGGGAACAGTGTACAGGGTGTACAGTGTACAGGGCATACAGGGGGTACAGTGTACAAGATACAAGGGGTAC
Organism: Okamejei kenojei; assembly: GCA_035221665.1. NCBI lineage: Eukaryota > Metazoa > Chordata > Chondrichthyes > Rajiformes > Rajidae > Okamejei > Okamejei kenojei. Next base: position 7,739,064 of record CM069142.1, read on the forward strand.
AGTGCACAGGGTGTATAGAGTGTATAGTGCATAGGATGTATAAAGTGCAGAGGGTACAGTGTACAGTGTGTGAACTGGGGACAGTGTGCCGTCTGTACAGGGGGTATAGTGTACATGGTGTACAGTTTGATAACGTTTCCAGACACAGGAGCTAATCTGGAGTGATTGAGGAATCTTGACTAAGAAGCATGTTCATGGTTTAGCTATTCAGACAATGGGAACATTTGAATGCATCTTTTGAACAACTCCTTCAGGAATTCCATAAGCGTGCTGAATTACTGAGTTGGACATGCAGAATGCACAAGTATGCAGTGACAACACTTTGCATGGGTGGATAACGGTAAGTTACTCACTTCAGAACGGAGTTGACAGTAATGGTGATTAACCTCTCTTTTATATCAGGGTATGAACCATTTCCTTCGAGGCTTGGGAAACAAATGCAGCCGGTTACTCACTGAAGCAGTGCAGGTCACATGGGAAGCAGCTCGCTCAGACTGGAGCCCCAGCATTGATGACGTCAGTCTCCTAGAATTTCCTGTTCCAGTAAAAATAAGGAAAACCCACTCATTCACAAAAAGTGAGCTCGGAGGCTGGATATAGGATGTCAAGGCTGCTCGGGTACTTTCTGCTGGCAGAGTTGTCTCCTGCAACGTCAAAGACTGTGGGGCCATGAGGGAGCAAGTCTGGATGGTTTGAATTCCAGCAGTTTCACTGAATAACTTGCAGCACATTTTAAAAGCCATGTATCCATTAAACATCTGTTCTTCACTTGACCGGACTTTACAGAAAATTAATTTGCAGCTTTTAACGTTTTGACAGCTCTTGATCCAAACATAAGATCTCTTGATCTAATGTGTAGGAAGGAACTGCAGATGCTGGTTTAAAACGAAGATAGACAAAATGCTGGAGTAACTCAGCGGGACAGCACGGGGAACGAGAGGGGTTTGTGCTGTAATTGTTATGTGGTTATATGTTATATCTCAGGAGAGGAGGAATGGGTGGCGTTTCGACGGGTCGAGACACATCTTCAGACAACGTCAATTCCTTCTCTCCCTGAATTACCCACAATTTTGTATCTGTCTCTTGATCTAAGATAGACACAAAAAGCTGGAGTAACTCAGCGGTTCAGAGTTACTCCAGCTTTTCGTGTCTATCTTCGGATTAAACCAGCATCTGTAGTTCCTTCCTACACATCTCTTGATCTAAGGTCTCTCAAATTGTAATCACTGAAACAGCTTTAAATAAGTCAAAGATGGACACAAAAAGCTGGGACAGGCAGCATCTCTGGAGAGAAGGAATGGGTGGCATTTCGGGTCAAGACCCTTCTTCAGATAAGTCAACGTTTGTATACAGTGCATGTATTCCAAACAAAACTGTACGGCAGTTGATAAAACCGGATGGTGGTCTGAAGAAGGGTCTCGACCCGAAACGTCGCCTATCTCCTTCGCTCCTTAGATGCTGCTGCACCCGCTGAGTTTCTCCAGCCTTTTGTGTACAACCGGTGACTCTTTAGGATTGCTTTCGAATCATTGTCTTATTTTATCCTATCTTTCCTCTAGGCATTGACTCCAGGAGTGCAGTTCGAAGTGTAGTGTCAACCTCCAACTCTTCAACTCTTCAGGCAAGTGTCTAACGTGAGGTGAGATGTTGTGAGTCTGTAGACCACTTCACAACGGGGAGGGTTAGAACATATCCTCAGTTGATCCACAGTCTCGGCTCCGTATTTTCCACTCTCTCACCGTGAAGATCTAGCCCTCAGCAGGGAGACTCAAAAAGCTGGAGTAACTCAGCGGGACAGACCCCCATCTCTGGAGAGAAGTAATGGGTGACGTTTCGGGTCGAGACCCTTCTTCAGACTGAAATTCACGAGAAAGGGAAACGAGAGGTGTGGACGATGATGTAGAGAGGTATAGAACGAATGAAAGAAAGATTAATTTGTTTCGGCAGTGGACTCAGGGTCACCCCGTGTTAAATATCAAGCCCAGCTTAACATTGTGCTGTTCTTTCTGGCCCATAAGTCATAGGAGGGGGTGGAAGGTTGCAACCTTCACGTGGTCCACCCAGTTTCAACTAATGCAATCAACTCGACGTGCACAAACAGAAGATCAAATAGAACAAGTTGTCCAACAACTTTAGGCTGTGCACGCCACACGAAAGAAGAAGAAGGATAGGAGCAGAATTAGCCATTCGGCCCATCAAGTCTACTCTGCCATTCAATCATGGTTGACCTACCTCTCCCTCCCAACCCCATTCTCCTGCCCTCTTCTGTGGCTCCATATAATTCCTTTGGCCGGGAGTCTTCATCCCAAACCGTGGGCTCTCTCTCCAGTTGCCCAATCTCTTACTTCAGCTTAGAATCGACTAATCTCCAGGCAGCATGTAGGTTCAAATCTCACTGAGCAGGGTGGAATTCAGGCACACCGACATTTTATTGGAGACTCCGGAGGGAGGGAGACAACTTCTGAGATATCAACTCTCAAGTGGACAGCCCTGAATTTCTTGAGAAACTGCGAGAAAGTTGAGGAAAATTCCTCGGTCAAATTAGTTAGCTTCGTACGTCTCTGGTGGAACACTTTGTTCAGTCACGATAACATGAATCTGCAAAACATTGACAATGTTCTCTCAATGCGTGGTGGAATCAGCAAATGAAAATGCAATGAGAAATGTGTTCATTGTGGTCTGATTCTTTTGCTGATTCTGACATTTTTCTGGCTCAGGCTGAAGCTGTCGCAGTTGCGAGTGTAACCAGTTGCTAAATATAACATGTGGAGGCAGCACCCTGTTTACTTTGGTCTGCCAGAGTATGCATTCTGAACCATGAAGCTCCTTCTCCCACCCTTCAGTCCAGGGCACCTCTGTGATACTCACCACAAGGTGCCCTGTGCATGGTTGTTCATAGTGCGGCTATCAAGGCACAACTGTTCCTCTGACCCAGTGGGTCAAGGTATGACCCGTTCTGTTTAACCACTTGCTATTTCCAGGCCCTGGTAAGTAGCTGATCTCAGCTGCAGAGCTGAGGATGTGACACTGGCTCTTAGTTCTCAGATCCCGTGTCATGTTTGATCGTGCAATGACTAAAACTACTTCCTCTTCTATGAATGCAGCTTAGCTTTTAGTTATTAACATGCGTATAGTTTCAGGCTTCCTTCCAGTGAAGAAGGGTCTCGACCCGAAACGTTGCCCATCCCTTCCCTCCAGAGATGCTGCCCGTCCCGCTGAGTTACTCCAGCACTTTGTGCTCCACGCAAGATTCTGGCATCTGCAGTTCTTTGCATCGGCATTCAGTTTGTAGTTGTCCCCCGCACCTCTATATTTGAACTGGACATTCGGGGCTTTGACCGCACGTGGACAGTGGTGGATGGGACCCGTGTGGTGAATCGCAGTGAGGTTTAACACTCCCGCCGTTGTGTGACAACTGAAGGAAGGAGCGTGCACAGGACTCTACTGTCATTTCAAAAGCACTTTCTCCGATTATCGCTCGCAGTGGGATGAACCTTCCACATGTGGAAACTCATGGAGGGGCTGCAACGGGAAGGGATCGCAGCTTTAAATGCATCATAAAAAACTGTTTTATCCCGCAAGTCAGTTTATTATTTTCTGATGTTCTTCCCTGTAAAACATCGTCAAACCATTTTATTTTATTGTCTGTTCCAGCATGGCCGCCCCTGTAACTGCGAACGAAATAAAATGGGATTACCAAACCAAAAGAGTGGAATTAGTAATTTGTGCTTCACTGTCCCACTGCAATAGTGCAGTCACCCCCTCTCTCTCCATCCCTTCCCCACCCAAGTCGCATCAGCTTCTCGTTTTCACCCAACAAACAGCTAACAATGGGCCTTTTCCTTTATCATCCTTACTTTTTTTGCATATCTTTCAATCATTGTTCTTTATCTCCCCACAACATCACCGTCTATATCTCTCATTTCCCTTTTCCCAGACTAATCTGAAGAAGGGTCTCGGCCCGAAACATCACCTATTCCTTCTCTCTAGAGATGCTGCCTGTCCCACTGAGTTGCTCCAGCTTTTTGTGTCTATCTTCGTCAGGCTCCCTCCACCAATGCTCGTGTCCAGCTGAAACCCTTGTGGCTATTTTTTTTTAAATTTGGATTTTTGTTTGTTTGTTTTTTTGTCTGCGTGTATGGCATTAACAGGCCTGTTGTGCTGCTGCAAGTAAGAATGTCATTGCTCCCTTGTGAATATGGTGAAACACATTATGATGAAACACTCTTGACTTTAGAAACTGCCTTCAAAGTCCTTTTCATTAACACGTGCTGGGCCGCTCCATGGTCTGGTGATTACTATGGTAAGTGCTTTGTTTTAGGTGTGAACGACAGCTCACCAACTGTGAACACCCGGTCACACATTTACTCTGGGCTAAACGATCTTTGCAAGAAACTAGTGGGAACTCCTTATTTTCTCTGCCTTGAGATAATGCAAATGGCATCCATTTTCAGGGAAAGAAACAGGCCCGATGTAGTGTGCTTGACTGGTGTTGCCTCAAGGCTTCAGTGAGCACTTTGATTAAATCCCCCCCTGCCCATGTGTAGCCATGTTTCTGTGTTTAGAACGTGGTGCCCGCCATCAAGGGACCTCTGAGCTCAGCTGGGGTGGGGTCCAGTTGCCGTAGCATGGCTGGGACCACAGCTGTGGGCAGGGGGTGTGGGGTGGTCGTATGTGGTAGGGAGCATGCTGGGAGAGTCAGGGTCTGGGATGAGGGAAGGAGTCTGTGGTTAAGAGTGGGGAAGGATGAGAGGAACTGGTATCTGAGGCAGCCGCTGAGGTAAACCATCCATCACGGGTACTGACCTCCCCACCATCGAAGGGATCTGCAGGAGGCGCTGCCTCAAAATGGCAGCCAGCATCATCAAGGACCCAAACCACCCTGGCCACGCTCTCATTTCACTCCTGCCATCAGGAAAAAGTAACAGAGTCTGACACCCATGACCTCCAGGTTCAGGAACACCTTCGTCCCGAAAAACATCACGCTCTTGAACACTACAAACACCAACTAAACGTTGACGTACAAACTGCCTTGGTTTCCCTGGCAACTTTGGGCTTTTGCATGAATATTGAGTTTTTTTAATTTATTGAACTTTTTTTTGTTTGGTTTTCTTATGTTACCTATTGAGCTATTGCAAGTAAGACTTTCATAGTTCCGTTTCAGTACATAGGACAATTAAACACTCTTGACGCATGAGATGGTGAGCGGGAGGCTGACACAGCGTCTGGCCTCAGGGCCTGAAGGACTGTGGCATGCAGGGGTCTGGGCTTCCTGTGGGGTTAGTGTCATAGACCACAGAGTTACAGAACTCAGCCCACCTTGCCCATGCCAACCCAGATGCCGCCTATGCTAGTCCCATTTGACTGCATTTGCCCCATATCCCTCTAAACCTTTCCCATCCATATTCCCATCCTAGTGTCTTTTACATGTTGTTATTGTACCTGCCTCAACTGCCTCCTCTGACAGCTCATTCCATTAACCCACAGCTCATTCCTTTAACTGCCTCCTCTGACAGCTCATTCCATTAACCTGTGTGAAAAGGTTGCTCCTCAGCTTCCTATTCAATCCTCAACCTTCGGTTCAACCTGCCCACGTTGACCAAGGTGCCCCATCTAAGCTAGTCCCACCTGCCCACATTTGGCCCATGTCCCTCTAAACCTTTTCAATCTGTGCACCTGTCCGAATGTCTTTTAAATGTTGCTATTGAACCTCAAGTTGGGAGTGACATCACAGGGGTGTGGGAGGAGTGTGTGAGAGCAGTTTTACTGGGGTATTGTCTGCAAGGAGATGCTAAGGTAAGTGAGGCCTTGGCCTACAGGGGCCCCACAGTGACATCCTGGCCTGAGGAACTACTCCTCCTGGGAGCGCCCAGCAGTCACTGCCCCGGCAATAGAGTGCACAGTAGCAAAGGAACATTAACAAGCAAAAGAAGGGTCTCCACCCGAAATGTCACCCATTCCTTCTCTCCAGAGATACTGCCTGTCTTGCTGAGTTGTGTCTATCTTTAATTGTTGGGGCTCTTGTCCAGAAAGGCCACATACCAGAAGTCTCTGCAAGTATAATGAGAACATTTAATAAACAAGGTGTAGAAATAACATTTCTATTTGGGTCTTGAGAAAGACATAGTGCATAATACATTCAAATTCAATAAACCACAGGTTTTATTCATCTGGCACTGTAAGCATGATCAAAGATAAAATATTACTCATGGAAGCATATTCAATCCAAACTTCACACTGGGCACTTTGCACCGTCACTCCAGCACTCTGTGTTCTGCACAAGTTGCAGCATCTGCAGTTCTGTGTGTCTATATTTGACACTGTGCTTGTTTGTTGTAGAGAGGTGAGACTGTGGGACACACGACCACAGTGAGCGTGGGAGACAAATAGCTTCAATGTGTCAAAGGGGAAGCTAGATAAGTGATGCAGAAAGATACGTTGTTGGGGAGGAGGAGGGTTGCATGCAGCAGAAACAACAACATATCGAGTTGGGTCAATGTCCATTTTCACGCTGTGAATCCTTTGGAAAAAACGTGTGTAGTCACTCACACCCTGTGTGTTGAATGGACATTTCTTTGCACAGTGTGATCCCACAAAGGGCAACGTGAACAGCAGACAATGGATAAGTGTGGCTCGACAGCGGGAACTCCTAGGTCATGCAGTCATAGAGTGATACAGTGTGGAAACAGGCCCAACGCCACACCGGCCAACATGTCCCAGCTACACTAGTCCAACATCCCTCCAAACCTGTCCCCTGACCCCTCTCACCCTGGCCACAAACTCTTCGAATCACTTCCCTCTGGAAGGCGACTCCGGATTATCAAAGCTGCCACAGCCAGACATAAAAACAGTTTTTATCCACGAGTAGTTGCTCTACTCAACAGCCAAAAATCTGTAGCCTCCCTTTGATCTGGTATTTTGTTGGTTCACATGCCTGATCAATGGTGTTTTATCATTAATGTTTTATTATCATGAAAGTTTAGTGTTTTCTGAGTCATTCGTAACTGTCACTGTATGTCATGTTGTTACTTGTGGGCAGAGCACCAAGGCAAATTCCTTATATGTGAATACTTGGCCAATAAACTTACTTACTTACTTACTTAATTATCCATGTACCTGTCTAACTGTTTCTTAAACGTGGGATAGTCCCAGCCTCAACTACCTCCCCTGGCAGCTTGTTCCATACACCCACCACCCTTTACACTCTTTACAATCGTGCCTGGACAAACACGATCTGTGAGAGTGCGACGCTCACTCAGTATGCACCAGACTCCTAGCCAGGGGTTTGTGCTCAGACCTCAGGAATGCAGCCTGACCCACTGCCTGAACTCCGAGCTGGAAGTATTAGAGGGACAGCTGGATCCATCTCGACTGTAGCACCTTAGTGAAGATCACACCAGTCTGCTTACATCAGAAATCCACATCACACAGGCATTTGCATGTGGGGAATTCTGTGGAAAGCTACTTCAGATAGATGTTTAAGGTTTGATGAAGATTTGTAGTCAGGCAGGCTGAATGGTGGACAATTCCATTTACACTGCACTGTTCACCTATTACCTTCCCCCTTCTCTTTCACAGCTTCCTTCCCCCCCCCCCCCTCCACCTCCCCCCCCCCCCCCCCCCCCGCATCAGCCTGAGGAAGAGTCCCGACCTGAATCGTCACCTATCCACGTTCTCCAGAGATGCTGTCAAACCTGCTGAGTTACTTCAGCACTTTGTGTCATTTTGCGTATTAACCAGCATCTGCCAGTTCTTTGTTTCCACTGTTAATACCAAAGGGGCTGAATTTAAGCTTGCGTTTTGGTATAGTTTGGCGTTACAATATATATGGTGTTGAAAATAGTTAATTCTCTGCAGAATGTAATTTATTTGTTAAAGTGACCACATCAGACCTCCAAGCTCATTTCAACCAAATACTACAATCTGCTGATCAAACTGCTCATTTAGTCTGTGAATCGTTTGCGAGTTAGTAACCCCAAATATTGAATGCATGTGAGGTCCTGGGACAGACATGTTGTGCACAGGTTTGGTGTTCCTACCTAAGAAAGTGCTGTCATGATGGGAGAATAGCAGAGATGCGCTGGACTGCTTGCAGTGAGGAAGAGAGATTGAGTCGACTCGGTCTGTACTCTTTCAAGTTTAAAAGAATGAGAAATATTTCATTGAAACATTCTCAAAGGGTTTGAGTAGCTAGATGTAGAGACAAGGAAATGCAAATGTTGGCTTACATTTAAAAAAGTGCTGGTGTAACTCAACAGGTCAGGCAGCAACCCTGGAGAACATGGGTAATGTTTTGTGCAGGAAAGAACTACAGATGCTGGTTTACACCGTAGATAGACACAAAATGCTGGAGTAACTCAGCGGGGCAGGCAGCATCCATGGAGAGAAGGAATGGGTGACGTTTTGGGCTGAGACCCTTCTTCCCACTGACAGTCAAGGGCGAGGGAGACTGGAGATATGGATGGGTACAAAGAGAATGTATGGTGTGAAAACGAAAGATCAAAGCAGATGTTGATCAAGGAATTGGAAACATAGAAAATAGGTGCAGGGGTAGCCATTCGGTCCTTCGAGCCAGCAACGCCATTCAATATGATCATGTCTGATCACCCAAAATCAGTACCCCGTTCCTGCTTTCTCCCCATATCCTTTGATTCTGTGAGCCCTAAGATCTATATCAAACTCTCTCTTGAAAACATCCAGTGAATTGGCCTCCACTGTGTTCTGTGGCAGAGAATTCCACAGATTCATAACTCTCTGGGTGAAAAGGTTTTTCCTCATCTCTGTCTTAAATGGCCCTCTTATTCTTAAATTGTGACCCTGGTTCTGGACTCCCCACCATCGGGAACATTTTTCCTGCCTCTAGCCTGTCCAATCCCTTAAGAATTTTATATGTTTTTATAAGATCCCCTTTTAAGTCAAGTCAAGTCAAGAGAGTTTATTGTCATGTGTCCCAGAAAGGACAATGAAATTCTTGCTTGCTGCAGCACAACAGAATATTGTAGGCATAAATACAGAACAGTTCATTTCAATATACACATAAATAAGCAGATACAGTGGCTTGCAAAAGTATTCATTCCCTTTGAAATTTTCCACATTTTGTCACATTACAACCACAAACGTAAATGTATTTTATTAGGGTTTTATATGATAGACCAACACAAAGTGGCGCATAATTGTGAAGTGGAAGGAAAATGATACATGGTTTTCAAATCTTTTTACAAATAAAAAACTGAAAAGTGTGGTGTGCAAAAGTATTCAGCCCCCTTTACTCTGATACCCCTAAGTAAAATCTAGTGCAACCAATTGCCTTCAGAAGTCACCTAATTAGTAAATAGAGTCCACTTGTGTGTAATCTAATCTCAGTATAAATACAGCTGTTCTGTGAAGGCCTCAGAGGTTTGTTAGAGGACATTAGTGAACAAACAATGTTCCTTGGGCATCATGAAGCCAAAGGAACACACCAGACAGGTCAGGGATAAAGTTGTGGAGAAGTTTAAAGCAGGGTTAGGTTATAAAAAAAATATCCCAAGCTTTGAAAATCTCACGGAGCACTGTTCAATCCATCATCCGAAAATGGAAAGAGTATGGCACAACTGCAAACCTACCAAGACATGGCCGTCCACCTAAACTGACAGGCCGGGCAAGGAGAGCATTGATCAGAGAAGCAGCCAAGAGGCCCATGGTAACTCTGGAGGAGCTGCAGAGACCCACAGCTCAGGTGGGAGATTCTGTCCACAGGACAACTATTAGTCGTGCACTCCACAAATCGGGCCTTTATGGAAGAGTGGCAAGAAGAAAGCCATTGTTGAAACAAAGCCATAAGAAGTCCCGTTTGCAGTTTGCCACAAGCCATGTGGGGGACACAGCAAACATGTGGAGGAAGGTGCTCTGGTCTGATGAGACCAAAATTGACGTTTTTGGCATAAATGCAAAAAGCTATGTGTGGTGGAAAACTAACACTGCACATCACCCTGAACACATCATCCCCACTGTGAAACATGGTGGTGGCAGCATCATGCTGTGGGGATGCTTTTCTTCAGCAGGGATAGGGAAGCTGGTCAGAGTTGATGGGAAGATGGATGGATCCAAATACAGGGCAATCTTGGAAGAAAACCTGTTTGAGTCTGCAAAAGACTTGAGACTGGGGCGGAGGTTCACCTTCCAGCAGGACAACGACCCTAAACATACAGCCAGAGCTACAATGGAATGGTTTAGATCAAAGCATATTCATGTGTTAGAATGACCCAGTCAAAGTCCAGACCTAAATCCAATTGAGAATCTCTGGCAAGACTTGAAAATTGCTGTTCACAGACGCTCTCCATCCAATCCGACTGAGCTTGAGCTATTTTGCAAAGAAGAATGGGCAAAAATTTCAGTCTCTAGATGTGCAAAGCTGGTAGAGACATACCACAAAAGACTTGCAGCTGTAATTGCAGCGAAAGGTGGTTCTACAAAGTATTGACTCAGGGGGACTGAATACTTTTGCACGCCACACTTTTCAGTTTTTTATTTGTAATAAAATTTGGAAACCATGTATCATTTTCCTTCCACTTCACACTTATGCTCCACTTTGTGTTGGTCTATCACATAAAATCCCAATAAAATACATTTACGTTTGTGGTTGTAACGTGACAAAATGTGGAAAAGTTCAAGGGGTATGAATACTTTTGCAAGCCACTGTAATTGCAATAGGCTGTTACAGTTCAGAGTCTGTTTGTTGGCGAGTTTAATAGCCTGATGGCTGTGGGGAAGCAGCTGTTCCTGAACCCAGATGTAACAGATTTCAGGCTCCTGTACCTTCTGCCTGATGGTAGCGTTGAGATGAGTGTGTGGCCAGGATGGTGTGGGTCCTTGATGATGTTGGCTGCCTTTTTGAGGCAGCGACTGCGATAGATAGCTTAGATGGTGGGGAGGGCAGAGCCGATGATGGACTGGGCAGTGGTCACAACTTTCTGCATCCTTTTCCGCTCCTGAACGCTCAGGTTGCCGAACCAGGCCACGATGCAAGCAGTCAGCATGCTCTCAACTGTGCACCTGTAGAAGTTCGACAATCCGACTCTCCGTAGTCTTCTCAGGAAGTAGAGGCGCTGATGTACTTTCTTTATAATTGCATCAGTGTGCTGGGACCAGGAAAGAACTTTGGAAATGTGCACGCCCAGGAATTTGAAATTCCTGACCCCTTTACACTGTTGATGTAAACGGGATTGTGGGTCCCCATCCTACTCCTTCCAAAGTCCACAATCAGTTTCTTCTAAATTCCAGCGAATTCCTACGCTGCACTCCCTCAATAGCAAGAACGTCCTCCCTCAAATTAGGAGACCAAAACTGCACACAATACTCCAGATGTGGTCTCACCAAGGCCCTGTACAACCTTGCTCCTATACTCTAATCCAAGAGCGAACTCGCTATCAAAATATGGAGGGGACCGGGGGACGGGGGGACACGATTTTCTTGCGGCCGCATGCGCACACTCGCACACACACGCGCGCGCGGCTCCAGAGGCTCAATCCAGCGCTAAATGCAGCTCAACTCTGCCTGTCTCGCCGGGTTAACTACAGCCCTGACTGGACTGACGGGACGCCAGCGCTGCTTCTCCGCGCTGCCCATATTTCCCGCAAGCCCAGGCAGGTTAACCAGGCAGAGTTGAGCTGGGTTTAGCGCTGTTTTCTGCGCTGGCTGTGGGCCTGGGGGTACAGCTCGCATCTGACTCCCGACCTCTCTGGCCACCCGTGGTGGGGGTGGGCACTCGGGTGTGAACGGGACAGCGCCGGAGACCCGGCCGGGATCGATCCTGGCTGCGGAAGAGGTGCAGGTCTGTGCCACGTCTCCCTCCTCCAATCATCGAGCTGAATCATCATGTCCCGCCCCCATTGCCTGCTGACCGACGTCTCTCTCGTCCAATCGGCGCCCTCGATCAACAGTCTACAGGAACTGATCCAGAGTCTATAGAACATTGGAAAATGATCACCAATGCATCCACGATTTCCAGGCCCACCTCTTTGAGTACTCTGGGATTAAGACCATCATGCCCTGAGGATTTATCTGCCTTCAGTCCCAACAGTTTACCGAACACAATTTCCTGACTAATGCGGATTTCCTTCAGTTCCTCCGTCACGCTAGATCCTCGGTCGTCTAGTATTCCCAGGAGATTGTTTGTGTCTTCCTTAGTGAAGACAGGACCAAAGTACTTGTTTAACTGATTTTCCATTTCCTTGTTTGCCATAATAAATTCACCTGTTTCTGACTGTAAGGGACCACACATTTGTCTTCACTAATCTTTTCCTCTTCACATATCTGTAGAGGCTTTTACAGTCAGTTTCTATATTCTTTTTTCATGCATGCTTTCTTTCATGCTTTATTTTCACCCTCTTAATTAACCCTTTTGTCCTCCCCTGTTGAATTCAAATTTTCTCATATTCCTCGTTCCCCCCATTCCTCCGGTCCCTTTGGTCAATTTATATGCCTCTTCCTTTGATTTAACACTATCCCTAATTTCCCTCGTTAGCCAAGGTTGAATCGCCTTCCCTGTTTTATTTTTACGCCAGACAGGAATGAACAATTGTTGTAATTCATCCATGGGGTGGAAGATTGCAACCTTCACGTGGTCCGCCCTGTTTCAACTAATGCAATCAACTCGACGTGCACAAACGGAAGATCAAATAGAACAAGTTGTCCAACAACTTTAGGCTGTGCACGCCACACGAAAGAAGAAGAATTCATCCATGAAATCTTTAAATCTTTGCCATTGCATATCCACCGTCAACCCTTTAAGTATCATTTGGCAGTCTATCCCAGCCAATTCCCGTCTCATGCCATCAAAGTTACCTTTCTTTAAGTTCAGGACCCTTGTCTCTGAATTAACCGTGTCACTCTCCATCTAGAATGGTTCTCATTGTTGGCTGAGGGGAAGGTGTCAACGAGGCATTCAAACAATAAAGTTGTGTTTTGACCTCACTGACTATGGACATAAAGGTTAGTACTGTACGGGACTGGCGGGCAGTTAAAGTGTTTAGCAAACAGGATATTGCATAGGCCTAGGCGGACTGAGTGAAGGTGTTTGGCGAAACGATCGCAAAGTCTGTTTTCCCTGGCTGAGATGTGAAGGATCAGGAAAACATTTTCTGAATTCAGGGTAAGCTGTTGAGTGCAGAGAATGGCGGGACGATTTCAGCGCTGGAGTAAAATAAAAATCCACTTCTAACGCCGTCAACGCCAACAACAGGACGGATCTCCCGTACGGGACAAATAAAGGCAAGCCGATTATTGTACATATAAACTTGCTTCTTAGGATTACCTTAATCCAAATTTCACGTTGCGAAAAGGTGATTTAGGCCCCATACGCACCGGCAGTGTTTTTCCGGCCAATATGGGGTTTAAATTCACCGCAAACCGCAACGCTCCAATCGATCACGTTCCACAAAATCCCACTCGCAAGATGATTTAAATGGCCATTAATTTACGGGAATTAAACACTAAATTCCTTCCATTAGGCCTATAAATTCATGACAATGAGATTTAAAAATCATGTCATGGTGTGAATGTTATTTGGACACTGAGGCTAATTAAAATGTTAATCTTTTCTTGAGAAATGGATAGATGTTTAGATCTAGTAATTGAATTTTGAACTTAGCTGCAATTAAGTAACTAACTAATTATGTACTTTAATTTCAGGTCATCTAAGCAAGATTGAAGCATTCTGAAACAAATATGAAACAATCTATAATAACGGAACATTTATTTCAGCTCTCTTAATTTTTAAGAAAGTTGTCGGCTTTTGACTGTCCTCGATCACAGCTTTTGTGTTGTCAATGGAAAAGCAATGCTAATTTCCGAGTATGAAAATGGCCATAACATTTTTAATACTGAAGATATGAAAGTGAATTAGGTGTCAAATTAAACTTCTTTTTATGCTTTATCTGATGGGATAAATTGCAGACTTGATTTTTTTTTAATCTCAAAATTTTGTAACATTGCTACATTGTACTCGAGTTTTACTTGATGTATGGTACAGCATGGTAAACTAGACTTTTCACTGTACCTCAGTACATGTGACAATAAAGCTTCTCTCTCCTCCCAACGCTCTTTCTCATCCCTCCCCAGCGCTCACCTTCCCCAGTACCCCCCTCCTCCCCCAGTGCCTCCTCCTCCCCCTCCCCCCAGTGCCCCTTTCCCCCGTGCCCCTTTCCCCCAGTGCTCCCCCTCCGCCCAGTGCCCCTTTCCCCCAGTGCTCTCCCTCCCCCAGTGCCCCCCCCCAGTGCTCTCCCTCCCACCAGCGCCCCCCAGTGCTGCCCCTCCCTCCAGTGCCCCCAGTGCTGCCCCTCCCCCTGTGCTCCCCTTCCCCTCCCCCAGTTCCCCTTTCCCCCAGTGCTCCCCCTCCGCCCAGTGCCCTTCCCCCAGTGCTCTCCCTCCCCAGTGCCCCTTTTCCCCAGTGCTCCCCCTCCCCCAGTGCTCCCCCTCCCCCCAGTGTTCTCACTCCCCCCCAGTGCTCCGCCTCCGCCCAGTGCCCTTCCCCCCCCCAGTGCTCCCCTTCCCCAGTGCCCCCCTCCCCCCAGTGCTGCCCCTCCCCACAGTGCCCTCTCCCCACAGTGCCCCCTCCCCCCAGTGCTCTCCCCCCCAGTGCTGCCCTCCCCCCCCCCCCCTCCCCCAGTGCCCCCCTCCCCAGTGCTCACCCTCCCAGTGCTGCCCTCCTTCAGTGCTCCCCCTCCCCCAGTGCTCTCCCTCCCACAGTGCTCTCCCTCCCACAGTGCTCCCCCTCCCCCAGTGCTCTCCCTCCCAGTGCTGCCTTCTCCCAGTGCTGCCCTCCCCCAGTGCTCCCCCTCCCCCAGTGCTCTCCCTCCCAGTGATCCCCCTCCCCCAGTGCTCTCCCTCCCCCAGTGCTCTCCCTCCCCCAGAGCTGCCGTCCCCAGTGCTCTCCCTCCCCAGTGCCCCCCTCCCCCCAGTGCCCCCTCCCCCAGTGTTCCCCCTCCCCAGTGCCCCCCTCCTCCCAGTGCCCCCCCTCCTCCCAGTGCTCTCTCTCCCCCAGTGCTCTCCCTCCCCCAGTGCCCCCTCCCCCAGTGCTCTCCCTCCCCAGTGCCCCCTCCCCCCAGTGCTGCCCCTCCCCACAGTGCCCTCTCCCCACAGTGTCCCCCTCCCCCCAGTGCTCTCCCCCCAGTGCTGCCCTCCCCAGTGCTCACCCTCCCAGTGCTGCCCTCCTTCAGTGCTCCCCCTCCCCCAGTGCTCTCCCTCCCACAGTGCTCTCCCTCCCCCAGTGCTCCCCCTCCCCCAGTGCTCTCCCTCCCAGTGCTGCCTTCTCCCAGTGCTGCCCTCCCCCAGTGCTCTCCCACCCAGTGCCCCCTCCCCCAGTGCTCTCCCTCCCCAGTGATCCCCCTCCCCCAGTGCTCTCCCTCCCCCAGTGCTCTCCCTCCCCCAGAGCTGCCGTCCCCAGTGCTCTCCCTCCCAGTGTTCCCCCTCCCCAGTGCCCCCTCTCCCCCCAGTGCCCCCCTCCCCAGTGCCCCCCTCCTCCCAGTGCCCCCCCCTCCCCAGTGCCCCCCTCCCCCAGTGCTCTCTCCCCCAGTGCTCTCCCTCCCCCAGTGCCCCCTCCCCCAGTGCTCTCCCTCCCCCAGTGCTCTCTCCCCCAGTGCTGCCCTCCCCCAGTGCTCCCCCCTCCCCCAGTGCTCTCCCTCCCCCAGTGCTCCCCCTCCCCCCAGTGCCCCTCTCCCGACGCTGGGCCCGGAAGCGCTGCTCCCTGTTTACTCCGCAGCCGATTGGCTCCCGCGCAGGTAAATAAAGTGACGCGCGCCCGCTTCCGCATTTTTATCAATGGGATTAAATGTAACGTCCGGCCCCGGGGGCGAGGGACCGGCCCCATCTCCCCCTCCCCCGGCCCCCAGTCCCATCACCATCCCCCTCCCCCAGACCCATCACCCGTGTCCCGGCCCCTCCCACAACAAAGGCTGTGCTCCCCCCGCGGGGCGGGGCCTGTGCGGGGCGGGGCCTGTGCGGGGCGGGGCTGGACTGAGCGGGGCGGGGCCTGGACCCGCCACCAATAGGCGGACAGCGTGCGTCCAGCCCAACGCTCCTCTCGCCTGCGCCCAGCGCCCGCGGTGCCACTCACCGTGACGCGGGAACGCCCCGCCTCCATAAGTCCCGCCTCCTGCCAGATGACGCCAATCGAAGGCTGGGTCCGCCCTCATGCTGGGCACTGATTGATCGGCCGCGGTGCCACTCACCGTGACGCAAAAGCCCCGCCCTCCACAGGTTCCGCCCTCGGTCCAATCGGGCCCGGGTCATCCCGCTGATTGGTCTGAGGGGACGTCAATCGCAATGGCTCGGCGGCCCCTGATTGGATGGGATGGGGAGTGGGCGGGACGTAGGGGGGCGGCCGTTAGACCGCCAGTTCGTCAGTCGGCGCTCGAGCGGCTCCGTCCGCCCGTCAATCCGTCAGCCCGCGGCGCGGCCCTTTAAACCAAAGATTGCTTTAAACCTCCGCACACGCAGCTCCTCCTCTTAGGACGCAGCGGCGGCGGCGGTGGCGCCGCACATGGTGGTGTTGTTGCTGCCGCTGCTGCTATTGCCGCCCCCTCCCGGCCCAGTCCCCGCCCCGGCCCCAGCCCTGGCCCAGAGTTCGTGCCGAGGAAGCGCAGAGGTAACGGCGGCGCGGGGCCGAAGATGGCGGCGGCGCCCAGGAATCCACGTAGCAACGTTAAGAAGGGTCGGATCCTGGGCATCATCGACGCCATCCAGGACGCGGTGGGGCCACCGAAGCAGGCGGCCGACAAGCGCATGGTGGAGAAGACGTGGAAGCTGATGGACAAGGTGGTGCGGTTGTGCCAGAACTCCAAGCTGCAGCTGAAGAACAGCCCGCCGTACATCCTCGACATCCTGCCCGACACCTACCAGCACCTCCGCCTCGTCCTCTCCAAGTACGAGGACCGCATGCACGTCCTGAGCGAGAACGAGTACTTCAAGATCTACATCGACAGCCTGATGAAGAAGTCCAAGCGCGCCATCCGCCTCTTCAAGGAGGGCAAGGAGAGGATGTATGAGGAGCAGTCCCAGGATAGGTAAATCCCCCGACAGTCAACCCCCTTTTTTCCATCTCACTTCTCCCCCTACAATCAGTCTGAAGAAGGGTCCCGACCCGAAACATCTCCCATCCACTTTCTCCAGGTTTGGTGCCTGACCGGCCAAGTTCCTCCAGCACTCTGTGACCATTTGCGTATTAACCAGCACTTAATTGTCTGCAGTTCTTTGTCTCCAGGCATCCCCCACCCCCTGTCCACATCAGCCTGTGGTCTGACCTCGGCGCACACGGTGCTGGGGAAACGCGCGGGTACAAGCAACTGCAGGTGCTGGGACCCTGAGCAAAACACAAAGTGCTGGAGGAACTCAGCAAGTCAGGCAGCATGTGTGGAGAACATTGAAGGGTGATGTTTTAGGTCTGGACCCCTATTCAATCTGTCCATTCCCTCAGCAGGTGCTGCTTAGACCTGCGGAGTTCCTCCAGAACTTTGTGCCCTGCTCAAGATCCCAGCATCTGCAGTTCCTTATATCTGTTTTCAGCCGCTGTTTCTCAGCAGCGAACAGATATTGCAGAGTGCTGACTGACATACATAAATTAATGTTTCATTGCTGACATTGCTCTATTAACAAGTTCTGATTTTGACTAAAGTTTATGGTGAAGATATTATGTGGACTCTCTCTTTTCTATTAATAAATTGCATTAATATTATTTCGAGCGAGTTATTGGGATGCATAGCAGAAAACAGTGTGATCGTCATTAGAATTGTTTTCAGTAAATAGAAGTCTGTTCCAAGAATGAATTAAATTCCAGAACATTGTGAATGAATTCAGTCAATTGAGCAAGATATCGACATCTGGCAAATATTTTACCTCTTATCCATCAGTTTTGGAAACGGTATAAATGAAGAAAAAAATTGAGGGACTGCCGAATTTCCCGGTTATCAGCTGTAGTTGTCGATGTAGTAGCGTCACCGTTGTTTGGCGTCAGAGCACGGCAAGAGTGGGTGTAGTTAGTGGTCCTTGTTGAAGCGCACTACTTACTGCTGGCACAGAATCGCTTTAGCCCACTCTTTTAAAACAATTAAGTCTTATGAAATTGCTCTTCCGGGAATGATTTTTATCTGCGATCCTGGGCTGTGTTGTCTGATAAATTGCGTCTGTAGCTTGATTACATCCAAACTTAAGTTAGACCAGATTTTTATTCTGTTCAATTTAGTTAACAGATCGACTGCTTCGCTGGTGTGAATAGGTTTAGTAATTGCGTTTACATCGCTTCTCAACTAAAATCTGGTGGAAATATTGAGTGTTTATCTCCTCAGTAACACGTTTGGGGGAAAATGCAGTATAGACCATAGGTTTAACGATGTTTAAATAAACCCATGGTCGAATGTTGCCTTATTCAACTGAGACGCTCAAAAGAGCTAAACAATTGCACGACTTTTTTTTGATGAGATGGGAATTCTCCCAGTGCCATGCCTGTTAGTCAAGTAGTACCACTGATATACATTTAAACTTTCGCTCTGAATGTTTGCGTGATCGTTTGCACAAAGGATGGCTTCATTTGGCCAAAGGATCACTTCAACAGTCAAACGCACTGTATTAATCTATTTATTAATCTATTATTTAATCAGCAAATCCATTTTGTTAATTTGAGAAAGCCATTTTCAAAGCAGAATGCCACTAAAGTTGAAATAGTGTCAAATAGCCACCGAATCTTCATCTAAGTTAAGCTTTGCATAATATGTAAATTGTAAGGGAAGAATTTTGGGGGGAAGCAGGGAATTTGATGATGGTCGCGGCATGGTGACATCCGGTACACCCACGACATGTTGCCAGAGGGTTGCTTGTATGGTCGTGAGAGGTCTCCTAGTCACCCAAAGAGTCGTAGCATCTTTCTGGTTGCCGCTCATTTTTCAACATGTTGACAATTTTCGGCGAACTATGACGGGTGCCGGCAGTCGCCGAAAAGGTCACGTAAGTGGGACTGGCCCTTAAGGAGACTGGCTCTGACATAACACATTTTGTCATGGTCATTAAAGGAATCCTATATGAGTTCCATGTACAGTGCCCTCCATAATATTTGGGACAAACTCATCATTTATTTATTTGCCTCTGTACTCCATAATTTGAGATTTGTAATAGAAAAAATTACATGTAGTTAAAGTGCACATTATCAGATTTTCATAAAGGCAATTTTTATGCATTCTGGTTTCACCATGTAGAAATTACAGCAGTGTTTATACATAGACTCCCCCCATTTCAGGGCACCATAATTTTTGGGACACAGCAATGTAATGTAAATGAAAGTAGTCATGTTTAGTATTTTGTTGCATATCCTTTGCATGCAATGACTGCTTTTAATGGACATCACCAGTTGCTGGGCGTCTTCTCTGGTGATGCTCTGCCGGGCCTGTGTTACAGCCATCTTTAGCTTATGCTCATTTTGGGGGCTAGTCCCCCTCAGTTTTCCCTTCAGCATATAAAAGGCATGCTCAATTGGGTTCAGATCGGGTGATTGACTTGGTCACTCAAGAATTGCACATTTTATAGCTTTGAAAAACTCCTTTGTTGCTTTAGCAGTATGTTTGGGGTCATTCTCTTGCTGTAGAATGAAATGCAGGCCAATGAATTTTGAGACATTTGTTTGAACTTGATCAGATAGGATGTGTCTATACATTTCAGAATTCATTGTGCTATCATCAGCAGTTGTATCATCAATGAAGATAAGTGAGCCAGTTCCTTCAGCAGCCATACATGCCCAGGCCATAATACCCCTACCACCGTGTTTCACAGATGAGGTGGTATGCTTTGGATCTTGGGCAGTTTCTCCTCCATACTTTGCTCTTGCCATCACTCTGATATAAGTTAATCTTTGTCTCATCTGTCCACAAAACCTTTTTCCAGAACTGGTTGCTTTTTAAAGTACTTTTTGGCAAACTGTAACCCGGTCTGAAGAAGGGTCTCGACCCGAAACGTCGCCTATAGAGTCTGAAGAAGGGTCTCGACCCGAAACGTCGCCTATCTCCTTCGCTCCTTAGATGCTGCTGCACCCGCTGAGTTTCTCCAGCTTTTTGTGTACCCTCGATTCTCCAGCATCTGCAGTTCCTTCTTTAAAACCCGGCCATCCTATTTTTGCAGCTAACCAGTGGTTTGTATCTTGCAGTGTAGCCTCTGTATTTCTGTTCATGAAGTCTTCTGCGGACAGTGGTCATTGATAAATCCACACCTGACTCCTGAAGAGTGTTTCTGATCTGTTGGACAGGTGTTTGTGGATTTTTCTTTATTATAGACATAATTCTCTGTCATCAGCTGTGGAGGTCTTCCTTGGCCTGCCAGTCCCATTGCAATTAGTAAGCTCACCAGTGGTCTCTTTCTGAATGATGTTCCAAACAGTTGATTTCGGTAAGGCTAAGGTTTGGCTGTCTTGAACAGTTTTATTCTTGTTTCTCAGTCTCATAATGGCTTATTTGACTTTCATTGGCACAACTTTTGTTCTCGTGTTGATAAACAGCAATAAAAGTTTCCAAAGGTGATGGCAAGACTGGAGGAAAGACTAGGTGTGAGAGCTCTCGTATACCTGCATTAAGGAGGCAATTAACCACACCTGGGCAATTACAAAGACCCATGAAGCCATGTGTCCCAAACATTATGCTGCCCTGAAATGGGGGGACTTTGTATAAATACAGCTGTAATTTCTACACGGTGAAACCAAAATGTATAAAAATACCGTTTAATAAAATCTGACTGTGCACTTTAACCACATGTGTGTTTAAAAAAATAATAAATCTCAAATTGTGGCGTACAGAGGTAAATAAATAAACGATGGGTCTTTGTCCCAAACATTATGGAGGGCACTGTATGTGCTACGTATAAACTAGTTATTCCCAAATAAGGGAAAAGAAACAAGGCTAAGGCATTTCCTGCCTTTATCTCGTACCTGGATGTCTCACCACTCTGTTAGCAATAAAAGATAGGTAGTGGAAACGGGAAATTAAACATTTTTATTGTGTCTTTTGCAAAAAATTGTTCGAGGAAGAAATAGTACTAATAAAAAATCGTCAGGGTATATAATGATAATTGTTGGAAAATTATAACCATAATTAACATAAGCATTGCAAATAAAACAATTGTTAGCAGTGATGCATCACTACTTATTTCCTCTTTGGATACGCTCAAAGATAGATTTGAATACAGGAAGTAGGAAATGCACAATGTAAGCAAACAATCTAAAATAAGCCTCTTCACTGGTAGTCTTTGTTGTAGAATGTGGGATGGTGGGGGTTGGGCGAATGAAAGAAAAGAAAGAATTAGCATGTTTTATCTTTATATTTTCTGAAGAAAAGTATGGTTTCAAACTTGTTGTTAAGCCATTAAATTGCAAGTAAAATCATTAAAATAAAGCAAATGTAATGCATTCCAGATAGAGTCCACTTTTGTTTTACCCGTAGTGTGGCCCCAAGAAGAGGATGTTATTACCAAGTGGATGTAGTCATTATGAGCTGTGCTGCTGATAGACAGATGTGAATTGCCCAAAAGAAATGCGTCCTCCTGAAGTTTGGATTGTTGGTTTTTGTCTTTCTCAAATATTTAATGATTAATGCACCAGAAAGTTTTGTTTCCAGAAAATGCTTGAGGAAAATGGTATCCAATCTGCTGTTGTTTGGGAACAGTAAACATTTTTAAGTGTTTATTTTCCCTGTTTATTGCAGAATTTGAAGTTTTGTTTTGAATAAAATCAAAACATTAAATGTTGTGGGATGCAAGATAACATTCCGCAATAGTTTTATTTTATCCCCCATGTTATGTGAGCATTGCTGGCAATACCAGCATTTTAATTTCCATCTTTAATTAGCCCAGAACTGAGGTGATTCTGAAGTCATTTATTGACCAGAAGTTATGATGCGGCAGGTTTTGCTGTTGAATTTCAGTAGCAGTGACCTGGGTTTGATCCTCGTATCCAGCCACTGTCTTAGGGGGGTGGGGGGTGGTCGGAGAATGCTCGAAGAGCAGGCACTGCCAAGTGGCACAACGAGAGATGAGAAGGTGCAATTGGATAAGTATTTGTAGACTTCCTTTACCCAAGCTTCAGGGAATCGGATGGGATTTACTAACCTGTGACTCGTGCTGTTTAATTATATGCTTTTATTTAATTTAAATTCAAATTCCCTGGCTACAAAAGTGGCATTCAACTTAATGGTGCACCAGTCTGAAGAAGGGTCTCGTCCCGAAACGTCGCCTATCTCCTTCGCTCCTTAGATGCTGCTGCACCCGCTGAGTTTCTCCAGCCTTTTGTGTACCTTCAACTTAATGGATCAGGTTTCATAATCCAGAGTCATGCCTGTTTGTCATAAAGCTGTACAGCGTGGTAACAGGCCCACAGGTCCATACCAACCAAGTTGGCATACTCCGTTAGTCCCATTTTCCTGCATTTGGTTCTCATCCCTCCAAACCCTTCCGATTGATATATATCGGTCCAAATGCATTTTGAAAGTCGCGATTATATCTGTTTCTGTAGTGGATAATTTACTGCAATAACTGAACCACTGTGTGATCATACTGCTGGATTGGAAGTGATTGGATAAGGATCTATTTGAGATTCTGCACACACTGAGCTAATTTCAGTCATTATGTTTGGAGGTCAGACTTTGGCCTGCTGGGAAAGGTGTGGGTAGGAACGGTCTTTGTCATGGTGGGGTGGTGAGATGGGTAAGCTGAAAAGCTGTCTCATTTAGGTTTGTTGAAGCGGGCATGATACTGCTTTGCAGAAGTAATATTTGCCTTTTTGAGATGGAGACCTAACAGAATTCAAGTAACTATGCTGAATTGCGACAACAAAAACATCTCTACAATCCAGCCAAGCAAGCTATCCCCCAAACTCCAGAACTGTGTAAAGCAGCAAGTCTGCAAAATGTCCAATGTGAGTCTGGTAGGGTGCCACTGTCCCTAGTACTCTGGGTTGCAGCTTGTCCTAAAGGGCGATTATTGGAGAAAACAACTACTGCCATTTGCAGAAACAGTTAATGTGGTGTGTTTCAAAATGTGTAACATGGAGAAGCATGGCACAGGGACAGGCCCTTCAGCCCACAATGTCTGTACAGAATATGATGCCAAGTTAAACTAATCTCCTCTGCCTATTCATGTGCCTTTTTAAAAACCTCTTGAGCACCATTATCATATCTGCCTCCTCCACCACTCCTGGCGGCGTGTTCTACAGTAGGTCCCTACCCTGCATATTTCCTTTTAAACTTTGCTCCCTTCTCAACTAAAAGTTCGGCACTGTTGTCTTTGACAGTTCCACAATGAGAAAAAGACTGAATACCCTTCCTATGCCTTTCTTCACTTTATATACATATGTCAGGTCTCCACCGTGTTACTGATGCTCCTTGATTGGACAGCTCCAAAATAATCTTGGTTGGACAATCTTCCCAAAGCTGACTAGTTGGGTATTTCTCAAACCAATGATGCGAGTAACAGTAAATTATTTGTTGAACTCTGCATTGGGGATCTTGTCCGTTTTACATTAAGTGGGGGTAAGAATGTGGTAAATAACAAGAACACCTTTTATAATTTGCACAATACAGGCCTTGAATCATTTTTTTAATATCGTTGGAATCGAGTTCCTATCAAGTAACCAGTTATCCTGATCAGTTTAGAAACTCTGATGCTTCTTTGTCTTTTGATGTTGAACCAGGAATTTAAATTGTCCAAAGACAGGCACAAAATGCTGGTGTAACTCAGCAGGTCAGGCAGCATCTCTAGAAAAAAGGAACCGGTGAAGTTTTGGGTTGAAACCCTTTTTTTGAGAAAAGTAATCGGTGATGTTTCAAACCAAAACGTCATCTATTCGCTGAGTTACTACGGTATTTTGTGTCTATCTATGGTGTAAACCAGCATCTGCAGTTCCTCCCTACACATAAAAATTGTCCAAATGATCTAGTCTTTGTGATCTGAGCTTGTACATTTAAGAAATATTGCATTGTTTTATCCAAATACATTTTGCATTCTCCATAAATTTGTACCAGATAATCGAGCTGTGGTACCTCGTGCAAATGAGCCTTCCCCCATTCTGTTTAGAATTGTTGGCATAATTTCAAAACTTACAGCTGATATAAAACTTATATGACTCCATGTGAAGCTGTTCCAGTTCCCCGACTAGACCAGCTCCAAAACAGGCTCTCCTTTTATTTCAATAGAGAGGAACAAGGTAGGTAGTTGGCATATTGCTAAAATTAATTAACTCTCTTTTGCTTGTGATTCGATTTATTTTAGATCTGATGTCCAAGATATTTGAGAACGTGTTTGCCAGATGTCAGCGTTGTTCGATGTGGTTTAGCCAGCTGTCAAAGCTTGTTCTCACTCCCACCCTTCATCAACACAAAAGGGTTACCAACATTAAGGATAGAGCCTTCATTTTGTTTAGAGATATAGTGTGGAAACGGAGCCCTTCAGCCCACCAATTCCCCGCTCACCAGCGATCACCCATACACTAGTTTTTTCTTGCACACTAAGGCCAATTAACCTACAAACCTGCACGTCTAGGATGTTGGAGGAAACAGAAGTACCCGGGGAAAACCCACACAGTCGAGGAGAATGTTCAAACTTGGTACAGAATCAGAATAGTACTTTATTTTCCAAGTATGTTTTGCAACATACGAGGAATTTGCCAAGTCAGTCATACAAATTAAAAACAACAGATCACCCAAAACACATTTTAACATGAACATCCACCACAGTGACTCCTACACATTCCTCACTGTGATGGAAGGCGAAATAAAGTTCAAGTCTCTTCCCTTTGTTCTCCCACGGTCGGGGGCCTCGAGCCCTCCGTTGATGGGACGATCTTGCCTCTCATAGCTTGCGCCGTTTGCGCCCTCCGCGACGAGGCGATCTGCTGCATCGGGCGGGGAGGGGTGTCAGCTCCCCCATGCTGGGCGATCGAACCTTGTGTCGGGGCGGGTTGAACCTTCTGCTTCGTTGGAGCTCCCGACAAGGCCTCTCCCGACACTGCGAGCTCTTGATGGTAAGTCAGCAGGCCGTGGTTGGAGCGATCCCAGGCAAGGGATCAGCTCCGATGTTGAGCTCCGATCCTCGAGGTGGGACCAAAAGTCAGTCCGAGCATGCCGCCAGCTCCATCGATGGAAGACCGCAGAGCTCCCGGAGAATGCGTTGCAAAAATCAATCGTATCTCCGGCAAGGTAAGAACCTGAAAAAAAAGTTTCCCTCCCGATCTTTCCCCCCCAAACATAGGACAAACCGGAGAACATTAAAACAAACTTTTAACAAGCACTAAAAATTTTTAAAAAAGATGAAAAAACGAACAGGTGGAGCTGCCATCGTACGGCGCCCCTGGTACATCGTCAGGATTGAACCTGGATCTCTGGGACTGTGGGCAGCAACCACCACTGCGCTACTCTGCTGCCCTGGTTGGGAAGGGCTCCACAAAGATAAGTCTCGACACTGGGCACTGATTGGTCAGTGGTGAAGTTTACTGTTGCCTCCATTTAGAAGAATGGCAAGAATAGTTCCAGAGATTACTCATTTTTTTAAAATATGGTCTTTGTATCGTAATCGGAGAGTTGTTCAAAGCCATGTCAGGCCCAGATGGAAATTGCTGAGCAAAAGGTTCATTTCAAAAAAAAAATAAAGGTGGTTGGCAAAAGAATCTGGATGGACATGAGATTTAAGCTTTCTTATATAATGAATGATTTGGATTGGGAAAGAACTGGTTGAAAGCGTGGTGCAAACAGACTCTATAGCCTTCAAAAGGAAACTGAGTAAATAGCGAGGGGGAAAAGTGCAGAGAATGTGCTGAAAGGTGAAACTAACTGAGAGTCAGTGGGATAATTGCCCCTTTATGCTGATATTACGTGGTTCCAGCTACTTCATCTCTTTCTATCAGCAAATCTTTGGTCTTTGTTTTGTGTCCCTTTGATATAAATATTTAGCTTTACCATGACCACCTCTACATATGATTTGAGAATTCCAAATTTTCACCACGGTATGTGAAGAATTTTTTTTTAATTTGCTGATTAAATTTATGGAAATTAGTTTTAGGCAGAAATCTCTGGTACATCTGTCCTGTTGATATCCTTTATTCCCTTTCCTTGACTATTTCTCCCAAACCTGCTAATTCTTTTCTGATGCTGTACCTTTCCAATTCTGGTGTCTCCCTGTAAGCCCTCCTGCCACTTTCTGCGGCATTTCAACATCCTTTCTATAACCTGCAGACCCGAGCAGAGCATATTGTGGTGTGGTAACTAAAGTTTTTAATAATTATAACACAAGTTCTCTGCTTTTGAATTCCCCCATCTCGAGCAAGGACCCAAGTGTTTTGTTTGCACGATTTGTGGTCTTGCCATGTCATGCTGCTACTTTGCTTGATCCAGTGGTAATGGAGTTACTGCCTCGGCAGGGCTTCTCTGGCATCAACACTGTAAAAACAACAGTCCTTTCACGCCTTGCTAAATTTTAATCTCTGAGGCAAATGTCTAATCTGTTTCAATTCTTGTGTTTGTAGATGAAAATAACATTTTCCTGAAGTACCATAATTCAGCACTAAAGTCAGTAGCCGACAGTCTAGAATATGAATGTTTTCAACAGATGGAGTTGATGATAATTATATTTTAATATATCTTTTAAAAAAAGGAACATAAATTTTAATTGGGAAATTAAATATGTTTTATTGAATTTTATCCTGGTTAAAAAATAATGATTTGGAAGTTGCTGCATCTTGCTTTTGATATGGAGTTTTATATTCTACTAGTTTGCTTATTGGTATAATTGCTACTCATTTGCTTGTGTGGGTAGTGCTACCACTGATATATTCGTTTGGTGTGACATTATCTGTATATAGGCTTTTTTTTTAAATGTCGTGTGTTTTACCAAAGCGTACAGGAAGACTTTTTTTACAAATTCATACTGCTTTCATCTGTCCATATTTTCCAGGGATAATCCAGCATGCAGAGTTGAAGTGGTCTTGGTGTTCCTGTCGAAACACTACCAGGAATGTATACCATACTTCTACATTGTTACCTGCACAGGCCATGCACTACTGTGCAGAGTTGCTGCCCCGCAGCGCCAGAGAACTGGGTTTGATCCTGACCTCGGGTGCAGTCTGTGTGGAGTTTACACGGTCTATAGATTTGCCACTGCTACACGGGTGGTTTAAACTAAATAGTGGGGGGGGGGGGGGGGGGGGGGGGGGGAGGAGGTAAACTGGAGATACAAGGATGGAGCTAATGGGAAAGCGAGTATAAGAAAAGTTAAGAAAGACACCAGAATTAACGGGGCCAGAAAGCTCGGGAAGGGATAGGGGACTATGGCCAAGTGAAATAGGAATCGATGTGAAGGGTGAGGGGAGTAATGGATTAGAAGTATTATATATGAATGCACAAAGTATAAGAAATAAAGTGGATGAGCTTGAGGCTCGGTTAGAAATTGGCAAGTATGATGTTGTGGGAATTACAGAGACATGGCTGCAAGAGGACCAAGGCTGGGAATTGAATATTCAAGGGTATATGTCCTATTGAAAAGAGAGACAGGTGGGCAGAGGGGGTAGCTCTGTTGGTGAGGAATGAAATTCAGTCTTGCGAGGAGTGACATAGAATCAGGAGATGTAGAGTCAGTATGGGTAGAGCTGAGGAATTGTAAGTGTAAAAAGACTCCAATGGGAGTTCTCTACCGGCCCCCAAACAGTAGCCTGGATATAGGGTGCAAGTTGAATTAAGAGTTAAAATTGGTATGTTTGCAAAGGTAATGCTACGGTTGTCATGGGAGATTTCAACATGCAGGTAGACTGGGAAAATCAGCTTGGTGCTGGACCCCAAGAAAGGGAGATTGTGGAATTTCTCCATGATGGATTCTTAGAGCAGCTTGTACTGGAGCTTACCAGGGAGAAGGCAATTCTGTATTTAGTGTTATGTAATTAACCGGATTTGATAAGCGAACTCGAGGTAAACGGGCCATAAGGATGTAGTGACCATAACATGACAACTTTTAATCGACAATTTGAGAGGGAGAAGGGTAAATCAGAAGTGTCAGTGTTACAGTTGAACAAAGGGAACGATGGAGCCATGTGGGAGGAGCTGGCTAAAGTTGACTGGAAAGATGCCCTAGCAGGGAGAACAGTGGAACAAAAATGGCATGTATTTCTGGGAATAATACAGAAGGTGCAGGATTGGTTCATTCCAAAGTGGAAGAAAGATTCCAGGGGGAGTAGGGATGACCATGGCTGATAAAGGAAGTCAAGGACAGTATAAAAATTAAAGAGAAGTACAACGTAGCAAAGACGAGCAGGAAACCAGAGGATTGGGAGACTTGTAAAGAGCAGCAGAATTTAACTAAAAAGGCAAAATGGGGAGAAAAGATAAGGTACGAAGGTAAGCCAGCCAAGAATATAAAGGAGGATAGTAAAAGTTTCTTTAGGTAATGGCAGACGTGTTGAACACGTACTTTGGATCCGTCTTCACAAAGGAAGACACAAACAATCTTCCTGATGTACTGATGTCCAGAGGATCTCGGGTGACGGAGGAACTGAAGGAAATTCACATTTGGCAGGAAATGGTGTTCGGTAGATTGATGGGACTGAAGGCTGATAAATCCCCAGGGCCTGATGGTCTGCATCCCACGGTACTTAAGGAAGTGGCTCTAGAAATCGAGGACACATTGCTGATCATTTTCCAATGTTCTCTTGATTCGGTATCAGTTCCTGTGGATTGGAGGGTAGCTAATGTTTTGACATTTTCTAAGAAAGGCGGGAGAGAGAAAACAGGGAATTATAGACCAGTTAGCCTGACATCGGTGGTGGGGAAGATGCTGGAGTCGATCTTAAAGATGAAATAGCGGCACATTTGGATAGCAGTAACAGAATCGATCCGAGTCAGCATGGATTTACAAAGGGGAAATCATGCTCAACTAATCTTCTGCAATTTTTTGAAGATGTAACTAGGAAAATGGACAAGGGAGAGCCAGTAGATGTAGTGTACCTGCACTTTCAGAAAGCATTTGATAAGGATCCACATGGGAGATTAGTGGGCAAAATTAGAGCACCTGGTATTGGGGATAGTACTGACATGGATAGAAAATTGGTTGGCAGACAAAGAGTAGGGATTAACGGGTCCCTTTCAGAATGGCAGGCAGTGACTAGTGGGGTACCGCAAGGCTCGGTACTGGGACCGCAGCTATTTACAATATACTTCAATGATTTGGATGAAGGGAATCATAGTAACATTAGCAAATTTGCAGATGACACAAAGCTGGGTGGCAATGTGAACTGTGAGGAGGATGCTGTGAGGATGCAGGGTGACCAACAGGTTGGGTGAGTTGGCAGATGCAGTTTAATGTGGATAAATGTGAGGTTATCCACTTTGGTTTTGGCAAAAACAGGAAGGAAGATTATTATCTGAATGTTGTCACATTGGGAAAATGAGAAGTACAAAGAGATCTGGGAGTTAAAGAAGGAACTGCAGATGCTGGAGAATCAAGGGTTACACAAAAAGCTGGAGAAACTCAGCGGGTACAGCAGCATCTAAGGAGCGAAGGAGATAGGCGACGTTTCGGGTCGAGACCCTGCTTCAGTCTGAAGAAGATCTGGGGGTCCTTGTTCATCACTCACAGAAAGTAAACATGCAGGTACAGCAGGCAGTGAAGAAAGCTAAGGGCATGTTGGCCTTCATAACAAGAGGAGTTGAGTATAGGAGCAAAGAGGTCCTTCTGCAGTTGTACAGGGCACTAGTGAGACCACACCTCGAGTATTGTGTGCAGTTTTGGTTTCCAAATTTGAGGAAGGACATTCTTGCTATTGAGGGAGTGAAGCGTAGGTTCACGAGGTTAATTCCCGGGATGGCATGACTGTCATATATTGATAGAATGGAGCGTCTGGGCTTGTATACTCTGGAATTTAGAAGGATGAGAGGGGATCTTATTGGAACATAAATTATTAAGGGATTGGACACACTAGAGGCAGGAAACATGTTCCTGATGTTGGGGGAGTCCAGAACCAAGGGGCACAGTTTATGAGTAAGGGGTAGACCATTTAGAAAGGAGATGATGCAAAACTTTTTCACCCAGAAAGTTGTGTCTGTGGAATTCTCTGCCTCAGAAGGGAGTGGAAGCCAATTCTGTGGATGCTTTCAAGAGAGAGTTAGATAGAGCTCTTAAAGAAAGCGGAGTCAGGGGATATGGTGAGAAGGCATGAAAGGGGTACTGAATGTGGATGATCAGCCATGATCACAGTGAGTGGCGGTGCTGGCTCGAAGGGCCGAATGGCCTATTCTTGCATCTATTGTCTATTCTCCCTGTGACCACATGGGTTTACTCCGGGTGCTCCAGTTTCCACCCATATCCCAAAGATGTGTGGGTTTGTAGGTTAATTGACCCTCTGTAAATTGTCCCTAGTGTGTAGGGAATGGATAAGTGTGTGGGATTACATAGAACTATTGTGAATGGGTGAATGATAGTTTATATGGACTCGGTGGGCCAAAGGGCCTGTTTGCACGCTGCACATCTAAAATAACCAAAAGAGGCCTTTCCTTGGCTGGCACTGTGGGGCAGAGAAGGGCCCAAAGCTCGAAGTGGGTCACAATTTGTGAGAGTTGGTAAGCG
Organism: Okamejei kenojei; assembly: GCA_035221665.1. Taxonomy (NCBI): domain Eukaryota; kingdom Metazoa; phylum Chordata; class Chondrichthyes; order Rajiformes; family Rajidae; genus Okamejei; species Okamejei kenojei. The sequence continues at coordinate 7,769,667 of CM069142.1, forward strand.
GGGTGAGCACCGCTAGCGTTTTTACAGCCCTCTTTCCTCCTGTTGGTTACCACTTTATTGCCGGCCTTTGAAGGCATCACAGGCTTTTTTTGTCACTGTTTTTCTCTGCATCTTGAAATTTGTTTTATCTCTATCTTTTGTGATTCTGATGAAAGGTCACCATCTTGAAACATTTAATTCTATTTATCTGTCCACAAATATTTTGTATTTCAATTATTTTTAAAATGTTTCCGGTGTTTTAAATGAAGCGGTGTTCATGTTGATCTACACACGTGAATGGAATGTGTGTGTGTGTGTGTGTGTGTGTATTACCTGTTTTCCCTCCCTCTGGGTAGTTGGTATATGTGACAGATGGGTTTGCTACACTCCAAATTATTGTAACTGTTGGTTAATATGCTATTTTTAACTGTAGCCACTGGTTCAGTTATGAATTCCTGTGTGTTTGTGGATTCCCAGCAATTAAACACGGATGTTTAATTGGTGATTGAAAGCATATATTAAACTGCAATTACTTTTTTTTGTTTGTTTTGCTGCGCAGATACGTGTGATGGTTATCGATGCATGGTTCAAAAGTTAAATTCAAATTTAGTTTGGACTCCTTGGGTGCCCCATATGTATCACTGGATGTGTCCATCAGACAGCTGGTGTAACACCGGCCAGTGTCCGCCATCAGTCAGTGTGCCCACTGTCCAGTGTCTGTCAGTGCATCACCATCCAGTGCCCGACTAATGTGTATCGCCATCCAGTCCCCTCCACCACCAGTCCGTTAGTGTATCTCCATCCTGTTCCCATCTCTCGTGTTCCCATCATTAGTGTTCCCACCAGCCAGTGCAGTGACAAGCCAGTGTCGCACCATCGACCAGTGCAAGATGCCAGCCAGTGCTCCACATATTACCACCTCCCAGCCCTCTTCAAATTCTGATATTTTCTGCCTCGCGAATTCTGCATTCCTGTTCTTCATAAATGTATATATGTCATTGCATGTCAGCTTTGCTGCAAATTTCTTGCACGTTACTGATAACGGAGTTTGACCGAGATGAAAATGTAGCTTTAAATGTCAGTGGCTTCACTTGTTCTTTCTCATTGCGATTGCAGTCTGACATGTATTTAAAAATAGAATGGCTGTCGCATATAGAAGCTAAATGTGAGACATTTGATGCCGTTGTGTGCAGAGAAAAACTTGAATACCAATTTATCCTTGCTTATCTAGGTTTAGTTTGACTACTTCAGTTGCTTACTGATTTCAAAGCCATAATAATGTGAAGTGTGGAGGAGAGAGCTAATGATTTAATGGCATTCTAATCACTGATCTAACAACATAATTCTCACTGATATCAATTGACATTTTATTGCAAGTTAATCAATCTGTTGCAGTTTTATGTACCTTTTCAATTTTTGCATGTTCAAACTGAAGAAAATAAACAGATTGTGTTGCACAAAGACAGCCAGGAAAATGTACTGATATAAATGATATTAAGTAGTAAATGGAGACCATTGGAAAATTAAACTTTGCTTTTCCCAGCAGAAGATTTTTTTGATTGAGTTTGCTGAGGTCCAATGTTCTTTTTGTTGGCTGTTAGTTTCTCATTTATTGTCTCCCTAGGCCATTACAACACATCACTGTTTCAGCTTGGCTCATTCAATACAGTAGTAAGCACTGAAATCTTGTGATTCTAGAAAGCAGAGTGTGGGTTGTCCTATTTTCATTGAGCTTTGATAAGTGTTTAGATTGGTAGCAATATTGCACCGTTTCAAGAACTACATGATGAAAGTTCTGAATTTGTACCTGCGTTGTTACTTGAAGAAACGTAAAGTACAATACTGTATGTAGGAATTTATATTTTTCTGTAAAAATTTTCTAATCAGGCTAAGTTATTGTCATGAACTGTAACTTAAGGAAGTAATGTCTTTTCTATCTGTAAAAGTTTATTTTTCTAGTATATAGTGCAATTTTTATTGTTTAAAAAAATGAAACCACCAAGGTACTATTTCTCTTGTTTAGTCTATTGTATAGTGAAAAGCTTTTGTTGTGTGCTATCCAGTCAGCTGAAAGATAATACATGGTTAGAATTGAGCCAATTATAGTGTATAGATTAGATACATGATAAGCAAATCTATGGGAATGGAGATTTCAGTGTGGTTTCTCCTATGCTGGACTGGCTCAAAGTGGATCTTGCATTGGAGTAAATATTGCTGCATCAGAAGACGACTACAGAGAGGGGTAGACACTGCCCCGATCTATCACAGGTTCTGACCTCCCCACCGTCGATTGGATCCACAGGAATCTCTGCCTCAAAGACAGCCAATATCATCAATGACCCATGCCGACCAGGCCACGTTCTCAACCTACTGCTGCCATTGGGAAGAAGGTACAGGAGTCTGATAACCATGACCGCCAGGTTCATGAACAATATGATAGAATTTTATTTACCCCAGGAGCAAAATTGATCTGCCAACCGTCTTAAAACACAAAGTACATGAAACATTAAATTAAAGTGACAAGTAGAAAGGATTGGGGATGTGCAAAGATTGGGGGGGGGGGGGAGGGGGAGGGGGTTGGTCAGTCTACCCCTCAATAGAAGGGAGAGGAGTTGTACAGTTTGATAGCCACAGGGAAGAAGGATATCCTGTGGTGTTCTGTACTGGGCACTAATTCTATTGCCGGGGTGGGAGATTGCAACCTTCACGTGGTCCGCCCTGTTTCAACGAATGCAATCAACCTGGCGTGCACAATCAAATAAGATCAAATAGACCAAGTTGTCTCACAACTTTAGGCTGTGCACGCCATGCGCAAGAAGAAGATCCTATTGCCGTTCACGGCTTTTACCCTGCTGCCCCAGCAGATGACAGCGAAGAAGATGGCACTGGCTACCACCGATTGGTAGAACATCTGCAGCATCTTACTGCAGACATTGAAGGAGTGGAGTCTTCCCAAAAAGTACAGCCGGTTCTGTCCTTTCTTGTACAGGGCCTCAGCGTTCCTGGACAGCTTCTTCCCAGCAACTAGCATGCTTTTGAACACTGCACAACATTAATCTCAACATTTAGGATGTTCTATAGAGAAATGAAACTGCAGAAGCTGGAATCCTGAGTACAAAACTCAGTGCTGAAGTAACTGGGTCAGGCAGCATCTGTGGAGGGAATGGATAGATGTGTTTTAGATCAGGTTCCTTTGGGACTGCACTACAGATTTTTGATTTTGCACCATTATGTTACTTAGCATTATTGGTAATGATTCATTATAATGTATATTTATTTGTGTGTTTGCATTTTGTGGGGCTGTAAAACTGCAGCAAGTAGGAATTTCATTGTCGATACAATTAAACACTTGACTTTTGCCTCTGACTCTTATAACATTCTCAACACACTGAAAGTTTTGATGACCAATGTTAGTGGATTTCCTTATCCCTGATCATGCAGAGTTAGAAAATTGTATGGGATAGAAAGTGGCCATCAGGCCCAATGTACTCGTGATAGCTGAAAAATTACTTTTCAATCTAATCTTAGTCCTAACTGTTGTATATTGCAGCTACCCTCCCAGGTTCTCTCTAAATGTGAGCAGCCTTTCCGGCTTGACAGACTCCAAGTCAACTTTCTCTTTTCTCCTCTCAAATCACTTCTCATTCTTTTGCCGATTACATTGTGTCTGTGTTATTGACCTTCTCCTAAAAGAAATGGGTTATTCTTTGACCTCTTTCTGGACTTCTTGTATCATTTATGTAGTTCAATTAAATCTTCCCCAGTAGCCTTCTCTGTTCCAAAATAAAAAACATATTTCCACATAAGTAAACATCTTGATCCCAACCAACTCCCTCCGACTGCCTCTGAACCCTTCCAATGCTACCCCATCATTCACATGTGGAAACAGAAAATTTAAAGTTCATGTATAAGTTATCCAGTTAGGCAGCTCTGGTATAATTTGTTTCAATTATTTTATTTTTTTAAAATTATAAGCTCCTTGTTCATACTTAATGACTCAGAAAAGGGAAATTGTGCGTTTGTTGTCTCCCAGTGTCTTTACATTTCAGTGTTCCACCCTTTTGCATTTCTTGGCCTTGTTTGCTTGCCCTTACCTTCCTTGCCTCCCCAAGTCTATTGTCTCTTATTTACCCTGAATGAATTCATTGTTGCCATTCTAAAGGCCCATTTAATAATTTATTGTAAAATAGTGTGCTTTTTCTCACTATGAGCAGTTCAATCGGGTTTCTTAGTGTCTGCAAACTTCTTAACCATGGCATCTACATTTATTTACCTCATTTATTTACTCATACCATGCAACTCAAGGCAACACTCGCTCCTTGAACTCTACATCCCACCACATCATACCTGTAAGCCATTAATTGTTGTTTCAGTGGGAAGAAGCAATCTTGGATCCCACAATTAACTACTTTCACTGTTATGCTCTGAATATCGAGTATTGTTGATAATTTATTGTCGCTATATAACTGGATTGTAAAGGTGCAGCAAGTAAGAATTGCATTGTTCTTTTCCCAGTGCATATGACAATTAAATACTCTTGACTTCTAATCGAGCCATTAAAGTCACGGTATAGACGGTAAATAGAATGTAACTGTTCCCATTGCCACAAGGATCAAGAAGCTAAAAGATATAGAATAAAGGTGTTTGGCATAAAACCTAAGTGACGCTACCTATTTTTAAATGCAGTGAGTGGCTGCTCTCTGGCATTGGTTGCCAGTGGGAGGGCAGTTAAGGCAGATTTAACCATTGTGTTCAGGCTCCATGCGAAAGCAATCCAGCTAATCCCTCTTCCCTCCCCCCAAAAATATTTTTTCCGTGTTTTAATACAGTGACGTTGGGGTTATAGGCAAGATAAATTCTATTGTTCCACTCAAGAAGGTGGTAGGGAGCTGCCTCAAGTTCGTCTGTTAGAGAACTCACTGAATTGGGGAATTAGGGAGTGAATATTTAAGGGAATGTAATGGGCCTGTCCCACTTGGGCGACTTCCTAGGCGACTGCAGGAGACTATGCAGTTGCCACATGTTCGTGGCGACTGCATAGTCGCCTTCATGGTCGTGAGGAGTTCCCGCATTCTGTGTACTAGTACACTATGGTGACCTTAAATTTTTCAACATGTTGATAAATTGGTGGCGACTAGAATGAAGTCGCCATGGAGAGTAGCAAGCATTCTCGAGCCATAATTCACGCGGGCTGGTGACAGAAGCTCTGTGTGTGTGTGTGTGTGTGTGTGTGTGTGTGTGTGTGTTCGTTCCACACCGACAGCCGCCGTTCTAGTTGCCGATTTTTCAGGCGACTGCTGGCAACCTGACAGTCGTTGGCAGTCCACTGAAAAATCTCCTAAGTGGGACAGGCCCATAACAAGTTTGAACTCTGTTGCCCTGGTTGTGGAAAATCTCATTGGTCAGGCTTTGTAAAGGTTTGTTGCCTCCTTGCATGCACAGTCATAGGTACCTTCGACAAATACATCATACTATTTGAGGATCACTCAATCCTATTGTGAAGGTGTGAGTAGGAGGAAATGAGGTGTTTATGTTTTACGAAGTCTCTTCCTTTTAAATTTCAGCCATTAAATTAACTTGTTTTATTCAGTTTAAAAAAAAAAATCGTTTTGATGCATTTCAGTTTCCAAAATAGGAGACTATGAGCACCATTTACACAGAATTTTGTATAAGAAGACTGTTCAAAACCATGTAGCAAACGTAAACATAGACATTCCACTGCCTTAGTAGAAAGTTGAGCTGTCAGATGCATCATTTTGAACAAAATACACAAATAAGACTTCCAACATATGGTCTGGAAATTGCATACATCACAATTCCCTGCTGATTGTCGATGAAAGCTGTCAGGAACCCTGACAGGCTCTTGGCTCTTGTTCCCGTGCTTTTTTCAATTCCTTGAGTGGTAGTGTAACTAATTTTCCCTACACAATTCTGCAATGCCTGACAAAGCTAATAATACAACTTGATGTTATTTCACAGACATTACATGGTAAGGCTTTCTTTCTTGAAGATGGCAACAGATGGACTTTAGGCGATAATGTGCCATGCTATGGTGCTCATTATTGCAGCAATTTCCAATCATCAGTGACGATATAAACAAGCAGGTGGCATTAAAGGATGCACATCCAGTCAATGCAATTCAATTGGATGCAGCTGACATAACCCTGATTACAGCTCAGTTTAGTTTGAATATCATCTCAATGCAGGATCTTTAGTCATTGTAAGATAAAAGTCCTTTACTTTAAAAAAACAAACGAAATAAGCATATTAATGAAAGATTTAAGCAATATTATAAAAATTTATACACTGCTAAAGCAACAGTAAATAAAATAGAAATAGATGCATTCTTAAAAAAATGTAACCTGAAAGGACTGGATTTACAAAACAGAGAATTATTAAAGGCTGATATTTCAATAAATGAAATTGAAGAATCTATTAGATCATTAAAAAACGGTAAAACACCGGGACCCGATGGTATAGGTTCGGAATTTTATAAAATATTTCATGATTATATGGTTCCATACCTGAAATCATTATATGAACAGATACATGCACAACAGAAATTACCAGATACGTTGAATGAATCTATTATAACACTTATACCTAAAATAAATAAAGATTTGGATGAACCAGGATCATATAGAGCAATAGCTCTATTAAATACAGATCAAAAGATATTAACAAAAATATTAGCAAAAAGATTGAGTTCAGTCGTTAACGAACTAATCCATCCCGACCAAACAGGATTTATACCAAAAAGATACTCTTCATACAACCTAAGACGGTTGTTCGATATTATATATTCGAAAAGAGGTGATAAAAAAGATTTAGTAGTCATTTCGCTTGATGCAGAAAAAGCTTTTGACCAAGTAGAATGGCCTTATTTATTTTCGGTGATGGAAGCTTTTAAACTGGGGGAGGAGTTTATTACTTGGATTAAATTACTATATGCAAACCCAACAGCTAGAATAACAACAAATCGAATGTTATCAACTAAATTTAATTTATCTCGAGGTTGTAGACAAGGTGTCCTCTATCACCTTTATTGTTTGCATTAGCAATAGAACCTCTTGCCCAGAGGGTGAGATTACACCCGGAGATATATGGATATGATACTACAGATACTAAGAATAAAATCTCCTTATATGCGGATGATGTATTACTTTATATTACTGAGCCAGAAATAAGTATCCGAAATTTGTTAAAACTAATAACGGAATTTGGATCACTTTCAGGATATAGTATTAATTGGAATAAAAGTGAACTTATGCCAATAACGGTGAAGAATTTACATATTACAACAATTTCCTTTTAAGATAACAAATGAAAATATTAAATATCTTGGAATTTTTGTTACAAAAAGATTTGACTCTTTATTTAAATTTAATTTCCCTCCATTACTGCATAAATTAAATAAGAATATTTTATACTGGAAAAGTTTACCTATTTCAATGATAGGTAAAATTAATGCAATAAAAATGATTTTTCTCCCACAATTATTATATTTATTTCAATTAATTCCGATATATCTTCCTAAAATTTTTTTTAAAAAAGTAGACTCCATAATTACTAACTTTATCTGGGATTATAAGAGCCATAGAATAAATAAAAAACACTTATGTAAATCTAAAATAAACGGAGGATTAGCATTACCAAATCTTATGTTCTATTACTGGGCAGTTAATATTAAAAATATGAATTTTTGGATAGAAGAATTAGATAATAAACCAAATTGGTTAAATATGGAAAAAGAAGATTGTTCTCCATTTGAAATTAGCTCTATAATATTTGCTAACACTAATGTAGCTAAGAAAGTTTATAATGAAAATCCGATAATAGAAAATGGAATCCGCATCTGGAAACAAATAAAGAAAGCATTAAATCTAAAATCTATACCATTAGGTCTTACAATTGCCAATAATTTTGTGTTTAAACCTTCAATGTTGGATAAGGCTTTTTTACAATGGAAAAATAAAGGAATTTCTAAGATGGGTGATCTTTATAAGGAAAATATTTTTCTTTCATTTCAAGAGTTACAACAAATTTATGGGCTACACAATAAAGAATATTTTAGATATTTACAAATTAGAAATTATGCTTCTGCAAATATACAAGAATTTAGAAATAGAAAGACAGAAATTTTAGATGAATGCTTGAATAAACATCGAAATACGGAAAAATGATATCATATATATATAATATTTTATTGGAAAATGATACCCCATCAACAGAAACATATAGAGAGTCTTGGGAAAAGGAATTAGGTCAAATAATAAGACCAGAAATATGGGATGAAAGTCTACAACATATACATCATTGTTCGTTAAATGCTAAACATTCCCTTATACAGTTTAAAATACTACATAGATTACATTATTCTAAATCTAAATTACATTATATTTTCCCAAAGATATCTCCTACATGTGATAAATGTCAAATTTCAGAAGCAAATTTGTCACATTCATTTACTAACTGTATAAAAATTGTAGAATACTGGAATGAAATATTTAAGATAATTTCGAATGTTGTCAATATAAGTATGACTCCTGACCCAAAGTTAATTATACTTGGAATATTTGAAACTGACCAATTAATAACAATGAATCAAAGAACTTTTATTGACTACTGTCTAATAATTGGGAAAAAATTAATATTAAAATTTTGGAAAGGCCCTGCATTCCCAACAATTAAAATGTGGAATATAGAAATGTCGGAGACACTCCATTTGGAGAGATTGAGGCTTATCCTTATAGATGGGTTAGACCTCTTCAGAAGGATTTGGTCTCCGTATATTAAATATTTACAGGGTCATAACGGTTCGGCGCGAGGACTTGACTGAGGCCTGGATATTTGAATGGATGAAGAAATATATATAATAAATCATGAATATATCTTTAAGGGCGAATTAATGACGAATATTCTATTCTCCATCAAACCTTTCTTATTCTTTATTCTATTTTCAATTTTCTTTTATCTATATAAAAAACTAGAAAATAGCATAGAAACAAATGATCTTAACCTCTTAACACCGGTACGAATACAAATATTATTAATTTCATGAGAATATTATTAGTATCTTATATTTTTAATTATATAAAATTGTGTATTTTCAATTATATAATAATTTTAAATTTAAAATCAGTGATAACACAAATATTGTTAACTTTACGAAAATATAATGAATATTATAAAAGTTTTACTAGTATTTCATATTATTAATCACATAATATTTAGCATTATACTTAAAATTAGAGACAAAATAAATAGTATTAACAGTATGAGTATATTGCTAATATTATAAATGTATTATTAGTATCATGTATTTTTAGTTATATAAAATATATAACCTTGAAATTTATAATTAAGAACAATACAAATAATATTAATAGTATGAATTGATCATTAATATTATGTATTTTTTACTATAGTAAAATAATGTACTCTGTTATTATTTTGTTTCTATAATAAATAAATAAAAAAAATAAAAAAAAAGAAATAAGCATTGGTGAAGAACTCAATTGCATGCATGCAGTGGTTATGGCAGTAAGTGTGAGCCCATGTTTAGGATGGAGAGGGGTTGTACCGCGATTCTCTATAATGCAAAGCTGCATTGACTGCACATCTGTCAACAAAAGTGAGTTGGGGGAAAAAAATATATTTTATTCATTGATATTTGATCCCCACATTAATTCTGTGAGTGAATTTTATTGCCTATCTCAGATTTTTGAATAGTGATTTGTAATTTCTGTAAGGATGAATTTCTATAACTCACTTGGCTGTAATGTGGGAATTGGAGTGCAGGGGCTGCAAGTACATTAGGATAAAGATGTGGCTGAGAGTTGATCGAAAGGATTTACGATGTTTATGGCTAATGACTTTGAAATACGTGTTTAAATATCTGGTTCGGTTTGGAGAAGTCAGATTAAATTTAAATGTTTCCGCTTGATCGTTACAAGTTTCATCTCATTGTCTGCATTAATGTTTAGTATTTGTATTGGATTTAAAACTTTGTCACAGTCTTGAATTAGGACAAGATTTAACTTGCCAGATTGATAATTATGTACGCAAATAACTCTGTCAAAGCTTTACAAACATAAATTATTCCATTTTGAATTTTGAAGCTTATAATTTTGGTAGCTGGTGAGGACTGCCATGTGACTGCTTTTAGTTACGAGGTGGGCTGAGAAAATGGAGAGCTCACCAATTCCTGTAACTCCACCAGGGACAGTGCCTCTGAGGTGGTCTTGCATTTCTGTCCTTGACATCAGCAGTGACAAGTGACTCTCACTTCTACAGATCTGGGTTTGAATCTGCACGTCTTTACACAGGAAGTTGCATGTCTGCTTTGGTGAACTCAAACCCACGCATACACTGCTCTTGAAGATTGGGTATGACCTTTACGAAACTAGAAAGAAGATGGGATTGGTTGGCGGGTCAGACAGCATTTGTAGAAGGAGGAATAGAGTTATGTTCAGAGTCTGACCGTGCATGCATTTTGAGCTAGAGTGATGATATAAATAATTAACAGACTTTTATTTCAATACAAAAGTAGATAGGCTGTGCTTCAGTTGTATAGAGCACTGGTACAACCAGTGCTCTATACAACAAGGTTGGGTTGGAAGTATTCGGAGGTTTAGTTGACTAGTTTGAATGGGTAAGTGGCCTTGTAGCCAAAGGTTAGACAGACTAGGGTGTATCTGCTGAAGCTTGGAAGAATGAGAGGGGATTTGATCGAAACAACATACAAGATCCTGAAGGTTCTAAATCTCTTCTAAACCTTGAGTTAGGGACTCACTAGAGTGAGGGGTCATCTATTTAAGACCATCAATGAGACACAATCTTTTTTGAATATCTTTGAAACTTGTTCTCAAAGGGTGGTTTTAATATGTCTGGATGACTCTGTGTTGAGGCACTGTAAATTTACTGTACTAGGTGTACAAGGTGAAATTTCCTGTCAATCCTGTCCATATTTTACTCATACAATTTAGTTCACTAAGTAATAATATAATTGATGTGAGTTGACATTTAAATAGGATCTTGAATCCAAGAGTAATTTATCAACTCGTAGAAATTTGTGACAGGGCGGGTGACCATGCGACTGAGACTGGATTTTGTGTTAAACTAACTTCACAACCCCTGGTTCATAGCCCTGCAGATATGGGTCTTCCAATCCTCATCCAAGTATGTTTTAAATGTGGTGAGAGAGTCTACCTTCACCACCCTTTCCGATACTGAGTTCCATGCGAACACACTCTACAAGGGATTTTTTTTTCCTCAATTCTTATCCAATCTTCCCTCCAGTAAAACTGTTTCCCGTGACACTTTTGCTTATCGAAAATGGGTTGTAATTTGATATACATTTCCTTTCTGTTCTCATTAACACGTGCCCCGTTAATTGCTAATATATTAAATTGTTCAAAATGACGATGTAAGAATGCAAGAGTTGGAGGTAGGGGTAAACATTTGATGCCATATGCCTTGCAATTCAGTAAAATCATAGTAGATTATTTTCCCTCCGTGCTGCTCACCTGCACTAACCCTGTGACACGATTCTCTCAATCTAAAAATCTGTTGATTTCTTTATTGAATTTACTCAATGACTAAGCATCCACAAGCCTTTTGAGGAAGCAATTGTAAAGAATCATTAGATGTAGAAAGCTCGCCTTGTCTGTGGCCCAATTTCTTGGCACCCCATCAGGGGAAATTTAAATTGTCCACCTTTCAAGCCGCATAGGCATTTTGTTTCTATGAGATCACCTCTCGTTCTTGTACACGCTTGAGAGTTTGGGGCCATTCTGCTTAAGGCTCAAAAATAATCTGGTGAACATTCAGTACACTTCCTCTGTTAATGTATCTTTCCTTAGTCAGGGAGGCCACATGTGTACACAATGTGCCAGATGTGCTCACATCAGATGCATATATAATTTGAACACGTTATTTCATCTCAAAATAAATGTCTTCCTTGAAGTATCCATGAATGTTGACTAAGTGATTTGTGTAGAAAGATACCCAGAGGCCCTCTGAATAGTGCCATCTTTTGTTCTGTCATATTTTAAAACATGTTCTGTCTTTCTGTAGATAACCACGCTTGTGTAACCTTGTTTTCCATCGGCCGTGTCCTTGCCCATTCACTTAGTAAACTTGGATATATTACTCTTTGATCCCCCTCAACCAAATTGGTGATTTAGATTGTGAATAGCAAGGGCGATATTGATCTCTAACACCACACTGGTCACAGCCTCCCAACCCTAAAATAACCAAATTATTCTAACTGTTTTCTGTTTATTAACTCATTCTCAATCCATGGGTACCACCACCACCATGCCCAATTCCCTGCTTGAGTTCTTACCTACTACCTTTACATTCTCCAAAGTTGATGGGAATATACTGTTTGTTACAGTATGTGCACAACACACGTCGGACTGATTAGCCTGTAATTACCAGCGCTATCACTTCCATTTTAAGCAATGCTATTGCATCAGTACCTTCCGCCCCTTGGAAATTTGGAAAATCTACAAAAATTGGAAGATTAGTTAGAGCCTGTGGTTTTCTTCCATTACTATTTTAAGAGACTGGGATGCATTTTATTATATCTGGGTGATTTAGACTTTTGTGTAATATTAAACCAGCTAGCTGCCAGTCAGATGTACCGGCTTAGCACGGTTCATATTCCTGTTATTCTCTTCCATTTCATTCTCAATCAGATTTCGTTGATGTCATTTTTCATTTGTGGGCCATTGCTGTGTGTATTATAGCTATCATACTGACAGTGTATCGTATATTTGATTGGATGTAAAGTACTTTGGACAACCTGAACTTGTGGAAACATTCTAAAAGTAGATGTTGGTATTTTTTCCTTAGTTTTAATGTCAACATTTTACCAATATCTTTGCCTTATCTTTTAGCCATCTCTCCTGATTGCTTTATTTATGCCACAAGTTTTCTGTTTTTATTCTATCTCTGTTTATTACTTTTGCTTCTGTTGCCTTGCAAAGCTGGATCATTTTCTTACACAATGTAAATGTAAACGATTGTCAATTGTGCTCTGGAGTATGTGCGTAGTAAGGTTCAGCTTGCCTTCCTGTATTGTGTATATATGTACCTAGCATTATGGTTGTTCATTTATCAAACTTTTTATTATTACTATATATTTTGTGTAAATGTTGTGTCTGCAGGTCTTTGAAGTTACTCCAAGTAAATTTCATTGTTCTGTTGCTATATATGACAGTGAACATTATTACTCTTGATTCTTGTATTTGCTGATCTTGATTCACTGCCAGAAAATATGTATTTAGTTTAGAAAATGTATGTATTACGAGTTAAAATGTACTTTAGCTTTGCTGTGATATCCTTTGCAGTCCAATACTATTGCCAATAGTTTCACGTGCTATTAACAGATGATCATGCTAAATTATATCCAAATAAATGCTAGTGCTATTAGGAAGATATCACAACTTGTGTCTTATGGAGTCCTACAGCATGGAAACAGTCCCAACTTGCCTGTGCTGACCAAGATGCCCACATTTGCCAATATCCCTCCTAAGCATTTCCTGTCTGTATCTGCGTTGTCTATTTTTTAAACGGGCTAATGCTTCTTTGTCCAAATATTTCAGACTATCACATGCCGATTTTGAGATTTAAAAAAATATATTGTTCCTAAAATTAGTTTGCAATTTTTGAAAAGGATGCAAATGTCAACTTTGAATTCTAATTGATGTGATATGAGTGACTGAAATCAAAGGAGAAAAGTTAATTTGGTGTTACTCTTCCCAAAAAAGGAAATATTTTACTGTAGAGGGCATGTGACAAAGATCACCAGACCAGTTTCTGATGGTTGATGTGTCACAAGAGAAAAGATCGAGTGGGTCCATGCTCTAAAGTTCAGAAGAATTAGAGCTAATTTAAGTGAAACACAAAGGAACACAAGGTGCTGGTGTTGCTCGGCAGGCCAGCAGCGTCAGTGGAGAACATGGATAGGTGATGTTTCGGGTCGGGACCTTTCTTCAGACTTCTACTAAAGTGAAACATAAAACCCTTTAGTGAGATTGAGGAGGTAGATATTTCCCCAGAATTATTAATTTACAAATGGAGATCACAATATCAACATTAGGAGAATTCTGTCATTTAAGATATGAGATCAGAGAAGTTTTTTCCTTTCTCATGGTTGTGAATCAATCAAATTCTCTACCTGGGCTGCTGTGTGCTGTTGACTTCTGGATATTGAAGGGATAGGGGTTAGGGCAGGGATATGAATCAGCACCCAACCAAGTTCTAATATTTTAATTGACAAAGTGAATTCTTCTTATCCACGTTGACATTAAATGCAAAGCATCTTATTGTTCATTATGAGAACTCTGAAGCAGATTTGTGAAGGATTTGCAACTCAGTTGCAAAATGTATTCATTCAGTTTCAGAGAGAAAATGTTTTCATTGCTTTTCATTTTGGGATTTTCTAATGATGGGTAGCTGTAGATTATTCTAAACAGTGGTAATTTATACATTGATTAAAATAATTATGTATATGAGTAGGAGGAACTGCAAATGCTGGTTTAAATGGAAGATAGACACAAAAGTGTAACTTAGCGGGTCATACAGCATCTCTGGAGAAAAGGGTCGAGACCCTTCTTCAGGCTGCAGAAGGGTCTTGACCCGAAAGGTCACCTATTCAACCTATAACAGCTTTTTGTGTCAAACTCATGGGAATGACTTGGAACATTCAGGACATTAAGGCCCTGATACTATTAGAGATTGCATGATTAGTATTTTTCATCCCTTATTGAAGGCTGATAGTTTTTCTGGAAAATATGTCACAGTGGCACAGCGGTAGAGTTGCTGCCCTACAGCAAAATGCAGTGCCAGAGACCCGGGTTCGATCCCGACTACGGGTGCTGTCTGTATGGAGTTTGTACGTTCTCCCCGTGATCTGCGTGGGTTTTCTCCAAGATCTTCGGTTTCCTCCCACAATCCAAAGGCGTACAGAAGGTTTGAAGGTTAATTGGCTTGATAAAAATGTAAAATTGTTTAAGTTGGCGATATGTAGAGTACTGCCCTGCCCACTACAAAATTCAGAAGGTATGATTTCCAGTTGCATGATTGCTTAACCATCAATTTATATCTTTCCTATGACAAATCTATTTTGAACCAATCTTGAGGCAAAAAATGCGATTGAGAAAATGTGATTGAAGTTTTTGCATGGGTTGTGCTAGAATTTTCTCCTGATTTGTGATCATTAAATTCCTAGAGTTCGTGATCTAAATTATCAACAGCAGTGGAAACGTTTTATTGTATTGAGAAACTGTCCACTGCCTGAAGGAATTGAGCCTGCTGTTGATTTATTATTCAGTGATATTGCATGTTGGTGAATGACAGGAAACTAGCTTGTAGAACTTAACCACTGAAGTTCTGTCTTCTGGTTGTAGACCAGTCAACCGTAATGGATCAGTTTCACACAATTCATAGATATTTTACTGGAATAGATCCGGAGTATTGGGTTTTGTTCTGCAGAAATAGCAGTAATGGTCTTCCCAATCAAATTTCAAAGTGTTTATGACCGATTATTCTGAACAACTTGTTTTTTCCTTTCTTCTGTCCCCTTAATTTGCATTCAGTCACTGAAGCCTGAGGGTACTTTTCAAAACAACATGTAGCTTGAATTTTTCCTGGTGTCTGGCTGCAGATGAGAAAACTAGTATAATTTGTTCTGCCTTCACGAAATTCATTTCATTATCAACAGCAATTAACTTGCATCTGACCACGCTCAAAAGGTTGTTGGTCAACCCTGTTGTATAGAAGCTTTTTAAAGATGTGCTTATTTTCTAATTTTCATAGGAAATGCTTTTGTGCGACAGCACATGAGCCATCAGTGTATGAGTAAAGCAAGTATGAGTATGAGTTCTGCCAGTTTGCTTTTCTGCGCGGTTACTGGGAATCTTTTGATATCCTTGTCATTAACTGAACTGACGTTTTATGACATGCCACATTCTTTTTCAGTTGAATTTGTAAGTTTATGTGCATTAGATTGTTATTTTAAGATAGACACAAAATGCTGGAGCAATTCAGCGGGACAGGCAGCATCTCTGGTGAGAAGGGATGGGTGACATTTTGGGTCAAGACCATTCTTCAGACTAAAGAAGGGTCTCGACCTGAAACGTCACCCATTCCTTCTCTCCAGTAATGCTGCTGTTCCGCTGAGTAATTCCAGCATTTTGTCTTTATCTTCAGTTTAAACCAGCCTCTGCAGTTCCTTCCTACACAGATTGTAGGTTTTGAAAAGATCTAAAATAACAATGTGGGTAGGTTTTTGACTCTGAACGTCCATAAATTTAAAATAATATTTTCAAGGCTGTAGTTGTGAAATGTGCAAATGTGAGGTATTGCACGTTGGGAGGTCAAACGTAAGGGAAAATATCCAATTAATGGCATGACCCTTGACATTATTGATGTGCAGAGGGATTTTGTGGTCCAAGTGTGTAATTCCCTGAGAGTGGCAACACAAATAGATAGTGGTAATGAAGGCATATGTGTGCTTTCATTGATTGGCGAGTTGAGTATAAGAGTCAGGAAGTCATGATACAGCTTTATAGGACTTTTGTTAGACTATGTTTGGAGTATTAGATATCGCTCTTGGGGTCAACGGAATCGAGGGATATGGGGAGAAAGCAGGAACGGGGTACTGATTTTGGATGATCAGCCATAATCATATTCAAAGGCAGAGCTGGCTCGAAGGGCCGAATGGCCTATTCCTGCACCTATTTTCTATGTCTATGTATTGCATGTAGTTCAAGAAGGGTGTGGAGGCTTTGGAAAGTGTGCAGTGGAAGTTATAGTCAGAATAATGCTTGTATTAAGGTATATAGGGAGAGGTTGAATTGATTAATCTGTAACGCCGGAGGTTGCAGGGTGACGTGATAGAAGTATTTAAAATTATAGGAGGCAGCGCTACGATCGACAGTCAGAACCTTTATCCCAGTACAGGAAAAAATATATATTAGAGGGTGTAGGTTTAAGAAGAGATTTGCAAAGTTTAAAGGAGATGTACAAAGTAAATGTTTTAACACCGGGTTGCGAGTGCCTGGAACGTGCTGCGGTAGGTAGTTGTGGCAGATACGATAGTGATATTTAAGAGACTTTTGAATATGCAGAAGTGGAGAGATATGGTTTATGTGCAGACGGATAAGAGTTGGTCTCGGCATCATGTTTGGCACAGACATTTTGGGTCAAAGGGTTTTAGGTTTTGTTTTAGGTACAGGGTTAGAGTGAATATTTAATGAAATTAATGAATTGTAGGAAATACATGCAGAGTGATACGATTTGGTTAACTTTATTTTTTTTTAAAAAGGTACTATTCTGGCTTGAGGGAAAAGGCGTGTACAGACAGTTCTCACAAACAGAAATGTTATATAACGCTGGGACTGCCTGTATGGGGAATTTTACAGTTAGAACATTCTACTTGTTTAAGTCTTGGCATTTTTAAAATGTATCATTTTTGGTAGGCCGATGCAGGAAGCTTTGTAACCAGTATTTCAGAAATCTCAACAGCTCACCATTCTGTACTAGGGTTCAACTTTGTAGGGCTTTGCACATGACATTAGCTTCTTGTGGCCACTGATTTTGGGATGCTGCTGGTCTGTACTGACAGCTGTGCAATCGGTATTCCTGTGTTGTATTAACGAAGAAACTGCAGATGCTGGAGAATCGAGGGTTACACAAAAAGCTGGAGAAACTCAGCGGGTGCAGCAGCATCTAAGGAGCGAAGGAGATAGGCGACGTTTCGGGTCGAGACCCTTCTTCCTGTGTTGTATACTCACTCCTATTCTGAATGTGTGGTTTCTGTACACCCACAATGTAATAGATTTATGGGTAATATCTCTTACTCTGCTAACTTGTGGGATAACAGATTTCACTCTTTAGTGCTTAAGAGCGTGTTAAATAATGAAAGGTTTAAATGCTTCTGACTTTTGGAGCTACTTGGAAATTGTTACAAAGCCACGAGAGTGTTGATAAGAGTTGAAGCTTGCATTTACCTGCTGTGAAAGGTTGTCAGGGCGCTGCCAGGGCAGGACATTGGTACACTACCTGAGGTTTGCCCGCAAAGTCCATGCACAAATCTCCTTGGAGTTGAGGTTCTTCCTTGGCTGTGGGTGGGCAGGAGATGTGAGCAGCAGTTCTGGGTGGAGCAGTGAATGTGGCTAGATTTCCCAATGTGGCTCTTTATTTGAAATAACTAAAGTAACCTGGTGCCTCGTGACTGTGGTCACCTGATTTCAATAAAGTGCTCTCTTTCTTGGAGAAGGATGATTAATGTGAATGGCCAAATTAAGAGTAACTTAATTTGATTCTTTGAAGTAGCAGACAGTTAATGAACGTAGTGCAGTAGATGTGTGTATATATGCCTTGTCAAAATCCATTTGATAAAATATCCTTTATTTGCACAAAATAAAAACATATGAGTTTAAAGGAAAGATGGGAAGGAACTGCAGATGCTGGTTTACACCGAAGATAGACACAATGCTGGAGTAACTCAGTGGGACAGGTAGCATCTCTGGAGAGAAGGGATGGATGCTGTTTCCGGTCGAGACCCTGCAATCCCGACCCGAAACGTCCCACATAACTTCTTTCCAGAGATGCTGCCTGTCCCACTGAGCTACTCCAGCATTTTGTGACTATCTTTGGTTTAAAGGAACATTGATAACTTGAGTGTGATAAGAGGTAAAGAGTAACATGAAACAATTTTAGTTTAACTGGAGAGAAATGTGTACCTCGTCCCATAGTCAGTATTAGCTTTACTAAGAAGCTGTTTTAATAAGGAATTGGTCATGTAAGGGAAGTATAGTTTTTGTGTTTGCAGATACTACAAATTATGGCAATGTTGCAAATAATGAGCACAATCGCAGCATTCTTGTAAAGCTGAACAGATGCAATTTAATGCTAGTGGAAAGTAATGTTGTTTGGATGAAACAACAAAGATAGTGTAAGTGGTAGCATTTTGAGTGGCTGCAAGATACAAGTACGCATATCTCGTAAGGCAACTAAGTTATAAATGTTTCTTTAATACCTTCAAATAAAATGCCACTGTGGGAATTTGTTGATTTATTCCACTCCCCAGACCTGCTGCTCACAGCTCCTGTCCACTTGAATCCCATGAATCGGAAGCGGTTTTGGGAGACTTTGAGCAGTCAAGACAAGCTGCTTTTCCCAAATCAGTGTAGGTGGCAGAAGTAGTAAATTGAGGAAGAGTCATCTTACTTGCCAGGTCAAATTAATTTGCAGAATTCCTTTGAGGTCTTTTTTTTGTACAGCAGCATGCAATCCAAAAAACCTGATTAGATTTCAGCAGGAGCATTGTGTTTTGGGGCAACACACTTCGGAACGTTTGCCGGGGCCTCTTGAAGGCATTACTGCAGAGGCGCAATTGAACTTGAGAGTACTCCGAAGTCCTTAAGTCAAATGTTTTTTATTTTGTCACGTTGCTTGTTTAATTTAAATGTAACTCTTGTAATTAATACTGATACAAATAAATCGATATAATCCTCGTGCTTTAACAACATTTGAATGTATATAGCTGTCAAATAGATGTGTTTTGTGGTCTTGAAGCAATTAGCAATCCTTAAACATAAAAACATAGAAAATAGGTGCAGGAGTAGGCCAATCAATATGTTAATGGCTATCATCCAAAATCAGTACCGCGATCTTTTTTTCCTCGTATCCCTTGATTCCATAAGAGCTAAATCTAACTCTCTCATGAAAACATCCAGTGAATTGGTCTCCACCGCCTTCTGTGGCAGAGAATTCCACCGATTCACATCTCTCTGGGTGAAAACGTTTTTCCTCATCTCATTAAAGAAAGCAATATATGTAACGACTAGTAGAAATTAATATTATACCATAATGTCATATTTTTGGAAGGTGAACAATAGAAAAGGAAAGAATATATTGTGTTGCGATTGGTAGCGGTTCATGCGCAAACAAATTATGCAAATACCAAATAATGAATCCAGAATGTCATTAATCTCCTTTAAACTTTCCTCTTCTCACTTTAAACCTATTCGGTTGGGCTATTTTAAAGAAAAATCTGAATATTTTAAAATTTTATTAGACTTAAAAGATTCCATCTTATTAGTTAGATTATCAACCATGCTGTTTCTTTATGAAACTTTTTGATAAAGAGAAATAGAGCTTTAGCGACATAGTTGTGATTAATATCTACTCTGTGCTTGCGCAGAGCAGCAAAAAATTAAAAATAGTAGTCAAATTTGTTTGATTTTTAAGCTTGATTTTTAATTGTTGGAAGATGAATTTGAACATTGTACTACAGTACAGGCACACATCTATCATCCTGCCGTGTTTGTATTGATCACAATGCCATCTGCCTGCACATAATCTGTATTTCTCTATTCCTTGCCTATGCTCTTGTCTGATTTATCACTTCCCCTGCTGCAGTTCCAGCCAATTACCGCTATCAAAAAATGCAAAAAACTCTCTTGCTGATCTCCTGTAACTTTCCTCCTCTCACCTTAAACCTATTTGGTTGTACATTGTTGGTCTTTTTTAAAGAAAAATCTTAATATTGTTAAATGTTATTAGGCTTCAAAATTAAATAGTAATTTCTGGAATCATTAAGATTTTGCATAATTTGTTTGCGTATAAATCTGTCTCCACACCGTATATTCTTCCCTTTTCTGTTTTTCACCTTCCACAACCACTGATCACAATAAGTTTCAAGATGGACTAGACCAAGTGCAGACCGGTTGGGTCTGTTCCCGCAACGCGCTGTTGCGAGGGGAGGGGACGGCCTGAGGTGTCACACACACACACTAACCAACCTCTCACACATGCTCTCTCACACACCATTGATATTATATTAATATTATTAATTCACTCCTTTTACCCCATGCCCTGCCCTATCCACTCACACATAGCCCCCAATTTGCAGGCACAGAGGGGGAGACGGAGGCGCACGGAGTTTTTGCATCAGGTTTTCGCGGAGTAACGAATCAAAGGCAAAATGACACACACACTCACACTCTCTCACACACAGTTTTAAAAGTATATAGATGGATATGTGCAAGAATAAGTCTGGACATTGGGAGTAGGTACAACATTGGGCTAAGGCAAAATGTAATGCAGGAGGCTGAAGAAGGATCCTGACCCAAAACATCACCTATCCATGTTCTCTCGAGATGTTGCCTGACCCACTGCTAATCCAGCACTTTGTGTCTTTTATTGTTAAACGGGATAGTGAGTAAATTGGGATTAGTTGTTACTGGGCAAGTCCATGTCAGACATGTGAGAGTTGTTTAAATACCAGTGATCAGAGTTGAGGACCAGCATGTTCCAGGAAGGAAGAAGGATGAGGATGGTAAGGTAAAGGAGCATTGAATGACTTGGATTATTTTCTCTGGAACATTAGACCATGAGTGGAAACGTTAAAATTATGAGTGGCATAGATAGTGAAAATGTCAAAAGCTAGCGGCTATAGGCTTTTTAGGTGAGAGGAGCAAAGTTAAGGTGAACGGGGCATCGTTTTTTACATAGAAAGTGGTGGTGCCTGGAATGCACTGACGAGCCGGGGGGAGGGAGGGAGGTGGGGGCAGATACTATACTGGTGACTGCAAGACTTTTAGATGGGCACATGGATGTGCAAGGAATGGAGGAATATGGCAAAGATTAGTGTTACTTTGCAATTTGCACAGGTGGCGGGGGGCAAGGTTTTCAGATGTCTTCATGAAGTCATACAACTTGTTATTAGCCCATTTGGCCCACTACATCAAGACTAACCAGTGGGCACTGGCTCCATCCTTCTTAATCCCATCTCCCAGTGTTTGGGCTGCGGCTTTCAATGCCTAGGTCATTTGCATGCTCGTTCACTCACTTGATAAATGGTGCCTGTGACTGCATCGACCACTCTCTCTGTCAGTGCGTTCCAGGCACCCGCCTCCCACTGAGTGAGAAAGGCCACAGGCCACAAGTGGATGTTGTGGAAATTGATCATCCAAACACACATCCAAAAATGGAAATACAGAATGGCTGTCGTAACTCAGCAGGACAGGCAGCATCTCTGTAGAATGTTTCAGGTCGGGTCCCTTCTTCAGATTGTAAATAGAATTTTAGAAGATCACTTTGCAGCAAATAAATATAGACTGAGTCCATAAAGGAAATCCAAGTTGGACACAAAATGCTGGAGTAACTCAGCAGGAATGGGCGACGTTTCGGGTCAAGACCCTTTTTCAGGCTTCTCAACCCGAAACATCACCCATTCCTTCTCTCCATAGATGCTGCTCACCTGCTGAGTTACTCCATTTTGTGCCTACCTTTGATTTAAGCTGAAGTTCTTTCTTACACAAAAAGGAAATCTGAGTGCTCTATAAATGCCTATTAATTGAATATGGATTTCGATAACCTAAAGGTGTTGGGTGCTTCGTACTAAGCCAAGGAAATTCATCTTTTTTTGTGATACAAATCTTTCATTGCACATTGTTGGTGTGGAGGAAAATTACTTTGGCCTATTTTAACATTTACTGATCCTCTTGGAGTTTTTAATTTTTTTTTAAACATTTTGCTAATTTTTGCATGATGAGTTCATTGAATTGATTCTTCGGAATTAATTCAATATTTTGTCAATATTTGCTGTTGTGTTACTGCATTTTAATTATTGTCAGTTTTGTTTTCCAAACATGTTATCCATGCATTACCAGGCAATGTAAGTGGGAGCTGTACTGAAGCATGCTGTGAACACTGAAAGGAAATGCTAAACTGTGGTTATAATTGTTGCTTTCATCTGTTCAAAGAATGTAGACGTATCATTTCACAAACCTTGAGCACGAATGTTTACCCACCATTTCCCTATGAATCTAGTTATTCTGAAGGTAATTAGGCAGTGAAAATGAGTCCATTGATGTATAGAGATTTACCTAATTTAGCAGGAACCTGCACTGAATGTGCATTAATATTTGGGATGAATTTATAATGTGCTGTTTGTGCGCAAATTGTACTCATTTGGGTTCAATCTTGAGACATGAATAAAAAACCGTGCCTGGTAGCACAAATCTGTGTTATTTTAAAGTCTAAATATTCAGACTGTTTTGGTAGTGGTGGGTGAAGAAATTATTTTTTCCACTTTCATCTTGTTAAAGGGTGGTGTGTTTATGTGGATCTTTCAATGAAAGTTTGAATTGGATTGTTCGTTAAAAATGACACCAGGAAATAACTTGTCCTTTCAAGTTCTTGGACCTGAGATATTAACTTGGTTTTCCTCTTTATTGATGCAGTCTGACTGGTTGAGCTTTCCATATTTCTTACAGCTAGACATAACATTACAAATGGCATCAGATTCATTTGGTATGTATGTTAAAACATGTATATGGCTAGACTTTCATTACCAAAATTGCATTATGAACAATAACGCCACTTTTTGTTAAATTAAAATGTTGCCAGTTCATTCTCTCAAACTTGGCAGCTGACTTGTGCACGGCCACCTTAAGAACCTTTATCACAGCATTCAGTTTTAACCCTGTGAAGCCTGACAACGTGCAAGAGCAAAATACAAAGTACTGGAGGATCTCAGCAGGTCAGGCAGGGTCTGTGGAGGGAATGGACAGACGACATTTAGGTTCTGGACCCTTCTTCAGTTCTTTGAGACTTGAAAGAGTTGATTTTGTTTTTACAATGAAGTATTTGCATTGAAGCATGACAAACCAACTTTAGGGGTGCCTATCCCTCTTTTGACACTCTCTGGCAACCTAATCAGCACAATACTTTTCACTAGGTTTTGTGTGAGTGTCAAATAAAACTATGCAATTAGCCCCTTTATTCCTGGTTAAACACATTTTCGCTGCCTGGTTACCTTCAGCATGACATGATTATTTCTGCTGTTTTTAATAGCTTTTCCTCTTGGATATTAAACATGTTTCACAGGCAATATAATTAGTTCGCACTGAACTAATTATATAGTTATAGGCTTTATAGTTAATTGGTGCTTTGAGGTTTTTACATTCTTCTTGTTTTCGGTGAACCATCAACTGGATTTAATTTCCAAAAATATTAAAAGGGGATTGATTGTAAGAGATAGTTAATCATGGAGAAAGTGAGGAAAACATTGCATCTGTTACCTACCTCCTATCCATCAGACCAGCCCGCTCTAAGTCTTGGGTACACAATGCTGGAGAAACTCAGTGGGTGCAGCAGCATCTATGGAGCGAAGGAGATAGGCAACATTTCGGGGATTTTCCAGCATCTGCAGTTCCTTCTTTAACACCGCTCTAAATCTTTTTGGGTTTCTTGATGTTCAAGGGTAGTTTATTGTCACGGGTACCAATTAAGGTACAGTGATACTCGATTTATGTCTGGTATGTGAAAATAAAACATCTGGGGAGGTGATATTTGACAGACCGGCTCAGATTATTAATTAAAATGGGTTCTATTGACAACCGTCAAAAGATGCAAATTTTCTCATCGGTTTCTGAGAGATAAGTGATGTTTTTTAACAACAGGAAATAGGTTTTTAAAATTTGCATCATCCTTGTAAAAAATATAAACAGAGCTCATTTTTTCTACTGCACAAAAATGCATTCTGCTTAAATGTTATAATTTCTGTTCTATCTGCCTTGTATGCCAATCTACATTCAGTCTGTGGAATATTATCCTTTTATTGGCTACTTCCTATTTTATAAACATTGACATCAGTTTCAGGCTATGAAAAGCACCATCCGAATGTAATGAGATGGTCAGTTACAAGTGTAGGCTACCTTTTGATTCCTTATGTAACTGCGTATTTGCATGTTGTAAGTATGTACTCAATCCTAAATCCATGCCGAGTTATGAATTTCGAATCGTTAGTGAAAGGTAACCAAAATTGGCTTAAATGTCGCAGGGAACCAGTTGTTACTGAAAGTGACAACATTTGCTTTCTGTACTTGTTTATTAAATATATTCAAGATGTCAATGCATATTAAAATGAGCGAGAGAGAAAGGAAAGGATCTCAGTTTGCACTCTTAACATTATTGCCCTTTAAAGTGAGA
Organism: Okamejei kenojei; assembly: GCA_035221665.1. NCBI lineage: Eukaryota > Metazoa > Chordata > Chondrichthyes > Rajiformes > Rajidae > Okamejei > Okamejei kenojei. The sequence goes on from CM069142.1 coordinate 7,794,663, forward strand.
AATAACAAGTTGTAAAGGAAGTGGAATGTGGTTGAGGTTTCCAGAACATCCCGGCTTGATATATAGATTATAAATTCAATACAAGAAGCTCTGCAATAACGTGTTTCCATACTGTGAACTGGATATAATGAGAATGATGAATTGGGGAGTAGTTTGTATTATGTGGGCTGAATTGGTAATAATGTGATTTTGATTTGGAACTAGTGAACTGTTAAGTTACTTTGGAAATAGACGAGCAGAAAGTTGTGTCACAGGTGGTCCAAAAGGCTTTTGGCACATTGGCCTTCATCCATCGAGAGTGAGTTGGGAGGTCATGCTGCAGTGATATAAGACATTGCTGAGGCCACATTTAGTATGAGGAACATAGAAAAAGTGGTGCAGGAGTAGGCCCTTCATCCAGAATCAGTACCCTGTTCACTGCTTTCTCCCCATATCCCTTGATTCCATTAGTCCTAAGAGCTATATCTTACTCTTGAATACATCCAGTGAATTGGCCTTCACTGCCTTCTATGGCAGAGAATGACACAGATTCACAACTCTGGCTGATAAAGTTTTTCCTCATCTCAGTCCTAAATGGCCTTCCCCTTATTCTAAAACTGTGACCACTGGTTCTGGACTTCCCAACATGGTGAAAAATGTTCATGCATCTAACCTGTCTAATCCCTTAAGAATTTTATATATTTCTATAAGATTCCCTCTCATCCTTCTAAATTCCAATTAATATAAGCCCAGTCGATCTTTCTTTCATCATATGTCAGTCTCGCCATCCTGGGAATTAACCTGGTGAACCCATGCTGCACCCTCAATAGCAAGAATGTCCATCCTCAAATTAGGAGACCAAAACTGAGCATAATACTCCAGGTGTGGTCCCACCAGGGCCCTGTACAACTGCAGTAGGACCTCCCTGCTCCCATGCTCAAATCCTCTCGCTATGAAGTTTTAAAGAAGGAACTGCAGATGCTGGAGAATCGAGGGTACACAAAAAGCTGGAGAAACTCAGCGGGTGCAGCAGCATCTAAGGAGCGAAGGAGATAGGCGACGTTTCGGGTCGAGACCCTTCTTCAGACTGGTCAGGGATCAGGGAAACGAGAGATATAGACGGTGATGTGGAGAGATAAGGAACAATAAGTGAAAGATATGCAAAAAAGTATCGGTGATAAAGGGAACAAGCCATTGTAAGCTGTTTGTGGTGTGAAAATGAGAAGCTGGTGCGACTGGGGTGGGGGAGGGAGATAGAGATAGAGGGAATGTCAGGGCCCGAGGGCTGAGGGAGAGGTGGGAAGGGGAGGAGACAGCAAGGGTTAACAGAATTGAGAAAATTCAATATTCAAGCCCAAAGGATGCAGACTCCCCAAGCGGAATATGAGATGCTGTTCCTCCAGCTTGCGGTGTTGCTCACTCTGGCCGTGGAGGAGGCCCAGGACCGAGAGGTCGGATGTGGAATGGGAGGGGGAGTTGAAGTGCGGAGCCACCGGGAGGTCGGGTTGGTTATTGCGGACCGAGCGGAGGTGTTCGGCGAAGCGATCGCCAAGCCTCCGCTTGGTCTCACCGATATAGATCATCTGGCATCTGGAGCAGCGGATGCAGTAGATGAGGTTGGAGGAGGTGCAGGTGAACCTCTGTCGGACCTGGAAGGACTGCTTGGGTCCCTGAAAGGAGTGGAGGGGGGAGGTGAAGGGACAAGTGTTGCCTTTCTTGCGGTTGCAAGGGAAAGTGCCCGGGGAAGGGGTAGAGTGGGAGGGGAGGGAAGAATGGACAAGGGAGTTGCGGAGGGAGCGGTCTTTGCTGAAGGCAGACGGGGGGAGATGGGAAGATGTGGCGGGTGGAGGGGTCACGTTGGAGGTGGCGAAACTGGCGGAGGACTATATGTTGTATTTGCCAGCTGGTGGGGTGAAAGGTGAGGACCAGGGGGACTCTGCCCTGTTTGCGAGTGGGGGAATGGGGAGCGAGGGCAGTGTTGCGGGGTATGGAGGAGACCCTGGTGCGAGCCTCATCAATAGTGGGGGAGGGGAATCCCCGTTCTCTGAAGAATGAGTCCATTTGTGATGACCTGGTGTGGAACACCTCATCCTGGGAGCAGATGCGGTGTAGACGGAGGAATTGGGAATAGGGGATGGAGTCCTTACAGGAAGCAGGGTGGGAGGAAGAGTAGTCCAGGTAGCTGTGGGAGTCAGTAGGTTTGTAGTGGATGTCGGTCAGGAGCGTATCACCTGCAATAGAGATGGTGAGGTCAAGGAATGGTAGGGAAGTGTCGGAAATGGTCCAAGTGTATTTGAGTGCCGGATGGAATTTGGTGGTGAAATGAATGAAGTCAGTCAGTTGTGTGTGGGTGCAGGAGGTGATACCAAAGCAGTCGTCGATGTAACGGAGGTAGAGGTCGGGGATGGGGCCCTGGTACGCCGAGAACAAGGATTGTTCGACGTACCCAACAAAGAGGCAAGCGTAGCTGGGGCCCATGCGTGTCCCCATAGCTACGCCTTGTGTTTGGAGGAAATGGGAGGAATCAAAAGAGAAGTTATTGAGGGTGAGGACCAACTCTGCTAGGCGGAGGAGGGTGTCAGTGGACGGGTATGGGTTGCTCCTCTGGTCGAGGAAGAACCGGAGGGCTTTGAGACCGTCCTGGTGGGGGATGGAGGTGTAGAGTGACTGGACGTCCATGGTAAAGATGAGAGGATGGGGGCCTGGAGAATGGAATGCACGGAGCCGACGGAGAGTGTCTGAGGTGTAATGCACGGAGCTGAAGGCCTGGTGGACCTGCATACTTTCAGTGGCTGATGTACAAGGACACCTAGGTCTCGTTGCACCATCCTTTTCCTAATCTGACACCATTCAGATAATAATCTGCCTTGTTCATGCCACCAAAGTAAATAACCTCACATTTATCTACTTTATACTGCATCTGCCTGTTCACCCAACCTATCCAAGTCACCCTGCAGCCTCAGCATCCTCCTCGCAGCTCACACTGCCACCCAGTTTCCTCGGTCCCCTAGTATTTTTGGGAGATTGTTTGTGTCTTAGTGAAGATAGAACCAAACTTATTTAACCGGTCTGCCATTTCTTTGTTTCCCATTATAACTTTACTTGTTTCTGACTGTGAGGGACCTACATTTGTCTTCATTAATCTTTTCCTCTTCACATCTAAAGTAGCTTTTTTTGAAAGCAATTAAACTATTGCGTTCAGTTTTAGTCATCACGTGATGGGAAAGATGTTGTCAAGCTTGAAAGGGTGCAAAGAAGATTTGCGTGGATGTTGCCACGGTACATGGACAGGGTAGGTTTAGAAGGATATGGGGCAAGCGCAGGCAGGTTGGACTAGTGTAGAAGGGGCATGTTGGTCGGCATGGGCCGTAAGGCCTATTTCTGCAGTATGTGACTCGTAAGTGGAAAATAAAATCTGCCTTGCACAAGAAAAGCCTTGGCATCCATGTAACCTCCCCGCAGTAATCAGACACCACTGTCTCATAAGAATACAGTTTGTCAGTTTCACTACGGGTGGACATTGAAATTGGCAATTAATTGCTTCAATTGACACTTGCATAACGGTACCCTGTTAAACAATTTAACATACTGCCTTTTGTATTTATTTAGCAGTATCAAAAATAAACGTAAAGCTATTAAACAGACATTATTTTTGAAAATCAGTGGGGCGATACAAGGTTTTGTGAGGCTGAAATTCTCTAGCCCGTGACCCCCTTTCCCCTTTTGAGACAATGCATTTGTAGCGTGATAATTTGTAACTTGAAGATTCTAAAAGGCCTGTCCCACTGCAGCGACCTAATTTGCGAGTTCAGAAGAGTTTGCGCTCGACTCAATCTCGCAGCATGGTCAACACGTGTCCTAGGAGGTCACTTTCATGCTCGAGGGAAGTTCCCGCATACTCGCGGCCTCAGTTTGGTCGAGGAAAATTTTTCAACATGCTGAAAACTTTTCCGTGAGTAAAAATTGGTTGGCATGGTTCTTTTGAACTTGTAGTGGAGTGGGGTCGCTATGTAGTTATAGGCAGTCGAGGCAATCTCCTTTGCTGACCGGCATTTTAATTGGCTCATTGGGAGTTTTCAGAACCAAGGAAAACCGACCGGTAATGTTAAGTGCCCGCTAAACTTTATTAAAAGTTGTCTGACTTCTTAAAAGTGTCTCCACTCTTTCTCCCCTTTCTCTCCCCTCTCCCCTTCTCTCCCCTCCTCTCTAAAGGATTTGCCGTACACTGTGCCAGCCGTCTTTTATCTTCCTGTTCATCGCGGGTGTGAATTTCAGACAGCCCTCCCCGCTTTCCCTGAGCCCCGCCTTTGCGGTGTGTGTGTGTGTGTTGACGGTCGATCCAGCTCACGGTTTCATCGTTGTCGGTCGATCCAACTCGACGTATTTCCTCAAGCTTGAAGGTCGAAGACAGTTGCTGAAAAGTCGCGTTAGTGGGACAGGGCCTTTAGGAACACAACTACCACGTTATACCTGTGCTATTAAATTTGACAGCTAGCTACAGTGGAAAATCAGCACTAGGTTGGTGCAGACTGCTAGTGGCATTTCCCTTATCTGAAGAAGTACAAGCTGCTTTTGTAGTCATTCGTAATGGCAGAAAGTGCTGCTCTCCTTCATGGCCCTGAATTGCTCATCAGTTGAGTAATGGCTGGGTAATGAGGAAAGTCATCCTCATGCTAGAAATGACTGTTCCATTCTGATATGTTTGTGGTTCACCACGAAACTTCGTAACATTTTGGGTTCTCCCGAAGGGGGCTTTACATTCTTAACACAATCCCTTCCCGTGCACTTTGGAAGCTTTATTTATGCCTTGCTATCTTCAGACGATCATGGTCAGTTCCTTTCTTTGTCGGATGAACTTATTCTTTCAATAGGCCTACTTTTGACATGTGCTCTCAGTCCACCCATGTTGACAAAGTCATATTCATATTTCTCTAGTGTGTACATTTTTCACATGTATCAACCTATTACCTGCCTGCCAGGGATACAGTTCAGAATTCTGCCTTTGCAAGCATTCAGAAATTCTCCGGTGGCAGGAGGATCCATAGAGCAGCAGATTAAAATGTTACCATTTGGTTATGATTGCTGTTATAATTATGTCGTGTAGAAGTACTTGTTTTATTTAAAATGGTGGTGGTAGACCAACATAAAGTTGCACATGTACAATATCCATGTTAGAAAAATCACTAACCAGTAAATTGTTGAATCGTGTTTCCCCCAGACTATGTTCGGTACTCTCTTGCTTTAGTTTGAACCAAGAAAAGCTATTGCAGAGTTGGTCAGTGATTGGTTGCTTTATGTTACTTCAGCACAATTAACATGGGCTCAATTCTCTCCCCCTTTTCCATAAACCTGTTTCTAGGAGTCATGCTGGTGGAGCCAGCTCAAAAACCGTGACATTTTTCTTGATTTTTACTGTAATATTCTCTTCATTTGTTTGCTTGCAATAAATTCTGAATTGATGATTGTTAATTTTTGATGCAAGTCAAACGTTGAAATAACTTTGTCCAGTTTTCCCTTGGATTTCAAAGAAATTGTGTTCTCATTTTAAAGTCAGTTAAAATTCCTTTTAGATAGAACAATTTAAAATTCCTCACACAAAATGAAAAATAAATAAAAGTAGAACATTGGAAAATTAGGTAGATTGCCATTGTTACTGTTCCTGGTACACCACGTGGTTTCATACGTGTTGCTCTTCCTGATTTGATGAATGTTTTTACGAAGACATTGTGATACTAGATTATTAGTCAAGTCAAGTTAATTCGTCACATACACATACAAGATGTGCAATGAAATAAAGTGGCAATGCTCGCGGACTTTGTGCAAAAAAACAAGCAAACAAACTACAAACAGAGTGGAACAGAATCACATTCTTTTACATATTAAATATTGTGGGCGGTAGGAAAAAGGGGAAACTTTAAAAAAAAAATAAAATAAAACCCAGCAATTCACACTAATTTTGGGGTGGGAGAATTGAAACCTTCACGTGATCCGCCCTGTTTCAACTAATGCAGTGACTAATTAGTGGCAAAACATATTGCATGGAATTTTGGATTTGAAATTAGTGTCGTCGTCTTCTTGTGTATGGCGTGCACACCCTAACGTTGTAGGACAACTTGTTCTATTTGATCTTATTGGATTGTGCACGCCAGGTTGATTGCATTAATTGAAACAGGGCGGGCCACGTGAAAGGTGCAATTCTCCCACCCCGAAATTAGTGTGAATGCATATTATTGCTAATGGTTTATTATTGTCAAGTGAAAAACTGTATTTTGATCCTACGCAGCAAACTCATCATAGACATGGGTGCAATCATGCCATTGCATAAGTATAATAGGTAGTCCAAAGAGAAAAATACCAGAATGCAGAATATAGTGAGGCAGCATTATAGTTGTGGTTATAGCTATGGTTGGAGAGAAAGTGCAGATTTAAAGAAAAGTGCAAGGACTACAATATGGGAGATCGGGACTATAGGAGAGTAGTCTGTATAAAAGTTCAGTAGTGTGATGACAGTGGGAGAGAGTCTGTTCATGAATCTGGTGTTACATGCTTTCAGGCTTTTGAATCTACATCACTTGTCGGGAGAGGGGAGAAGAGGAAGTGACTACAGTGAAAATGGTCCTTGATTATGTTGGCTGCTTTCCTGAGTCAGTGTGGAGCATAGGAGGGTGGAGGTGGGTAGGCTGGATTATGGGATAGACTGGGCACAGGAATGTTTTTTTAAAAATACTTGATGAGTGGCTTAATTAATAAGAGAGTGCGTCCCGCTTCCTAGACTTGGTGAAAGTTAATTGTACTAAAAAAGGGAATGTTTCAATTATTGTGAATGTTGTTTAATCTCCTAGGTATTTCTAACTGTCTGTTTTAAATTGCAAACTTCTCTGTGTACTATTTGTTAAAAGTTTATTATCCCATCGTAGTTGCAGATACATCTTCGACAGAATGCCCGCCAATGTTGTTGATACTTTAGTATTACATGTAAATTTGATGATAAAATGGAAGTGATGTTCATGACATGTACAAGTGGGTGGCTTGTTATTTAATTTGATTAGACCTTTTTTAAAAAAAAAAATGTGTTCTTGAGTTCAAGTGATTCTCAGAATAATTGTATTTTCTCTGAAATCTAGGGTGCTGAGAATTAATGTTCTCATTGATTTTTTTATTTTCGAGAAAGTAACATTTGGAAGGATTTCTGAATAGGGGTAGAGAATGAGGTTTTAATAGGCCTTGGTAGTCTTTAGTTTATCTGTCACATGAAGCATTCCTGTTGATTCAGTGTGAGTGAGAGCATTTGAAAGTTTAATCATCATGACCTTGTAAGTTTGCTTGAGTGGCAATATTTGTCGTGCTGGTCAAATTTCATTGAATATAATTGAATCTTGAATTTGAATTTTTTTGAAATTAATTTCTAATAAGGAATAAGATATCTATTTTATGTTTAACAATCATGAAGACAAATTGCCATAATGTCAGTGGGTCATGCAGCATCGCTGGAGATAATGGATAGGCTTTTTTTCCCCTCCTGCTTTGGCATGTTGTTAACAGAAAAGTATGTAGAATTCCCTTGGAGAATGGTTGCATAGAATTAAAGCTTCCAAAAAAATCTAGAAATTTACAGCAGAGTTAGCCATCATTCAGTGTGCTTGGAGTATTGCATCCAATAGCTGTAGCATTCCAATTGCTGAGACAATTGCTTTAAATTATGGCCCGGGTGCTGCAAAGATGTGGAAAAATTATACGCCAGGAAAATTCATGGAATGAGTGACCAAAAGGTCTGGAAAAGGCTCAAACCTATAAGAAATAGTGGGGTAAAGAAAATTAACATGTTATTTTCAAGTCCACCAGATTTGAGAAGGTGGGCCAGCCATAGTTGCTCACCATCTCAAAGTTATCTCAGAGTAGCCAGACATAGCAGTCGAGCTGAAGTTCAAAGATGACCTTTTTAAAAAAGTATTGTGCTTGTCACGTACTTTCACCAGTGCTCCGGGATGTGTTGCAACAATGGCAGAAAGCTCAGCGAATCCCAATAAAAATGGAGCATCAGATGGGCCGGCGAGAGCAAGGATGGACCCGGCGGCTGCTGAGAACAAGAACAAGGACTCACCCAGTGGGTTGCACTCAGCCAGGGGGGGCGGCAGGCCCAGTTCGCCGCTGCCAAGAAGGACCTGGTGGGCCGCTGCCTGCAGTGGAAGCTTGGAAGCCACTGAGCTTGGCCCCGAAGACCAGAGAGCCGAGGAGGAGGGAGCCACTGGCAGTGACGGACGCAAGGAGTGGGCCGTGGTATTGCTTCCAGCGGCTGCAGGAGTTGTCCCCGGGACACAAAGGTGATCGGGCGAGGAGAGAGACGTCAGTACCAGGGCCAAGCTGTTCGAGGGTGACAGAGGCTCTGCAGCAGCCTGATGCTTAAGGGCCTGTCCCACTTTCATGACCTAATTCCCGACCTTTTTTACTCATGGCCATTTTTCATCAGGCTCGAAAAACGCCCCGACCTACTTGATGCCACGAGTACCTACGACTAGCATCACAACCTACCCACGACCTTCCTATGACCTCGTGACGACCATGCTGCGAGTATGAGTCGAGGGCAAACTCGGTAGAGGTCGTGAAAGTGAGACGGGCCCTTTACTTGGATCAGGGGTGCTCCAGCGCATCCAGAACATGGACCCAACTTTGGGCTTTGGACCTTTTTATTTTGTAAATAGCGCCAAAATATGGCAACTGGGGCAAGAATTTCACTGTGCCATGCACACGTAACAATAAAGAATCATTGACCTATTGGTTCAATACATTTTTCAAGCAGTTCTGCTATAACAGAATAATTGTGTTCCTGAGAAATAGAAAATATTACAGAAATTTACATTGCAATAACAATTGTGCCAATGGAGAAAAGTGGGTTGGTGGCTAGAAAGTTTCAGATTTGCAATACCAAAGTTATTTTTTCCTGCAGGCGTTCTTAAAATAGGTATTTTAGTAGCCATGTTTATTTTTGTTACTGCAAGCTAAAAATAATGAAAACTGTATATTACATTGCACAAATGTCAATAAAAGCATTTGCAATTTCCCTATGTCCGACCACACTGAACTGTATTCTTGAAAGACAAGTGGCTAATTATTCTGGAAGCGGGTGGTTACGTGGAAACCATTTCTTTTCCCTAGACTTTTAAAAAATTCTAAAACGGCTTTTATCATGCTTGACGATTTTTGAAGTATCTGTTAGGTTGTCCTCCAGTTGCTGATAGAAATTATATGATAACCAATTTGGCCCATGCAATACGAACAGCATTATGAAAATGCTCATTATGGCAGAACAATCTCTATTTATAAGAAAATGCTGCATTCAAATGAAATCTGGTATGACTGCAATTTGTTAATTCTCACTCTATCATTAGCACAGGTCCTAGCATCATGCACTGCGTGGCCATATTTGTGTTTGATGATTATGAAAGGGCACCTCAAATTATGCCATCATTGGTGATAGCACTTTGGAAACTGAGAAATGGAAGTTAAAGGAAATGGACCTAATACCAGCCCTCCTGAGAAATAGACAATGCATTGCAATGATTAAGGCAGGCAAGCCATGAGATACATATATTTGGATGGACCAGCTAGTTCCAGTGGTTCCAAGGCAGGCTTGGAAATTGTCCTTCAAACAGAACTTGGCTGAACTCTGAAATTCCTCAGCAGTTGCTGCAAAAGTCTCTGGGCTTTTATTTATGTGTAATTATCTATTAATCTTTCAGTTCCACGGGATAGGACTATCACCCTTGGAGCCAGGAAGGGATTTAATCTGGTTGCTTCCATTTTCTCCCACTTCCTAAGGGTGGGTAGGTTAATTGGCAATGACAAATTGCCCCTCGTGTGTTTGTGAGCTGTGGAGGTTATCTGGGGAAAGCTGATGTGAATGTGGGGAGGGAGACATAGGATTAAGGTAGGGTTGATGTGAGAAGGTGGTTGAATGTCAGTGCTATCTCGGTGTGCTAAGGGGCTGCTCTATTTCCATGCTCTGTCTCTATTACTCTTCCTTGCCTATGACATAGTGACCAGTATCTTCTATACTGTGCCCTGGCTTATAAAGAAAACTTCCAGTTTACCTTTTTAATCATCTTTTTCGTCCATACCAAAGATTATAGAGGAGCAAGATAGGCCACTCCTCCGAAATTCAATGGACTTGTGTGTAGTACGTAATGGAACATCACGGCCGCCATTTTACCATTATGCCTCCCCAAAGATGGCATCTACATCTACATCTACATCTTCATCTTGCTGCTCGGCTATTAATTGCTCTAATTGTTAATGTAGACGACCCAACCTGTCTTTCTTTAGGTTCCCCAATAAAAAAGAAAGGTGAGAAAATATTATTAGTTTCTGTTGATATTATTCTGAACTGAAAATGTTATTTTCTGTTCTCCCATCAACGGTCATTGGGAAACTAGGTTTCATTAGAAAGTTATTAGAATTATTTGTAATGGATCTTTAATAATAAAGTCAATAGTTTTAACACTTCTGAACGTTTCTGGTTTTGTTCTTGTACGGCAGGGTCTCCAAAATATGGCCCGCGGGACACATTAGGCGCAGTGACCAGGAGATTTTTCGAGCTCGGATTCGTGTCCGGGAACGCAGCGACTGTTACCGGTTATGTCCCTCGAATCGTTGAGACTTCACAAACAAAGATCACAAGCCCGCCGTGAAGATGGGTGCAATCAAAGATTATAGAGCTCTGCTCAATAATCTTTGGGTGCTATGGTGGGGCGGTCGGAATCAAAGATACTAGAGGAGCACTGCTCTATAATCTTTGGTCGGAATGGGACGGCTGCACGTTATAACGTGCCATCGTTCCACTTTCCCTCTCCCCCTCTCTCCCCCTCTCTCCCCCCCTCTCTCCCCCCCCTCCCCCCCCCCCTCTCTCTCCTCTCCCCCCCTCCTCTTCCCCCCCCCCCCCAGACAACATCCGTAGTCAAGATCAAACCCGAGTCTCCAGTGCAGTATGACAGCAACTCTAACGCTGTGCCACCTTGCTGAATGGAAAGTAAAGACCTGCAGAATCTATTCCTGTTTCTGAGCCTTGCATTTCTATTGAAAGCCAAATATTTTGATGGCATTGCAATCGATTGGGTATAAGTTTACAGAGAAGGTATAAATTGGTTAGTTTCAAGTTGACAGCTGTGAACATTTTATCTACTTATGGAGCTCTTTCAATGATTGGTAGGACAGCAAACTGCGGGCAATGCAACGATTTGCAAGAGGATATGGGGAAAAAAGACTGGTTAAATGAGTAGACCAAAAATAAAGTGGATGGATATAATGTGGGGAGATTAGAGGTTATCAACTAAAGTAGAGTATTTAAATGATTGGAGGTTACTGATGGCCAGTAATTGGAGCAATGTGGGCATCCCTACAGGAAATGCAGGCAGTTAGCATTTGGGTACAGTAAAATGATTTAGGCAGGTTGAATATTGGCCCTTTATTGTAAGGGGAATGGGTTATAAAATAGGAAGTTCTTGCAGCGACTGTACATGACTTTTGCAAGACCACGTCTGGAATACACGTTAAAGGTTTTGTCTGTTTTTGCCTAGGATTATTTTTCCGAGTAGGTAAAGTAAATTAATTCTCATGGTAAACATTACAGGGTGGAGAGGGGAGTTGTTTCCAAAGAAGGAAAGATAATATTTTTGAAATTCTTGGAGGGGCTTGAGAGGGTAATATTTCTCTTTAGTGGATGCTAGAGGGCAGCATCTGTGGGTAAAATAATCTCCTATTGAAGACTGAGATGGGATGGAATGAATTCTCAGAATCTTTGGAATTCTTTATGAATGCTGAGGCACATCGGGGCTGAGAAATTTCTGGATTGTAAGGGAATCCTGTAAAGGGGCATCAACCAATGGGTGAAATGACCATTGCTAAGCATTTTTCACCGATCGAGTGTCACGTCTGCTTTTGTCTGTCAATGTTTGATGGCCTTCATGTTAATAACCAACGCTTATCTAAAATATAAGCGTTGGTTATTTGCTGAGCATTTTTTTACAGGGCTCTTCCCTGTTTATAATGCTGATTGATCATAAAGTGATTTGTATCGTTAGTATGAAAAGTAATTTGTGTCAATTAAAAATTAAAAGATTCAATTATTGCACGCGGTGTTGTTTTTGCTTTTTAACTATCGATCTGAATTTACGTTAAACCAAATTTACATTGAAAAAAAAAAATTCAATTCTTGGAGATGGAAAGTTCTAGATTTAAGGCCATGGGCATAACTTTAAATTAAAGAATAAAAATGTATAATTTTGCTAAATCAATTCTAATAAGTAATGTCGTTGGGTTACACAGAGAAAGCACTTGGCTATCCATGAGTTTGTTTATTGTTTGTTTATTGTTCAATTGGATGATAGAAGAATCTTTGCCTCATTTACATTTACTAGCATTTGGTTTGAATGCCTCAATAAAAATCTGTTTAATGAGAAATTAAACTATTTGAGTCTCAGTGGTCTGTGAATTTTACTTGCATTCAAGTGATATTTGAGAATGATTGACGTTCTTCTTGCGTCTCTTGCATTAGAGCAAGTCAAAGTTGGGGTGGGGGAAGTAGTAGATTCACACATTGAAATGACATTTATAAAACTTTTTGATATTAATTGGTTTTGATCTCTCGGGAAGTTCAGCTTTGACCATTGTGGATGCTCTGGTTGCTTGGGTTTGTGAAAACAAGGCATAATGAATTACATAGTTCATTTTTTCGGAGTGCAAATAGGAGACTCCTCCCTTGTATGCGTGAGAACATTTGGACATGTTATCTGTCAGGATATTGTGGAAGCTGGGCCTATTGGAAAATATCAAAGCTTGGATTAAATTATAATTATTTTGGGGGAAATCAACCTCTATGAACCAGAAGTGGGAAAAGAGGTTGAAATGAATGTCAGTGAAATTATCCTATTTAGTTTTTGAAGTAATTGGTCCTGAAGGGTTTAACGCAAGCAAACGCCTACCCTTTCCTGCAAGTGGTTTTGGCTAAAATGGTGGGTTTTCTCTGTTCTATTTCTCAGTATTCATCAATTGGTGACATTTATGTGAATAGTGATTTCAGTTTAATCTTTAAGAACATTTGCTGTTTCCAGAATTTTTATCAAATTTTGAATTAAGTGCATTATATTTTATCCACATACATTTTTCAGAGTTGGAAGTTGTATTTATAAAAAATAAAAAATAAATCTGATCATGCTGAAATATGAAGGAACAGCGGATGCTGGTTTACGCAAATTGACTCTAAATGGTGGAGTTTCACAGTGGGTCGGGCATCATATCTGGTGATAGACATTTCCTGCTTGGAGTAAAATTCGGGCTCTTTAACCCTATCTATTCCTCCCATAATTTTGCGTGCTTAAAATTATATGAATTTCATAATTTTGTAATCGGGTTTCCTCTCAGTGACATTACAGGTAAAATAATCTAAATTTGTCCAGCCTCTCCTGATAACTAATACCCTCTAATCCAGGCAGCATTCTGGTATCCACTTCTGCACCTTCTCCAAAACCTCCACGTACTTCCTATAACAGAAAGACCAGAGCTGCACACAATATTCCAAATGCAGCCTAATCAAGGTTTTATAAACTACAGCATGACTTCCTGACTCTTCTACCCAATGCCTTGAATGATGAAGGCAAGCATACCATCCACCCCCTTCCCAGTTCTTGCACAAGTCATACTGTCTCTGCCTACTTCCCCCCCCGGACATCAGTCTGAAGAAGGGTCTCGACCCGAAACATCGCCAATTCCTTCTCTCCATAGATGCTGCCTCACCCACTGAGTTTCTCCAGCATTTTTTGTCTACTTTCGATTTTCCACAATCTGCAGTTCTTTCTTAATTATACCATACTCCTTTATCACTCTACCTACAAGTGTTGCCACTTTTGAGGAGCTATGGACTTGCTGTTAAGTTTCTTGCAATTAACTGTATGCTTTCCCCTGGCATTTGATCTCCCCCAGTGCACACCTCACACTTGCTCGATTCACTACCACAAATCTAAATTTTGGTGTTGTGACGTTTTTTCTTTTTAAAAAAAAAGCACCTGATAATGTTTATTGTATAGAGTGGAAGAGCCATTTTTGTGTTGGGATAATATGGCAAAGTTTCACCTTGTCTTCACCTCCCAAGGCACATTTTCCTTTTAGCCCCATTTCTTAAACTTAAAGTTTTTAAATTGTACGAATGGAGGGGATCCCAATATGCAATTTTTTGTCAGAAAAGTGACTGTCGACATTGGGTTGGAGAATACTTGTGATTCTGTAAATAAGATTAAAGAAGGGTTTCCCAATCTGGGGATTCCCTAAAAGGGTAGTAATGTAATCTAACCTGCACTTTAAATACCTTTTTAATGTGTGTGGGCTAGGTGACACACACGCTGGATTCTCAACTCATTTTAAAATTTCCAGTGAGAATCGAAAGGGTATGTCTCTTAAATTGGTGGTTCACCTGTGTTTCCATTCAATGTTTCATTTTCCACTTCGCTTCTGAATGTGACACAATTTTAAATTTGCTTGGTATGTTTTTTTTTTTTTTGCTTGACGTACAAGCATTGACTGTTCTTTTACTTTCAATACTGGGAGATTCAGAACTTAAATGTATCTGAAGATTTACTTTCACAGGTGAAACCTCCTCACCAGTACTGTGTGGAAGGTGTCATTAGATCACGTAGGGTTTCCTGTTAATGGGTGTTTATAAATGGAATCCATCCTGGGTTGCTGTAGCTGAGAGAGTCACTTCCAGTGTAGACACAAAATGCTGGATTAACTCAGCATCTCTGGAGAGGAATGGGTGACGTTTTGGGTCAAGACCCTTCTTCAGACTTCATTTTGACTTCACCTACGCATTTTGTCCGAGTCACTTTCAGTGCTCGACAAATACACATTACTAGTTTATTGTGTCTGACCTTTTTCCTTAAAACTTCCTTCTTGCTTTGTTTAAATGCTCTTTTGGCTGTTTGTTCTAATGGCTTTTTGTGTTGCAAGGAATGGTGACCATGCTGATTGGATCATTTCACCGTTTACAGTGCACGTTGGCCAGCGCTGTGCTACACTTTACTAAAATAACATTTAAAGCTTAATAATGGCCAAAAACGGGTTAGAAATAAGCAAAATACAGCACTTCAAGTGTTAACATTAATTTTAGAATGGAATTTGTGCTATGTGTAACATTTTCTTAATTTCAATGATCTTTAATAATATTGTCACTTACATAATTCCCTTATAGTAAATGTTGGATGCTAAGCCATGATACTTATTTCCCTGTTTTAATTTCTGCCATTTTAAATTGCACTTTTACTTTTCAAGAAACATTATTTGGAACATTTTATATTTTGTGGAGCGGTTCCTATCCTGTTTCTGCCCCACCAACCAAACAGAGCTGTTTTCCATCGATCTTGGGATATTTTGTACTTCTGGTGATTTCAAAACCTCAACACAATTAACTTTATTTCACTGAAGAGGTGATACGTCAAATTTATGGATAGCTGGCAAGTTGTGGAATTTAATTGTCTCTAGGAATTCAGATATGGAAATTTGAAGATTGGCAATTACTGCCAAATTGCAATCTTGCAAAGTTGTTATAATCACGTAACGACTTCCAGTTGTGTGAAAGTGGGTGCCACACTCATCTTTCCCTAGTTTTTAAATGCATGGAGAAAGTCTACATTTGCAGTACACTGAATTTCTGTGTAGAGAAATGAAGGAAGGTTTTTGGCAGTCAATGCTTTTGCTGATTTGTACAATTAAAGTGTAAAATCTAAGCCCAGTAAAATATATTTTGCCTCTGTGTAATAGGTTTAGTGTTAGGTAATATGAGGTAAATGTTTAGTATTAGGTAAACTTAGCACCCTCCAATTGTCTGGAGGGTGCTAAGTTATCAGAGTTGTACTGTGTACAGTGCGGTATTCCCCTTTGCAATCGATTAACAAATCAAGCAATAAAGGTATTCAGAAATTGGGTGTTTTATATTGTGTTGAATTTGTTCATGCAGAATCGGTCTGAAGAAGGGTCCCGACCCAAAACGACGCATCCATATTCTCCAAATTACTCCAGCACTTTGTGTCCATTCGTATAGGCACATCGTTGGTTATCACTTCAGTTTAGGATTTAGCTTTCAAGGGCTTTGGTTGGGATTGTATTCATAAATCAAGACTTAAGAATGTTTTATTGTCACATGTACTGAAACAGAACATAAAATTCTTCCTGGCAGCCGCACAAATTTATAAACAGTGCTTGATAGATAATACAATAAATCTTAAAAGAAAAAGTTCAATAAATAAAATAACCTAATACAGTGAAATACAAAACAAAGCCTAAAGTCCCTAGTGCAACCAAGGCAGTGGGAGTTTGTGGTGTTCAATAGCCTGATGGTCTTTTGGAAGAAGCTGCCCCTGAATTTGGCCGTTACAATTTTCATACTCCTATACCTTGCTGATGACGAGTAAAGTGAGCGTGGTATGGGTCCTTAATGATGCTGGCTGCTTTTTTGAGTCAGCACCTCCTAAAGATGATCCCTTTAATGGTTGGGAGATCAGTGTTCACCACTTCTTATAATCTCCTGTGCGTTCGAGTTTCCGAACCAGGCTTTTTATTTAGTAGAAATAAAGCTGCAACTAAACCAGTTTAGTTGGAATAGGCATTGAATTCTGAATCAATACCCTCATTCACTATAATTTCAAACGTTTCTATGCTGTGTTTCTGCACAGTTATTACAGGTCACTTTGCAAAGAAAGAAAAACAATTGTTTTGACCAAAACCATAGTAGAGAAACTTATGAAAGTATTGGGGGTGTATGCTGGTCAGTGCTTTTTAATCTGAGATATTGTTGTTAATAATGTAGAATGTGAGAACCTTGTCTCAAACTATTTTTAAACCATTGTGGGGGCAAATCATTGCAGTACTTTTATTGATGCAGTACAGCTGAAGCACAGTTGTAAATATGGTTATTAACTCTGCTTAATCGTGCATTATTTTCTCTGGTTTATTAATTGGTGTATTTACGAACAAGTTGTATCTTAGAACAGGGTAGATCTGTTGGCAAACAGGAAGCAGTAAATGTGTTGACCGTGTTGTGCTGCCTGCATCATGTTTGTGGTGAAGAGATAATATGTCTCTACATTTTGAAAGGCTACGCTAACGACATAAGCAACTGAGGCTGCAGAAGGGAAAGGAAGTGAGACTGAAATCTGTCCAAAGCACTGCCCTCAAGAGAATGTAAAGCACAACTCTGCCTTGATGTTTTATAAATACATACATACACACTGTGATTTTATTTTCACAAAGGAAGATTAAAAAAAATAAATAAACATATCTGGTGTGTGTGGGGGAGGGGGGGGGGTGCATGGGGTCTTGCAAGAGGGAATTAAACAAGAAGAGTTCTTGTCATTGGAGCTCGTGCAACTCCACTGTTTTAAATGAGGCAGAGAGTAACGGAATTATAGACTATTACCCTGACATCAGTAGTGAAGGAAAGGTATGAGCCCAAGATAAAAGATGGATAACGTAGCACATGGAAAACAGTGTTGTCAGACCAAGTCAACAATAACATCCCAAAGGGAATCATGCAACGGGCAATTAAGAAGGCACATGATGTGTGTGTTCTTGCAGCAAGAGGATTTGAGTATGCAGAAAAAGATGCACAGCGCACAAGCGAGTCAGGCAGGAGCTCTGGAAAACATGGATGAGTGACATTTCGGGACATTTGAAGAAGGGTCCCGACCCAAAGCATCACCTATCCATATTCTCCAGGGAAGCTGCCTGATGTGCTGAGCTACTCCAGCATTTTGTGTCCTTTTGTGTAAACCAACATTTGTGGTTTTTTGTTTCTACACAATAATTGAGTTAATTAAAACTAGATGTAAAGAACTTTTAAATGGCTTTCCTAGGTTCAGTTCCATTGGGTTAAAAACTGCCAAGTGTGACTTTAAAGTCACAGTTTTAGACACCATGGGAACTGGGGCTTTGGCTCAACTTGTCCATGCTGACAGTTGCCTACTTGAGCTAGTCCCATTTGCTGCGTTTGGCCCATATCCCTTTTTCCTTTTCTATCTGTCCATGCACCTGCCCAAATGTGTTAAATGTGGTAATTGTACCTGCCTCTACCACTTCCATGTGGCAGCCCATTCCACAAACCCACCACTCTGTGTGAAGAAGTTGCCCCTTGGGTCCCTTTTAAATCACTCCCCTCTCACCTTAAACCGATGCCCTATAATGTTGGACACCTGTACCTTGTTGTGAGGGGGGGGGGGGGGGGGAGGAAGGGGAAGGAAGAGACTGTTACCATTAACCTTATCTGTGCCCCTCATGTTTTTATATATCTCAATAAAGTCACCTGTCGGCATCATTTTCTTCAGGGAACCGAGCTCCTGCAATTTTATCTTGAGTAATGACTCTGCCCCAAATACCTGCATCTTTGCACATCCATCTTGTGCAAAATTACTTCTAAATGCCAAAAATTATAGCTAATTATAGCTCATGATTTTGTACACCTCTATAAGATCTATCTGCTCACCAATGAATGGAGTCCTAACCTGCCCAACCTCTCCCTATAGCTCAGGCCCTCTAGTCCTGACGACATCCTTGTAAATCTTCTCTGCACCCTTTCCAGCTTGACAACATCTTTCCTATAACAGTGCCCAAAATGGAACTCGATACTCTAAATGTGCCCCACCAAAATCGTACACAACGGCAACATGACCTCCAAACTTCTATATGTGCCAAAAGCTTTTTCAATACTTTCAATAATGCCACTTTCAATGAACTATGCAGCTGTTATTCTAGATCCCTCTGCTCTACAACACCCCTAGACCTTACATAATACTATGCATAAATACAATCAAGACAGCCTCAAATAGAGCAATGGGGAAGATAGAGAGTGCAGAATATAGTTTTGAGCATTGTAGAGTATCAGTTCCATCGACAAAGTCCAATGGCTGCAATGGGGTGGAGGTGAATAGGAGCTCTAGCTTATGGTAGAAATATAAAAAAGAATATCATCAGGATACTTAGGAATTGTGCTGGATTTACAGGATGAGAGATATTAAAAGAGATTTTAATGGATGATAGTAAATCTTCCTCGAGGAAGAGCATGCACAGACCTGCCCAGCACGATCGTGCATTCCTCTTTGGTCTAACAGTTCCTTAAACGCTGTTATAAATATTTTGGAATATTGTCTCCCAAAGATTAATATATGTAAAGGAATAATTTCCTTATGTTTTTGGTCTTTGTTGCCCTCACTATGAGCGTGTTTTTGTGTTCACTACCAGACACTCGTTGTTTGATGAACCATAACTTCCTTATTCTAGGTTGACCTTTGTTAGGTGTGGTTCATTGAACGATTGCAGTGTATTGTGTAAATAACAAGAATCGAACTAGAGCATGACTTAATGGATCGCCCTCTGAATCCAGTACATTCTATTAGAGAAAGGAAGATAGCTGACATATCCTGAAGAGTACAAATTTATTAATGCTGCAGGATGGAAATCATTTTCTGTCAATGGGGTAGGATGGGTCAGAGCTGGGTGGAAGAGCAAACAAACCCTTTTAAAACAAGAGCAGATGACAGTATTAATTACCATTGCATCAAATCTGAGCACTTTCAGTTTTTAGTTGATGCACATTGTGTTCCGATTTGTAAGTCTAACCATGCATAAAGCACAGCAGTGGTTTGTTTTGTACCATAACTATTGTGTCTCTTGGATCTGTCCTCTTAAGAAGGTTTGTCATGTGAAGCCTGAGAAAATCAAAGGTTTGTCTGAAACTGTTGATTACCTCCATCTGCTATTAATTTTTCAGACCAGATAATGGTCCATTTCCCTGTTAAAATTGCTGATATCATGGCTGGATCCTTGAACCATCGTTTGAATCGGTTTTATTTAAAAATAAGACAATGAAAAGAAAAGTGGCGAGCTTACGTTCTATGGTCCACAGAGGCCACGTGCACCAGTATAGAAAGTCATGCATTGCACACCTAGATACCATGTCCATAGATCTACACTACTCTTGCAGACCACTTGTGCAGATATGGGAAATTTCAATGGGCGACGAGACTTGTTGCTACTTCCGGGCATCTACCTGAGCACCGGCTTCATTGATATTCACTCTTTCATGCTAAATGTTCACCCTGTCATTGGTGCACAGTATGTGCAATGTGTGTGATCTACAAAAAACTCTGCAGCAGTGTTTTTATTGGGATTATGCTTGGTTATGACCCATCCCCATCCAGTCACCCGCAAAACCTACTCATTGAACTCCCTGCATACAGGATCTGGAAAATATTTACACGTGCGTTATGTGGCAAATATCATGACTGTCCATGGCTGTCTACAGAAATAGGGAAGCCATCGTCCAGTTGCCATTTGTAGTGTCTATTCCCTCACTTAGCTGAAAATTGTGAGTTGTCATCTTTCGATGGCTGAAAACCCGAGAATAATTCCTATGTCATGGAAAAAAACATTCTAATCGACTTTCTGGCTACAACCAAATTACCTCATGTCGTTGCATGTTTTCTTAAAAATATATATGATTTATTCTTTTGAACTTTTAGTAAATTACTGTATAAGAAATAATATGGTGTAAATAGTGTTGTAGGCAGCAGTTATTAGTCGTTTATTTGGAGTAGAATACATGAGTAGTTGCCGGAGGAAGTGGTTGAGACGGGTACAATTACAGCATTTAAATGCCACTGGACAGGTACATGGATGGGGAAGGTTTGGAGGAATATGGGTCAGGCTTGTGCAAGCAGAACAAGCTAGGTTAAGCATAGATGAGTTGGGCTGATAGGCCTGCTTCTCTGTTGTATAGCTCTAAGACTCTGACGTATGTTGGACATTGGCTCTTGGAGTCGACAGGCTCTGTTGGCTATTTTCATACTGGCCGTGTGGAGGTAACAAAATTCTTGCGGGTGTTTATGCTGTTCCATTTTTTCTGAAGTAGTGTTGTAGCTGGTGCATGTGAATTCAAGCATCATCTTCACAAGCCATCTTAACCAAGTAAGATTTCGGATACTGTGGAGTCACTTCTGTGTTGATTGATTAATTTGTATTTTTCACTCATTATATTTTTGACCCAATAATTGGACTTTGGGGTGGGGGTGGGGACTAAGGATTAGCTTGTGCCCTTTTGAACATTTTCTGAAATCTTTCATCAAAAATTTAAACTTGGATCAAGCCAAATTTAAATTCCTTTTAATTAGATTCAAATGTTTCTTTAAATAATTATTTTGTTAAGCAAATGAAGTTAAATTCAGAATTTGGAAGGAGTAGGATGGGCACCCACAGTCCTGTTTATATCAACGGGTCGATGGTTGAAAGGGTCAAGAGCTTCAAATTCCTGGGCGTGCACATCTGTGAAGATCTTTCCTGGTCCGAGAACACAGATGCAATTATTAAGAAAGCTCATCAGCGCCTCTACCTCCTGAGAAGATTACGGAGAGTCGGTCTGTCAAGGAGGACTCTCTCTAACTTCTACAGGTGCACAGTAGAGAGTTTGCTGACCGGTTGCATCGTGGCTTGGTTCGGCAACTTGAGTGCCCTGGAGAGGAAAAGACTACAAAAAGTAGTAAACACTGCCCAGTCCATCATCAGCTCTGACCTTCCTTCCATCGAGGGGATCTACCACAGTCGCTGCCTCAAAAAGGCTGGCAGCATCATCAAGGACCCACACCACCCTGGCCACACACTCATCTCCCTGCTACCTTCGGGTAGAAGGTACAGGAGCCCGAGAACTGCAACGACCCGGTTCAGGAATAGCTACTTCCCCACAGCCTTCAGGCTATTAACCTGGCTCGGCCAAAACTCTGAACATTAATACCCCTCCATCTGTTATTTGCACTTTATTAATTTATTAATTAAAGTGTGTATTTAAGTATATGATTATAGTCAATGCATACTATGTTCTGTTGTGCTATGCAAAGAAAGAATTTCATTGTCCTGTCAGGGACACATGACAATAAACTCTTTTGAATTTGACTTTGAAATGTTTCGTGTGGAGCACAAGGTGCCGGAGTAACTCAATGGGTCATAAATGATAGAAGCAGAATTTTGCCATTTGGCCCATCAAGTCTACTCTGCCATTCAGTCATGGCTGAACTATTTCTCCTTCCAAACCCCATTCTACTGCTGGTTCAGTCAACATCTCTGGAGAGCACGGATAGGTGACGTTTTGGGTCTGGACCTTCTTCATATCTTTACCTCTTATCCAAATCTGTTCTCTTAAAAGGAGACCTGTACATCTCTGGCAATCTGAGATTATGAGCCTAATGAATTAATGAATGAATAGGTTTATTGTCCAAGTATTCACATACAAAGAATTTGCCTTGGTGCTCTGCCCGCAAGTGACAACATGACATACAATGACAGTGAAAAATGACACATGAAATATTAAAGGAGAGGGACTGTCCGGATGTTCACCTGTATAAGGAAAGGAACTGTGACTGCCCTGATCCTGACTGTAAAGTGGTTTGACTTTTATGCTGCACCAGAGAGAATGGAGTTTTAGGTCACCTCTTCCTTTTCACTTTATGAAAACCAAGAGGAAGAATGGATCCAAAACTGATCCCCCAATCTTAGCAAGTCTTTTGTGTGCATTTTGTTAAATGCAGATTTTAATATAAACAAAGCTGGCATTTAGCATTTGCTGTAAGATGTTGCTTTGAGAGATTTCTGAAGCCAGGTGTAATAGTTATTTAAAATCTTCAGTTTATCAATAGTTGTACTGTTCAATATTTTTCTGCTTTCCAGTTTCAGATGCATCGCACAGTAAATAGTATGGGTTTTCATTATATCATTGATGCATGCGTTCATCCGAAATTGCAATGAATTTGTCTCTTCACCTATCCAAGTCCTAATATGGAAATGAAAGAATTTTAAAGCATAGTTAACTCAATTTATGATCCATATTTATTGCTGGAGAATTCCCTCAAGGGAATAGAGCTGATTGTGTTTGTTCACAACATGACTCTTAAAATAGACATAGTCAATGGGGAAATGCTTTGGCAAATATGGATGTGGTTAACGAGGTGTTGAATTGTAGGGCTGTTACTAAGATTGAAGTCCTGGAGGTTGATTTGGGGGGGGGGGGGGGGGGGGGGGAAGAGAGATTGAGTATGGATAGAAAATTAGCCAGGTGTGATGGATTGGGAAATATCAGTGAAAGAGTTGCTTTGGAGTTGAGTTGGAGGGAAGAATTGTTGTTGAATCGCACAGAATGGTATTAAGATCTCTGCTATTATTATATGCATAATCAGTTGGGTGTACAGATTGCACAATTTGGAAGATTTGTTAACTGACAAATAGTAGTAGACTTCAAGAAGGCACGAATGTGTGCAGGTGTAAAAATGCTAATTTGTCAGTTTTCATAAATTAGGGAAAGAAACTAGAGGGCATCATTCCAAAAGATGGGAAAGATTTAGTCCTATATGAGCATAGATTATTGAAAGTAACAGGTGTGTTTAATTTGGGATTCAAAAGGAGCTGGGTAAGTACTTGCAAAGTTATTGTAATTTCTCTGGGATCAGGCGGGGAGCGTGACTAGCTGGATTGTTCTTGCAATGTACGTACAGCAGTTCCTTCATGTCGTAACATTGCTCGAATTTGTAGATTGGTGGATTTGCATTGATTTTTAAATTTGTTCACATTAATGATAATACTCTTGTACTTTTTAAACTTGTTCTCAATATTATATATAAACTACAAACCTAACACGGATTTTGTCAATTTAATACACAGCAGTTCATGGTTGCTGAGGTCAGTTGTGCCTTTACTAGGCAGGCAAAGGTTTTGTGGCCAGGTTGTGGTTTACAAGGCATTTGCATGTAGTTTCATGTACAAGGAAACCAGCTCAACAGGCTTTTGTCTGGCCTTCAGTATTCAGTATGTAAGATTGAATTTTAGTTTTGATGAAAAATAAAAAAATAAACGACAGGTGTTTAGGAATTTAATTATCTAACTTCCATCTCCATGCATTCATTCGTGAAGCAATTCTGCACATGTGATTTAAAAATTGTACATTATCAATCTCTTCTAGTTAATAATATATCGAACAGCTGAAAGAAAAGAATCAAACCTTTTGATAAATATTTCCAAGAAGGTGCTACCCAATTAAAATGAAGTCTCCATTTAAAGTGTAAGAAGGAACTGCAGATGCTGGTTTAAACCGAAGATTTGCACAAAAAGCTGGAGTAACTCAGCGGGACAGGCAGCATCTCTGAAGAGGAGGAATGGGTGACGTTTTCTGTACTGAAGAAGGGTCTTGCCCCGAAATGCCACCCATTCCTTCTCTCCAGAGATGCTGCCTGTCCCGTTGAGTTACTCCAGCTTTTTATGTCTCTCTAAGTAAAGGATGACCTCCACCGTGACCACAGCAGCCTGAGCGATTTGCTTTTTTAATATTGGAGGTAGAATGAAAAGAGAAGGATACTTAAAGCTATTATGTTTTGGGAATAATGAACATACAAAATTATACCAGGAAATAGCTTAATTAATTATTTTTTTTCTGTAACTAATTGTAAAGGTGCGTATCTCCAATTCCATGATCAGTATCACAAATCGGGTTAATCCATTGAATTAGGGTTAATCCATTGAATAATGAGAATAGTTTCATTAAATCCTTAAGTACCACAGTCTTTCTGGCTGACTTCACACAGCATGGGAATTTCCTCAAAGTTGATTTTAACACACTGATTCCAAATCTGTCACGTACAGATGTTGAGAAAAGTTTCCCTTTCATAGACTGATTTTGTGTTGCAATTAAGTTGCCAAAATCAGTATCATAAAGTGCAAGTGAAATGAATTTGCCAGCAGCGGTACAACGAAAAAAGAACACACAAAAACACAATAAAAATTTAACACACACATCTACTATTGCGTTCATCACTGTGGTGGAAGGCACAAAATTTAGCCAGTCCTCCTCCATTTTCCCCCGTGGTCGGGACCTCAACCCTCCGCAGTCGCCGCTGCGGACGTCCAGATAAGTAGACAAGGTAAAGTCCAGGTAAGTCCTGAATCGGTGCTTCCTCACCGGAGACCACGGCTTCAAGATGGTGTAAGGCCGCAGGCCGGCGGTCGAAGATTTAAAGTCCCCGCCGCGCTGCAGCCAGAAGCACCACAGATGGCAAGGCCGGCAGTCGGAGCTCTTCTCCAGGGGTCCCCGGCTAGGGACCCCGCTCCTGATGGTAAATTCCTGCCGCTCCCGCGGTAGAAGTAGGTTGTGGGCCGGCGGTCAGAGCGCTTCTCCTCCCGGGTCCCCAACGAGGGATCCCAGGCTGCGGAAGCCGCGCCAGCTGGAGCTCTGCAAACCACAGCTTCAGGATGCCGGGGGCCAGCAAACAGAGCGCTCCCCTCCGGCGACCCCCGGCGAGGGCTCGCCCGCTCCGCAACGAAAGTGTCCTTGCTGCGCCCTCCGCTGAAGCCCCGGGCACGTCTCCGGGAAAGGCCGCACAGATCCTCGATGTTAGGCCACGGGGAAAAAGTCGAAACGGTTTCCCCCTTACCCCCCCACACCACCCCCCACACAAGACACACAGAAAGGCACCAAAAACACACATTAGGACTCACTAAAAAAAATAAAAGTAGAGAAAACGAACACGCTGCTGGCAGGGCTGCCGGCTTGCAGCGCTGCCACCGACCTATTCCATTTTTTAAAATCTGTTCAATTCCAAGAGTAAGGGCACAAATCTTAAAAATCCTTAGAAATGAATTAAATGGTATTTCTGGATGATACTTTTTAAAAATCTACTCCTCCAGTGACCAATGTCTGCATTTTCCTCCAGAGCCAATACTTGAGAGGAATGTGATATTTACTAGTTTGTGATGTCACCAGGATTATGATGATTGACTTTCTTGGCCTCGGCTTCCGTGAACTGAACGTATTCATTACTCAACAAGCACATCTGCCACATAGACGATTCCTGTGCAGTATTTGTTTTGTGTATTCATTTCTCTGTTGGGATGATTTAGTGCCACTGGGCCAGTACCTGACTACTTTGTTTGCTCTAGAATCTTTAGTTTGCCGCACTGACCCATCTTAAACATGGTATGCCAGAATCACAATGCCCACTGTAGTGTCAAGATATTTCAAAGGTTCAAAGGTTATTTTATTGGTCACATGCACCAATTGGTGTAGTGAAATGTTTCTTGCCAATGCTTCCATTTTCACACTTTGTTTATACAGTGCCGTCCATAATGTTTGGGACATTATGGAGGGCACTGTATAATAGGACCCACCATTCAATTATTTATTTGCCTCTGTACTCCACAGTTTGAGTTTTGCAATAGAAAAATATCACATGTCAGATTTGATTGAAGCCCATTTTTACACATTTTGGTTTCACCATGTAGAAATTACAGCAGTGTTTATACCAAAGATACTAGAGGAGCTAAACTAGTATCTTTGGTTTATACATACTTCCCTCCCCCCCCCCCCCCCCCCCCATTTCAGGGCACCATAATGTTTGGGACACAGCAATGTCATGTAAATTAAAGTAGTTATGTTTAGTGTTTTGTTGCATATCCTTTGCATGCAATGACTGCTTGTAGTCTGTGATCAGTACCCCATTCCTCCCTTCTCCCCATATCCCCTGACTCTGCTATCTTCAAGAGCCCTATCTAGCTCTCTCTTGAAAGTATCCAGAGAACCAGCCTCCGTCGCCCGCTGAGGCAGAGAATTCCACGGACTCACAACTCTGTGTGAAAAAGTGTTTCCTCATATCTGTTCTAAATGGCTTACACCTTATTCTTTAACTGTGGCCCCTGGTTCTGGACTCCCGTAACATCTGGAATGCGTTTCCTGCATCTAGCATGTCCAAACCCTTAATAATTTTATATGTTTCAATAAGATACCCTCTCATCCTTCTAAATTCCAGAGCATACAAGCCCAGCTGCTCCATTCTCTCAGCATATGATAGTCCCGCCATCCCAGGAATTAACCTTGTGAACCTACGCTGCTCTCCCTCAATAGCAAGAATGTTCTCCTCAAATTTGGAAACCAAAACTGCACACAATACTCCAGGTGTGGTCTCATTAGGGCCACCTCTTTGCTCCTATACTCAACGCCTCTTGTTATGAAGTCCAACATGCCTTACGCTTTCTTCGCTGCCTGCTGTAACTGAAGGCTTACTTTCATTGACTGATGAACAAGGACCCCCAGATCCTGCTGTACTTATCCTTTTCCCAACTTGACACCATTTAGATAATAATCTGCCTTCCTGTTTTTGCTACCAAAGTGGATAACCTCACATTTATCCACATTAAACTGCATCTGCCCACTCACCCAATCTGTCCAAGTCACCCTGCATTCTCATAGCATCCTCCTCACAGTTCACACTGCCACCCAGCTTTGTGTCATCTGCAAATTTGCTAATGTTACTTGTAATCCCTTCATCTAAATCATTAATAACTATTGTAAATAGCTGCAGTCCCAGCACCGAGCCTTGCGGTACCCCACTGGTCACTGCAAGGGACCCATTGACCCACTGGTCACTGAAAGGGACCCATTGATCCCTGCTCTTTGTTTCCTGTCTGCCAACCAATTTTCTATCCATGTCAGCACTCTACCCCCAATACCATGTGCTCCAATTTTGCCCACTAATCTCCTATGTGGGACCTTATCAAATGCTTTCTGAAAGTCCAGGTACACTACATCCACTGGCTCTCCCTTGTCCATTTTCCTAGTTACATCCTCAAAATTCCGGAAAATTACTCAAGCATGATTTCCCCTTCATAAACCCATGCTGACTCGGACCGATCCTAATAATGCTATCCAAATATGCTGTTATTTCATATTTTATGATTGGCTCCAGCATCTTCCCCACCACCGATGTCAGGCTAACTGGTCTATAATTCCCTGTTTTCTCTCTCCCGCCTTTCTTAAAAAGTGGGATGACATTAGCTACCCTCCAATCCACAGGAACTGATCCTGAATCTATAGGACATTGGAAAATTATCACCAATGCGTCCATGATTTCTAGAGCCACTTCCTTAAGTACCCTGGGATGCAGACCATCAGGCCCTGGGGATTTATCAGCGTTCAGTCCCATCATGGACATCACCAGTTGCTGGGTGCCTTCTCTGGTGATGCTCTGCCAGGCCTGTATTGTAGCCATCTTTAGCTTATGTTTGTTTTGTGGGCCAATCCACTTAAGTTTTCCCTTCAGCAGATAAAAGACATGCTCAATTGGTTCAGATTAGGTGATTGACTTGGCCACTCAAGATTTGCCATTTTTTTAGATTTGAAGAACTCCTTTGTTGCTTTAGCAGTATGTTTGCTGTAGAATGAACCGCCGGCCAACGAGTTTTGAGGCTTGTGTTTGAACTTGAGCAGATAGGATGAGTCTTTACACTTCAGAATTCATTATGCTACTGCCATCAGCAGTTGTATCATCAATTAAGATAAGTGAGCCAGTATCTTCAGCCGCCATACATGCCCAGGCCATAACACCCCCACCACCTTGTTTCACAGATGAGGTGGTATGCTTTGGATCTTGGGCAGTTCCTTATAACCTGGCCATCTATTTTTGCGGCTAACCAGTGGTTTGCATCTTGCAGTGTAGCCTCTGTATTTCTGTTCATGAAGTCTTCTGCGGACAGTGGTCATTGACAAATCCACACCTGACCGTTGAAGAGTGTTTCTGATCTGTCGGACAGGTGTTTGGGGATTTTCCTTTATTTTAGACAGAATTCTTCTGGCATCAGCTGTGGAGGTCTTCCTTGGCCTGAAAGTCTCTTTGTGATTAGCAATCTCACCAGTGCCCTCTTTCTTCTTAATGATGTTCCAAACAGTTGGTTTTGGTAAGCCTAAGGTTTGGCTGATGTCTCTAACAGTTTTATTCTTGTTTCTCAGTCTCATAATGGCTCTTTGACTGTCATTAGCACAATTTTGGTCCTCATGTTGATAAACAGCAATAAAAGTTTCCAAAGGTGATGGAAAGACTAGGTACTGAGAGCTCTCTTATACCTACATTAAAGAGGCATTTAAACACACCTGAGCAATTTCAAATGCCTGTGAAGCCGTGTGTCCCAAACATTATGGTGCCCTGAAATGGGGGGCTATGTATAAACACAGCTGTAATTTCTACATGGTGAAACCAAAATGTATAAAAATACCCTTTAAAATCTGACAATGTGCACTTGAACCACATGTGCTTTTTTTCCCTATGACAAATCTCAAAGTGTGGCAAATAAATAAATGATGGGTCTTTGTCCCAAACATTATGGAGGGCACTGTATACTCTCTCTACATACTGATGAGATATTCAGCACTTGCCAAATTTGGCATAGCCTTGTACTGTGGACTCAAGTTTCTGCAATCCGGTGAAACCTTTATTTGTATTTATTATAAAATATACGGGATCTTGTGTTTTTCGCCACGTAGTCCTTGCTCTGTTTGTGCTATAATGCAAAAATGATTAACTGGGTCAAAGGACACCTTTACATTGGTCCCCTGAACTAGTAAAAAGTGAACAACAGGCTAATTGGTGTGTATGTTGGTTCACTTCATGCATTTAAACAAGATCTCTTTTATAATCGAACACAGAAGGCTTTCTGGCAGCTGCCAAAACTTTTTTTTTGTACATCTTCGAATGATTACTTTTTGTTTTCAAGTTGCATTTCTCTGCAACCAAAGAAATAGTGAGATCAGAATTCTGAAAAAAAACTTTCTTGTGGTTTTTCTACATTTAATATCCTTATTTGAAGTATGTGCGCGCTTCTTATTAAAAATAAAGTTGTCACACATCATTATTATCAATTTCCGGAGGTATCTATATTTTAGGTCTCCAACCTGAAACATTTTATTTCTTTCGACAGATGCTACCTAATCAACGTGCTTTTCATTTTCTAAATGAAAATGATCTATTTTTCATTCAGATCTCCAACATCTGCAATTTTATTTAACTTTTCACCTATATTTTGGGGTTGCATTGTGCTTTCTACTTGGCTTTCTGCAAACAAGGGAAAGCAGTGATCTTTCCCCAGTGGAGTTAATAAATTTCAAATGTTAATTTGTATTTAAGTCACCAATTAAAAATTTAGAAATTTTAATTTAGAAAATGTTAATGTCTTTGTTATTTGTCCTGGTCTTCCACAGCTTTATCCACCTTTCAACTATTTTGGAAGCTGGCTTGAGAATTCCCTGATTTCTACTTTTAGTTTAAAACTTTTTATCCTCAACAGGCTTCAAAAACTGTTTCAGGGCAGAAAAATGTTGAATGCTTCTCATCTCTGAATCAACACTGTATCAAAGAAACAAATTGAAAACCTGTTGAAGACAAACATTTCGGAACAACTATAAATTTAAAAATGCCATTAATTAAAATTAAAACATTGGTATTGTACTTCCCAAGCTCCCGTTTAACAGTTTCTCTTTGTGCAAAGAACTATTCCTATGCTAGTTTCTTTCAAAAGAAAGACTCCTGGGAAGTTGCAGCATGTTTGTACATAGTGTTAGATTACAACATTGGATCACCATTGGGAGATTGCCAGTGAAGCTGAACCTGCAAGTTCAAGACTTCCTCATTCACTTATCATTCCCAAACCTGGCCGTATTTGTGTTGAGAAATATTGAGAGTGTTGTGTAAAACTGTCATAATTTTGCATTTTCCAAGAATGGCCCATTTTGATTTTTTAAATGTTTGGAAATAAGATGAATCCTCTTTTATTTAAGCAACTTTGACTTTTTTTGTGTAAAGTTTCTTGCTTCATTTGGTATGTAGGGTGCTGTCTCGTTGTCGGTAAGGACTGTTGTTCCGTGTGCACATTTGTACGGGTTCATTTGCAGACCATATTTAAAATAAAATTTGTGGCCTTTTTTTGTGGTCTGCTGCAAATTTTTTTAGAGCGTTAGGTAGAATTTAAATTTGTTTTGGAGTTGCAGGAAATTTAGTATTCTGATGTGTTACCTTTTTATTTCCCTAGGAGAAATCTTACAAAGCTCTCGCTCATCTTTAGCCACATGCTTGCAGAAATCAAAGCCATCTTCCCTTTTGGCCATTTTCAAGGTGACAACTTTCGCATCACAAAAGCAGATGCTGCCGAATTTTGGAAACGTGCTTTCGATGACAAGTACGTATGACATTTAAAAATCTTTTGTTAAAAAGTGATAATTTCTTAAAAGACCGTGAAGCATGGAGTTTGTGACAAACTCATTCACAAGTGTGCTCGTGAAATGTATTAGAGTTAGAAATTGCCCACCTTCTTTGTAATATTTTATGAAAACTGATGTTACCAGTATCCCACAGAGCACAGATTTTGGAAAAACACTGTGGCCTGCATTAAGGGCTCCTTTATATGTGGGCACCAGAGCAGTAAGTGTCTCTGTTGTAACATAGATTTCTCCACTTTGTTTAGATAATCTTCTGGTTTGACCTTTACAGCGACTTTGCAGTTCACATTTGGTTTCTTCATTTCTGCAGCATTTGATGTACAAATAAGTCAAAATAAAATGGAAACGGGCTAAATACTAACGCCCATTTTTGAATTAATTTTGCTATAAACTATTATCCAGTGACAACTTCTTCTTTATTAATAATTTTGTCTCTAAATATAACGTAGAAATTTTTTTCTTGGATTTTTTCCAAATAATTTGTTCAATCTGAAGCTTTGTAACATGTTTTGAAAATGTAGAGATATTATTGAAGTAAACTAGAAAGTGCTGGGATTCTTATGCAGAATGCTCTATTCTGGTTTTTATACACTATTTTTGTCTTGGAATCTGCAGATTGGTAAGATAGAGAGAAAAAAAATGTTTTACCATTGTTGGTTAAATCTAAATGCATCTGTCATAAAAAGTGTATTCTAAAATTTTTAGCCTCATAAAATACACGCACTTAAAAGTAACTTAAAAGATGCATTCTGAAATCAGTATTGATTTATGTATCCCAACAGCAGATGCTAAGACAATAATTGTGATAAAGCACGCATTGTGCTAGTGCTTTTCACTTGTCAGTGTCCTACCCTGCGGTATATGATTGCCGAAGAATAGGAATAGCTAGTTTTTAATTTTTAAATGTAAATGAAAGAGATCAAATTGCTAATTTTTCACCTCCAAATATTCTATTTCATTCTTTTAAAATTATTATTAAATATAATTATTAAACTTTTATTATGGACTGAAGGTCCAGTTAAAAGAAAAACACAATAAATTTCATATAAAAGCTTAGTAAATTATAAGAGCACCATAAATTGTATACAAAAACATAATCCATGGTTTAAGATGCAGAATTAAAAAAAAAAAAAAATCAGTGTCCTACTATGAGACAACTATGCCCATGTCTCCACAGCTGGGATTGGTAGCGTGGAGTGCTAAACCGTATGCTTGATAAGACCAAGATGATTTCATGTTCATATTCATTAATCCAGCAAATAAATTCATACATACGATTTCTTACGATTAACTCATAAATTTGTTTAATGAACTCGTAATTTAAAACTCGTTTAATTAACTCCTAATCTAGAAACATTCGGCTGAGCGGTTCAAAGCTGTAATTTGAATCTGTAATTTGCATGCCTGTTTTATGAAAACAACTGTGAACATTCTAAGTGTATATTTTGGGAATAATTACTTA
This sequence comes from Okamejei kenojei, assembly GCA_035221665.1. Lineage (NCBI taxonomy): Eukaryota > Metazoa > Chordata > Chondrichthyes > Rajiformes > Rajidae > Okamejei > Okamejei kenojei. The sequence continues at coordinate 7,827,209 of CM069142.1, forward strand.
ACAATAAATGAAAATTGTTCCTTTTTGCTATGATAGTTAATTCATGTCTAAATATTCCTTTTAACGTCTTCTGGTTGGCCAAGATTGTTTGAGAGGTGGTATTGAAAACATTTTGTTTGGTGTTCATTTGCAAAAATGTCATCTTAAGCATTCCTCCATTGTTCTGTGAAATAATCATAAATGTAGATCCAGAGAGAGCAAGAAAGTAATTGCATGTAGTTGTTCAGAGCATTGGATTAATTACCCAAATTCAGCTTGTCCTTCTCTCCCTCAGCAACCATAACTTGTAGGAAGTGATTGATAGAAGGTTGCCACTCCCCAGCTTCTGATCCTAACTTTGGGTACAATTTCTGACCTAACAGTGTTGGAAGTCTAATTGAGTTTATTGACAAAACTAACAGAGAATCATTGGGTACACAAAAGGCTGGAGAAACTCAGTGGGTGCAGCAGCATCTAAGGAGCGAAGGAGATAGGCGACGTCCCGGGTCAAGACCCTTCTTCAGACTGGTCAGGGATCAGGGAAACAAGAGATATAGACGGTGATGTGGAGAGATAAAGAACAATGAATGAAAGATATGTAAAAAAATATCGATGATAAAGGGAACAAGCCATTGTAGTGTATAAATGAGAAGCTAGAGCGACTAGGGTGGGGGAGAGATAGAGAGAGAGGGAATGCCAGGGCCCGAGGGCTGAGGGAGAAGTGGGAAGGGGAGGAGACAGCAAGGGTTAACAGAATTGAGAAAATTCAATGTTCAAGCCCAGAGGATGCAGACTCCCCAAGCAGAATATGAGGTGCTGTTCCTCCAACTTGCGGTGTTGCTCACTCTGGCCGTGGAGGAGGCCCAGGACCAAGAGGTCGGATACGGAATGGGAGGGGGAGTTGAAGTGCTGAGTCACCGGGAGGTCGGCTTGGTTATTGCGGACCGAGCGGAGATGTTCGGCGAAACGATCGGCAAGCCTCCGCTTGGTCTCACCGATATAGATCATCTGGCATCTGGAGCAGCGGATGCAGTAGATGAGGTTGGAGGAGGTGCAGGTGAACTTCTGTCGGACCTGGAAGGACTGCTTGGGTCCCTGAAAGGAGTGGAGGGGGGAGGTGAAGGGACAAGTGTAGCATTTCTTGCGGTTGCAAGGGAAAGTGCCCGGGAAAGGGGTAGAGCGCGAGAGAAGGGAAGAATTGACAAGGGAGTTGCGGAGGGAGCGGACTTTGCGGAAGGCAGACGGGGGGAGATGGGAAGATGTGGCGAGTGGAGGGGTCACGTTGGAGGTGGCGAAACTGGCGGAGGACTATGTGTTGTATTTGCCGGCTGGTGAGGTGAGGACCAGGGGGACTGCCCCGTTTGCCACGTTTTCCACAATCATCTTGATTTAGCCAAGTATAGGGCGAAGAGCAATGTGTAACATTTTGTTGCTAGGTGAGCAATATTTATTGCCTTGGGAAGCTCATTTTTGCTGATCATATGAAGCTGCTGGATTTTGGGACAACAATAAGGGATGTGATCAGTTGGGTTTGAAACCATTTGAACGGTATTCTGATTTTGCATGGAACTGGATGTGATCTGCTTACAGCTAGTTAATTGTCAGTAGCTGGAATAAATTGAAGTGGGCTGGTGGGGTTTGTATTTGATGCAGTTCATACAGGCATTGCTTGCGAACAAACCTCTTGTATGTAGCTACCACTAGGTGTACTTTAATGTTTTAAAGTCCAATTCTTTCGGAAGGATGTGACTCGGGCAGGAAGGTTTATAAATTAGAGGCTGCTGCCCATTTCCTACCACGCCATGTTCTGGGTCTGAAGAAGGGACCCGAAACGTCGCCTATTCCTTTTCTCCAGAAATGCTGCCTGTCCTACTGAGTTACTCCAACATTTTGTGTCTACCTTTGATTTAAATCAGCATCTACAGTTCTTTCCTACACACAAGTTCTGTTTTCTTCTGAGTGCTATAGATGGATGAGCTATAGATCCACCCTTTATCTCTATAACTATTCTTTGAATCCTCCATGATATCTCTGCTTTGTCAATTCTAGCTTTTTGATCACTTTGGAATTCAATCATTCAGTCGTAAGCAATTCACTCTTCAATATTCAAGGCTATACTATAACATAACTGAATACGAGGATGAATATCTGCGGGTGGTGGACATCACATCAATAGATATCGTTAAGGTGCATAAATATTTAAGAGATTGATGAATAGAGGCATGTGGAGAAATGGCAGTGAATGTGAGGGCATGATCATATTGAATGGCATGCAGGCTTGAGGGGCCTGGTAGTTTACTGCTGATACAGATTCCAAGTAGTTTATTGGTAATTGTACCATGTTGCAAAGAAATTCCTTATTCACATGAAGCTTGCAGAGCAAACAGCATACATGGTAATGATAAATGCTAATCTCTCAAAGCACTTAGTTGTGGTAGACATTGGAATTGGTGGGCGCTAATCATTTAATTGGCCACGATTTCAGAGTCCAGAGACTAGGATCAGTCTGGTTTCTGAGGGTTTAACCTCGTGGAAGTTGATCTGTCTGCCGGGTGTACGGGACAGAACCAGTGTGGGTGGGGCGGCACGCTGAGGTTGAACATTGCCTGCTTCAAATGGGCCGAAAAGACAGTTGGCTCATCCGCTAGAGATGATTCATTGGCAGAGGTCATCCATGCCAATGGATTTTGGCCCGTGGCCCACGATGTATTTGCAGCCAGCTACAGTCACTTGACATCCACTTATTGTCTTATGGGTCTTCCTCTCTAAACCTATCTTTCTCTTCTCCTTTTAAGATGCTTCTTGGAACCAGAACCAATTTTTGAGTTTCCTCTTTTCTGATCCTAAAAGTAAAATGGTACTTTTTTTTCCCTGTAAATTCTGTAAATGTTTTCAAACAATTTATACTAATTCTTGAAATTGAACCAATGATCTGCTTTAATATATTGCATGAAGAAGGGTCTTGACCCGAAACGACACCTATCCATGTTCTCTTTGGAGATGCTGTCTGACCTTCTGAGTTACTGCTGCACCCTGTGTCCTTTTGTGATTTAATATACAGTATTCCAATGTGGCTTGGTACTAATTTTGTTTTATAACATTTCTGTAAGCTCGTGGACTGTTTAGCCAATTGAGTACGTTGTTGATCTTTAAAGATCACAGTTGGTGAATCTATCGAGCTGAAGAAAGAAGGTTGTTTTTTTTTGTCAGGAAAGAAGGTTCTAATACTTCGTCTTGGTGATAGTTTTCAGTAAAATGAAGTTCAGTTCAAACACAAGTATTTGAGCCCCCCTTTTTCATGTCTGCCATGCACCATTGCCTGCTTCCTGACATGCATCGTTGCTGCTGCATCACCACTATACATGCATCCACTGCAACACCTTGGAGCAGAGTCAAAGGGCCGAATGGCTTAATTCTGCTCCAACATCTTTTCAAATGTGAAAACAGTGGGTGTTTAAATTTGTGCCACAACTGAAGTGCAATGCTGCATATGACCTTTTGAAAAATGGTGATTCAGTTGTATTTTTATTGAATTTAGCAATGTGATAGGTATTTTTTTCTTAAGAAAGTACTTATGTGAGCTCCATGTTGTGCAGAATGGTTTATACCTGGCAGCCTGTTTATGTGCAGTCTGTTGTGATGTAGTGAAGGAGCCGTCCAACATGCTCAAACAGTTGTATTTGTCAGTGTAAGGCCTGTAGATTTTTTGAAAGCGTGTACACCACCAGTTCAGAATAATTTGCAAATGCTTATCTTTTTGAAAGTTGTTAAACTGAGGTTCTATCTGCCACTGCAAGTGAGCGAGTTCCCACGCTGCCCAAGTGAACATTTTTCTTGTAGTTGAAACCAGCAAAACTGATAAAGTGCTGACTCTTCTCTCTCCTGTTTGAGCAATGTGCTTGTGTACAAATAACTTCCCATTCTTACCGATGAAAGTATGCCTGTTCTTTAGAGGTAATTAATTATATAGAACAGTACAGCACAGGAATAGGCCCTACAGCCTATGATGTCTCTGCCGAACATGATGCCAAGTTGAACTATTCTCTCCCCTCTGTACATAATCCTTATCCTTCCAGTCTCTGTGTATCCAGGTGTGTATAATAATTAGTTGTACACATACTACATGTGGTCTTGTTGTATAAGTTGTCTGAACAATTATTATTATTTTTTTTAAAGTCAGGCATATAGCTACAAGAGGACCTATGTCAAATGCTCTGCGTAGAAAATTGGCTGGAAACCATTGAATTTGGGCACATATTACTTGGCGGCGAAACATTTAGATTGGTTGTATTCAAGGTATTAGTGCATGGCCCACTTTTCTTTGTGAATCAGACATGGTTATTGTGAATATAGTCTTGATCAACAACAAAACATGAAATTTGATATGTAGATCAGTGTTGAGATCGAATGGGATTCTAGTCTTAACGAAAAGACACTTAAACGAAAATAGACGAACAGAGACGCCTAGGGTTCAAGTGGATAATTACCTGCAAGGTTGATAAAACTATAAAAACATCCTAATTGACTTTTTATTCTCTGAGATCATGGTCTTACAAAAAAAGTAATTGATGTTCTATAAAACGTGGCCAGGCCAGGTTTGAGTTCAGTTTTGCGTGCTGTTGTTATAGAATAAGTATAAAAACCCATGGAGATCTCTGGTGTTGATTCATAGTGAAAAATGCCATATGAATCCCGTATTAAAACAGAAAAAATAGGGCTTGACTGAATACATCTGAAGATCTTGATGAAAATGAAGAAATAGCAATGACCTGTTGGATCCCAGTCACACGGGAGGCAAGGTCCCCCAAAGCAACCCATTCCCCAATGCAATATTCCACCACTCACCCGTTCCCTCAATGCAACCTGTTCCCCCAACGCAATTTTCCACCACTCTCCCATAGCCTCTAACTGCACAGACGTGTCTCATTTCCCATAGGCCAGAGGGGTAGTGGCTGGAATTGGCAGTGCGATGGGGACTTACAGTGGCCGCGGTTGGCTGTTCGTTCTCCTCCGCCAGGATCAGAGTCTCCGCTTTCCGTTTGGAGACATCTCTGACTCCGGGCTAGGCAGGGCTGGGCCTCCGACTCTGGGCCGGGCCGTGTCTCCCACGCTGGGCTGCTTGGGGTCCCTCCGAAAATTGTGTCCGGTTGGAAACCTCCACCGGACATCTTCAACTCCGGTAAAGACGCGATGGCGCAGGAAGGGGCGGACCGTCTCGGAGAGTGACGGGGGAAGAGACTACTCCGCGCGGCGCTGACTGGCAGGAGAAGAGATCGATCTGCGCACGCGCGGTTTCCCTCGCTAACTTTTACGACATTCAACCGATCAGAACAAAACTTGGTGCACCCGCAGCACAGGAGAACGGTGAGTGAACTGACAAAAAAATCGTAGCGCTATTGCGAACCGTTTTTGTGTAAATTGAAAGACCGCCAACCGGAAGATAACAAGATCAGAGTTTTAGTTATGTGTAGATAGATTTTACCATCACATACGAAACTTTTTTTTTTGTTGTTTATTTTTGTTAGAAGTAAGTACAGTAGTCTGGTACTTAAGTACCTAATACATAAATACATATTTTTATTCTTGTACAACTTCATACTTTTGGTGCAATAATAAAAGAACAGTGAGAGAAAAGAGAAATAAAGAGTGTCGGAATAGACAAGCAAGTAGAAACAGAAAGCAAAAAAAATAAAGGACAGAGGTGAGAAGTTAAAATATTGAAAGAAAAGGAAAAAGTAAAAAGAAAAGAGAGATTAGGAGAGATCTACCTATCTCATATTTTTGCCCATCTGTCACCCAGTTCTGAACCATTTAATTTCTAAGGTTATGTTATGTTGCACCATATGCTTATATAAAGTTGATAAACGGAGACCAAATCTTTCACATAGGAAACTAAGAATAGTTTCTGTAAAATGTTCTTACCATTGTGCAGCTGGTAGAGCTGTTATTTCACAGATATCCAAGATTGGTGCCTTCAGTGTGGTGCTTACACATTCTCCCTGTGAACACTTGAGTTTGCTTCCAGGTGCTACGGTTTCCTCTAACATTCCAAAGATGGGCGGGTTTGTAGGTTAATTGGACGGTCTAAAAAAAATTGCCCCTCAAGATGAGAAAGACAGACAACATAGAACTAGTGTGTGAATGGGTGATCAATAGTTGGTGTGGGCTTGGTGGGCTGAAAGGCCTATTTGCATGCTGTATCTCTTTTTTTTAAAGTGAAAAATGCTTCTCTTCATTATGATACGCAACATAATCTTAAGGCTATAGCGATGCACACTGCAGTGGGAGGGTTGGAAAATGGGATTAGTGTCGATAGTTACTTAAGGGCTAACACCGGCTCAGTAGGCTACTGGCTTGTTTTCATGCTGTATAATGCTGACTAAACACTTATTTTTAGAACCCATAGTTATGATTAAATTAAAATATTTATCAGCTTGCGTGCAAGTGAGTCGGGGATCTCAACTTAACAGAGAACATTATCCAGGGTTAAATGAAAACCCTTGGAGAAAGAAAATGACTGAAGGATTGCATTTTTATGAATAGGAAGGAACTGCACAGACTAATCTGAAAAAGGGTCTCAACCCGAAACGTCACCCGTTCCTTCTCTCCAGAGATGCTGCCTGTCCCGCTGAGTTATCCAGCATTTTGTGTCTATCTTCGATTGCATTTTTATGATCTCCTGCATATTTACAGTTATCCAAACAAAGTTCGATTGACTAACTTTTTTATTTTTCCTACTTAAAAGAAAAAATGATCAATAAAGCTTCAAGTATATTAGAATAATTCCTGGAAACAGTAGAAGCATCATAACTGTTTAAAACAATTGCTATGGATTTTGGTTAAAGATGTTAAATATAAATACTCACATGATTACTGGATGAAAAATTGTATGGAATGCTTTACAATCAGCTTCAGTTCAGTTTAATCATTGAATTTCATGCAATGAATCATTTCTTAATTGCCAGCAAGCGAACTCTCATTTGATTATTGAGAGGGGTTCAGATGAGGAGACCGTTTAATTACAAATGATAAGTTATTTTTAAAATTCTAATATCTGCACATTAAGTGGAAGAATGGAATCACTGGACATCGGAACGCTTACACAGGGAGAAATTATGTTGTAATGATGCTCGTTGCATGTTCTTCATATTCCTGGAGTTGGGCAGCTGAGGTACAAAGCTAGTGGGACCAAATAATTAAATCATTTTGTGCAGCGCCTATATCAAAAACGGGAACCTTTGGTGGTCACTACATAATGAAATATATCAATTCCTCTGGTGTGGTGTTACCAAGTCGTTTCTGGTTCGCTGGGCATCTCAGATGTTGTCTGATAGACCATTAACGTTGAAGACATTTGCTGCATTTTCATAGGCTCACCAGGTCTGCAAGTTTTCTTGGAAATATAAGATGTGACCTTCCCATTTTTGAATATTAAAAAAACCCCAATAAAATTAAGCATGTACATTGGCTACATTTTTGTAAATTACATTCCTTACGTTTGTATTATTGTAATCTTATTTTAGTTAATCACTGCTTCCCTTTTGTACCTGCCCTTTATCGTCTCTGTACTTTGCTAATGCTGATTGTAGATGCACTGCATATGAAAAGCAGTAAACAGGGATTTGCTACATTCCAGTCTGGAAATAGGGTGAAGTCTAGGGTTGGTGTGCTCCCAGGAAATAAATTTAGAGCAAATGATAAAAACAAAACTGTTGGAATAACTCAGCAGGTCTGGCAGCATTTGTGGAGAGAATGGACAGATGATGGGTTGGAAATGTTCTTCAGACTGATTTGTAGTGGGGAGGAGAAAGTTGGCAAACAGATGGGGATGGGACAAAGCCACTCATCTGCCTATCAGACCCCTCTCTCGTGTATCCACCCATCACTTGTCAGTCCTGGTCCAGCCTCTCACCTCTTTTTCCAGTTTTCTTCCAACCCCCCCCTCCCCTCCCCACTACAATCAGTCTGACGAAGTGTCCGACTTGGAGCGTCACCTGGCTATTCTCTCCACAGATGATGCTTGAACCACGGAGATCCTCCAGCACTTTGTGTTTTGCTCAAGATTCCCGCATCTGCAGTTCATTGTGCTTCTAGGAAAAGTAATACATTGGACTGAAGGCATGCAGTGGGGTGGAAAAGAGATTCCTTCATAATATTGACTGTGGTTGAATTGCCTAAGATTGGGATGCATGGATTTTTTTTATGCGGTGTTGTACAATTCTAATTTTTACTTGTGTGTCTTTGTGGGAAAAGGTTCTATTGTCAGTGTATCCTTTGTCTTCAGAAAGTGGGGTAAAGTCGATCAAAGCATCTATGTCCTTCAGGGGTACTGGCCCCTTTCTTCCCTCCCCCCCCTCTCCACCCCCCCCCCTCTCCACCCCCCCCCCCCCCCCCCCCCCCCAGTGCATGGATCAAAAGGAGGCGTTACCTGAAAATGGCAGCCAGTATCACCAAGCTGGCCACACTCTCATTTAACCCCTGCCTTTGGGGGAAAAAGCTATAGAAGCCTGAACACTGGACCAGGTTCAGGAACAGCTTCTTCCCAACAAGCATCAGGCTATTAAACACCAACTAAACAGTGGACTACGGCTATCTAGGTTGCACTAGGGACTTGCGGCTTTTGTTTTGCATTAATATGGCTTTTAATTTATTGATCTTTCATATGTTCAGTGTACTCTGTGCTCTTCATTGCATACCTGTTAAACTGCTTCAAGTAAAAATGTAATTGTTTTGTTTCTGGTACGCATGACAATTAAACACTCTTGACTTTTGAATATTTTACCACCAGTGACGCACTGCACATTCACTGCAACTTCTTAATCCTGTTCTGGCCAAATTTGCTACGTTTCTGCGGAGTAGCAGACAGTAGAGAGATCACAATTGCGGTTTCTGGTTTGAAGAACAACAATGGGCAATATGATTTAAACTGACCTTATTGCATATTCAGTTGCGGTAATCAAACTTGGGTTCTCCCAAACCTTTTGTTTCCTGAATTGTATTAGAGTATGTGTTATTTTGTGCTTCCATGTTCCATAAACAACAATTACTTGTTTATTTGGATTGGAAAATATTAGCAGTAAGCGAGGTTTAATTAATTTAGATAATGGACTTTATGTCCTGATTTGTTTTGTTACGTTTGACTAGGACCATAGATGGCAGAAATCTGAAATCAAGATAGAAACTAGAAGATAGAAGCAGCATCTGTGGAAATGGAAACAAATCTAACATTTAGGTCCGAGACCTTTGGTCAGAGTTGAGAAGTTTTTGATTGTTGCCTTTACTTTTAAGAATTGTGAACATTTAAGGTTTGTTTTATTGTTGGGTAGGTTAGATAGATGTGAGAATGCAAAATCTAGTGCATCCAATCTATAAGTATGAGGAAGCACATTTAAGAGGGCAAACATAGCAAGGGGATATATAATTAATGGTATGGTACTGGGAAATGCAGAGGGGATGAAGGACCTCCGCATGTAGTTCCTATTAGTTAGCACATAAAATGTTTGAAACATAGGAAATATGTCTGTCAGTTGAAACTTGGAATGTAAATTATGCTAGTTAGGCCACAGAACAGCGTGCAGTTCTGGTCACTACACGATAGCACTAGGATGGGTAGAGAGGAGATTGATGATGTCTGGTGACTAAAATTAGAGCACATGGTACTGGGGGTAGGGTGTTGACATGGATAGCAAATTGGTTGGCAGTCAGGAAGCAAAGAGTAGGAGTGAACGGGCCCTTTTCAGAATGGCAGGCAGTGGCGAGTGGATTGCCGCAAGACTCGGTGTTGGGGCCGCAACTGGAAGAGGGAATTAGGAGCATCACTAGCACGTTTGCGGATGACAGAAAGCTGGGTGGCAGTGTGAACTGTGAAGAGGATGTTAGGAGGTTGCAGGGTGACCTGGACAGGTTGAGCAGGGCTCTCGCTTAACTTTTTTTCCCTGTTGCCAGCCGGGCAACCGTGGCAACTTTTTAGGTTGCCAAATGACAGTTTAGGTGGTCATTTAAGATGGCTTGCATGACGCGTGCTCGGACGAAGTGCGTCGTTACCAGTCGGAATTACGCTCAATGAAGCATTCACATATTATTTCTGCTTCAAATAAAGTCACAAACTAACATATTCACCAATCAAGACATGATATAGACCACAATGACATGCAGCAAAATTATAATACAGTATCTCACACTCCCTTCCTGGGATAACGGTCATTGAAGAAGTCAAGAGTGTTTTATTGTCATATGTCCCAGATAGAACAATTAAATTCTTACTTGCTGCAACACAGCAGTATATGTAAACATAGTACACTGTAAACAATATGATAAACGAGAGAAGAAAAAAAAGTTCAGTATGTGTCTATTTCACATATTCAAAAAACAAACAATAGTGGTGCAATAATAATAGTAGACTATTGTCATTCAGAGCTTATTTGTAGTAGTGGTAGTGTTTAATAACCTGACGGCTGTAGGGAAAAAGCTGTTCCTGAACCTGGACGTTACAGTTTTCAGGCTCCTGTGCCTTCTTCCCAATGGCAGTGGTGAAATGAGTGTGTGGCCAGGATGGTATGGGTCTCTGATGATGCTGGCTGCCTTTTTGAGGCAGTGACTACGATAGATCCCTTCGATGGTGGGGAGGTCAGAGCCAGTAAAAGGGGCTGTACGACATTCAAAAGGACGAGAGACGTGAAAGAAAGGATATGGCCATGTATCTCTGCAGAGAGATTACTTGACTTAAGTTAATTGGTGGAAGAATTAGAATAGACATCTTTCCCATGTGCTTAAATCATTTTATCTGCTAGCTGAAAGGAACTAATTGCAGAGATCCTTCATGATCCCCTCTGCATTTCCCAGTACCATACCGTTAATTATATATCCCCTTGCCATGTTTGCCCTCTTAAATATGTTTCCTCGTACTTAGATTGAATTCCATTTTCACTCTCACATCCATCTAACCTACCCAACAATAAATACATCTTAAATGTTAACAAATCTTAGAAGTAAATACAACATTCAAAAACTTCTCAGTTCTGACTAAGGGTCTCAGATCTGAACGTTAGATTTGTTAGAACAGATTGAGAAGAAAGTTGCTCAGCCAAGTAGTCAGCCTTTAATAATTTTCAATGCATATAAAAGCAGATTTAGTTATGAGCAAAGCTGTTGTGAAACCAGGATAACTGGCAGCAAATCTGAAAAAGATGGGGATTATGTTGATAATTGTGTTTGCTCTATAAATTGTTGCATGGTACTATGATGTTTATGAAGCATGAAGAGTTACTGGGATTTTTCTCCTTTCAGGACTATTGTACCCTGGAAAGTCTTTAGACAATGCCTTCACGAAGTTCATTCCATTAGCTCAGGTCTGGAAGCCATGGCTCTGAAGTCTACCATTGATTTGACCTGCAATGATTACATTTCAATCTTTGAATTTGATATCTTTACCAGGTTATTTCAGGTAAGTTGAAAACTAATAAAATAGCTCTCTTATAACTGACAATAATTGGGCTTTAAACTAATTTCACCTGCTTTGCTGATTTAGTTCGATAAGGAAGGCATAGAGCAATTTGATTAGTCTAAACTCTTCCTGGCCATTTGTGAAAGATCAAACTTAGCTGTGCTGAAATCAAGTTGTAACTTCTGAAAGGCTAAATTAAAATTGATCGGCTATATAGACTCTCAGTTGTTGCCTGCCGAGAATGAATGTTGTTACGCTGGAGTTGGCTGTGGTAGCTAGGAGCTAGTGTAGAGGTGGATGAAGGCTGTACATGTGGACAAGTGAATTATGGAAGTCCATTAAGTGGGGAATCCTGTTGCTATTTTCCTGCAACTGAGAGCTCGGGGACTGTAGACAGGATCTCAGTATATGTTGGCTAAAACACAAACCCTGTGGATGGGTACATGGTTGCTGTTCCTTGTTTTGCAAAATGTAAGGAATTCTTGAAAGTGGTGAGGATCAAAAGAAAAATTAAAACTAGGAAGCTTCAGAATACTGAGATTTAGCTTGACAACTTGTTTTGTGAATTTTCATCAAAGGTACAGAAAATAAAATTATTGTGCATGGCTGAAGAAATTAGGGATAATTGGTATGTGTGCACATTTATGGTTGGTGATGCCTTTATAGATTGGGAATAATTCCCTTTCTTGGGAGGCGCTCAGTATCTGATATGTTGGTAAGCTCTGTATTTCCTGCTGGAGAGAGAGAAGTCTGAAGAAGGGTCTCGACCTGAAACGTCCCCTATTCCTTCTCTCCAGAGATGCTGCCTGTCCGATGAGCTACTCCGGCATTTTGTGTTTACCTACGATTTAAACCAGCATCTACAGTTCTTTCCCACACAGAAATAAATTACATGATGTTTGTTGCAAGTTGAAAGATTTGTGTCCATCCTTTTTATAAACAAAGACAGGCACAACATGCTGGAGTATCTCAGCAGGTCAGGCAGCATCTCTGGGGAACATGGATATATGACATTTCATCTGCAGTTCCTTTTTATTAGTTTTTCAGAGTAAGTTAAGAAAAATGCATTTTCAAAATTCTAGCTAGCGTTGTAATCTTGAACAAAATTCCATGCATTCTTTTTTACCTTATTTTTATTTTGGATAATGTATATGAACCTAAAGTTTGTTTTAGAAAGAAATGGAAACCGTTAGAATAGTTTGACGTACTCTAGTGGCCAATTTCTGAGTGACTTTCTGTATAGTTTAGCTTTGCACTTGATGAAGCTTATTGTGCCATTGTTGTTCAACAGTTGGATTCGTGGAAATTCTCCATTTATGTTGTGGAAGAATTTTGTACAATTGCTTCAGTGTCTTGTATGAAATAATGCCTGTGTGTTGGTCAAAATGAATCCTATTATTTTATACAGTTATACAAATATTTCCATTTCCAGTAATAAAATACTGTCAGCATATTTTGTCATTGTGTAGATTATGTGTTCTATGTTTTAGCCACCAGGATAAGTTAGAAATGGTGGATGATGTGTATAGTATATATTGCTAGCCTGAGTAAGGCTATCTAGAAAATTTATTGGAATAGTGTGTTTATATGAACTCCGACAACTGAATCAAAAAGTCTTTATTCATGGAAAGTGCTTAACATAAAAGCATTAAAGTAACAGGTTCACACTTTAAGTAGCAAGTACTGACATTAGTGTTTCACTTTTCTCCTGGTGCACATAAATATTCTCGGCTGATTGCAGAGAGAAGCAGCAAAGCTTTTTTATAAATACATCATAAATTCCTTAGCTACAAAAATGTTAAAAAAATAGAAAACTAACATTGTTGGAGATATTTGCTTGAAAAAATATATAGGCCTGGGGAGTGCAATAAAACTTAATGGATGATTTAAGTGTGGTATATTTAGATGCATTTGAAAAGTAAATTGACAGCAGAACAAGCAAGCCTTTCAATACAGTTAGACTAGATGCCCATTTCTTCTGAGGCTAGAGCGAATTTATTCTTTCCATTAACACAGACAATGTTAAGAGTGTTAAATTGCCATGCCTAGATTCTTATTTGCTGCAGATTTACAGGCCCATTAACAGAATAACATATACAATAATCAATAATACAATAAATAAATAATCTGTAATACTTGGTAACCAGGCAATATGAGTATAATAACTGAAGTACTAATTTTGTGAAACAAAGTACTGGAGTAACTCAGCAGGTCTACATTTTCCTAATCGTGTTACTTTAATGTTATGTTCTTGTGAGGCACAAACAAAGTTGAGAATATTTCCATAGGGAGTTGTCAGCTAGATCTTGTTATGCTAGTTACTGTACAAAAGAGATTTAATTCAGACTCACTTCTGAAGTCTTTTTCTATTGACCAAATCGTGGCTTTGTCAAAGGAGTTTGGTGCAAATGCTTGTACTGTCCCTGGGATGATACAGTATAAAATTAGTGTTAAGAGAGCACCAAAAACATTGCCATTTATTCAAGACTAAATGTGATGTATTGGTGCCTAATTTGTCCACTGTTGGAGGAATGAGGTACTTAATGGAGGAATATAACTAAAGTCAAATGTGACGATAAATAAAATCGGTGCAATTAAGCTGCAATTAAAGCTCATTTATATTTCCGATTAATTTTCTGCTTCTACACAGGCATAGAGTACTAGATTAAAGAAATACATCAGCAAATTCTCCAAAGCATAGTTTAGCCAACAATAAAAATGCTGAGTGCAGTTTTGAATGTCCTACTATAGAAAGTGCATGAAGCAATGGATGGAAAAGCATGAAGAAGAGCAGGGAATTGCCTTAATTGGCATCTTGCCAATGGAGTGGAGGAGGAAGTTGAGACAATTTTCACATTTGCAGGGGGTTGACTGCCTAAGTGGAGACATACTTTACTCTGGTTGAACAAAGGAGGCACCAATTTGAAATGAACACAGGTGAGAGTTGGGATAATTTACTTAGTAAGGTGATCAAAAGAGGAGTATATTTCCAGAGAGAGTGGTTGAGATCAAGACCATGTTGTATCCTTTACAAAAATAATTGGGTAGTAGGCGTCGTCTGTCGTAGGTTTGGATCAAGAGAGGTTGGATAAATTGGGAGGATGTGACTAATTTTGATATGCTGTCCTCCCGCAGAGTTACTCCAGCTTTTTGTCTACATCCATGACAGTCTGGTATTCATTTCTTCAGCATAGCTCTGTGATATCTGAGCCTCACTATAATTTCAGGAACTGAACACTCATTTGTCAGAGGTTAATCTCATTATCAATTTTTATTCATTAACATACTTAAGGCATCTTATGAAATCTATGAATATGTCTTTTGGATTTAATTGAACTGTCAACCAAGTTCCCTGTAATAAATACTGTGCAAACCCTCAGTGCAATTTAGGGACACAAAACAGGAATGCAACTTATACAGGCTTTCTTGCAGCTTGGAGGTCAAAGTCTATTAACATTTAAGGTATGTAGTCTACCTTATGTATTCAACAAAAAAACGATTGTTTTCTTTGTTAGCCTTGGACCTCTATTTTAAGGAATTGGAATTTCTTGGCTGTAACGCACCCTGGCTACATGGCTTTTCTAACTTACGATGAAGTGAAAGCTCGGCTCCAAAAATATATCAACAAACCTGGCAGGTAAGGACAAAACAAATTGTAACGTAAGTGGTTTTTAAGTGGATTCCACTGTTAACTTTCTCCTCTGGTGCCCAATTATAATTGTGTAGCACGTATTTGATGTGTAACAATTACATCATCAAATATTTAATGACTGGATTATCTTTACAGATTGCACAAGAGAAAGGGAATTCTGAAGTGTTCGTTGATTCAATCGATAAGTAACTGGTGTAGAGCTACTTGCCTTTTAAGTATCTTGTATTTATTTACTGTGGGGAGGGAATAGAATTGCATGACAGTATGAAAAAAGAGACTACAATCACAATTCATTGTGCTTTTTTTGTTAGCTGCAGGTTGTACCACCTGCCTAGCATTAGAGTTATATAGCACAAAAACTAGCTTTTAGGGCCCAACTCATTCATGCCGACCAAGGTCTATTTGAGCAAGTCACGTCTGCCAATGTTAGGCCCATTTCCCTATAAACCTTTTCTATCCACATACCTGTCCAGATGTCTTTTAAGCATCTTCAAGGACTGAAACAATTAAATTTGTTGATAACTCAAGTTGTGGAATTACAAATCAGCTTAGTGCAATTATCATGACCAAAGGGTTCTTTCACACTGAAATCATAATCAAGAAAGCGCAACAGTGTGTTTATTTTCTTAGGCGCCTGAGAAGATTTGGCATGTCCGTGAGGATTCTCACAGGCTTCTACAAATGCATTCTAGATGGTATTCTGATGGGATGAATCTCGTCCTGGTATGGCATCTGCTCTATTTCTGACCGCCTGTGCCTGCAGAGAGAACAGAGCCAAGTCCATCACAGACCTATCACTTTTTCCCACCCAGTCCACCTGAACTGAGCTTCTGTGAGCATGTCATTGCAAAGCTAGTTATTTTTCTTCCTCAACGGTTTGATAGTCTTTTCTTGATACTTGATACAGCATTGGGTTGATATGTGGAACCGTACGACTATACATACACGATGCTATCCCTCACTCAATAATTTGGAGCACTACAAACTGTAAATCCATAGTCCTGCGTATCCTGAAATGCATTCCTCCACGTGGGTAGATATCCAGAAGCTAAAAGGATGCTCAGCCAGAAAAAGATGCAAAGCTCATTTTCCAATACCATGTAGCTTTGTAAATATAGGACAATAAATATGGAGCTAAGAAAGTGTGCTGGAACTGGAATTTTGCTGTGGATCAGATCCGCGGAGCATAACCGATTGTTTAGAAACAAGGAGCTGCAGATGCTGGTTTACAAACAAGGATGCAAAGTGGTGGAGTAACTCAGCGGGTCAGGCAGCATATCTGGAAACATAGATGGGTGATATTTTGGGCTGGGGCCCTTCTTCAGCTGATTGTTTCCTGGATTCGCAACAATTAAATATTTGGGGCTTTGGTGGGGCATTAAGACTGTTTTAAGTGTAGGAGAGAACTGCCGATGCCGGTTTAAACCAACGATCGACACAAAAAGCTACAGTAACTCAACAGGTCAGGCAACAGCTCATGAGAAAAGGAATAGGTGACGTTTTGGCATCGAAACAAAAAGTAGGGATCAACGGGTCCCTTTCAGAATGGCAGGCAGTGACTAGTGGGGTACCGCAAGGCTCGGTGCTGGGACCGCAGCTATTTACAATATACATTAATGATTTAGATGAAGGGATTACAAGTAACATTAGCAAATTTGCAAATGACACAGCTGGGTGGCAGTGTGAACTTTGAGGAGGAAGCTATGAGAATGCAGGATGAGTTGGACAGGTTGGGTGAGTGGGCAGATGCATGGTAGATGCAGTTTAATGTGGATAAATGTGAGGTTATCCACTTTGGTAACAAAAACAGGAAGGAAAATTATTATCTAAATGGTGTCAAGTTGGGAAAAGGAGAAGTGCAACAGGATCTGGGGGTCCTTATTCATCAGTCAATGAAAGTAAGCATGCAGGTGCAGCAGGCAGTGAAGAAGGCAAATGCATGTTGGCCTTCATAACAAGAGGAGTTGAGTATAGGAACAAAGAGGTCCTTCTGCAGTTGTACAGGGCCCCAGTGAGACCACACCTGGAGTATTGTGTACAGTTTTGGTCTCCAAATTTGAGGAAGGACTTTCTTGCTATTGAGAGAGTGCAGCGTAGGTTCACAAGGTTAATTCCCGGGATGGCGGGACTGTCATATGCTGCGCGAATGGAGCGGCTGGGCTTGTATTCTCAGGAATTTAGAAGGATGAGAGGGAATCTTATTGAAACATATAAGATTATTAAGGGTTTGGGCATGCTAGAGGCAGGAAACATGTTCCCGATGTTGAGGGAGTCCAGAACCAGGGGCCACAGTTTAAGAATAAGGGGTAAGCCATTTAGAATGGAGATGAAGAAACACTTTTTCACACAGTTGTGAATCTGTGGTATTCTCTGCCTCGGAGGGCGGTGGAGGCCGGTTCCCTGGATACTTTCAAGAGCGAGCTAGATAGGGCTCTTAAAGATAGCAGAGTCAGGGGATATGGGGAGAAGACAAGAGTGGGGTACTGATTGTGGATGATCAACCATGATCACATTGAATGGTGGTGCTGACTCGAGAGGCCGAATGGTCTACTCCTGCACCTATTGTCTATTGACCCTTCTTCAGACTGAGAATCGGGGTAAAGGGAAACAAGAGATATAGAAAACAAATGGGGCAAATGAATGAAAGATATGCAAAAAGCAACAATGCTCATGGAAAGGTTGAGCCCACAATAGTCCATTGTTGGCTGTGGGGTAAATGATAACAAGTGATACAGACAGTGAAACTCAACATGATGACAGTGAAGGAAAGAACTGCAGATGCTGGATTAAATAGAACGTAGACACAAAATGCTGGAGTAACTTCAGTCTGAAGTAGGGCCTCGACCCAAAACGTCACCCATCTGTTCTCTCCAGCGATGCTGCCTGTCCCGCTGAGCTACTCCAGCATTTTGTGTCTATCTAGGATGACATGAAACTGGTGTGATGACTAGGGTGGGGGAGGGTTGGAGAGAGAGGGGATGCAAGGGTTACTTGAAGTTAGAGAAATCAATATTCATACTGCTGGGGTGTAAGCTGCACTAGCGGAATATGAGATGCTGTTCCTCTGATTTGCGTTTGGCCTCACTCTGACAATGGAGGCAACCCAGGACAGAAAGGTCAGTATGGGAAGGGGAATTAAAATATTGGCAATCGGGAGATCAGGTAGGCACGGCGGATTGAGCTAAGGTGTTCAGTAAATCGCCCAGTTTGCGCTTGGTCTTGCCGGTGTATAAGAGTCTACACCTAAAGCAGCGGACACAGTAGATGAGGTTGGAGGAGGTGCAAGTGACCTTTTTAAAATGACCTTTTTATTTAAGCTAATTTCAATAGTACTGTTACAAATGAACAGATTTATTAAATTATGCCACTAGGACTTGATCTTATAATTTCGGGGGTTTAATTTGATATTTGTGCAACAAGCCTACCCTCTAAGGTCACTGAGTTTTAGTGATCCAGTTGCGTCTTTTGATGCATTTTTATGTTAAAGAGAAAACGTGCAGAAATCTGAGGAAAGACATTCTTGCCATAGAGGGAGTACAGAGAAGGTTCACCAGACTGATTCCTGGGATGTCAGGACTTTCATATGAAGAAAGATGGGATAGACTTGGCTTGTACTCGCTAGAATTTAGAAGATTGAGGGGGGATCTTATAGAAACTTAAAAAATTCTTAAGGGGTTGGACAGGCTAGATGCAGGAAGATTGTTCCCGAAGTTGGGGAAGTCCAGAACAAGGGGTCACAGTTTAAGGATACGGGGGAAATCTTTTAGGACCGAGATGAGAAAAACATTTTTCACACAGACAGTGGTGAATCTCTGGAATTCTCTGCCACAGAAGGTAGTTGAGGCCACTTCATTGGCTATATTTGAGAGGGAGTTAGATGTGGCTAAAGGGATCAGGGAGTATGGAGAGAAGGCAGGTACAGGATACTGAGTTGGATGATCAGCCATGATCATATTGAATAGTGGTGCAGGCTCGAAGGGCCGAATGGCCTACTCCTGCACCTATTTTCTGTGTTTCTAAATGTAGCATGCAAATTCATGCACCTTTTAATCAATTGGTTGGTCGTGTAAAGTCTGTTGACAATAAAATATAACATTGATATTCATTGGATGATTTTATATTTCTGGTAATTCAAAGTGTACTAAGCTTAAATTAATGTTCTACATTGATTCCCTGTTTTGGGCGAGTTGCCCGAAAATGTTTGACATGCATGTGGTATCCGTTATATGTATTCTGACATTTGGAAGGCTGGTCATTTTGATTCTGTGCACCCATCTGTCTATTTTTTTGTTCCATATGTTCTTGGAACCAAAGCACTTAATGAAAGCAATCTTTCGTATAAGCCAGGCTAAGTGAAGTTTTTGAACTGGCAAATTTAATTTACTAGAAGGTGGAATTTATTAGCTGTAATTGCAAGTTATGACTGTCAAAGTACAGTAGATTTCCTCTCCATCTGCACATCAAGCCTTAGCTTGAATATAATCTGGAAGCCATAGGGCACAAACTTGCCATCAGCAAAACCTGGCAGGCATCTTGCGATGTTGAAACTACTCGTTTTAAATTACTTCTTCAATTCTTATTAAATGTAAAGAGGGTTGATCCCACTAACAGCAAGTCCTTTTGACAAAGATTGGCACTGATTTATTACAGTGGCTGTGTGGCTAAGATTAACTCTGCTATATGGCAATTAGATTGTAATAGGTTGGACTGTAATAGGTTATTTATATTGACACTAGAAAATTGAATGTAACCCTTTATTAAACCAGGGAATATCCACGACATGCTGATCTTTTGCTACATTTTGTGTATTTGGTTGCTTTTTATTGGTATGATTGTATGGCAAATCAAATTCCTCGTATGTTGTGAAACATACATTTCTAATAAAGTACGATTATGATTTCTTGTAAATCAAGGACCAGTCTCACCCCGGACACTCCTTCATCTCCCCTCTATCAGACAAGAGGTACAGAAGTGTTAAAACACATATCTCCAGATCTAGAGACAGTTTCTTCCCAACTGTTATCAGGCAACTGAACCATCCTATCACCAATTAGAGTAGTCCTGACCTATCAACTACTTCATAAGGGACCGTCGAACTATCTTTAGTCTGACTTTACTGGACGTTATCTTACACTAAACATTATTCCATTTATCCTGTATCTGCACACTGTGGATGATTTGATTGTAATCATGTATGGTCTTTCCGCTGACTGGATAGCACGCAACAAAAAAGCTTTTCTTTGTACCGTGGTACATGTGACAATAAGCAAAATTATTGGTATTGGCTGACGCCTGTCAGTTTCCTCCACAGGTGCTGCCTGACCTGCTGAGTTCCTTCAGCATTTTGTATCTCTCAATGCAGTTGTTTTCTAGTAACTGAGTTCCATATCAGTGCTACGCAGCACATCAATAGCTTTGTGTGGCGACTTAGCCTAGTTCTACACTAGTGACTGCTGAATCTATTCCTACTCTATTTCCATCTAGCAATTTCCATACAGCTCTCTTGTATGTAATATTTTTGTTTACAATGCGATGCATTTATTATTTAACAAAACTCCCGATGAACCAGCATGGTACTTGTATATGAATTGTGATTTTAAAGAGCAATACTGATCTGTGTAGATAGTGATATGCTGTTTGCAATTTGGAGATTGCATTGAAGCTGATCCAAGTGGAGGAGATTTTGTATTGTATGTTCATGCTTTTCTGTTTCTGCCACAGCTACATCTTCAGGCTCAGTTGTACCCGACTTGGCCAATGGGCTATTGGCTACGTTACAAATGATGGAAACATCCTGCAGACCATTCCACACAACAAGCCCCTCTTTCAAGCCTTAATAGACGGATGTCGAGAAGGATTGTATGTATTTATTATCAACAATTCTGATAAGTTGCATATAAGCAATGAGAAATAATCTCAAAAGCTGCTTCAACATATTATTATTTGTTCACTAATGTAAAGACATTTTCCTCTTGTGTTTAGTTATTTATACCCAGATGGACGGAGTTACAATCCAGATCTGACTGGATTATGTGAACCAACACCTCATGATCACATAAAAGTTACGCAGGTAAAGGCATTGTTCTGCAGGTGCTGTTTATGTTTTCATTGTCGTGAGACTGGCGTCATGATGCCTTTCCCATGGGTCCCGTGTCAGTCAGCAGCTTCAGGCTCATGCTGTCGGTGGAATGTCACTGCTCATGATGCTGAGGTTGGAGGCTTCACGACTGAAGTTGGCATTCACACATACAAATAGAGGGCCTGGTTCTTTATTGACAACCTCTTTACAAAATTTAACATAAGCTTCATAAAATGGGAAGGGCAAGCTTTGAGAACCCTTGAGAATCCTAACTGAAGCATTTAGAAACAAGTTCAAGAGTGGAGGTTGGTAAAGTAGATTGCTTGCCACAAGAGACAAGACAAATGATATTCTTTGCAAATTGACTAATTTTGCCAATACTCTCCTGCCTAGGAACAATATGAGCTGTACTGCGAGATGGGCTCCACTTTCCAGTTGTGTAAGATCTGCGCTGAGAACGATAAAGATGTGAAGATTGAACCATGTGGTCACTTAATGTGCACGTCTTGTCTGACAGCATGGCAGGTACGTGGGGAAACAGTGCTTGTGAAGGCAGAGTCCACATGGGTATTATGTATTTTTATAATGCTCAAAGTCTAATACTTAAATTAAAAAATGAAAAATGTCGGAAATACTCACCTGATCGGGTAGCATCTGTCCAAAGAGAAATTATTGTGCAAGGTCAACATTAGGAAACAAATGTGTTTGACGTTGGAGAGTGGATGGGGAGAGATGTATAGGATAAAGAAAGAGTGGTGCCAGGATTGCATCTTGTTGATTGTTATCAACAAGATGCTGCCATTGTGGTTTAGTGAACACTGTCTCACAGCGGTCAAATGTCAACTGTGGGTTGCTTCTTTGTACATCTCTCAGGAGTGAATATCAGGCCATTGTCTCTGAGTGTGACTGACATTATTGCTACAGAGATCTTCCCTTCACGTTCTCCAGCCTTCCTCTCCCCTACATTCACAAGCTGGACTGTCCAAGCAGAGCCAGTGTCAACCTGCTCTTACACCAGCAAACGTATCTCTTTCCACCTTCACGTCATTCTTCTTCCCCGATCCAGTCCCTTCCCATTTATGTTCATGACTTATCTGATGCCTCTGCTGTTTTTACAATTTCCATTCTCTTAGTTCCTCCCAACTCATCTTCTCTCTGCGCAGTATACTTGGTCTAATCCTCGGATATAATATTGATCAGACTTCATCTCCTTCTATATGTTGTCAGTAAAACAAATCACACTGCATCCTGAAGGAAAAGAAAACTAAATGTACAGCAATGGATTATTGTACTTTTGAGTGTTCATATCATAAATTAACTTTTCATCACACGCAGAGGACATCATTCTGCTTTACCATGTCAATACACAATAGTCAATAGGCAATAGGTGCAGGAGTAGGCCATTCGGCCCTTCGAGCCAGCACCGCCATTCAATGTGATCATGGCTGATCATCCACAATCAGTACCCCGTTCCTGCCTTCTCCCCATATCCCCTGACTCCGCTATTTTTAAGAGCCCTATATAGCTCTCTCTTGAAAGTATCCAGAGAACCTGCCTCCACCACCCGCTGAGGCAGAGAATTCCACAGACTCGCCACTCTCTCAGAAAAAGTGTTTCCTCGTCTCTGTTCTAAATGGCTTACTCCTTATTCTTAAACTGTGGCCCCTAGTTCTGGACTCCCCCAACATCGGGAACGCGTTTCCTGCCTCTAGGGTGTCCAAACCCTTAACAATCTTATGTATGTCTTTGACAAGCGGGCTTTTAAATATTTTTACGATGTGTTTGATTTCTTTCCTGTGTAGGAATCAGATGGTCAGGGGTGCCCATTCTGCCGCTGTGAGATCAAAGGTACAGAGCCAATTATTGTTGATCCTTTTGACCCCAGAGATGATGGAGCCAAATGTTGCCTGGACAGTTTTAGCATGCCGATGCTGGACCTGGACGATGACGACGACCGCGACGACTCGCTGATAATGAACAGGCTGGAATCATTTGTCAAGGCACGTTTCAAACTTAGCAACACAATTACATTTGTTCTTTATTCCCACATGTGACATAAAATGTGCTGACATTAAAAGTTGTTAAAGACGATTGGTGGGCAGGAAAGGTTGCATGTAATCAAACATATATCTAATTAACACACTGCTGCACTTGTAGCATCTTGTAGTGATTGTTAACAGTGGTAATTTTCAATAGAGTTCTTTGACTTTGCTATCTTAAATATTTTAAAACATTCAACTGTATCCAAGGGCTCTATGGTATGCATTACAGATGCACTTTATAGCCTGGTTTGAGGCTGGACAACTTTGGAAGGCGACATGTAGGTAGTGTTATTCCCAAATTCTTCCTGTCCTTGTCATTCAAGAAGGGACAGTTTCTGGGGTCACACTCACTTGCATTTTGTAGGTTGTACATACTGCAGACACAATATGCTGGGAGCATAAGAAATAGGAACACAAATGGCAGGCATGAGCCTTTTGGTGCCTCTACTGCCATTCACAACATTCATGGTGATCCTAGTTCCCAACTTCACAAAATCACAAATAAATATAAAATTGGATAGTATTACGATCATGCTTCCCCAGTGATACTTTTGTTCAAGTTCATTAATTTACCATCTTGCAACATCATAATAAATATCAACTACTTTCCAATATAAGTTCCTCTAGATGCACTGATCCAGTAAATGATCTGGAAGGCATTCCATGAACTTATCCACTGCATGTTTGTTATTCCTAGACTAGATAAAGATGGAAGTCTCCTATGAGTTGTACTTTCTTTAACAATATTAATGTTATTAGTAGATCAATAAATTATTCCCACCTGTATTATCTACCATATTGTTCCATATAAATGTATTCTACTACTTGGTTTTCTAAGCTCAGAATTGTTCTCAACATTATCTTTGTTCCAGTTGGTGTGCAGTTCTAAATATCGGAATGTCTTGATGAGACTACACCCAAAGTACTTTTTATAATTTTAGTCTGCTTAGCCAAGAAAACCTGCAAACACTTAGCCTCCTGTCCTAAAGTAGGACATAAAAGCCCTTAGAAGAGATGTGGTGAAAACTTGCTAGACTGAATCCTGGAGAAGGATTATCATTATGAGAAAGGTTTGAACAAGCAGTCCTCAAGTTCTCTACATCTTAGAGGAATGAGCGATGATCGAATTGGGAAAATCATTTAGAATGTCGTAACTCTTTAGAATTGGCTCTTGTGGATGCTCAAGTTTTGAGCCCAGTCAAATTGAAGACCAATATATTTTGGATATGTGGAGTTGAGTTCAAAGGCAAGTTTTGATCTTACCAAATGATGCACCAGATTCGGGGTGCACTCCTCCACTTTATGTTCCTTGGTGATTCTCACCAGCTGGGACACGCTACTTGAAAAGCTGGTAGTATCAAGTACCATAGGAATGTTTAAGAGGATTACATTGACAGAAATATTTGCAAAGTTTTTGAGGGAGAAAGGGGGGGGGGGAAGGAACCTGATGTTTGGTGCCAAAATTGAGCGGCCCTTTGGAAACTTCAAAAGGCTATTAAATCCTCCTGTTTAAATGTTTAAGAAAGAACTGCAGATGCTGGAAAAATTGAAGTTAGACAAAAATGCTGGCGAAACTCAGCGTGTGAGGCAGCATCTATGGAGCAAAGGCAGAGGTGACGTTTCGGGTCGTGACCTTCTTCAGACTGTGTTTTCTGAACAAAATTGCACAGAAGTGTCTATCCATTGACTGAGAAGCCAGAGTAAAAATTGTCCATCGCGGTGTGTTGAGATGCTCGGTTACGGGGTATTAATTGTTTCCCAATTCTCTGTGTTCTTTATAGTGTACAGAAAGGCAAATCTCTCCAGTGTCTTCACCAAACTCATCGCCTATTGCACAACGCCGAAAGGCTGCTCCAGATCTGCTGCAGATTCAGCACCTCAATCTACCCCCCGTGCCACCTCGGCTGGACCTCATTCAGAAAGGAGTGGTCCGATCACCGTGTGCCAGCCCCACTGGGTCACCAAAGGTACCTGATCTAAACAATGCTATGCTGCTAGTAATCAGTTCTGTCAGATGGAGCTCACGGGTGTGGTTCACAACCCTACTTGCTCTCATAGAAATCTTTGAATTTTAATTATGTATTGGGAGTTAGAAGATTAGTTAACAAATAATGCATACAGTGTTTTGTTGAAATTATTTATTCCCACTTTTACGGGAGTTATTTGTTCCATTCTTGGGGATGTGGTAAAACTGGTCAGGGGAAGGTTCCAGTCTGAATACTTTGAGTGAAACACCAAGCTTATTCATAAAAGGGAATTATTCTGCAAACATGTATTTTTTACATAAAATAAAGTACATGATTAATTGCCCTAGGAATTAGCTTTAAATTAATTGCTGCTTGTTTACTCTAAATTCACATATACATAATATTGTCCTTAATTTTGTTTTTAAATCAGTCTTCTCCATGCATGGCTCGAAAGCAGGACAAGCCTCTGCCAGCACCACCACCACCCCTCAGAGAACCCCCTCTTCCGCCTGAGCGACCACCTCCCATCCCACCAGAGAGCAGAGGAGCACGTTCGCTACATCACGCTGATGTTGCTCCTCCATGGGACCAGCACACCATGCACGAAGCGTGGTGTCCCAGGGACGCCCATGGTTCCAGCACGTCCGCAGACTGCAGGTCTGGATGTGACCGATCTCCAAAATCTGGCCACACACCACCTGTTAACGTGAACACCAGATCCAGCTGGCTACTCCCCGAGCCAAGTTTCCCACGTAAACCTGGCAGGCGCCAAGATGTAACATACGATAGCACAAAGGTAAGATAGAAAATTGAATTATTTTTATTCAGTGATAGCGTTCCTCAATTTTTGGTTGATTTATGGAAAGTTTAAACTAGATATAACATTGGTGTCAATTGTACTTCTCAACAAGATATGACTCTTAGTATAGTAACAAGGAACTGCAAATGCTGGTATATCAAAGAACGTCACAAACTGCTGGAGTAACTCAGGCAGCATCTCTGGAGGACATAGATAGGTGCTGTTATGGGTCGAGACATATTACGGCCTATATAACCAACGGTATGAATATTGATTTCTCCAATTTTAGGTAATTGTCCAAGTTGTTGAAATCATGGCTTTGGGAAGGGCAGTGAATATTGCAGATGATACACTTCTCAGCCCCCGTGTGCTGATGATGTAGAACGTTTATACTGATGCGGGCATGACAAACAGGCCAGCTACATTGTCAAAATGTCTGAAGAAGGATCCTGACCAAAACGATCACCTAACCATGTTATCCCGAGATGCTGCATGACCCACTGAGTTACTCCAGAATTTTGTCTTTCTCGGGCTATATTGTCCTTGGATGCAGGGGCATACGAATGTCATCGAGCATGATTTGCAAAAGGCAAATAAGCAGGTACACTCAGTCATTAGGAAACCAAAAAATGTTTATTGCTCAGGACATCGAATACAAAGTAGGAAGATTATGTGGTGTAGAAACGGGGAACTGCAGATGCTGGTTGATGAGTGTATTTGAAGAATTATGTACTATATTAGTCACCTTATTTATGGAAGGATGTTAATATGTTGAATGCAGTTTGGAGAAGAAATACTGGACTGATAGCTGGATCAGGCAGATTCCCTTGTGAAGAGGGATTGGACAGACTAGGCTGATATTTACTAGAATTTGGAAGAATTGGAGAACTTGATGTGGATATGGGAGGCAAGATCAATAAGTTGATGGAAATCACCAAGACTGGCAGAGTTGTTGATATTGTGGAATGTTGTCCTCGGCTGCAGAGAGATTCCAGTGTGAAAAATGGCAGAGCCGTGGAGTGTGAAAGCAACCCTTCGGCCCACTTGTCCATGCTGACCAAGTTGGCACATTGGGTCAGTCCATTTGCCTTAATTTGGCTTGTGTTCCTCTCGACAGATGGAGTTTAATCCAGGCAAGTGTGAAGTGAGAGCGATGGTGGCAGAGCCGCTGACAGCAGTCAAGTGTTTAGATGAGCACTTGAATTGCTTGGGCACAAAGGGTAATGGGCCAAGTGCTGGGTGATGGTGTTAAAGCACAGGGGTGCCCACTGGGTGTCATGGGTGAGTTGGGCTAAATGGTCTGTTTACAAGCTGTATGATTTTATGCAACTGTACATAAACCACTGTTATTGACAACGCTGTTTAATTTGGGACTTTCTTGTAAACAGCTTTCGAGGGAGTGTGATCCCTCCATACAGAGCATGTTTTTCATGGATAGATGCGCACAACATTACAAGTTGTGTGTCATTTACCAACTTGCCACGTATGGTGTTCCTTGGGTGCCTTTTCTCAACTGGAACTTCAACCTGGCGCAGTGAGCAGGTCTAGGAGAACTGATTGTCAACTGGCCATCAGCAGAAAGGCATTCCATTTCCCAAACTCTCTAGCCATCGGGATGGCAGAATGGACTCCTGGTGAGAATCCCAGTGGGCATAAGTGATAGGAACAGAATGAGGCCATTTGGCACATCAAGTCTACTCCGCCAATTAATCATGGCTGATCTATCTCTCCATCTCAACCTCATTCTCTTGCGTTCTCCCCATAACCCCTGACACCCATACTAAACAAAGATCTATCTATCTCAGCCGGAAAAAAAAAATCCATTGACTTGGCCTCCACAGCTGTGGCACAGATTCCACAAATTCAACACCTTCTGACTAAAAAAAAAATCCCTCCTTATTTCCTTCCTAGAGGAATGTCCTTTTATCCTGAGGCTGTCACTTCTAGTCCTAGACTCTCCCACTAGTGGAGCCATCCTCTCCACATTCAATCTATCCAGGCCTTTCACTATTCGGTAAGTTTCAATGAGATTACCCTCATCCTTCTAAACTCCAGTGAGTAGAGGCCCAGTGCCGTCAAATTCATATCATATGTTAACCCATGTCCATCTCCAAAGTGCTTCCTCAATCGACCTCCCATCAACAATGTGTGGGACATCATAGAGTACCGAGCGTTCTGGTCCAGCGGTGGGTTAGCACTGAATTTCTGGTCATATCTTAGAATCTACTGTGAATTCTAGTTTAATCATTACAGATTGACTGGAGCCCTCCATCTCTAATAACCAGATATTATATCTCAAGTTGGTGGAATTATTTTAGTTTTCATTTGCTTTGCTTTCTGTTCCTAATACCGTCTCTATCTGACAACCAAAGTAAAATTCTGATTTAAGTGACCTGCCTTAATTGTGTGGGAATCTGATGGAATAATCACAAAGTCACTGGCGCAATCACATATCTTTGCAGAACTTAATAAAAATCCTCAATTGTAGCTGCCCTTTCACAATTAAACGTTCACGTGTGTTTTTCAGTTAGGTTCTCTCTTTCTTTCTTTCTACAAATTGAGTTTCTGCAATGCAAGCATTTGTTTGGTCTGGCAGTCCAACTGCCGTCAAGGCTTGTGCACATGCTGATGTAACAATCTATTCATGGAAATCCACTTAAGAGAATATATAATTGACTATGATTACCCAGTGAGCAGTGACTTTCTTGTCTTAACGTTTTGCATCATGCAATATATCGTCCAAAGCATGAATGATCAAAGCCAACTGATTACAAAATAAACTGGCAATATTTATTTCTAATGTACCCATGCGGGGTAGGGTTTTATATAGGAAGTTTCATAATTGCAATGTGATTCTGAAATGTGCACTGAGCAATGTTGCCACAAATTACATTTTTCTAACTTATTTCCAGCACAAAATCAGAAGTCGGGCCCCATGTAAGCAATTGATGATGTTTATAGTAAACGATTGAATATGTTTCTTTATAGTGTTACAAAAATTAACCAATGAACCCCAAAACTAATAAATGCCACCCCTTCCCTGAGCTAAGTGAGAAACCTCCATTTGTTTTAATGGGTGTAATTTTCCTGCTTACTTGGTGCGTCATTGTGGGAGGAGGGGGGGTAGCTCGAAGGTGCAAAAGGGAAGAATCAAACTAAAACGGTGGCTTGAACGGCCCTCTGATGGAAAGATGGACTTGTGGTAAATGGATTGCGTTTAAAACACTCAAAGATGTCTGCGTGTGTTGTGGGTGGCGGGGCTGGTTGCCTGACAGCAGTGTTGCTCACCTGGTTCTCTCTCTCCCCTCTCTCTCTCCCTCTTTCCCCCCCCCCCCCTCGTTTCAGATAAAATGGAAATGCTTGTGGTGGAAGTGTGCAGTAGACTTTTCAAATATCACGTGTAGACAGGTTTTGCACAGAATCCAACATGCTCACTCCTGAAGATTGACACAAAAAGCTGGAGTAACTCAGCGGGTCAAATAGCATCTCTGGATTAAAGGAATAGAAGACGTTTCAACCCAAAATTTCACCTAGTCCTTTTCTCCAGAGGTGCTGTCTGATCCGCTGAGTTACTCCAGCTTTTTGCGTCTACCTTCGGTTTAAACCAGCATCTGCATTTCCTTCCTGCGCATGCTCACTCCTGATGTGTGCACGGCACTGTTAGCACTGTGACAGGCTGTGGACTGCTGACATGGATCTATATTTAACTTCTGTAATAAATTCCTCAGCCCAAAAATCCAGTTTGATATATGACTACTGTGGGTGGGATGTATAACTGACTCACTTTGTTTGTTTTAATTTTGGTTTTACTGAGTACTTTAGTGAATTACCATGCCAGACAGCTATATTTAGGCTCTTTGATTATAATTTCCTGCTTTTAGTTTTTTTTGTTTTAATCGTATTTTTGAAGCCTTAGATAAACCAAAATGGGTTACTAAAAATTGTTATATTAACCCCTGTAGTAAAGAATGTTCTTGCATATTGCTGCTAATGTGTTTACTGCTGCAAACATTAATGCTACTAGAATAGGAAACAAATTGTAGACGGTTCCTTATTTTTCTCTCTCAAATCCTTCCGTAGGTCATTAAGCATGGATATCATATTTCAAGAGAGCAGGTCTCTGTTGCAGTGTTTCCTGGCTTAAATTTTCAACTAGTGCTCTCTGTACAGTCTTGGGCATGACACCCAATATTTTGGATTGGTCTTCTTGGTAGAAAATACTTAAAAGCATCCCAATAATATTTTCTAATTAACAGGCTTTCGGGATGAAGGAAACTCCCACAATCGTAAGAAGGAATGAGGCAAACTAATGGGGCCAAGGGTTAATTAGTCCACTGTACCTGATGGCCTACATCCCTCTGGTCTTAAAGATAGTTGCTGCTAAGATGTGGATGCATAAGTTGTGACCCAGAAAAGGAATAGAGGTGGCACTGGAAAACTGCAAGTGTAACACTGCTGTTCAGGGAAGGTGATTTGGGGGGCCGTGGGGGGAGGGGGCAGTGTGATAGAAAGTGGAAACTATAGGATCTTTGAAGGTGGGGAAAAAAACCAGGGTGAGTATAGGAGATAACTTTAGAACGTTAGTACTGTAAACCCTTGTTGGAAAAGGAAACCTAGTGGGGGAGTGGGGGGAATGGTGTCCGTTATACCAAAGTAAGGTATTATCATTGTATATAGTTGAAATAAAGAACTGTAGATGATGGTTAATACACAAAAGGACACAAATTGTTGAAGTAACTCAATGGTCTGGCAGCATTTCTGAAGAACATGGATGGGTGAGGTCGGGGCACTTCTTCCGACAAATTCAGTCTGTTGACGCGGCTGTTGTTGCTGCTCGCGTTGTAGCCCCTGGCTGGCTGCACTTTTCTTCATGCTGCTGCCAATGACAAGACGCTCTCTTTCACCGTGAGGCTTCCTGTCCTTTCACCAGCTGCTGTTTTTTTTCCTTCTTTGTCCGCTCCCCACTCCACCGCCGGCTCCCCCTAATGTTCCCCTGCAGTCGGTGACATCTTCAAAGATGGAGTATGTCGGTACCTCCGGAGGAGGAGGTAGCTGCAGTGGAAGGTGAGGGGACAGAGCGATGAGGAGGGGGGGAGGAGGTGGAGCAGAAAAAGCGATGGCCGACAGAAAGAAGCAGCAGCAGCTGCTAAGAAGGAGGGAGTCCCATGGCGATCGAGCACATCCTGTCGGGGGAAGCGACCCAAGCTCTGTCCCCAGGGGCCACAATATGAGCTACAACAGCAGCCGTGCGGTGGGAAAAGGAGTCGCGGGTGCCCTTTGCAAGCCCGGGGTGGCCTTGGAACCAAGGGCCGAAAGCAGAGGGGAGGCGGTGCAAACTGGGGGTGGGTCAGCAGGGTAGTCCGCTATAACCGATATCTGTTATAAAGGCGTGTGGTAAAACCAGTTTTTACTGTATTTGCAATTGCAGAGGCATTTAATAATGTGCCATTTGAAACATTGCACAAGAGATGGGTTGGGGTAATTATAGCAATATGGACAAGGGACTTGTAGGATCTACTGAATCCCACGACAGAATGCAAAGAACAAATGACACTTAGCTGAGCCAGACACCTTGTGCAGGGTTTTACACAAAGTGCTGGAGAAACTCAGCGGGTGCAGCAGCATCTATGGAGTGAAGGAGCAACGTTTCAGGCCGAAACCCTTCTTCAGACTGGTTTCGGCCCGAAACGTTGCCTATCTTCTTCGCTCCATAGATGCTACTGTACCCGCTGAGTTTCTCCAGCATTTTGTGTAAACCCTCGGTTTTCCAGCATCTGCAGTTCCTTCTTTAACACCTTGTGCAGGGCTCTCACTTTTTTTTGCGCTGTTCGCAGCTTTTTAGGTTGCTAAATGACAGTTTAGGTGGTCATTTAAGTCGCGTGTGATAATGTGCTCGGATGGAGTGCGTAGTTACCAGTCCGAATTATGCTCAATAAAGCATTCGCATATTATTTCTGCTTCAAATAAAGTCACAAACTAAACATATTCACCAATCAAGACATGATATATACCACAATGACATGCAGCAAAATTATAATACAGTATCTCAACTCTTTTTACGTTACAATGAACGCAATTTCTATTATTTCTTTCCACTTCCAAACAAAAATGTGGTTGGCTTATTCAGCGTATGATCAACCTCGGTGAGACCAAGCGCAGGCTTGGCGATCGCTTCGCACAACACCTCCACTTTGTTCGCAATAACCAACCAGATCTCCCGGTCGCTCAGCACTTCAGCTCCCCCTCCCATTCCGAATCCGGCCTTTCTATCCTGGGCCTCCTCCATGGTCAGAGTGAGGCCCACCGCAAATTCCCAACTCTCCCACAGCGTACTGTCCCGCTCCACTGCCCCCCCGACATCAGTCTGAAGAAGGGTCTCGACCCGAAACGTTGCCTATTTCCTTCGCTCCATAGATGCTGCCTCACCCGCTGATTTTCTCCAGCTTTTTTGTCTACCAGCCATTCACACAAGTTCTGTTATTCCACTTTCCTCACCCACTCCCTACACATTAGAGGCAATTACAGAGACAAGTTAACCTACAAAGCCAATGCGTCTTTGGGTTGTGGGAGGAAACCCACACGCTTGCAGGGAGAATGTGCAAATTCAACACAGACAGTGCCCGAGGACAGGATCGAACACAGATGTTTGGCGTGTGAGGCAGCAAGTCTACCAGCCGTGCCACTATATTTTGTTTTCCAACACACAAAAAATATACGTTGATAACTTTGGTTACTAAAATAAATAAACTATCCATTTTCATCTTAAATCGCTAACGCTATGTCCCCCTTTACAGCTACTGTATGTTTTAATTCAGTTCACGACTATGGGGCAAGTACATTGGCCATAAAGTTGCTGCCTGAAAGTGCCAGAGACCCGGAATTGATCCTGAATATGGGTGCTGTCTTTATGGTTTGCTCCTTTTCCCTTTGATCGCATGGGTTTTCTCTGGATGCTCTTGCTTCCTTCCACATTCCAAAGGTGTGCTGGAACCTTTTTCAGACCCAACCCAAAATGTAATATTTTCTTGTCCAGAGATTCTGTCTGACCTGTTGAGTTATTCCAGTTTTTTGTGTCTATCTTCAGTTTAAACCAGCATCTGCAGTTCCTTCCTACACACACGATACTATACGATAGAACTTAATTAATTCCAGGAGAGAAATTGTGTGTGTGTGTATATAAATATATATACACGAATATATAGTTATATATTCATATATAAATATGCACTGTTTTCTCATTTATAACATTGTTTACAGAGTACTATGTTTACATCTTCTGTTGTGCTGCTGCAAGCAAGGATTGTTCTAACTGGGGCGTGAGAGAATAAAACAATCTTGACTCGTCGCTAATGTGTGGGATAGAACTAGTGTACGGGTGATCAGTGGTCAGCATGGACTTAGTGGGCTGAAGGGCCTGTTTCCGCGCTGTATCTTTAAATTAAACTAAAAACACTAAAACCAGAGGAAATCTAAAGAAGGGTCTCTACCTGAAACGTCACCCAATTTCCTCTATCCAGAGATGCTGGCTGCTCCACGGAGTTCCCCCGCACAATTAAAGCATGGAATAGTCTTCACCCTACCATAGTTACCCAACCAGACACTACTATATTTAATGCAGCTCTTTTTTCCCCAAGAACCCTTTTTTGCATAAGTCTACCTCCACCACCTCCAGTTTAAATTCCATTGGGAATATTTTTGGAGGACCAGGAAACCAAGAAGCAAGAGTTACTCCAGTGAGTTACTCCAGCTCCAGGGAGTGATTCTGCGTTGGGTTTCAGCGGTCGCGGCGAGGCGGCCAGATCTCTCACAATGCAAAGGGAGGGAGAAAATGCCCGGCGGCGACCAGTTGCCGTGGCAGTGTGCAGGGCAGCCGAGGATGTGCTGGCCATGGCAGTGCACATGTGCAAGGTGGCCGGCCCTGCCGGCGGATGAGGAGCGGCCGGAGAGCGGTGACCAGGCGGCCTGGACGTGGATGGCGAGCAGAGATGGAGAGTGACAGAAAGAGATAGAGAGGGGGGCCAAACCGGGCAAAATGACATTGTTTTTAGGTTGCCCGGCGGGATTTTAGATGGCCATTGGCAACCGGGCAACCGTTAATTTTCGCGCTCAGCTTGTGTCACATTGATTCCAGTAGCCCCTTTACCTACATTCTCACCAGTCATAACCCGTGTGCAGATAAGGCACGTTATTGAGCTCTTGTGGCTGGACCTCCTCGTGAGGCTGCTGGCGAGTGGCCAGCAGTGACGGGCTGTATGCAAAACCAACGTGGGCGTGAAGGCTCCACAGCTCCCCCCTCAGCCACGAAATCATACAATGTGGCGACTGCCTGCCTTGTCCTGCCCCGTACCGGTGGCGGGTTGATCTTGTTTGGTACTGCAGTGTGGGAGGTCTTTGACAGGGAGTGTTGGTGTCTTGTGACTTTGCCGGTTCAGTGGGTGAGGCAGTCGGTTAGTTCTCGACGTATGCTGGCTTTAACTGGTCGACGGATACGGTGTCAGTTTTTCTGTTCCAATAGATCACAAAACCTTTGGGTAGGTTTTGATGACTTGGTGCGGGCAATCGTATGCTTGCTGAAGAGGTCGGCGGACGTCATCGTGTTGAACAAAAACGTGTGCAACGTTCGAGGTCAGCAGGCACGTAGACCATTGCAGATGTTTGCCGTGTCAGTGTTGGCCTGAGTAGCTGCATAGTTCGCCGTAATCAATCGACATACCTGCTTGGATCTGTCTGTGGGGATTGGTTCGACAAATTCGCCGGGCAGCTTCAGAGTTGTGCCATAAACCATTTCCGCCGACGAACATCCTAGGTCTGCTTTCACCGCCATACGAATGCCAAGCAGAACCAGAGGCAACCGCTCGCTCCAGTTTGACGTGTCTCCTCCGGCTACCAGAGCGGCTTTCAACTGGAACTGTTCAATCAGGCAATTCACTTGTGGATGATATGCAGTCGTTCGAATCCGGTTTGTACTTAAGAGGTCGATTAGTGTTTGAAACAGCGCAGAGTCGAATTGTGGTCCTCGGTCTGTTGTAATCGTACTTGGGACCCCAAAGGCCGAAATCCAACGGTCAACAAAAGTGTGGGCTATTGTTACCACTGAAATGTTGATGACTGGGGTGGCATCTTGCCATCTTGTGAAACGGTCTCCACAAGTGAGCAGATGTGTGTAGTTTCTTGATGGTGGGAGTGGGCCAACCAAGTCCAAGTGCACGTGCTCAAAATGGGTGTTTGGTACAGGAAACTCACCGAAAGGTGTCCATGTGTGCCTGGAGATCTTGAATTGTTGACACGGTAGACAAGTCTTCGCCCATAATCCAACGTCATTCTTGATGAAAGGCCAGATGAAACTTTCGGAGAATAGACTTATCGGAGCCTTCTTGCCTGGATGTGGTAAGTTGTGCAGCGCGCTGAAAACTTTCTCGACGTATCGTCCTCGGCACAAACAGCCTTGTTTTGCCAGTGGAAGTGTCATATGATCGTTTCACCGATAGGTTCATCTTTCAATTTTAGGGCTGTATGGTAATGGATAAGATCGGGATCAGTATGCTGCGAGCGAGCCGTGGCATAAAGATCGATGAGTGTCGCCACGTTCAGAGCATCCACCTCCAGTCTTGTCAGGGCGTCGGCAACCGGATTTGCTTTTCCCTGAATGTGCCTGACGTCACTGGAGAATTGCGGAACAAAGTCCAAGTGGCGGATTTTCTGTGTGAATAGTTCCCCACACTTGTACGAGTAGTGTATGAGCGGTTGGTGATCCGTATAAATAGTGAAGGGATGGCCTTTCAACAGATGGCGGAAATGCTTGACGGCGAGGTTCATAGCCAAAAGCTTTTGCCCGGACGTACTGTACCTCACCTGAGTGGGTGTGAAGGCGCCTCAGTTGTGGGATCAATTTCAATTTTTTTTTAATCAATTTATCAATCAATTTATTCATCACATACACAAAGTGCAGTGAAATGAATTTTGCCAGCAGCCGTATAATCAAAAAAGAACAGAATGTGGCTTAGGAATGTTATCGGCCGCGGACCGGCGGTCGGAGCTCCTCTCCAACGTGAGGTCCCAGGCTCCGGACGTTGCATCCGCGGCTAGAAGCTCCGCAGACCGCGGCTTCAGGCTGTAACAGTCCGCGCGCCAGCGATCGGAGCACTCCCTTCTGGCGACTCCGGGAAGGACTCGCCTGCTCCGTGATGAAAAGTCCACGCAGCGCCCGCTGCTGAAACTCCGGGCCCGACTCCAGGAAAGGCCGCACAAATCCACGGTGTTAGGCCGCGAGGGATGCGACATGGAAAAAGTCGCCTCTCTGTCGAGGATCTGCAGAATCCCACGACAGAAAGCAAAGAACAAACAACACTTAGCTGAGACAGACTCCTTGTTACGTTTATTCCAGAAGCCCCTTTTACCTACATTCTCACCAATCATGATCCTTGTGCAGATAAGGCCAGTTAGTGTGTCTGACCTTGGAGTTGTTTTTGAGCTCTCGTGGCTGCACCTTCTCGTGAGGCTGCTGGTGAGTTGCCAGCGGTGACGGGCTGTATGCAAAGCCAACATATAACATATAACCATATAACAATTACAGCACGGAAACAGGCCCTCTCGGCCCTTCCAGTCCGTGCCGACCATTTGTTTTCCCCTAGTCTCATCTACCTGCACTCAGACCATACCCCTCCATTCCCTTCACGTCCATATACCTATCCACTTTACTCTTAAATGTTAAAATCGATCCTGCCTCCACCACTTCTGCTGGAAGCTCATTCCACACAGCCACCACCCTCTGAGTAAAGAAGTTCCCCCTCACGTTACCCCAAAACTTCTGTCCCTTAATTCTCATGTCATGCCCTCTTGTTTGAATCTTCCCTACCCTCAATGGGAAAAAACGTATCCACGTCAACTCTGTCTATCCCTTTCATCATTTTAAAGACCTCAATCAAGTCCCCCCTTAACCTTCTGCGCTCCAAAGAATAAAGACCTAACTTGTTCAACCTTTCTCTGTAACATAGTTGCTGGAACCCTGGCAACATTCTAGTAAATCTCCTCTGTACTCTCTCTATTTTGTTGACATCCTTCCTATAACTAGGCGACCAAAATTGTACACCATACTCCAGAATTGGTCTTACCAATGCCCTTGTACAATTTTAACATTACTTCCCAACTCCTATATCCAATGCTCTGATTTATAAAGGCCAGCACACCAAAGGCTTTCTTTACCACCCTATCTACATGCGATTCCACCTTCAGGGAACTATGCACAGTTATTCCTAGATCCCTCTGTTCCACAGCATTCTCAATTCCCTACCATTTACCATGTACGTCCTATTTTGATTTGTCCTGCCAAGATGTAGCACTTCACACTTAACAGCATTAAACTCCATCTGCCATCTGTCAGCCCACTTTTCCAAATGGCCCAAATCTCTCTGTAGACTTTGAAAATCTACTTCATTATCCACAACACCACCTATCGTAGTATCATCTGCATACTTACTTATCCAATTTTCCACCCCATCATCCAGATCATTGATGTACATGACAAACAACAGTGGACCCAACACAGATCCCTGAGGCACCCCACTGGTCACCGGCTTCCAACCTGACAAACAGCCATCCACCATTACTCTCTGACATCTCCCATTCAGCCACTGTTGAATCCATCTTGCTACTCTGCCATTAACACCCAAAGATTGAACCTTCTTAACCAACCTTCCATGGGGAACCTTGTCAAAGGCCTTACTGAAATCCATGGGTGGATTTGGGTGTGAAGGCGCCACAAACTCACAGAAACAGGTTGGGATAAACGGGTCACATTCATATTGCCATCGGTAACTAATGGAGTGCCATGGAGATCAATGCAGGGCCTTCACAGTGGATGAAGATGGAGTGATGGGTAAATCAGTTGGTTTGGAGGCGAACAAAGTGACTTCAAAGCCACATTGGTCAGTTGTGAGCCATCAGGAAGTGGGGCGATGGGCGATGTCAGGTTATTCACTTTGGAAGAAGAAGCCAATTAATAATGAGGTGGAGTGAGTGCAATCTATTAGTAGCCACAGGATCTGGAGTACAACGCACGAAGGTAGTCAGCAATGAATTTGAAAGATGACAAGACTTCTGAGCATTATTGTCAGGATACGGAGTATAAAAGTTAAGAGGTTTGATGCAGCTTTGTAAGGAGCTGGTGATTCCACACCTGTAGCACGTGGGTTTGGCTCTGTGTTCGGAGAATGATATACAGTGCCACTCCAAAAATGAATGGGGATCCTTCTCTCTCCGTTCTTACACGCTCTGTCCACATGGGGGTGGTGGTAATGCAGTGCATCTGGTCATTCAGACTCAACCTGCTTATGAACAGTCGATTCTGGCAGAAGACTGAACTAAGACCACACCACCCCCTCATCTAATCATAGCCACCAAACAGGCCGTTGTAATCGGTACATTAACAGCCTTCACTCCATTTGCACTTCAGATCAATAGAGAAACTGGAAATTATGTTCTATGTTCTACTTAATGAGGGTCAATTTAAATTTCACTGACAAGATTGCTACTGGAATATTGGTCTTTAATTCTCAGACTGGAATAAAATTATATTAGTCTTATAAAGCTAGGAAAGATCATGTCAATAGTACTGTGAGGATTTGTGGCACCATACCTTGTGCACAGACATTGTGGGCCGAAGGCCTTGCTCCCATGCTGTGCTGTACGGATCTATGATCTAAACATCATTGGCCTTGCAGTGAATGCAAAATAGTAGTTGTGCTCTATGAAATTTAAGAAGTCTGGAGATGATAAATAACCTTTTAAAGATTATTGAGGGAAATGGATGACGTGGCTAGAGGAAGAGGGTCTGAGGCCAAAGGCTAGGACATAAGCAGGGTAGCCAATTTATTCATGTCTGCAAGCAAAATGTGGTAGACGCTCCAATGCTCTCTTCTACAAATGGCGATTGATGCTCGCTAATCCTGTTAACTTGCCTTTGATATTTTTGGATAACAAATCTAATTGTAAAGACAGCCAATGTAAAATTGGGTCATGGATTAGCAATGGTCTCTGCATGCAGGAGCAGGCTTGTCGGGCTAAATTACCTGCGGTCCTGTGGCCTTGGATATTAATTGCTGGAGAAGTCGAACTGTAATGTGTAGTTATTTTAATGGTATGTAGTGTAGATTTTCAGAAATAAGCAGTAACACTTGCTTTATTTTGTAGGCAATCACTAACGGACTTCTGCGTACTGACGAATATGACGTCCCACCCCCTCGGCAGTCTCCGCCTCCACCAACACTGGTAGCGTTTCCCAACAGCACAAAGTAAGTCATCCCTCATCCTACCCTGCTCCATCAAGCACACTCTGACCAAGAATTGTGATGCCTTTCCATCTCTTGTTAATGACTATTATGCATGAAGAGAGTAGTAGAACTCAGCATGTGGTGTTTATTATCTTCCTCTGATGCAGTCCCACGGGATCATGGATGACATGTTTCCACTCCGGTTGTGTGAAGCCTGCAGTGGCTGATGATGCCAGTGTGGGAATCCCAAAGGCAGGAGCTGCCTTGTGGCGGCAGCTGGTTTGTAAGCTGGAGTGTACTCCTTCCACCGTTGCCATGGGCCTCTGTGCTCCTGTTGCACGCACTTTCAGCCACCTATCCCAGGGAATAGGATCAAGGAACTGTCTTGCAGCATCCTTGAGTCAAACACAAAGTGCTGGAGTAACTCAGCAGGTCTGGCAGCATCCCTGGAGGACATGGATAGGCGGTGTTTCAGGTTGGGAACCTTCTTCAGACGGGAATTCCTGGGAATCAACGGGGCTGTCACTTTTTGACAACCTCTTCCTGTGTCTCCTGGTGATTTCTTGGAATGGAATGTCCAGTACTGGCAGTAACACTGAAGGTCTGTCCACGAACAAGTAGGGGCTCACAGCTTTAGTTTTACATACCGGGGGTCTGTAACACAGTAGTTGGGTCTCGGGCCAACGCACGGGGACCTGGGTTGCTGATCCCAGGGGCATTGGTTGAAATCCCAGCGTGCCAGCTGATCTGAATTTATATTCAAGTCATTTAATAATCTGGACTTTTAGAAAGGTCAGTGCTAGCAGTTTGCTGTAAAAAGCACATTTGAATCCTTACTGTCTTCCATCCATATCTGGTCTGGCCTATCTTTGGTTCCCCTTTAGTGGATAATTTTTAAATGCTGTGTCAGTAATCGCGGGAGGGCAATGAGTGCTAGTATTGTAGCAATTTTCACACCAAACAAATTTTTTTTTGGCATTTCCATCCAAATATTGTGTGCTGGGATATTATTTAATAATAACAAAAAGTAGTGACCAGTTTAATAATTTTTCTGCTGAATTAATTCCTTGTTAGCTGTACAATGTGGATACACAG
Organism: Okamejei kenojei; assembly: GCA_035221665.1. Lineage (NCBI taxonomy): Eukaryota > Metazoa > Chordata > Chondrichthyes > Rajiformes > Rajidae > Okamejei > Okamejei kenojei. The sequence goes on from CM069142.1 coordinate 7,867,533, forward strand.
GGTGCTTTGTTTGTAGATAAAGAGTTGCCGGAACACGTATTGTTCCTTGCTGTTGGTGTCTTTGGCGGATCATCATCCTCTAAACCAGCGTTTCTGGAACGCTAGGGTTCCGCGAGAGGTCACCAGGGGTTCCGAGACACATACGGATAAATAGGCTAATCATATGTAAATGCATTTTTGAGTCATTTTTGTGTTTAATTTCATATTCGTAATTTTATTATACACGTATGACATATTTAGCGACGTCTGTTTAGCATATTTAGCAACGTCTATACGGTGCCAGTGTGAACCGGCCTTTAGTGGTCAGTAGACAGGAGCTGTATATGGCGGATTTGTGTATCATCAAGTGACTCCCTCGAGTACAGGCGCATGCACGGTCTCCATCAGCCTGTCTGTGCTTTCTGGCGTGCAGGTACAGTCCCTCATTCACCCACATTATTTAGTAATTTTTACCCGTCATTTAGGTCTCTCTCTCCCCCACCCCCTCCCCCTCCCCTAGTGACCTATGTTTGCCGTATGAACTTTATGAAAGATTAATAAAGATATATAATCATTTTTATGTAGGGATTTCCTGAGACATGAAAATTATTTCAAGGATTCCACAAGGGTGAAAAGGTTGAGAAACACTGCTTTAAGCTGTTTCAAGACCGGAACGCCTGATTTAATTAATACATTTTTTTAAACTTTAGTAATTGTTTGTAATATCAAAAGCTTTAAATATTTTAAAATCTTATTTTTTACTTATTAGAAGTGCCAGTATGGTGTATTGGCAGTACCGACACAAAAACAGCACTGAATAGATATATATACCAGTAAATATGACGTTAATAATCCATTTTGTATTGACCATGCAAGGAGTGAGGCATGATTGATTAACTTGGTTTTGCGCTGGTCTTGAGAGCAGATTAACAAGCTATAATTCTTCGATAGGATTTGGTCTCCTTTTCTATAGAGTACATACCTGATCAATTTTCCACATTGATAAATCTTGTGATATAGCTTCACAAAAAAAAAATCACGTGATAAGGCCATTATCAAAGACCATGACTTTGTTTTTCAGTTTGCAAGAAAACAGAGCAGGACTAAGTGAGGCACAAAAGAGAGAGACTGAGTTTGCAGCATTTTTCACATACAACATATGCAAGAAATATCTGCCATCATTCTGCAGAATCTATGAGAAAAGCAGATATAAATCCTTTTAATAATCCAGTCATTTTTTGCTTTTGTTTCCCCTCTCGCATCCAGTTTGGCAAATTCCTATTGAGGAAGCAGGCGGATAGAAAACTTGTTGCAGGGCTCTGCTGCTAATATATGCCAACAAAATGGATGGAGATAGCTAGAGATGGCTTCTCCTTGGAACATTCCTCCTCCTCCTCCTTTCCGCCCCCCCCAGCCCAAGGTCACAGTCCAGGGGTACACAAAGTGGAGGAGTTGCTTGTTCCTGAGAGCTCTGACACACTGCTGCACTGAGTTAATGTTTAACAATAGACTGAGCTATTCTGCAGTTGCTGTTGTGTGTATGCCTCGTGGTCAGATGTGAATCTGACCTGCTTGTGGAATGAAAACCCATCTGCTCCACCATGGTTGTGCTGTGGATTAGGGGGTGAAACGTATCAATATCATATATCTTATTACATGCTTTTAACAGCAATGGTTCCTTTTAAAATGACACAATTGGGACTGTTGTCATTGTAGTGGCAATGTTACTACCCAGCTCCACTTCAGTGACATCCTGTCCATTGTGGTTTCAGTCACATGAGTGCAGGGAAAATATATGAAATTTAAGGCTGAATAATGTCTCTGCAGTGAAGTGTTTTATTTATGTTTGTTTTCCTTTTGTAGATATCCCCATTCATTCACAAGTTTACAGACAGCCTCTGAAAAAGCCAGAGCGTTTACTGAGGACAGTGACGATGAATACAAGATTCCTTCCTCATACCCTTTGTCCATATCTACACAACCCCCTCACTTGCAGACTGTGAAACCTCGCATATCAAGGTATTGTTACTCTGAGGCTCTGTCTTTATCACATCAGAGTGTTTGTGCAATTGCTGATTATCTCTGGCACAAAAATAAATTATAATTTCTCACTTCTTTAAGAAAAACTTTTGGGATTATATCAAAAGTGTATTTGGATGCCTGATTGCCTTAGTACTGATGGGAATATCAAAGATTGAGGGGCCAATGAAAATAGACACAAAGTGCTGGAGTAACTCAGTAGGATAGGCAGCATCTCTGGAGAGAAGGAATGGCATGGGTGATGTTTAAGGCCCTGTCCCACTTTCCTGAGTTACTCACGAATTCTCCCGAGTTTCCCCCTTGATTCAAACTCGGAGAATTACGGTAATAGCCAGCCGTAGGCTATTTTGTTTACTCGTGGACGTTTTTCAACATGTTGAAAAAAATGTCTCGACTTGCCTGATGCCCCGAGTACCTACGGCTGGCATTACGAGCCACTACGAAATATCTATGGCCTCCTACGGACATTCTCCGAGTTTGAAGCAAGGGGAAAACTCGGGAGAATTTGTGAGTAACTCGGGAAAGTGGGACAGGCCCTTTAGGGTCGAGACCCTTCTTCAGTCTTGACCTGAAACATCACCCATTCCTTCTCTCCAGAGATGTTGTCTGTCCCACTGAGTTACCCCAGCATTTTGTGTCCTCCTTCGGTGCAAACCAGCATCTGCAGTTACTTCCTACACACGATGGGTCAGTGAAGCTTTGGCGATATTGAGATTATTTACTTGGACAATTTACAAAAATGAGTAAAACCAAAAATTACAGGCACAGATTTTTAAACTCCAAGTATAAGAAGATTGTTTGTTACTAAATGATGCAGTTTCTATTATGTTTAATGGCAGGCAAGAGCTAGGCAGGAGGAAACGATTGTAGAGTTCAGCAAAAGAACAGAATCACATTGGTTGTGAGGATTACCACGTTAACATAATCTGCATCCAAGCTGCCACACAAGCAAAAATCAGTTGGGAGAAACAGTGGTGAATTTGAGAAAGGTATCCCAGCAAAGTTTCCCCAATCTCAGTGCAAGGAGGGAAGAGAGAAAATGGACATTGAAACAGGATGTTAAATCATTCCCACGAGATTCAAAAGTTTCAAAGGTCTATTATTGTCAAATGTACTAATTAAGGTACAGTGATATTCGAATTACCATATAGCCATACGAAAACAAAAGCAACAAGACACACAACGAAGGGTCTCGACCCGAAACGTCGCCTATCTCCTTCGCTCCTTAGATGCTGCTGCACCCGCTGAGTTTCTCCAGCTTTTTGTGTACTCAAGACACACAACTACTTAGCTTAACATAAACATCCACCACAGTGGATTCCTCACTGTGATGGAAGGCAAAAAAGTTCAACCTCTTTAATCTCCCGCGGTGGGGGCAGCCCAACCATCCGTCGGGGCGATCGAAACTCCCGCGTCGGGGCAGTCGAAGCTCCTGTGGCTTGGAGTTTCCGAAGTCGGTCTCTGACCAGATACCGCAAGCTCCTTGATGTTAAGTCCGCAAGCACCCACATTTGGCAAAAGGGATTGCGGACTCCACAATGTTAAAGTCCTGCAGGCGCCTCGCGGTGGAACTCTCAAAAGTCAGTCTCCAGCAAAGGCTGCCAACTCCTCGACGTTAGGCCGCAGTGCGGACAGAGATACGATACGGAAAAAAATTGTATCTCCGTCGAGGTAAGAGATAAGAAAGTTCCCCCCCCCCCCCCCCTCTCCAACCCCCCACATAAAACAAGCTAAAGAACACTAAAAACATTCATTTAACACATACTATTTCAACACAGAGAAGGAAGGGACAGGAAACTGTTGCTTGTAATAGACCAATATCTACTAATAAATCACTGGTCATTACCTGAACAGACACTTGCCAACCATGAGGACATAATCAAAACCTGTAGTTCCAAACATTTTTGAATGAAAGTTATGAAACAAAATGATGGCTGAGCATTTTAACCCATGATCGGGTAGTATTTCGGCATCAGATGTGGGAGAAATTTGACCCATCGGGTCTTTGCTAACTCTTCCAGCAACCCATAAATTTAATTCCCCCACCTATCAATTTGTATCATTTCTCTCACAAGTGTCTTAGCACCCCACATCTGTTCCTCCAGCCCCCCCCCGCCGGTTTCCCTGCCAGCCGCCCACACGGCCACGCTATATTTACAGCAGCTGGTGAACATGCCAGCCAGCATGGCTCTGGTATGTGGCAGCACCTGTGGGAAGGGAAGAATCCAGGAAGGAACCTGCAAACACCACACAGACTGCTTCAGACATCAGAATCAAAGCCAGGTCACTGGGTCTGTGAGACAGCTGTACTACCTGCAGTGTATCTAATCTAGTTTAGTGTAATTATCTGTTGGGCTGCATGGGTTGATTGCAGAAGCAGTAATTTATACCTGAGTGAGTATTGGGACCATTGTACCACGTGCAGAGCTGGTAGTACTTTGTTGACCAGACATTGTTTAGTTCGAGGAAGGCATCAGTGAAGAATATTCAAATGTTGCCTCGGTCTAAATGGCAATCTTTGCACAAACTGCTAAGCAGTGCACTGACGCTGTTGTTTGTGGAGCGGATTACAACATTAGGGTCAGGTTGGGTGATCAGGAAGTTGTCACGGGTCACATTTGGGACATATGTGTGTGCATCACTATCCAGTTTTATTCTGTTAAATCTTTCTAGGGTGTTTGAAAATGGACAATGTGCCAATGGAACTCACAATAGCACGTCTGAAGCAAAGAAGCCCAAAGCATTGGAAAAAGGTGAATACATTTAATTTTTCCGTTGCTATGTTAGAGTCGTAGAGTCATACAGTATGGAAATGGGCCCTTCGGCCCCACCTGTCCACTACGATCAACATGTCCCATCTATACTAATCTCACCTGCCTGCCCTTAGCCCATATCCCTCTAAGCCTATCCTATCCATGTACTTGTCCAAACTTCACTAATACGTTATGATAGTATCAGCCTCAACCAACTGTTATAGTACCTGCCTCAACTACTTCCTACGTCAGCTCGTTCCATATATTACCCCCACCCTGTGTTAAGAAATAAAATTACCCCTCGGGTTCCTATAAAATCTTTCCCCCCTCGCCTTAAACTTCTGTTCTCTGGTTCTCGATTCCCTACTCTGTGCAAAAGACGTGCATTTACCCAATCTATTTTCCTCATGATCTTGTAAATCTCTATAAGATCACCCCTCATTCTCTGCACTCCAAGGAATAATGTCCTAGTCTGTTGAAATTATTTGGAAAAGTGGAAAAGAATAACTAGGGCAAGCAAGAATAGTGACAGCAGTACATTAAAAAAACCCAAGTACAACATGCCATTTTGACGTCCTGAACATATGCTTATGTTTTAGATGCTTTCGATGGATATATTTATTTCACTGAAAGTAGCAGCATATTGCTCGTTATGCATTAGAGTGCTTCTATTCCAATAATTACAATTAAAACACAAAGTACTTATGTTATAACACCAGGATAAGCGCTCAGCCAAGAAAACTAAGCCCAAAGCCAAAGTATTGTCTAAACTGCATATACCAACGTGCTGAGGACAATAACTAACTCCATATGCCATAATCAGCTACCTACGTGTTAACAAGCACATTAAAAACACTGATCCAGTAGATGCAAGTATATCACTGGGGTTATCAAGTGGGCACCTCCCATCACTGGTGTTTCGTTGAGTTAGGCCCACGACACCTCGGGAAGCCTCAACAGTTGTTCACCTCGGGAAGCCTCGGGAACAACCCCCCCCTCAATACCTGCTCTCAGCACCTATGTTACCAGTATGTACTAAATAACAAATGTTAAACAGTCACATCCTATCTTCTACTTATCTTCGCCCACCAATAAACTCGTAACGCCGCATATATCAACCTTGCATAAAACCGGGATACACTTACACAGAATACACATACCGCATGTTACACATTTCATCTCTACGCGAATTCCAAGCTTTCCAAATGTTGACGTGGTGGATCTCACTATGAAACCTCTACAACCCACTTCTACTGGACGTACTCTTGCTCTTCATCCTTGCTGCTCAACCTCTGCTGCAAACATCTCCATACAGTGCCCTCCATAATGTTTGGGATAAAGACCCATCATTTATTTATTTGCCTCAGTGCTCCACAATTTGAGATTTGTAATAGATAAAATCTAGTGTGGTTACAGTGCATATTGTCAGATTTTATTAAAGGGTATTTTTATACATTTTGGTTTCACCATGTTGAAATTAAAGCTGTGTTTATACTTAGTTCTCCTCCCCCCTCCCCCCCCCCCCCCCCCGCACCACCATTTCAGGGCACCATAATGTTTGGGACACACGGCTTCACAGGCATTTGTAATTGCTCAGGTGTGTTTAATTGCCTCCTTCATGCAGGCATAAGAGAGCTCACAACACTTGGTCTTTCCTCCAGTCTTTCCATCACCTTTGGAAACTTTTATTGCTGTTTATCAACATGAGGACCAAAGTTGTGCCAGTGAAAGTCAAAGAAGCCATTATGAGACTGAGAAACAAAAATAGAACTGTTAGAGACATCAGGCAAACCTTAGGCTTACCAAATTCAACTGTTTGGAACATCATTAAGAAGAGAGCACTGGTGAGATTACCATTTGCAAAGGGACTGGTAGGCCAAGGAAGACCTCCGCAGCTGATGACAGAAGAATTCTCTCTGTAATAAAGAAAAATCCCCAAACTTCTGTTCGACAGATCTGAAACATTCTTCAGGAGTCGGGTGTTGATTTGTGAATGACCACTGTCCGCAGAAGGCTTCATGAACATAAATACAGAGGCTACACTGCAAGATGCAAACCACTGGTTAGCTGTCAAAATAGATGGCCAGGTTATAGCTTCCCAAGAAGTACTTAAAAGAGCAACCAGTTCTGGAAAAAGGTCTTGTGGACAGATGAGACGAAGATTAACTTATTACAAAGTGATGGCAAGAGCAAATTATGGAGGAGCGAAGCAACTGCCCAAGATCCATAGCAAACCACCTAATCAGTGAAACACGGTGGTGGGGGTGTTATGGCCTGGGCACGTATGGCTGCTGAAGGTACTGGCTCACTTACCTTCATTGATGAAACAACTGCTGATGGTAGTAGCATAATGAATTCTGAAGTGTATAGACACATCCTATCTGATCAAGTTCAAACAAATGCCTCAAAACTCATTGACTGGCGGTTTATTTTACAGCAAGTCATTGATCCCAAACATACTGCTAAAGCAACAAAGGAGGTTTTAAAAGCATAAAAATGGTCAATTCTTGGACAAGTCAATAACCCGATCTGAACCCAATTGAGCATGCCTTTTATATGCTGAAGAGAAAACTGAAGGGGACTAGCCCCCAAAACAAGCATAAGCTAAAGATGGCTGCAATACAGGCCTTGCAGAGCATCACCAGAGAAGACACCCAGCAACTGGTGATGTCCATGAATCGCAGACTTCAAGCAGTCATTGCATGCAAAGGATATGCAACAAAATACTTAACACGACTACTTTCATTTACGTGACATTGTTGTGTCCCAAACATTATGGTGCCCTGAAATGGGGGGACTATGTATAAACACAGCTGTAATTTCTACATGGTGAAACCAAAATTTATAAAAATGGCCTTTATTCAAATCTGACAATGTGCACTTTAACCAAATGTGATTTTTTTTCTATTACAAATCTCAAATTGTGGAATACAGAGGCAAATAAATAAATCATGGGTCTTTGTCCCCAACATTATGGAGGGCACTGTATCTAAGCTTTTTCCTTTCATTAGCCTATTCCACTAATTTATTCCAAGTTATATAAACTATACTCGCGGCAGACTAACTATATAGATAACACTATATTAGGCCGCAAACTAGTACTAATTATATCTTGCGGAACAACAAGCTTCCCCCCCCAAATCTGCCTGCATCTCCCAATCATTGCCCTAACTCATACCTGTCTGAAAACCTCCCTCCTCCACCTTTCTCTCCTTCACAGACAAAATGAATCACTGCACTCAGTCCTGATGCCGACTGAATTTACTTGTGCTCTCCTCCTCTCAATTGTGCAGCGGTACACTTCAAGACCTGCTTATGCCGCCAAGTATACCCACACTGAGAAAGACTAGTCCTGCATCCTGACAAAATATGCCTCTACGTTGCCACCTCTGGTCCCTACCTACCCATTGTTTGAGGTTCTGTGGTGATGGCAGCACATAATAAATAGCCCTTATAAGAAAACTTACTTGACCTGCCTCCATGCACCAGAGGTCCATCTAGCTAAACCTCCTTTTTTCTAAGCTATCCAGTTCATCCATGGTCCCTGCTTAACCTGACCTACTGCCCTTATACATCTCCTTGTTTTCTCCTGACAACGTACCTGCTCTACAACCAATTTCCCCTCTCTGTTGGACCTGCCTTACTCCGCACTGGTTTTCCTGTGCTGAGCCCCAGGCCTCCTTTCCCTTGCTGCACCCAACCAACAATGTCCATATGCCTCCGAGCTGCTTGTGCTTCTTGTACTGACGGCCTTTAAGTTCCACTTCCTCTAGTTACACTTGGCACCAGATTACTAACTAAGGTATCCTTGGGCATCTTGGCCAGGCCCAGGAGCAAACTGACAGGAAGTTTCCACCACCCCACCCCCCACACTGATTGGCCCTCCCCACTCCCTCCCTGCCTTGTGTCCAAACACCAGGATCGTGGGACTAAAATGCAACCAGAACTTGAGGAGCAGCCCCGTCAGATATTCGCACTGGGGCAGCAACCTCACACACTCCATGTACATGTGGAACACGCCGCAGAAAATACAGGAGGACGGTGAACCCATGAACCAACTCCCTCTCCCTGGCCAATTTTATGAGGCCCCCAAATCAAGCGGGCAGGCATGAGGCCCATGACAAATGGCACGTTGCCCCACCCTCTGATAAGGCCTGCCTTTGGCAACCTCTCCTCCTGCTGCGGTTACCGTTGGCAAAGACCCAGTGTGATGTAATTGCTGCACTCGGCAGTTTGAGAGCCCATTGTGATCGGTGCATTGTGACATCATCACTGGAAGCTGCTGGAGTAAGGCTGTGTGTGACAACTGGTTTTTTACCTTTTTTGAAGCTTTAATCGTGAATAACATGAAGTATAGGATGAAATCTTAAGTGAACCAGAGTACGGCGTGGAGGGTAAAAACATGTTAGAATATGTTTTTAAAAAAAGTAGCGTTTTGAGGAAGATACAAAACAAGCATACATACAGACATACAAGATCAGACTTTTATAGATATATAGATAGATGTGCGGGGCATTTGTTTTCACACATGGTGGTGGGGGCTTGAAACACTGCCAGGGGTGGTGGTTGAGGCAAATACGATAGTGGGATTTAAGAGAGTTTTCATTAGGCACATGGATATAGAGGGAATGGAGAGATATTGATTATGTGCAGGCTGATAAAAGTTAGTCTTGGCATCATGTTTGGAACAGACACTGTAGGCCGAAGGGCCTGTTATTGTGCTGTTCTATTCTATGTTCAGTCTAAATCAGTGGAAACATTTCTCATTTTAGTTCCCACATCCGAGAACTGATTCTCATTAAACAGGACTTTCTCTGATCCTGACCTAAAGGAAAATTGCTTTCTGTCCAGTCTAATGCAGAGACGAATGAACGTGTGTACACAGAGAGAAACCGTCTTGTAAAATCCACACACGGGAATTAATCCACGATGGCCTGTGCACTGAAATGTGAACATTGAAGTTGTATAAATGAGGTGAATGTATTTCTGCCATTCCCAGACGATATCTTTGAGATGCCAGTGGTCCCAGCTCCCTTACCGCCAGCACGGCTCCCAGCAAGAGACAACCAGAAACTGAGTTGTTCCTCTCTGAACAGAACACCTTCTGATTACGACCTTTCTGGTCCCTCCACCAGGTATTGCATTTAGATTGTGTTTCACTGATCGAGACCTGATTATAATAAAAAACTAAAACTTAAAAAAAAAAAATCTTAAATATGGAACTGCAAAGGCTGGTTTATAATTTTTTTAAAAAGACAGTGCTGGAGTAACTCAGTGGGTCATGCAGCATCCCTGGAGAACATGGATAAGTGTAGTTTGGGTCTTCAGACACCACATTGCAAAGAAGGGTCCAGACCAGAAGCATCATGTTCTCCAGAGATGCTGCCTGACGCGCTGAGCTACTCCAGCACTTTATCTATTCTATAAAATAAAAAACGTACCTGTTCAGAGATGCACATATGTAAAATGATTTGTCTTTGAATCTATTATTTGCATAAATAGGTAATATTTAATCCTTTTAATTTATATCATTCATGAAGATCCTTGTTTTCTTCTTGTTAAATATTTCCTCTGTTGTCAGGGGTGATAATGCCTTTGATAGTGTTCGTCCCTCACTCCTGTGTGTGTCCCATTCCACATGTGGCTCAGGCACCAGGCACTAATGCCAGTTGTCATCCTTGCTGAATGAATCTTTTATTCACCAAACGTTTACTAAACATAACTGAACCTACTTCCTATTCTGCTGGAGCATTTTCATCATGATTTTACCTTGGATTTTTACATGTTCTCCAGAGATGCTGCCTCACATGCTGTTATTCCAGCCCTTTGTGTCTTTTGGTTTATCTTGGCTTAATCCGTTATCTACATTTCATGCTTTCTCCCTCTCTGGAATGGTAGGACACATTTCCTTTAGAATGTGCCTGTTTTCTTAGAGCTCGGAGTAACAGTGCTGCAGGTTGCAATGGTAACCGCTTGGTCAGTTTGCCCGGGATTTAATGCTTTAAATCTCCTTCTCCAACCATGGAGGGAAGGGTTCTGGATTCATGGATTCTCTTGCATTGAACCTCTATGGTTCACTGCATCGCTTCTGGGAACATATTTGTCTTTGTAAAAACACATCATCTTTTTTATTAAGTGAAGGAATAACTTTTAAACCTAGATACTGTTTGGGTTTCAGGATCAATCGCAAACTTGGGTTTCAACAGCTGGAGTTTATTGAATAGTTTTTACAGTGTACTTTCCTCGCTGTTTTTGTTGAGGGACAGCTTCATGACTGGTGGTCAGCTTCTGCCATTTCTCCCTGTGCCTTGGCATCACGGTTAGCATGGATTGATTTCCAGGTTGAATTCATCCTCGTGCCTTCAGTGTTGTCAGTAGTCGTGTGTGGCCATTTTGTGTGGCTCTCACTCCTGATTCTCTGTTAACTGGGTGTTAATGCCAGTGATTGTACATGTCCACAAGTGGCCCACCCAACGCCAAGCCAAAAATAAACCTTGTGTCAGCGTTCCCCTTCCTTCGTGGAAGATTTTCAACTATTCTTTTGGGAATGAGATCACTATGATCACTGCTCATCACTAAAAGTGCAAAGAACATAAATGCTTTTGATTTGCAAGTTGACTGTGTAACATTGAGCAAAGGTTTGAGATCTGCCATGGCAAGATAAAAACAAAGCTGGGAAGTCTCAGCAAGTCAGGCAGCACCTGTGGAGGCAAACTGCTGAGTTTGAAATTAAAACATCTTTAACAGGCCCCGCAGTTCTGATTTTTTTTTAAAAAACTTTTAACTCACTTTCTCTTTCCACAGATTCTCTTTCTTGCCTGGTATGTTGAGAATTAACTGCATTTTGTGATTAGTTCAGATTTCCAGCATCTTCATTTCATAGTCATAGAAACATAGGAAATGGGTGCAGGAGTAGGCCATTCGGCCCTTCAAACCAGCACCGCCATTCAATATGATCATGGCTGATCAACCAAAATCGGTACCCTGTTCCGGCTTTTTCCCCGATTCCCTTAGTCCTAAGAGCTATATCTAACTCTCTCTTGAACACATCCAGTGAATTGGCCTCCACTCCCTTCTGTGGCAGAGAATTCCACAGATTCACAACTCTTTGGGTGAAAAAGTTTTTCCTCATCTCAGTCCCAAATGGCCTGCCCCTTATTCTTAAACTGTGACCCCTGGTTCTGGACTCCCCCAACATCGGGAACATTTTCCCTGAATCGACCCTGTCCAATCCTCTAAGAATTTGATAAGTTTCTATGAGATACCCTCTCATCCTTCTAAATTCCAGCGAATACCAGCCCAGTCGACCCATTCTTTCATTATAAGTCAGTCCTGCCATCCCGGGAATTAACCTGGTGAACCAACGCTGCATTCCCTCAATAGCAATAATGTCCTTCCTCAAATTGGGAGACAAAAATTGCACACAATACTCAAGGTGTGGTGTCACCAGACCCCTGTACAACTACAGTAAAACCTCCTTGACCTTAAATTCAAATCCTCTCACAGTGCAGGCCAACATGCCTTGAGTATTGTGTGCAATTTCTGTCTCCCAATTTGAGGAAGGACATTATTGCTATTGACTTTCTTCACTGCCTGCTGTACCTGCATGCTTATTTTCAGTGACTGATGTACAAGCACACCCAGGTCTTGTTGCACCTCCCTTTCTAATCTGACACCATTCAGATAATAATCTGCCTTCTTGTTCTTGCCACCAAAGTGGATAACTTCACATTTATCCACATTATTCTGCATCTGCCCACACGCCCAACCTATCCATATAGCAAGGAAACAAGTATTTCGGCCCAATTTGCCCATTCCGATCAAGATGCACCATCTACACTAGTCCCACCTGCCTATATTTGGTCCATATCCATTTAAACGTTTCCTATCCATGTACCTCTATAAATGTCTTTTAAATTTGTATGACATTTCACGATAATTCTGTTTAGAGCCCCAGAAATAATTACCTTGAACAGTATCTTTATAACCTACTTAGCACGTTTTAGTTATCGGAGTATTTAGTTTAATAGGATGCTTGTGCTAATTATAAGAATTTGTGTCTGTGTAGGATCTACTGAATCCCACGACAGAAAGCAAAGAACAAACAACACTTAGCTGAGCCAGACTCCTTGTGTCACATTGATTCTTGAAGTCCCTTTTACCTACATTCTCACGAATCATAACCCCTGTGCAGATAGGGCCAATTAGTGCATCTGACCTTGGAGTTGTTATTGAGAACTTGTGGCTGGACCTTCTCGTGAGGCTGCTGGCAAGTTGCCAGCGGTGTCGGGCTGTATGCAAAACCAACGTGGGCGTGAAGGTGCCACAGCTCCCCCCATAGCCGCCGAGTCATACAAGATGGCGACTGCCTGCCTTGTCCTGCCCCGTACTGGTCGGGCGGGTTGGTTTTACGGCCTGATCTGCTTTGGTACTGCAGTGTGGGAGGTCTTTGACAGGGAGTGTTGGGGTTTTGTGACTTTGCTGGTTCAGTGGGTGAGGTAGTCGGTTGGTTCTCGAAGTATGCTGGCTTTAACCAGACGACGGATATGGTGCCCGTTTTTCCATTGGGTAGGAGTTGGATGACTTGGTGCGGGCAATCGTATGCTTGCTGAAGAGGTCAGCGGATGTCGTCGTGTAGGACCAAAACATGCATGCAGCATTGGAGGTCAGCAGGCACGTAGACCATTGCAGATGTTTGCCGTGTCGGTGTTGGCCTGAGTAGCTGCATAGTTCGCCGTAATCGATCGACATACCTGCTTGGATCTGTCTGTGGGGATTGGTACGACAAATTCGCCGGGCAGCTTCAGAGTTGTGCCGTAAACCATTTCTGCCGACGAACATCCTAGGTCTGCTTTCACCGCCATACGAATGCAAAGCAGAACCAGAGGCAACCGCTCGCTCCAGTTTGACGTGTCTCCTCTGGCTGCCAGAGCGGCTTTCAACTGGAACCGTTCAATCAGGCAATTCACTTGTGGATGATACACAGTCGTTCGAATCCCGTTTGTAGCCAAGAGGCCGGTTAGTGTTTGAAACACTGCAGACTCGATTTCCGGTCCTCGGACTGTTGTAATCGTACTTGGGACCCCAAAGACCAAAATCCATCGGTCAACAAGAGTGCGGGCTATTGTTTCCGCTGAAATGTTGACGACTGGGATAGCATCTTGCCATCTTGTGAATAAGTGAGCAGATGTGTGTAGTTTCTTGACGGTGGGAGTGGGCCAACCAAGTCCAGGTGCACGTGCTCGAAACGGGTGTTCGGTACAGGAAACTCACCGAAAGGTGTCCGTGTGTGCCTGGAGATGTTGGATTGTTGACACGGTAGACAGGTCTTCGCCCATAATCCAACGTCACTCTTGATGAAAGGCCAGATGAAACTTTCGGAGAATAGACTTATCGGAGCCCTCTTGCCTGGATGTGGTAAGTTGTGCAGCGCGCTGAAAACTTCTCGACGTATCGTCCTCGGCACAAACAGCCTTGTTTTGCCAGTGGAAGTGTCACATATGATGGTTTCACCGATAGGTTCATCTTTCAATTTTAGGGCTGTATGTATCCGGTGGAAATGGATAAGATCGGGATCAGTATGCTGCACGTCCTCTATTTCACATGTCATCTGCACGTCCTCTATTTCACATGTCATCTGCTCTGGAAGACACTGCTAGGAACTTGAATTTTGTCCGTTGGCTCATGACATTAAGTGCGTGAAATTGAGCTTTTAGTATTGAAAACCACGCTCTCGCATTGGTTGTCAAAAGACTTGGGACGTCGAGTTTTACTTTGTCGACTGACACAGTGTCACTTTTATCGTCATACATTTCGGGAGTAAGTGGAAGGTTGCGTGGAAGGTTCTGTTGTGGGATCTACTGAATCCCACAACAGAACAAAGAACAAACGACATTTAGCTGAGCCAGACACCTTTGTCACGTTTATTCCAAAAGTCCTTTTTACCTACGATCTCCCCAATCATGACCGGTGTGCAGATAAAGCCAATTAGTGCATCTGACCTTGGAGTTGTTATTGAGCTCTTGTGGCTGGGCCTTCTCGCGAGGCTGCTGCCGAGTGGCCAGCACTGTATGCAAAACCAACGTGGGCGTGAAGGCCCACAGCTTGCTATTATTGACTGAAGCTGATGTAGCGATGTAATTCTCCAGGACACTTTTCCGTTAGTCATGTCCTTTCAGATTAAGTGTTAAAGTGATAGATAGGTGATAGCACCTCATATTCCGCTTGGGGAGTCTGCATCCTCTGGGCTTGAACATTGAATTTTCTCAATTCTGTTAACCCTTGCTGTCTCCTCCCCTTCCCACCTCTCCCTCAGCCCTCGGGCCTTGGCATTCCCTCTCTCTCTATCTCTCCCCCACCCTAGTCGCTCTAGCTTCTCATTTTCACACTACAATGGCTTGTTCCCTTTATCATCGATACTTTTTTGCATAATTTTCATTCATTGTTCTTTATCTCTCCACATCACCGTCTATATCTCTCGTTTTACCCTGATCCCTGACTAGTCTGAAGAAGGGTCTCGACCCGAAACGTCGCCTATCTTCGCTCCTTAGTGCTGCTGCACCCGCTGAGTTTCTCCAGCCTTTTGTGTACCCTTCTTTCAGATTAACTGTGTTTTTGGAGACACTGCTTGAAACAATGTACTTGTGCTGAATAAACAAAAATAATTGAAAGACTATTGTCTTTCAAAAGGTTAATAGCATGATAATTACATTCATTTTAATTCAAACGATATTCTGATAGGAAATTCTTTGGAACCTTTTGAAGTCACTTTGTGTTTCCTCATGTGGCGCTGAAGGTGGAGCTGCTGCGTCACAGCGCAAGAGACCAGAGTTCCAACCTGACCTCGGGTGCTGTCTGTGTGGAGTTTGCATGGTCTCCCTGTGACCACGTAGGTTTCCTCCGGGTGCTCTGGTTTCCTCCCACAGCCCAAAGATGTGCACGGTTGTGATTTAATTGGTCTCTGTAAATTGCCCCCTAGTGTGTAGGGTATGGTTGCAATGGTGGAATAACACAGAACTAGTGCGAAAGGCTGTATCTTTAAACTAAACAGGTCTGAGTAATGTTGAGCGCTGCCCTTGGCATTGTCTCTATCAGAGCAGTCATTGTTGTCTCTGATAATTGCAAGCATCCAATTCACTGGTGGCCTGTCGAAGCAATATTGAACCGATGTAGAGATCTATTATGTTGCTTGTTATCTGCAGTTTTTTTTCAGGAATGGATTTATGCAAATTGCTGATCATTAGGCCATTATTGTTTTTTAAAAAGTATTTTTTAGTAACAATAATCCTTTTGATCTGTTTGTGAAGATGCATTCTCCGTTTTTGACTGTAATGTTTTATTTTTGCCAGTGAGTGACAGTGTATTTGACAACTCGCCTCCATCGCTGCCTCCACCTCCACCTCCTGTGCGGGTCAGCCTCCCAGATGTGCCCAGGTCGTCTGGCTCAGGCAGCCAACCCACATCTGGACACGACTCCTTCCACTTCAGCGCAGGTAATCAGCTTCCTGTGTGGGAAGTCCTAAAGGTGACTGTCGAACCACACTGAGACAGTCTTTGGCTTCCCAACACACTTTATATTGCCATTGCGATCATTTGGGGTTAGATGCCTGACAATGGAGAGAGTTTCGTAGTTCATTCCACTTCAAATGTTCATTAAAATCGAACCCCTGTGAGATATTGCAGTGGGAATAATTGGAAAAGTCATGGTGTTCCCATTTTAAAGATATGTTCTCCTTCATATATTGAAATGTTTCCACTGTAAACATCTTTAACAAATTTTAAGATGGAAGGTAGTTATATAAAACCTGTATCGATCAAACTACATCACACTAGTAGCATGTTCAGTAAGCTAAGAATGTGATGTAGCAGAATAAACTTAATCAGACAGTTTATATTATAAATGTGGTGATATTTTTATTATTAGCATAAAGATGTAATATGTTTAGTATATGCAGATGTTTCTAAGTCCGGAAGTGGTCGCGCTGGCTGGCAGCTGCGGCTCACCTGCAGTCCGTCTGTTTTATTCTTTTTTTGTTGTCTTCTAGCGTTTGTTTTAGTAGAACTTTGTTTTATTAGGTAATGTGTGTGGGGGGGGGGGGGGGGGGGGGGGGGGGGGGGGGGGGGGGGGGGAGGGAGGAGAAACAGGGTTTTAGTCTCTCCCTTCGGGGAGATGCATGCCCCCCCGTCACCGTCTGTGCTGAGGCCTAATGGCGGAGCTGTGGCGGCGGACTGGTTTGGAGCTGCGGTGCTCCAGCGGCGGCGGCCCGGCTTGGAGCTGTGGTTCTCCAGCAGCGGCGGCGGTCCGGCTTAGAGCTGCGGTGCTCCAGCGGCGGTGGTCCGGCTTAGAGCTGTGGTGCCTGGCTTGGAGATGCGGTGCTCCGGCAGCAGCGGCCCAGCTTAGAGCTGCGGAGCTCCAGCGGCGGCGGCGGCCCAGCTTAGAGCTTCCCGTGCTCCGGTGGCGGCGGTCCGGCTTAGAGGTGCGGTGCTCCAGCGGCGGCAGCGGTCTGTCTTAGAGCTGCGGTGTTCCAGCTCTGCGGCGGCCCGCTTAGAGCTGTGGTGCTCCAGCGGCGGCAGCGGTCTGTCGTAGAGCTGCGGTGCTCCAGCGGCGGCGGCCTGCTTAGAGCTGCGGTGCTCCAGCGGCGGCGGCCTGCTTAGAGCTGCGGTGCTCCAGCGGCGGCGGCCTGCTTAGAGCTGCGGTGCTCCAGCGGCGGCGGCCTGCTTAGAGCTGCGGTGCTCCAGCGGCGGCGGCCTGCTTAGAGCTGCGGTGCTCCAGCGGCGGCGGCGGTCTGTCTTAGAGCTGCGGTGCTCCAGCGGCGGCAGCGGTCCGTCTTAGAGCTGCGGTGCTCCAGCGGCGGCGGCGGTCTGTCTTAGAGCTGCGGTGCTCCAGCGGCGGCGGCCCGCTTAGAGCTGCGGTGCTCCAGCGGCGGCGGCCTGCTTAGAGCTGCGGTTGCTCCAGCGGCGGCGGCGGTCTGTCTTAGAGCTGCGGTGCTCCAGCGGCGGCGGCCCGCGTAGAGCTGCGGTGCTCCAGCGGCGACGGCCCGCTTAGAGCTGCGGTGCTCCAGTGGCGGCGGCCTGCTTAGAGCTGCGGTGCTCCAGCGGCGGCGGCCCGCGTAGAGCTGCGGTGCTCCAGTGGCGGCGGCCTGCTTAGAGCTGCGGTGCTCCAGCGGCGGCGGCCCGCGTAGAGCTGCGGTGCTCCAGTGGCGGCGGCCTGCTTAGAGCTGCGGTGCTCCAGCGGCGGCGGCGGTCTGTCTTAGAGCTGCGGTGCTCCAGCGGCGGCGGCCCGCGTAGAGCTGCGGTGCTCCAGCGGCGCGGAGGCCTGGATCGCCTCAGTGCAGAGGGAGAACTAGGAGGGATGAAGACAATGACTTAAGACTTTTGCCTTCCACCACAGTGAGGGGGTGCCCGGTGAACTCATTGTGGTGGATGTTAAATATGTGTGTTTTGTTTTTTTATTATATGTTATGACTGCATGGTAACAATTTCGCTCAGACCGAAAGGTCTGAATGACAATAAAGGAATCTAATCTAATCTAAAGTCGTTCCATGTGTTTGCTAAATTATTTCCTATGCTTGACTGGCTTTCTTATCGATGTTGCTCACTCCAGTTTTGCAGGTAATCCTTCAATAATCTACTTGCTGCTATTGAAGTCTAGACAAAATCCCTAATAATGATCTCAGCCTCATTACTGGAAGTAAACTGGAGTGCAATGTATTAGTTTAGAGCATCAAGATAAATGTTCACAGCTTTACCTCCTTGGCTGCAGAGCTGGCTGTAAAACTGCTTTGGTTGAAATTTTTAGAATAAGCTCCGCAATATTGACTTTTAGTCAACTGTACTACAATTCGAAACTTTGAATGGAATACTTGGGCTAGGGTTGCTAACTTTCTCACTCCCAAATAAGGGACAAAATGTCAAAATAAAGGAAAAATTCCCGACGGCAGTTTGTTGACAGATTCGGCCGTGGCTAAGTGAATGATGAGTTGGCCCGAGTGCCGGACTGCACACAAAGCCCAGCTGGCGAGCCAGCTGAGGAGTTTTGGCCCGGGCGCTGGACTTTGCGCGCAAAGTCCGGAGCCCCATCCAACTCGTGAACCGATGATCGGCCATGAGAAGGAGGGGTGGTGGTGTCGGCGGTAAGCGAAGGTCAGACAGCTGACCGGGCTGCCGACCGACGGGGCCACGGGCGAGGTGCTGCTGCTGCACTCCATGGCTGAACTACGTCGGGACGGGTGAGGCGGGGGCAGATGCGGAGCTCTGACCCGGCAGTCCCCTCGAACCGAGTAGTAACATTCAAATATGGGACAAGGGCGGTCCCATATGGGACAAACCAATTTAGCCCAATATACGGGATGTCCTGGCTAATACGGGACAGTTGGCAACTGGTCCGTGACATTTCTGGATATGAACCGCCGAGAAGGCCATAACTATCAGAAACTGTATCTCCTTCCCACCTTGCTCATGCCTCACAATGCTGTCCGCTGCTTGGTCATGAGGTACCCAGAGAGAGAATGTACACACACCACCTCGACACGCTCCCTAGTTTGTTTATTTCTTTGTAATCAAGTGGGATGTCAATGGTCTGCTGTGATCTACTAAATCCTAGCCAAGGTGTCATCCCTAGAGCACAACTCTACTTTTGTACATTGAGGTGCTGAGGTTTGGAAAATGATAAAGGAATTGGTTGCTTGTGCGAATCTCCTGTTGGTCCATCAGTTTCTAGTTTAAGAAAGAACTGCAGATGCTGGTTAAAATCGAAGGTAGACACAAAATGCTGGGGTAACTCAGCGGGACAGGCAGCATCTCTGGAGAGAAGGAATGGGTGACGTTTCGGGTCGCAAACCTTCTTCAGACTGAAGAAAGGTCTCCACCTGAAATATCGCCCATTCCTCCTCTCCAGAGATGCTGCCTGTCCCGCTGAATTTCCTGTTTGCCCTGATTCGAACTCTGAGATTTACGGTAATGGCCACTCGTCGGTACTCGGTGCTCTCGTGGACATTTTTCAACATGTTGAAAAATCTTCACGAGTCTTCCCGTGCTTACCTGCCGTTAGCAAGTCTTCTAGAGCAGTGGTTCCCAACCTTTTTTAGTTCATAACTCCCTTGGGCTCTTTAATTTTTGTGCCCCCTTCCCCCCCCCCCCCCTGACAAATGGCCCCCTTCATTGAACCTGTGGCTAAATCCACAAATTTTTCTGTGGCTCCCCTGAAATTTGCCATGGCCCCAGGTTGGGAATCACTGTTCTAGAGTACCTGCCGTTAGCGCTAAGAGATGTCCCCGAGCTCCGCCGTACCCGCTACGTTCATTCTTCGTGCTTACCACGAGTTTGATTTTTTTTTAAACTCGGGAGAGCTCTTGGAATGAACTCTTGGAATGAACTCTTGGAATGAACTCTTGGAATGAACTCTTGGAATGAGCTCTTGGAATGAACTCTGGCTGGTATTTTTCACTGAAGGTTAGTTGGATCTTTAACCCCAGAGAAAGAAGATAGTTTTGCTGATGTCACCATCGGGAACAGCCTGGGGCTCCTGGCGCACTTGTTTATTGTTCCCTCTTTGCACACAGATCAACGTGATTTGACTGATATATTTTGATGAAGCATAATTGTTTGAGGCGCGTGTTAAAGCACTTAGAGGAATGTTGTAACATTGTCTTTAATAATTTTCCACCAAGGGGACTCTGTCTTTGACTCTGCGACTGTTCCTGTACCTGCCCCTCCCGCTAGACGGACACTTGAAGAAAATCAGAAATCTAACGTGATGTCGCAAGACTACGACCAGCTCCCACCTATGACGGGTAAGAAGGGAAACTGAATCGTATGTTAGTGGTGCAGCTGCTGGTTAATGAAAGCAAATAGCAACATCTAATCCTGAATTTTAGATTCGATGTTTAGATTGAGTACTTTGACTGAGCCACCGCAGAAACCCGGCATTTGGACGGTCCTTGTGAGAAAGTATATGGAAACGGTGAACAGATTATCAATTCAGATGGGCTAGTCCATGTGGTTCCTCTTTATGAATGGAGGGATGCAGTGTGTGGAGGACAAAAGAGCCTTTTTATGGTCGAATAAGTTGTGAATGGAACAAAATGTGGCTTAGTGTAAGTTAAAATCCTTCTATTTGCTGAGTATTGCATTTATTTGATAGGTAGACAGGTTTTATATAAGACTGGTTTGTAGAAGTGATAGACACAGTGGCACAAACTAAACCCTGTAAATTTGGTCCTGACTGTTGTGCATAAATGCTGGGTAATTCATGAATAAAACTGTGCAATAAACCAAATACCTTTGACGGGGTAGTTGTGTGACAGCTTTTGCTTGGGCTTGTGTTACTGAAGCTCAGTATCCATTCTCCATTTCTGTTGCAGACACTTCACAAGCTCCAGCCAGACCACCCAAACCACTGCCTCGGAGAACTGCCCCCGACGGTTACCAAAAGAAAAGTCAGCTTCAGGAACCAGCCCCTGTGCAGAGCAGCCAAGCTGGAGAAAACGTGGATGCAAAGATTGCAAAACTCATGGGCGAAGGCTACTCCTTTGAGGATGTAAAGCGAGCTCTTTTGATAGCTAACAACAAAGTAGAGATGGCCCGAAGTATTTTAAAAGAATTTGCCTGCTATCCTCCTATTTCTCCGCGTCTCAATCCGTAGCAGTGAGCTGTGTGTGTGTGGGTGCAAATCGCAGAGGATAGGCTTCTGAGGAGCACGGAGTTCTAAAGGAACGGTTAACAAACAGAACAATTGTGAAGCAGCTGTCTGGAGTCTACCTCTGTGGGTTTCCTGGGAAGGTTTAAAAGATAGTGACACCGATGTATTTTTGTTAGCCATAATGTTAAGATTCAGGGTTCAACTGAGAAGAAGAGAGTTTACTGTTTCACTCCTGTGAATTGCTTGAGATCTCTGCTGCTTACCATTATCAAGAGTTTTACCAATCATCTGAACTTTCTTGTTGGAGTGGGATTTTCGGCCTTGTTGGCGGAAGTACTTATTGTATCTGGAATCTGGGAACCAGGCGTTTCTGCTTCAGCATTCCTATTTTTGTTATCTGCACTGATGGGGACACACTGCCGCCTGACCTATTCCTTCCTCCAGCCCCTTGATCCATCTAAAACACAGACTAAATCAAGACGCTTTAATTTACTGCATTACAGTCTGTCCAGCAGGTGCAAAAAGCATGTGGCCTTCACTACTGAGTCTTTTCTGAGATAAAGTGAAATTTCTTTATTAAAAAAACTAATTTCTGAATGTAGAGTACATATATTTGTATGTGTATTGCCAGTTGAGGTAATTTTTGACAGTAACCGTTGCAATGTCCCCTTGTGCACAGCCGTTACTGCATATATTATATCTTGTTTCCCTTCTTATGAGGTAGCCAATTCACCTGTATTCTGATAGAACAAAACTTATTTTGAGGTTTCTGGTGAATGCAACAAAAAATGTTGACCTATTTTTGTGAATTGTGACATCATTAATGGAATCAATTTCAAAGTAAAAATTTGTCTTTTTATATTTTTAAATCATTTATATAGCTGGATATAGAAAAGCAAAAGCATCAGAGGCAATGCACAAGATCTGTGGGCCTTGGGAGTGCCAGCTGAATGTAACACTCGGCCTGCATTCAGTTTTTGTGGAAATGTGGAGCGGAGGCAGTGTGTTGACTTTGCTGCCTTTGTTTGTCCCCAGTGGGAGGAATGCACTTGGCATCACCACCCTCTTGTTGGGGAAGTATTTGAGTGCGGTCATTTTTCCAAGTCTGGTATCACTGTAACTTAGAATTGATAATGGAGAACTATTCAGATTAATGAAAGGAATACACCTTGCACAGCTGAAATGATCAGTGACCACCTTAGTTTAAGAGCTGTAACGGATAATGGAAGATCTTGTTCCTGTTGATGCCTTTCTCCAGGCAATGATAAATAAACTCCACCCTGCCTCATCATTTCTACTCGATCTTGGGGCCAAATCTTTGCCATTGTAAATAAACGACGACCCTTCTGTAAGTTCAAGTCCATGAACATTGCAGGTGATTGCTTTTGATTTAATGGTTAAGTGCTCAATAGCCATTGAAACTTTTTGAAAACCACTCCTTAATAGGAGCTGTTCCAATTTTAAGATGCTTTGATGTAAACTCACTTGGAGGTTAGCTGGACACATTAATACTTCCTGTGGAGATATTTGAGGTTATTAAATGAGTGCATTTGTCCTAAATTGTAGCGTCTCTATAACTTCAGTGGCTCGATCTCTGCCGTCAGAGGGATACTGTGGCTGCTGACCTCAAATTATGTCATGGAGTAATAATGCCCCCTACTGGAATACTAACAATATTATTGATAGTAATCTTCAACAAAACAACCCGTCATGAGGGAATAATGCACTGTGTTTGTAATTTAAATGTATTTATGGATCCTGTAGTGCATCTGACTCTTCATAACTTCCCCAGTGTTCAATGCAGTCGATTATGGCGAATTGTGTAAGTTGGACGTCACTTTAGATCTCCAGCGGGGATTTATTTCCATTTGATCTTGGTATTGTATGATATCATCCAAGGAGGATCCCAGTGAGCATGGCCCATCAAAGCCCCCCCCCCCCCGCCCCCGCCTGTCACTGGGGTACAGATTGTATGTTTGACTTCCCTCAGCACATCCTCGTCATTCTTGCCAATGTAATGGGGAATTGCTGCTTTTCATTAAAAGTTACTTCATGGTAAGTCATTCAAATATATATTTTTCATATGCGCATCAGCAATAGTATCAGCATTATATTAAGTTGTATTTAAAACTATTTTCTGACACAAAAGCAGATAATTTATAATGGTGATGGATGACATAAAAGTACTGCCTTGGACATCTGTTGAGCTGAGGACTTTTAATGGTTACTTGAAGCTTACCATTTGAATCTAAAGTGAAGCCGTCAGCAATACCAAGGAGTTAATTTTGTAATCAAGTTCAGAGGGGCACTTGCCTGAATGATTTACTTTGCTTAAATAAATGTGAATGACGAACTTTGCCAGGCACATCCATCAGAGATTTCTGATATTCAGGTTTTTGTTCATTCTCAACTTGAAGGCTTTTCCCTTTGCACTGGTCAGCTTGTTGGTTTCCTTATTTACTTTCCTTTACCCCTTTTGAGTGTGAACGTTTGAAACTAAATAGCTATAATTTGCTTTAATTGCAAAATAAGAGGTTTCACTTTTGAAGCACGGGACGCAAGAGTTGTAAAACACAAAGTGCTGGAGGAACTGTGGGTCAGGCAGCATCCATTTCCCCCCACAGATGCTGCCTGGCCCACTGAGTTCTTCCAGCACTTTGTGTTTTGCTCCATGTTCCAGCATCTACAGTTCCATGGTCCCACTAGAGCTGTATGTTGTTGACAGACTGGATTTTCCACACAACCCTGAATCGCCTAATACTCTGGATGTCTTTTTGGTGCCTTAATTTTGATTTGGTCTTTGGAGGGAATCTTGAGTATCCCCTAAAATAGATGCATTCTGTGACTAACGTGCAGTTCTAGTTGTGCTGGGTTGTAGGCACCAGCTGGTCTGCAGAGCAAAGTTGTTTGTGTCACAAGTCTGGAGAATGGTGACAATGGCACCTCGGCCCTCTCATTTCAGTCAAACGTGCTCAAAGTGTAAACACTTTTTAAATGGTGAAAGAGTCTTCAGCGGAACATATGTAGGAAAGAAAGAACTCCTTCAAAGTAGACATACCTTGAGGGGCTTTTGCAGTGTGGTCTCTACCCGAAACGTCACCCATTCCTTCTCTCCAGAGATGCTGCCTGTCCCGCTGAGTTACTCCAGCATTTTGTGTCTACCTTCAGCGGAACATATTGTGGTGTGGCTATATCAACACTGATCTGTGCTCATGGACTGAAGGGACACTCCTGCTCTCTCTGAAATGATGCAGTGCGCTACCCAGTATTGCCTCCAGGTGGAAGCTTCTTTATTCTGCTCCAGTTCAGTGCAAGTCACTGGCCACCTTTTCTCTGAACACTGGGACTTGTTAAAGTGACAGTAGTTTCTTAGATTTATTTTCATTTTAACTCAATGTTCTGTTGGAAAGAATGCCTTTCTATTTGTCTAATGTGGCAACTAGTGTGTGCAATTAATTTATATTTTATTCAACATCCTTTTTATTTTTTTCAATTTTAAGTATTCTGCAATCTTTTAAATACTTTATCTGTTCTTGTAAAATATTTTATAAAATCAGTATTAACAAATAAATTGTGTCCATTTCTTATTTGTAACATGATTATTACATCTGTGTTGAAGCATTCTTATTTCCAGTTGGTCATGAACGCTGATATTGTGATATTGTTCTCATAACACACAGAATACTGGATCCGTCCTCCCGTTTTGAGCTTCTAAGAAAACCCTCTGTGCATTTATCAACAGGATTACTAACTTACAATAAGTTGACTAACGGAAATTCCATTTTCAGGATGCAAAATTTCTGTCAGTTGTTTGAGGTTAAAAGCCCCCCATAATTTCATATCAAGAACAAAATAAATCTGCATGCATGCCTGCGGATGTGTGCCTCAGTGCCACCTTCCTTCACCAGTGTTTTATGCCTGGATTCCTTTACTTTCTGAAGATCAGTGGGGCTGCCTTCAATTCATTGTTTACTGAATGCTGCACATACATCCCTGTGGTAGCGAATCATAGCACCTGGACCGCCCACGCCTCAGTTGGAGGACTCTTGGTTCCTGACACCCCAGTCAGGGAAACCCTGCATCTCTCCACTTGGGGTATGTGAGAATGCTCGAGGTTACTCCATGAGATGCCCTGATTTTTTCACCCTATTAATCTCCTCGTGTATCATCCTACTACACAGGAGTTGAGCTTGTGCTGCAATCCTCTGATGTGAACACACCGTGGAGCTTTGAGAGATCTACCTGCTCGCATCCTTTTCAACATGGGTCGATGGATGTATAGTTGCTGGCTGTTGTCAGATGTTGATGTTCTGTGGTTTGTGTGTAAGAACACCAGGACACTGAGCATCATGCCTGGTTAAAAATACTTGCTCATTTTCATGTGATAGGAGCAGAATTAGGCTATTCGACCCATTAAGTTTACTCCTTTTTTCCTAATCAGCTGGCTGATCTCAATTCCATTTTTTCCTCAGCCCTTTTTTCCTAATGAGCTGGCTGATCTCAAAGGCCCCGTTATATTGCATCTTCCATTCACCCGGCTGGCTGGCTCTTCCCTTCCATAGCGCACGCCTCCACCCAGCTTTTCGTCAGAGGTAGCCTGACATGTTGCACATCATCTTCATCTAGATCATGGATTGTTGGACTTTAAACATCTAAGGTCCAGTGATGATCACGGTACACTCCACTATTCAGTCTCCCAACCCAAAATTGACCCATCTATGCCCATTCTTGTGTTCACGAACCAATCCTCAATCCATGCAAATATCCACAATGTTTGCACTCTTAATTTTGTTGTCCTCTGCTTGACCCATGACCCTTTGAAAGCCCATCAGTTTGTTCCTCGTATCCTCCAAAAAAGTTCAAATAGATTTATCAAAGATTTCATTTTCATAAATCTAAGAACGCTCAACCCTATTGTTTTCCAAGTTCCCTTAACAACAGATTCTAGCATTTTCTCTGAGTGTTATCAGGTTAACTGGCCTGCAGTGCCGGTTTCCATCTGCCTCCCGTCCTCAATGCCAGGGTTACCTGTACTACCTTCCTGTCACAGTTCTGCTGCAGAGTCTGCAGAAGCTTGGAAAATACCAAGCACCATCTTCGTTGCCACCCCCTTCAGTCTTGGGATGGTGGGCATCAGGTTGTGGGAATTTATTGCCTTGTGATGTCGTTACTGTTCCCTATACAACATTTCTAGTGGCAGCACATCTCTAAGCCCCCCCCCCCCCAATCATCGCTTGCTAAGCTAATCCCCTATTCTGCATCAACTTGCTCAGCCTTGGACCACCTATGCTCAATTCTGACTGGGGGTTTAGGCACCTTTTATAAACTCTTTCATTTGATCTAAGACATCATGTCTTGATAGCCACTACTGCATCACCTCACCTGTCTTATTTTCCTTTTGTCAACTAATGTATTCATTTTTAATTAATCTTCTTCCCCTAACCTTTGCCTTTCGTAATCAAGAGCCTATAAATCTCCACCTTAAAAATACCCAAGTCTTGGCCTCCACAGGCCAAGTCAATGTATATTTTTAAGGCCGAGATAGATAGATTCTTGAGTAGTATGGGTGTCAGGGGTTATGGGGAGAAGGCAGGAGAATGGGGTTAAGAGGGGAAGATCAGTCATGATTGAGTGGTGGAATAGACGATGGGCTGAATGGCCTAATTCTGCTCATATGTCTTATGAACGTATGAACCGTCTGTGGCAAAGCATTGCACACATTCACCATCCTCTGGCTAAAGAAATTCCTCCCCTCCTCCATTATGGAGGTATGTCCTTTTATACTGTTGCTGTGAGCTCTGATTCTGGATGCTCCAACTACTGGAAACATCCTCTCCACATCCACGGTATTCAGGCCTTTCATTATCCGGTAGATTTCAATGAGATCCACCCCTCTCCCTTTTAAACTCCAGCGAGTACAGGCCTAGTGCCTTCAAATGCTCATCATATGTTAACCCAATCATCCCCAGGATCATTCTTGTAAACCTCTGGACCCTTTCCAATGCCAGCACAACCCTCCTCAGATATGGGGCCCAATGCAGCTCACAATACTCCAAATGTGGCCTGATCAGCGGCTTATAAATCCTCAGCAATACATCCCTGCTGTGACTGAACCGAATCAGCTTCAATGTATGGTTGGGTTAATTAAACAAAATTGGCTGGTGTTGTTCCACAATGATACAAATAACAAGTCTAATATGAGTTTTGTCCATCAGGCAGATCATTGTCTTCATTATTTAGCTGTCTCTGTTACCTTGGCCATGTCTTATTGTTATCCACCTTTCCAAATATTGAATGATATTTAACATAACTTACTCCAAATGTTGGTTTTAAGCATCCTTCACATTGACTGGTTGCTCAAGAAGCCTTCCATACTCTGACCCTCATCCTAGCCAATGCAACACCTGTTCACCATGAGAGTACAACGCCAGGGTTGTGCATGCACCATCCAGTTTCTAACTACTGCCTGGTTGCTGCTACCGTTGTATGTGTAGTAACTCAAATTTCTCTGTACCTTAATTGGTACATGTGACAATAAACTGACCGTGAAACCTTGTAGATGTAAAGTCCACATTCTGCTTTGCCCTTAATGCCACTAGAGGTATTTTGATCAATTCTTAAAACAAGTGCCTACTGCTCCTTTCCACTGAAGTGCTTGAGGCTTGTTCCTATGTAATAAATTCCTTGTGAAGGTTGCAGGGCATTGTGCACTAAGAGGTGAGATGCAGAGAATTTTGACAGTTTTGGTGAGTTATTATCAAAACTTCGCCACTAAGAGCCATTTATGCTTGGGCTAGTTACTGTTGGCATATTATATTATTTTGCCTAGATATTTCTAGCAGTTTTTATTTTGAACACTTGGGGGCAGGCATTTGATGCATTGATGGCGTTACATCGAATAGGGAGACCAGATCAGACCATGCACAGGGGTGGACAGACACAGTTCTCACCAGATAGTAAGAACGGAAAGCTACAATTTGTATAAGAATAAAGAGGATCTGTTGTGTTCATCTCTTTGTACAACTACTTCAATAAAGGACCAATTAAGCTGGAAATATCGACGGGAAGATCCGTTCTTTTCGTCTGCGTAAGATCACTCCTACTTACCTGTGTAGTAATGGCAACGGAAGGTTGGACATTGAAAAAGTTAGAAATTGCCATTACAACCACCATTTATTATCTAGCAGATTTTTAAATGTTGCTGTCAGTACAGGGTTTTGCATTGCAATTTAATGATTTACTTTTTGTGGGTTTCGGTGTGAAACACAGAATAAGGTAAAGAGTAGGTGTGGATATTGTGATTAACCTTCAGTTGTGTGGCTGCTTAAGATTGCAATATTCTGTTTCTGGGCTTAAACATTTTCAAACTTGGTTGTATTGACTGGAAATATTTGTGCGGAAAAATATTGAATAATTGTGGCACAACTTCCTAGAATAAAGTGAGAGCAAAGTTGATATGATTGAAATTTCACGATAAATGTTACTGATTGCGTAATCTTGCATTGCTTGAAGAGATACATTTTAGTGCTGTAATATTAGCAAACATGAAATTTAAACTGGAATTAATGTACAGATTGGTTGATATTAATTGTTTGATGCATGATTAATTGTAGAACTTGACACCACAGGTACTCGTGTGATTTGGTCTTCCCGTATCTAGTCTAATCCCAGACACCAGGCCTCGGCCTTTCCCCTGTAGAGTGCAGGAGTGAACGTGCCCAGGCGATACCCCACACATCTCCTTTAAACATCCCCCACTCACCTTAAAGCTCTTCTTTCCAATCTTTGTCATTTACATCTTGGGGGGAAAAACGTTCTAATTGTCTATCCTATCCATGCCTCTCATAATTCTGTGTACATGTATGAGGTCTTCCCGCATCCTCCCCCGCACAAGAGAAAACAATCCAAGTTGGATGGGACTAAAGACTGATAAGTCCCCAGGGCCTGATGGTCTGCATCTCAGGGTGCTCAAGTAGGTAACTCTAGAAATCGTGGACGCATTGGTGATCATTTTCCAATGTTATCTCCAAAGAGCAAGATAGACCATTCCTAAATGCAATGCCTGTAGCACGCAGCGGAGCGGAACGTGGGCCTTTTTTTTCATCCATTTCAGTAACCCGACCCGACCCGCAGTGTGATCAACGTTGCAAGGGAACAGTTTGTGTTTAATTAAAATTCTGAAAATGAGGAGAAGATTTTTACCAAAGAGAATTTATTTTTACGAGAATGTTTCCGTAACCGGTTTCCGGCTCTGCTCTAGTTATCTTTGCTTCGCTATGTGATCTTTGGTGCGGAGACGGAAGCCGGTTACGGAAATGGGGCCGAAAATTACCCACGAATCTGCCCATGACTACTATGTCTTTTTCGTCGAGTGGTCTATCTTGCTCGCTGTAGGATCTTTGGTTATCTCGACTCTGGATCAGTTCCTGTGGACTGGAGGGTAGCCAATGTTATCCGACTTTTTAAGAAAGGAGGGAGAGAAAGCAGGGAATTATAGACCAGCTAGCCTTATATCGTTGGTGGGGAAAATGCTGGAGTCAATTATTAAAGATGTAATAGCAGCGCATTTGGAAAGCAGTATCAGGATCGGTCCAAGTTAGCATGGATTTACGAAGAGGAAATCTTGCTTGACTAATCTTCTGGAATTTTTTGAGGATGCAACAAGTAAAATGGATAAGGTAGAGCCAGTGGATGTAGGGGATTAAAAATAACATTAGCACATTTGCAGATGACACAAAGCTGGGTGGCAGTGTGAACTGTGAAGAGGACGCTATGAGGATGCAGGGTGACTTGGATAGGTTGGGTGAGTGGGCAAATGTAGTTCAATGTGGATAAATGTGAAATTATCCACTTTGGTGGCAAGAACAAGTAGGACGATTATTATCTGTGGTGTCAGGTTAGGAAAAGAGGAAGTGCAGATGAGACCTGGGTGTCATTGTACATCAGTCACTGAAAGTAAGCATGCAGGTACAGCAGGCAGTGAAGAAAGCTCATGGTATGTAGGCCTTCATAATGAGAAGAGTTCAGTATAGGAGCAAAGAGGTTCTTCTGCAGTTGTACAGGGCCCTGGTGAGCCACACCGGGAGTATTGTGTGCAGTTTTGGTTTCCTAATTTGAGGAAGGACATTCTTGATATTGAGGGAGTGCAGTGCAGTGCAGGATGACGAGGTTAATTTGCAGGATGGCAGGACTGTCATATAATGAAAGAATGGAATAACTGGGCTTGTATTCACTGGAATTTAAAAGGATGAGAGGGGATCTTATTAAGGAATTCGACACGGTAGGTGCAGGAAACGTGTTCCCGACGTTGGGGGAAGTCCAGAACTAGGGGCCACAGTTTGAAGAATAAGAGGTAGGCCATTTAGAACTGAGATGAGGAAATACTTTTTCACCCGAAGTTGTGAATTTGTGGAATTCTCTGCCTCAGAAGGCAGTGAAGGCCGATTCACTGGATGCATTCCAAAGAGAGTTAGAGGTCTTAGGGCTAATAGAATGAAGGGAGATGGGGAGAAGGCAGGAACAGTGTACTGATTGTGGGTGGTCTCCCATGATCACATTGAATGGCACTGCTGGCTCGAAGGGCCGAATGGCCTACTCCTGCACCTACTTTCTTTTTTTTTACTTTAGTTTTTATTGCTTTTATGTATACACAAATATAACAACGAAACATACAACATTACAATGAAACGTACAACAGTGTAGCGGGGGGTTCAGTTTACAATTAATGATGCAGTATACAGAACTATTTTCATATTAAAACATTTTCCAATAACTTACATTATTGTCTAAAATTATACAGTGTTGATGTCTTTATTTCTATACCTAATCCATTTTTCCCATTTTCTTTTAAATTCATCTTCTTTCAAACTTGGAGAATATGTCATTTTCTCCATGACAAATATTTCCTGTACTATGTCTAACCATTGTCTAAGTCTGGATGTGTCTGCTACAAGCCAGTTTCTTGTAATGGCCTTTCTGCCAGCTGTGAGTAGGATTTTAACCAAGTAGTGGTCTTCCTTCAGCACCACTGTATTTATATTACCCAGGTATAAAATGGAACACTTCTTGCAGACTATATATCCTAATACCTCCGCTGATTCTGAATTCACTCTGTCCCAAAATGGTTCTATTTTTGGGCAACTCCAGAAGATATGTGCATGGTTTGCGTCTGTTTGGCCACATTGCCTCCAGCATGTTTGCTGCCTTAGAATTTGCTTGCTTTTTATGTTAGGCGTAATAAAGAAACAAATCAAATTTTTCCAATTAAATTCTCTCCAATGTTGTGAATTGGTGGATGTCTGTAGTGTTACACACATATGATGCCATTCTTCTTCTCAGATCGTAATGTTCAATTCCTTTTCCCACTTAAATTTTACATAAAATGTAGTTTTAGCTTGACATTCCATTTTACTTCGGAGTCACGTGAGTGACTACGTGAAGAACCCGCCTTACGCTGGCAAACGGCATTACGTCGACGCTGACGGCGGAAGGAGGAGCTGCAGTAAGGAGCAGCTCCTCGCAGCGGTCGGAACGGCCCCGCAGGTAAGTGCAGCAAAGTCGGGATGTTTTTTAGCGTACGCTGGGTGGGTCCAGCAGTAAAAATAAAGTAAAATAAAAAGTCAGAGTCACGTTAAAGTGCTGTTTAGCACAGATTAAATGAAAGAAATGGAGAAATCGGCAAAGAAAATTCGCGGGTAAAAAGAGCTTCCCGGGGTGAAAATAAAAATACGGGAAAAAAGCTAGTGCGGATCCGGTTCCGATACCGGTGGCCGCTGATATACCCGTTAGCGAGTTCTAGATTCTCCAGAAGTTATAACCATGGAGAGAAATGCTCCTAAAAATGTAAAAGAAATCTGAGAGGCCCGTGGTTCTGATGACTCTGATACTGAAAGTCCTCCAGATAATTAAACTATATGGAACTAATAATGGAGCATATGGAGAAAGTTCTCCAAAAAATTATGAGACTAGGGTCACAGTACCCAGAAGGTTCCCAAAAAAGCCCTGAGGGGTTTAATTATTCTGATATGGCTGTGGGCCTAATTGGGAGTTGGAACTCCGGACCCAGGATTTGGGCCGAAGGAAGTCTCATGGGATGAAATCCCAATTGATTTAGGGCTGCAGAAGGCAGACCCTGCTGATGGTGATTTGCATTTGAAAACACACCACAAAATAAAAGAAAGGCCAAATGTGCCTGGGATAGCAAAATAATTTGCTATATATGAAGGAAGTGGTGAGGCTATGGAAGAAAACCTAGCTGCCAACATTAATATATGGTATCTCACCAACTTCATGATTCTGTGATGATTGAAACATCAGAATTATAAACGCACAGGAAATTGTGCCTCATTGAAAGTGCCTACGGTTTATCCGTTGATATGGGCATCCATGACCCCAAATATGAGAGCTCAAGAAGTGAGGTTCAAAAATCCTCACAAATTATTCTGCTGCCATTATGGCTTTTGGGGAGATGGATAAGTTTAAAAAAGAGGGCCTATTGTGCAAATTCTTTCTATGAAATTATTGTATGAGGAAAATGGCTATTCGGCCCATATTTCACCCAAGGTTTGCAAGCTTGTGTGGTTCGAGCAAGTGGTGTTCAAGCTCCTGGTTATCTGTTTGGAGTAAATCTGCCTAAATTATTAAAAATTGGATGAAGAAGCTAAAAATTTTAACTGCATGAAACCTTCGTCTTAGGACAAAAAAGGTATTTTTCGCCCAGAAGGGGATTTGATTTTGGAAATAAAGGCAGAAATATGTCAAGGAAATATTATTGTACTGCACAGCCCAATACTTACCCGTATTCGGGGAAAAGGAGACCACCACGCTCATATGGAGAGGTATTAAAGACTTGTTCTATCTTTAAAGAAACTGCGGATTAATCTCCAGTTGGAGGGAGATTACAAAAGTTTTATAAAGACTGGCTTACTATTATTTCTGATCGGTTTATTTTTACAAGCAGTTTCAGGAGCCACTATTACATTTAAAGAAGGGGTTAATCCTCCAGTACAGATAAACCTGCCTATGCTTTTGTGTTTACTGCAATTGGAAAAGCAGAGATTAATGTGGAAATTGACAAATTATCTGAAAAGGGGTTATTGAAAAAACTTATGAACACGAGCATCAATTGTGTCTAAGATATTTCAAAAGACATAAAAAGATGGTGATTGCAGAATTATTCTGGACCTTACAGATCTAAATAAGTGGTAGAATACAAACTTTTAAATGGAAACATTTAATACTGCAAGATATTTAATATCAGCAGGTTGTTATATGGCTACGATTGATTTGAAAAACGCCTATTATTCTGTACCAATACATCAGTTTCTGGAGGTACATAAAATTTAATTGGCTGGGACAATTATGGCAGTTTAAAGCTTTGCCAAATGGATTGAGTTCAGCTCCCAGGCTCTTTACTAAACTGTTGAAATCAGTTTTAGCCCAATTAAGAGTACAAAAACACATCGTTATGGCTTATCTCGATGATATTCTAATCATTTATGGCAATCAAGAGTCAGCTGAGAATTAGTTTCAGTACAAAAGCTTTGTTAAAGCTAGGGTTCTTGATTCATCCAATTAAATTCCAGCTGCAGCCAGCACAATCAATTAACTATTTGGAGTTTGTAATTAACTCAGAAACTATGTTAATACTTTACCAACAAAGATAAAGTTGATGATTTTTGGTGACTTGTAATAATCTCATTCACAAACTTATCCTTCCATCCGAAAAGTAGTGAAAACTATTGGTAAACTAGTAGCAGCATTTCCTGCAGTAGAATTTGGTCCATTACATTATCAAAATCTTCAAAGGGACAAAATAAGAGCTCTCAAAGAGAGGGCAGGCCACTTTGATAGGCCTATGCAATTAACAAAAGAAGTTTTGTTGGAATTACCATGGTGGGTTAAAAATATCCCACAAGCTGCTAAAAACATTCTGATTAAACAGCCTGAAATTGTTTATAAATAGATGCTAATGCTCTCGGATGGGGGGGGGGGGGGGGGGTGTAACAGATTCATCCTCCAGTTGTGGAGGTAGATGGAAAGTCCAAGAAGAAACGTTTCTTCAAACTTATGGTATTAACTATTTAGAGTTATTGGGTGCTTTCTATGGTCTAAAAGCATATTGCTGGTCTAAAAGCATATTGCTGTTCAAAAAAGGGTCTACATGTATTAATACAGTTAGACAATAAAACGGCTGTTGCATATATTAATCACATGGGGGAGTCAGATCAGTATCATGTGATTGTCTGGTCAATGAAATATGGCAATGGTGTATTGATCGCCAAATTTGGATTTCAGCAAACTACATTCCAGGTAAAGACAATGTGGTGGCAGATAAAAGATCAATGATATTTAAAGATAACACAGAATGGATGCTTAATCCAGCAATATTAATAGAATATTGACTGGCCTTGAGGGGGATACGACATATATTGCCTGAAGTAGATTCATATTGCCCGAGTTGAAGACGAGGGCAATATGGATCTAGTGAGGGCAATATATGTCGTATCTCCCGAAAGAGGACAGTCAATATTGTTATTATTACCCATTATCAGACATCTAGAGGAAAATCTGAACATCTCAGCTCGGCGGACTTCCACGTAAAATTTAACCAAAATGGACGCGGCAGTCTTCCTGTCTGCCGTTTGAATATTCTAAATTTCCCACGCAGCGTCACGTTGCCGTCACGTTGCCAAGTTCCCGGATGTGAGACCAGGGGAATATAAGACTATATTCCCCGCTGTTTTAACAGGTAAAGTCCATAGGCGTTCGCAAGAAAGGGGAATATAAGAAAATATTCCCCTGTTACCCCTGCTGGCAGTAAAAACGAAGGGAATACAATTTCGTAAAAGCATAGCTCAGATGTGTGATATGGGTAATAATAATAGAATATTGACTGGCCTTGAGGGGGATACGACATATATTGCCTGAAGTAGATTCATATTGCCCGAGTCGAAGACGAGGGCAATATGGATCTAGTGAGGGCAATATATGTTGTATCTCCCGAAAGAGGACAGTCAATATTGTTATTATTACCCATTATCAGACATCTAGAGGAAAATGTTAACATCTCGGACTTACACGCAAAATTTAACCAAAATGGACGCGGCAGTCTTCCTGTCTGCCGTTTGAATATTCTAAATTTCCCACGCAGCGTCACGTTGCCGTCACGTAGCCAAGTTCCCGGATGTGAGACCAGGGGAATATAAGACTATATTCCCCGCTGTTTTAACAGGTAAAGTCCATAGGCGTTCGCAAGAAAGGGGAATATAAGAAAATATTCCCCTGTTACCCCTGCTGGCAGTAAAAACGAAGGGAATACAATTTTGTAAAAGCATACCTCAGATGTGTGATATGGGTAATAATTAAGAATATTGTAACTCAATTTGGTTTACCAGAAATTGATTTGTTTGCATCAAGGCTTAATCATCAATTGCCTAAATATGTGTCTTGGGAACACGATCCAGATGCAGTAGCAGTAGATGCTTTTTCATTGAACTGGGGGAATATGTTCTTTTATGCTTTTCCACCTTTTGCTTTGGTTCAGCAATGTCTGAAGGAAATAGAACAAGATTCTGCCACAGGATTGTTGGTAGTTCCAAATTGGCCAACACAACCTTGGTTCCCATTAATGCTGAATATGATTAAAGAACCATATATGTCAATTCCTAACTGTAGTGATATTTTGATTAATCCAGTAACCAAATAAATTTATCCATTATATGCATATATGAATTTATTAATCTGCAGGTTTTGACCAGACCACTACAGGAGCTGGGATTGTCGGACAAAACTATGGAGGTTATAGTCGCATCATGGCGAGATAACACACAAAAACAATATATGACACATATTAAGAAATGGGAAGAATTTTGCACACAGTCAAATATTTCTTATGATACGGTGAATATTGCATGTTTGATATTGTGATACTGTGATATTGCATGAAAAATGTATTGGAGCTCCTTGCTAAATTGCATTTTGAGCAACATTTAAGTTACAGTGCCACTAACACTGCACGCAGTGCCTTATCATCTTATTTAGGACTTATGTCTGACCAGAAATCAATTGGATCACATCCACTAATATCTAGATTCATGAAAGGAATCTTTAACATTAATCCACCCAAACCTAGATACACAGAGATTTGGGATGTGAGCATTGTACTTACCTTACTTAGACAGTGGACTCCAATTGAAGGATTGTCATTGGAAAGATTAACATTCGAATTAATAATGTTAATATCATTGGTTTCAGCTCAAAGAGTGCAAACTTTACAAATGTTGCGTTTAGACTGTATGCATGTGACTACAGATAACATTGTGTTCTATGTTTACGATCTGATCAAACAAAGCAGACCAGGGAGATCTGGAGCTAAGGTAACCTTTCAAGCTTATCCTATTTGATCCTACTTTGTGTGTGGTTAAACATTTGAATCAATATGTTAAAGTTACTGAAACTCTTCGAGGAAATGAAAAAACGTTGATGATTACGCATAAAAAGCCACACACAAAAGCTTCAGTTCAAACTATCTCAAAATGGTTGAAACAGGTGTTGCTTTTAGCAGGAGTAGACACTGATGTGTTCAAATCTCACTCCACCAGGGCTGCAGCTACGTCCGCGGCGAAGGTGCGGGACGTACCACTCGAGCATATTTTAAAAATCGCAGGGTGGAGTAAAGAAGAAACTTTTTCAAAGTTCTACAATAAACCTGTTCACACTATGACAAGTTTTGGCCACGCGGTGTTGGGATCAATATAATCACCTGCTTTGTATACTATTGATTACTATAACCAAGTTATGTAGTCACTTATATCTTTTATCACTTGTAATCATTCCCTCGGATATAAGGAGGGTTATTATATATTCTTTAAACCATTAAAAAGTTAATTATGGAAAGAACTAATATTAGTCTGGTTTCTCATGTATGTATTTACTTAG
Organism: Okamejei kenojei; assembly: GCA_035221665.1. Classification (NCBI taxonomy): domain Eukaryota; kingdom Metazoa; phylum Chordata; class Chondrichthyes; order Rajiformes; family Rajidae; genus Okamejei; species Okamejei kenojei. The sequence continues at coordinate 7,904,883 of CM069142.1, forward strand.
CCGGACTGTCGTATTGATTAATTCTACGACATAAAAAACACAGAAAGCTTTAAAATCTTCACGTAGTCACTCACGTGACTCCGAAGTAAAATAGTAAGATTAAACGAAAACTTACCAGTTCGAAGTTTGATCGTTATTTTATGAGGAGTTACGATGAGGGATTACGTGCCCTCCACTCCCACCCTCATAAAATAAATGATCATCTGGTAGTTCTAAGTCTATTATGAGCCTTACTATGTTACTTCGGCTATTTGGTGTTCTGTGTTTTTCATGCCGCTGCTTTGAAGTATGCCGTTTGCCAGCGTGAGGTGGGTTCTTCACGTAATCCCTCATCGTAACTCCTCATAAAATAACGATCAAACTTCGAACTGGTAAGTTCTCGTTTAATCTTACTATTAAACAATGATAAAGTTTAGAAATAATCCCTAATGTTTTTTGATGATACGCACTAACTATCACTTCTATCACTGGATTCTTTTCTTCTAGTGCCTCCCTTTTTACCTTTTTGTTGTAATAATCTCTCAAGTTAGAGGTATCTAAACATGTCTTGGTTCTGAAGTGCACATCTATCCTTCAAATCTTGAAAACTTCTTAGGTCTCCATTTTCAATAACAGTACAAAAGGCAGTCATTCCTTTCTTCGTCCACTCTTTAAATGTTCATACATCCCTGGTTTACATTCATTATCCAAAGCTATCCATCTTAAAACTTTTTGTCGTTTATTCAGTTTAAGTTGTCTGGTAAGCGTGAACCAGGTTTTTAAAGTAAATATCGTTATTTGATCGATTATGCTCCTGATATGTCCAGGAAGCGCTTTTTCTCCCAAAAGTGTTTGGATGTGGAAGTCAGGGATATCTGTCTAAATCTCTTTCCACCTAGCTATATAGCTGTCCTCACACCAATTAATTAGTGGTCGAAGTTGGGCTGCATAGAAATATATCCTAAAATTTGGAAGTGCCATTCCACCTTTGTCCTTTGGCAAGTGTAGTGTATCAAATTCTGGCCTTCTTTCTTCCCCAAATAAATCTAGGGTTACCCAATGGATTTTAGTAGTAAGATAAATGTGGTGAAAATGAATATTTTGTCAAGGCTATTGTACTTGTTTCAATCTCTGCCAATAGAGGTACCATTAAAACAATTCACGGAATGGGATAAATTAATATCTGCACCTACTTTCTATGTAACTTCTCCCTCTAGCTAATGGTCCCAAATCTCAACATTTTTCTGGCATACCACCTCTGCACATTTTCCAAAGCCTCTGCAACCTTTCTGTAATGGGGTGACCAGAAATGTACGCAATACTCCAAATGCAGCCCAGCTAAAGTCCTATAAAGCTGCATCACGACTTCCTGAATCTTATAATCAATGCCCCAACCTATGAAGGCAAGCATGCCATATGCCATCTTTAACAATTTATTACTTGTGTATTATGTTCAGGGAGCTACGGACTTGGACCCCAGCTGACCTTCAAACATTCTGGAGTATTATAAAATTGACTTTGGCCTATGATGTGTAGATGTGTAAGACACCTCACGTTAACAAAAATAGTGTTATGAAAATAATTGTGTCGTTGGAGAATGGGAGCTGGTGAATAAAATAATGAGTTTCACAATAAGCGAGTTCGGTATTCTGACTGTGCATGCCCAGATCATAGGTCACGAGCTATAAAATAATCTTGGCAACGGTGGTGCTGCATTGTGTGCAGGCTTGAATTTCGTCCGGGGTGATGAAGTGCTTCGAGAGGTTGATCATGGCGCAAATCAACTCCTACCTTGACAAAAACCTGGACCCACTGCAGTTCGCTTACCGCCACAACAGATCAAAGGTGGACGCGATCTCCCTGGCCTTCCAGTCCGCTCTGGACCACTTGGACAACAAGAACTCATATGTCAGGCTGTTATTCATTGACTACTGCTCGACATTCAACACAATCATCCCCTCCAAGCTGGTTACCAAACTCGCAGAACTGGGTCTCTGCGCATCACTCTGCAATTGGATCCTAGACTTCCTCATTCACGGACCACAGTCTGTTCGTATTGGTGGAAATGTGTCAGACTTGATAACAATCAGCACGGGAGCACCTCAAGGCTGCGTGCTCAGCCCCCTGCTGCACTCACTCTATACTCATGACTGCGTAGCCGGTCATAGTGGGAACTCCATCATCAAGTTTGCTGACGACACCACTGTAGTGGGATGTATCACTGATGGGGATGAGTCGGAGTACAGAAGAGAGATCGAGCGAATGTCCATATGGTGCCAGCACAACAACCTGGCCCTCAACACCAGCAAAACCAAGGAACTGATTGTGGACTTTGGAAGGAGTAGGATGGGGACCCATAGTCCTGTTTATATCAACGGGTCGATGGTTGAAAGGGTCAAGAGCTGCAAATTCCTGGGCGTGCACATCTGTGAAGATCTTTCCTGGTCCGAGAACACAGATGCAATTATTAAGAAAGCTCATCAGCGCCTCTACTTCCTGAGAAGATTACGGAGAGTCGGTCTGTCAAGGAGGACTCTCTCTAACTTCTACAGGTGCACAGTAGAGAGCTTGCTGACCGGTTGCATCGTGGCTTGGTTCGGCAACTTGAGTGCCCTGGAGAGGAAAAGACTACAAAAAGTAGTAAACACTGCCCAGTCCATCATCGGCTCTGACCTTCCTTCCATCGAGAGGATCTACCACAGTCGCTGCCACAAAAAGGCTGGCAGTATCATCAAGGACCCACACCACCCTGGCCACACACTCATCTCCCTGCTACCTTCGGGTAGAAGGTACAGGAGCCTGAGAACTGCAACAACCCGGTTCAGGAATAGCTACTTCCCCACAGCCATCAGGCTATTAAACCTGGCTTGGACAAAACGCTGAACATTAATACCCCTCCATCTGTTATTTGCACTTTATTAATTAATTAATTAATGTGTGTATAAAGTATATAATTGTGGTCAATGCCTACTATGTTCTGTTCTGCTATGCAAAGAAAGAATTTCATTGTCCTGTCAGGGACACATGACAATAAACACTTTTGACTCTTTTTGACTCTTTGGGTCTGGGCCGGGGTTGCCTCTCCTTCACTGTGGGTGATGTTGTGTTCCTGTTGGGCCGTCCCTGTCCGGCGGTGTCCAGCCCTGGGGTGGCCCCGGACTTGCATCTGCTGGCTCCAACTCGGCTCTGCCCGTCTAGCTGGTTTGGTCGGCAACCCTCCACCTCCACCCCCTCCCTTGCCCAGCCCCAAGCCCAGAGTCTGGGCCAGCTCCAACTCCAGGTTGGGGCTGAAGGCAGCTCGCAGCGTGGCCCAGTCTAGCACCGGGCTGGAGGAGGCCGAGCACAGGCTGGCGCTCTGGCAGGCAGCCCTCCACCTCCACCCCCTCCCTTGCTCCTACTCGGGGTTGTGGATGAAGTGGCAGCGGGTACCCTAGGGCCAGAAGCCGGTGGTGTGCAGGGTATGGCTTGTACTTGGGGTAGCGGCTGAGGAACTGGCACTTGTTGCCATGGCGGCCCATCGGGGAGCGGGTTCCTCTGGAGTTGGAGTGGGGTTGGGCTGGAGCTGGCGCTGGCTGTGCGTCTGAGGCCGCTGGTGTTGCCGGCGGGAAAGGCGCAGGTGAGCTGGGGTTGGTGCTTCTCCGTGCTGAGCCTGGGGGCTGGTGTCCCGTTGTCTGGACATCTCCAGCTGCCCCCTGCGCGGGGATGGGAAACTCGAGGGGGGGGACCGGAGACGGGCCAGTGGGGGTTCGGCAGCGTTTGCAGTTTCTCCCCCACGCCCATTTTCTCCCCCCGGCCTGCCCGGTCTCTCTGACACCCCCCCCCCCCCCCCGTCACCCACTGCAAAAAAACAAAAAATTGGACCCAAACAAAACTCACTGAATCTACAGCATGATTTTTATTTATAGCGTTCGACCTTTGACAAATCCAATGATTTCCTTGCGTTTTTTAGAATACTGAACTCGCTTATAACAAAGTTATTTTTCACACATGGTTTGCAAACATAAATGTCTTTTCAATAGCTGAAAATATTAAAGGCTGTAATCATTGCATAAGGGTCAATAGAAGCTAGTGCTTGTTAATTTCAGTCGCTTCCTGCAGTTAAACTGATACTGTTCTTAAGTGACATTCGTGTCTGATTATTGTGGGGAGGTTACTGGAAAAGCGGGGTTTCCCACCCTGTACTGTTTAAATGCGAGACAGCTTTTTTTCCCCCGGTTGTCAATTTCCAAAGTTACTTTTAAGTGGCTCTTTAGTTCCCAATCGCATTATAACCAGTATGGCCCGTGTAATACAAATCGTGTTCCCTAATTCATCCGTCGCTTTATATCCATCTCATGTTAATATGGACGTGCGTTATAGCAGAACATCCTGCATTTGTAGTTTGTTGCTTCATGGGTTAGGTGGCCTGTTATGACACCTGTCAGTTGTTTCTTGTACAATGGGTTGCTACTTTAGTAGTTAGAATGAAGGAAACATTTTTTGGCAATACATTCCATATTCGCTGCATAATTACACTCAACAGATTACCTTATGTAAAGATCCAAGTTCATTTAAACCCTTACACGGGATCAGACAAATTGAGCAGGTAGGTAATTGCACTTGCATTGATTGATCATATATTGGTCAGAGGTTCTTCAGTGATGTAGAAATAAGGAACTGTAGATGCTGGTTTATACCAAAGATAGACACAAGGTGCTGGAGTAAGCATGTCTGGAACAAATGGATAGGTGACGTTTTATGTTGGGAATCTTCTTCAGACTGAAAGGTGGGGGGGGGGGGGGGGGGGTGAAGAGCTGGAGGCAAGAAAAGATCAGGACCAATCAGGGCTGGCCAAAAATGGCCTTAGGCAGATCTATACCCTGGTGGGCCCAATGTTGGTTAGAGAAGGTGAACTCAAGAGGGAAACAGTGTGGAGAACGGTGGTCTGGTAAAATGACTAGGGTGAAGGAAGAGGGCGAGTGGGGCAGGAGCATGTAAATAGAAGTTAATTAAAATGAGAGAATTCAATCAGGGCTGCCAACATAGGGTGAGAGTTGGGAGTGAGAAATTGCGAGAGACCAAGCCCGAAAGAGCGTAGCAACCGGGGGTGGGGTGGGAGGAGGTTGTCCCCCACCATTGGTACGGAGCTTTTCCATTTTTGCAGCTTGAAATTGTGCAATATGGTGCATACTGCAGCGAGTCTTTTAACCTACACTTGAATGCAATGTATATGCTTTAAATTGGATTAGCTATGAATAATGTTAGACTAAATTACATTCCACAATTCCACACGTGCAGCACATGAATGATCTTAGTGTATTCATGTATGGAAATCAGAATATAATCAAACACTTGGCCAATGCTGACCAACCTGGGTCTCACTGCACACCGGGTACTACTCCTGACCCTGACTCCAGTATTGCATACCTTCTCTCATTCCTGACCCTGAGTCCAGCCTTACATCTGCCCCCTATTCTACCCTGATCATAGCTGCTTACCTGCTTAGGTTCCCAGTGCTGAACACTCCCATTGTCCCAGCTTTGACTGCACACCTAGTACTATTCCAGACCTTGACTCTGGATGCACACTTGGCCTTGCTCCTAACCCCTCTGCACTGACAGTATATCTGGCCCTCACATAATGCCCCATATCTGACCCCCTGGACTTAACCTATTACGTTCAAGTCCACAGATGCTTATCTAATGCCGTACCCTTTAATGGGGCACTTCACAGACAAATTATCTATAACAAAATTTGCTACATCAATTGGCTTCCTTGTTATCTAACATGCTAGTTACTTTGTCAAATAAATCATCAATTGGTTGAACACAATTTCTCATCCATAAAATTATACTCGCTCAGCTGTATAAGTATTCTGTTACCATTCAGAATACCGTCCGAAGGGACAGTATTCTTTCCCTTCGGAACAGAGGCTCTCAAGGCAGCGGCGCAACGCCTACGATGGCCTGGGATTCTTGCACTGGGGCTGCTCCATGGCCGGAGCTGCAGTGAGCCACTCGCCAGCCCCGGCAACCCGCATCTGTCCCCCACCGCTGGTTCTGCTTCCATCCCTCCCTCAGCCCCGGCTCTCCAACACCCGTGGCCCATGCAGTTTATATTAATTCTGAAATTTTCGTTGATCACAGAATTTCTCACGACAGAGCGTGAGAAATTTGTGATCAGCGTGAGGGCGTGAGAATTTGCCAAAATGCATTAGTTTCACGCTCAAAGAGCGTGAGAGTTGGCAGAATTCAATATTCATACAGCTGGGTTGTAAGCTACTCATGTAAAGTATGAGATACTGTTCCTCCAATTTGCACTAGGCCCCTGGCAATGGAGGATTCCCATACAGGACAGAAAGGTCAGAATGGGAAGTGGAATTGAAATGATTGGTAACCAGGAGAACATGTAGGTCTGCGGGGACCAAGCTTAGGAGGAGATTGCTGGGGCATTGATATCAGTGTATTTTTGCTGCAGGCAAGATCCCAGAAGATTGGAAATAGCAATGCTGTTCCTTTGCTTAAGCAGGGAAACCGAGATAACTCAGGAAAGTATGCAACGGTGAGCTTTACATTAGCAGTAGGAAAATAAATGGAAAATAATCTTTAGGAGAGGGTTTACTCACATTTGGAAAGGCATGGACTTATTGGGCAGAGCCAGCATGGCTTTGTGCCGGTGAGGTCATGTCACGCAAACATGTTTTTTTTATTAGGTAATGCAGGTGATTAATGAGGGTAAGGCACTGGATGTTGTGAAGGATTTGACTATATTCTTTGTGAGAGGCTGATCCAAGGGTGGGGAACCTTTTCATGTTGGAATGCCACATTAAGTTACCTGTAATCTAATATGTCCGCATCCAAGAAACTTCAATTAGATATAGTTCAAAATGTACATTATTTTATAAAAATCTAACTACTATGTAATGACTTCAAAGAAAATGAAAATATTTTGTTAATTTTAAAGTTAACTAACCTTTTAATGACTTTGTTTTGACTACTTTTTGTGGGAAAGCATTTGAATATTTGGTTGCAACATGAAGGTACGCAGTTTCAGCTGATCTTCTAGATGGGTATCCGTCATTTGTGACCTTAAGGGCGTCTTGATTTGGGTTAGGTAGGAGAATGTAGATTTGCAGCAATAAGTGGTTGAAAAGCAAGAAAGCATTTTTCATGCATGTTGCCGAAGACGTGGGTATTCTATTGCATTTTTCTATATTTCAATTGGATCTTTCTTTGCGTCAAATAAGGACTTTAAAATGTCATCTTCTGAGAGCTCAATCAATTCCATCTGTAGTTCTTTAGGAGCCTTGGAGACATCAACTAGGTGAGGTTGAAATGCTAATTTGAGTGTGATGTCATGATTCTCAAAGTCAGTAAACCTTTCATTGTATTCTTTAATTAAGTCTATAACAGCTGCATATTCTTCAAATGATTTGCATGAATCCTCCTGCTCATCAATGACCTTCGCTAACTGGGGAAAATGTTCATCCGAAATTTCATTTTGAAGAAGAAGAGTTTTGAAAAAAAGATAGCTTTTTTTGAAATGCTTGGATTTTTTGCCACATATCATATATAAACTTAGTTTTACCTTGCAAAGAAACATTCAAGTCATTTTGCTTTAACATGTTATCACACAGAATGCAGTATTTCTATAGAAATCTTCTTTCAATCATTCACATTGCTGATTCTGTTCTTCATGAAATTTAACTCTGTTCTCGCAAAGATAAACATTTTGCTAGCACCGTCCCTGCGAGAGCCAACACACTTTACAATGACATGGCAAATCCACACTGATTGCCTCATCGTCCAACTTTAGCAAATTACGAAAAATGTGTTGCGTTTGCACGAATATAGTTAACAATACTTGTAACTTTGTTGCAAAATGTCACTTAAAATAGTAGATTTAGCACAGAGATTTTGCTGATGTAAGATACAATGAAAAGAAATGAGAGCATCTGGATCTGATAATACGTTTTTTATCTGTGCAGTAAACCCTTCACGTTTTCCAGTCATGGAAGGTGCACCTTCCACACCTGTACATACACTCACTAAATTGACCAAATCCCGTTCAACTTCACGACATTTATCTTGAAAGTTGTTGAAGAAATCTATTCCTCGTGTTCTACCCATAAGAGTGCCCAAAGCGCGAAAATCTTCTGTTGTGGCCCAAATGAATTATAAAACTGTGCCGAATCAGTAGTACCAGTTAATTCATCCAAAGCAATTGAATAATATATATTTTCCTTTTAGAGTATTGCGTGAAGTTGTTCTGTTACGTTCAGGGCTACTTCATCCTAATCATGCATTTGCAAACTTGCTCAGCTCTTCTGCAAAACCCTCATACATATTAACAAAAGGAAGGACATCTGGACCTCACCTTATCCTCGGCTTCCATCTAGGGTCCAGACTCCTTGGAGCTGTGACTCACAGCTTGCAACTTTCACAGAAAGAGCCCAAGCAGGCTTTGGCAATACAGAGATTCTCCAATTTGTGACATTTTTTTGGCCAATTACAAAATTTGGATTAATCCAAAAGGCCGCATTAATGGCCTAGAAGGCCGCATATGGCCTTAAGGCTGCAGGTTCCCCACCCCTGGGCTGATCCATAAGATCAAGTCACATGGAAGTGAGTTGGGAGGTTGGATTCAAAATTAGCTTAGTCATAGCCAGGAAGTAGTGGTGGAAGGGGTTATTCTAACAGCAGTTTGGTGACATGGGGCGTTCTGCAAGGATCATTGTTGGAACCTCATTGTTTGGGATATATAAAAATGAATTAGTCAAAAATGTAGGTAGCTGACAGCACACAATTTGATGGAATTCCAGGTTAGTTTAGAGATACATCGCGGAAACAGGCCCTTCGGCCTACACACTAACAGTGCTACTGCATACAGGTGAGTTGGAAATTTGGACTATGAAATGACGAATGGAGTTTAATCCAGATGAGTGTGAGGTGATGCATTTTGAGAGATCAAATAGAAAAGGAAAGTATACAGTAAGCGTGAGGACCCTGTTGAGCTTTGAGGTAGAGGTATCTTGGGGTGCAAGTCCATAACTTTCTGAAAGTGGATTGGTGGTAAGGAAAGTGTGTGCCTTTGTTGTTTGGGGCATTTGGTATAAGTTGGTATGTCATAGGAGCAGAAGCAGGCCATTCACCCCCCTTGGGACCCCTCTGCCATTCAATCATGGTTGATCTCTCATTCTCTTTCAACCCCAATCTACTGCCTTCTCCCCATAACCCCTGACACCCTGATCGAGAATCTGTCAATCTATGCTGTAAAAATACCCAATGATTTGGCCTCCACAGCCGTCTGAGGCAATTAATTCCACAGATTCACTATCCTATGACTAAAGAAATTCCTCCTCATCTTTCTAAAGTTTCGTCCTTTTATTCTGAGGCTGTGCCCTCTTTCTAGATACTCCCACTAGTGGAAACATCCTGTCCGCATCCATTCTATCCACCCCTTTCACTATTCGGTAAGTTTCACTGAGGTCCCTCTCATCCTTCTAAATTCCTGCGAGTACAGGCCCAGTGCCGTCAAACACTCGTTGTACATTAACCCAATCACCCACGGCGTTATTCTTGTAAACTTCCTCTGGACAGTCGCCAACTCCAGCAGATCCCTCCTCAAATATGGGGTCCAAAACTGCTCACAATACTCCAAATGCAGCCTTATAAAGCCTCAGCATTACATCCCTGTCTTTATATTCTGGTCCTCCCAAAATAAATGCTAACAGTTGGGAAGTTGTAGTGTAGTGGTGTACAACTTTGATTAGGCTGCATTTGTCCAGTTCTGGTCACTGAATTACAAGAAGAATGTGGAGGTTTGGGAGAGAGTGCAGAATATGTTTGTCACATGGTGCCCAAATTAGAGTGCTTGAGCTATAAGGAGAGGTTGGACAAAGTTTGATTGTTTTCTCTGGTGGAGCGGAGGCTGAGGGGAGACTCGATAGACAGGCTAGACTGTCAAAAGCCTTTTGCCAAGTGGAAATATCAAATATTAGAAATCATAGGTTTGCAGTGGAAAAAGTTGAAAAGATATTTAAGACCAGTTATTTTTTTACACAGTTTGGTCAGTGTCAGGGATGGTGGAAGCTGATACAATAATGATGTTTGAGAGACGCATGAACATGCAGGGAATGGAGAGATATGGATCATAGGGGATTATTTTAGATTGGCATCAGCGCAGACAGTATGGGCAAATCCCAGAGCTGTACACTTTCCCTCTCCTTCCCACAGATGACATTGCATCAGGCTACACTTGCACGTCGGCGTGCCTCGATGCCCATCCCCACCTTCAACATTGTCCTTGGTCAACCAGGCTGGTGTGTCCAGCAGCTTAACCATTAATACTGACTTTTTCCATCATTACACATATTTAATGATTGTTTCTGCTAATTCAAATTGACAACTCTTGTTCTTAAACTTTTCCATGAATAATACATACACATTGGACCATTTAAAGCTTCAAAACATTTATTTTTAGCAAATTGGAAAGATTAAGGTCAAGAATTGTTTTTATACAAGAATCGGACTAATGAGGCTTTTGCCACATGATGACCAGATACATTATATTCCACTCTCATTACAGGCGAGCCTGCAACATGTTTCTACCGCTTACATGTTGCAGCCACTTATTTATGCAGATAGGTCTGTATGGGTCCATGTTACAAAGTCAGAGACCAACAGTGATTTTCCCTGCTTTCATTGAGAATTATTCAATTAATCATTAGGAAATTGCAATTTTTAGTGGATCTATATACAAAACAAAATACTATATCTCTGATTAATGAATAAAAATACAGTTGTCATTTTGTACAACCAATTATCTATGCAGCTCACCTCACCAATTTTTGGGAGTTGGGCCTGAAGAGGGCTGATGTTTCAAATCTGCAAACTGAAAATGCTGCAACAAACATTTGGCAAATGTAATTATTGTTTAAATCATTATAATTAATGAAACAAAGGATAATGAATAGAAATTATAATTTTCTGAAAAATAGTGTCCCTTATTAGGTTGCTCCGAAACAATTTGAATACATTTCAAGAAAGGTTGTCATGGATTTATTAAAAAAAACTGTTCATTTAGTAATTAATATTTTTATTGCAAATTAAATGCCTGATCAATTGCTATTTTTTTTTCAAAAGCAGATAAAAACATAGGGTTCCATTCTGTGTGTAATGATATAATAAACAGGCCCGAGTGCATTTCCATGTTACACTTAGAACGTGTCTTTTTCCATCAATAATTTTCCTCAAGTGATATCTAATAAGACTAATTACATAAAACCACCTACCGAGTGGAAAATAATTCTTGTAAACAAAAATAATCTGAATTGCTATTACTGTTTCTATTTGACCTCTTCAAATATTTTTCATTGTTTTGGATGCTTTCTTCCCCATCACACTTGTATGAAAGCCTCAGTTTAGTTTAAAATGTTGCATTAATTATATATTTACACCTTTCCAATTCTGTTCAATTCTGCCAAGAGATACTTCAACTGAAAATATTCACATGCAAATGTCTCCAATGTGATGCAAGTGTAAGGGGAGGAAGGTGGAGATGCATTGAAACTGGCCAATACACTGTTAAGCTTGATAACTGGTTAAATTAGCAGCAGGTAAAATATGATAAGGACATTTCAAATGCAAGCCAGTAATGAGAGAGGGACTGGGACCCTCCACTATAAAGCTGCTGCTGTGTAAGCAGGAACTGCAGATGCTGGTTTCTGTTCAACAGCCCATTAACTCCAATTTCCATCTGTTTTTGAATCATCCTTTTGAATGCACACACAAAGACTACAATCAATTATTTTTCATTTGTCCTCCTTCCTCTTTCTAGTAGATTCCTCAACCATGTTTCCAAACAGAAAATTCAGAGCCCAGGGTTATATGAGCTGATGTAAGTTCTGTTGATATCCTAAAATGGTTTAAGATACACTCAGATAATGGACTTCTGGAAATCTTTGCATTGTAACAGATCTTACTGATTGAAATTGCCAAAGAAATTAACCTGAAGCTAATATTTCATAAACAATTAAGCATGATCCACATTAACCCATAAACCAGTGCCATAAGGGAAATGACACGTGAAAGCATTCACCACCCCCAGTAATATTGTTAACATGTAAAGCAAACACATCAGTGCAGAAATTCAAAACAATGAAACACTTAAAAAGCCTTGCTTGCTACTACTTTCTTATTCCTTTCAAGGACTGAGTACCTTGATGTAAGTGAAAACTTAGTCATAGATTGAATCCATAATAAAGCTTGTGGCATATTACCTAGTCTTTGTTGTGTGTGGGAGAGGAGAATTTCTCCTTTACAGTTGGTTAGGTAAAATGCTACTTCAGCCCTCAGAGCAACAAACAGTTCAATGGTGTTTCATTAGAAATATTTGGATATTCAGCTGCAGTTTTCTGTACATCTGTGTCTTGAGAGATAAGGCATTGCCAGTGGTGGCGCATGGCAATTTTAACTCCTTCCAATGTCAGCGTGTTTTATAATGTGCTTGTTTCAGTGACATTCGCATCCTTCACCAATCGATGCTTTTCTTTCCCTGGAAAGGTGACCAAAAACATGCTATTGTCAGCAAACTGGAGAGTCCTGATGGAGCATCATACCACATTGTTAACTTTCATTGTACACCCTAATGCTTGAATACAACTGCCGGATTTCTGCTATGGGTAACCTGATAAGGTCACTGTGGTATCTGGATCACTGTTTTCATAATTAAAGGTAACACACATGTGCATGTCAGATTCCAAAATAACAGTTTAAGGTTCATCAGAATTAGAATTAAACAACATATGTGGGGCAATTATAGGGACTTTGAGAATTTCTATGCACTTAACAGAAATACAAATTATTTATAATACTTAATTATTTGTGAATCCATTGCAATTTACTTAATGTGTACTTAAAACCACTAAGTGGTCCCAGGATTTGTTTGAGTAAAGCATGATCAAGACCATCACACTCACAGCTGAGTCCCTCAGCTTCCCATCTTCCGTAGTCCTATGACAACAGCTCAGAAGACTACCTTTCTCAAAGTCCACACATTTAATCATCCATGGTTTAGGTAAGTATGGGGATTATTGGCTGAGGTATGAAACAAGTACATTTGGCAAGGCACAATTGCCCAGGTAGTACCTTCACAATAAGGAGTGATTATGGATATTGTAATGCATTCTTTCTGAATGCTAGAGTTACATTTAAAACTCACTAGTGAAGAAGAGAACCTATCAGTATAATATGGTGTCCAACCCAGACTTGTTCTGGGCCTCAGAGTTAAGTAGATACCAAGGTCTGTGGGACAGATTGCTGTAAACCAAACATTAGGATATGCTGTTTAAGAAGGAACTGCAGATGCTGGAAAATCGAAGGTAGACAAAAATGCTGGAGAAACTCAGCAGGTGAGGCAGCATCTATGGAGCAAAGGAAATGGGCAACGTTTCAGGTCAAAACCCTTCTTCAAACTGATGTGAGGGTAGGGTGGGGTGGGGGGCGGGAAGCAGAAAGGAAAACGTGGAGCCAGAGGGCTGAGGGAGAGCTGAGAAGGGGAGGAGAAAGTAGGGACTACCTGAAATTAGAGAAGTCAATGTTCATACCGCTGGGGTACAAACTGCCCAAGCGAAATATGAGATGCTACTCCTCCAATTTACGGTGGTCCTCACTCTGGCCATGGAGGAGGCCCGGGATAGCAAGGTCGGATTGGGAATGGTAGGGGAAGTTTAAGTGCTGAGCCACCGGGAGATCAGGTTGATTATTGTGAACCGAGCGGAGGAGTTCGGCAAAGCGATCGCCAAGCCTACGCTTGGTCTCACCGATGTAGCAACCTCCATCATCAAGTTCGCTGACGACACCACTGTTGTGGGATGTATCACTGATGGGGATGAGTCGGAGTATAGAAGAGAGATCGAGCAACTGTCCATATGGTGCCAGCACAATAACCTGGCCCTCAACACCAGCAAAACCAAGGAACTGATTGTGGACTTGGGAAGGAGTAGGATGGGGACCCACAGTCCCGTTTATATCAACGGGTCGATGTTTGAAAGGGTCAAGACCTTCAAATTCCTGGGAGTGCACATCTCTGAAGATCTTTCCTGGTCCGAGAACACTGATGCAATTATTAAGAAAGCACATCAGCAACTCTACTTCCTGAGAAGGTTACGGAGAGTCGGTCAGTCAAGGAGGACTCTCTCTAACTTCTACAGGTGCACAGTAGAGAGCCGCTGACCGGTTGCATCGTGGCTTGATTCGGCAACTTGAGTGCCCTGGAGAGGAAAAGATTACAAAAAGTAATAAACACTGCCCAGTCCATCATCGGCTCTGACCTCCCTTCCATCGAGGGGATCTATCGCAGTCGCTGCCTCAAAAAGGCTGGCAGCATCATCAAGGACCCACACCATCCTGGCCACACACTCATCTCCCCGCTACCTTCAGGTAGAAGGTACAGGAGCCTGAAGACTGCAACGACCAGGTTCAGGAATAGCTACTTCCCCACAGCCATCAGGCTATTAAACTTGGCTCAGACAAAACTTTGAACATTAATAGCCCTCCATCTGTTATTTGCACTTTATCAGTTTATTCATTCATGCGTGAATATATTTATACAATGGTATATGAACACACTGATCTGTTCTGTAGTCATGTCTACTATGTTCTGTTGTGCAGAAGCAAAGCAAGAATTTAATTGTCCTATCAGGCACACATGACAATAAACTCTCTTGAATCTTGAGCAGCTGAAATCTAGAGTAGCGGATGCAATAGATGAGGTTGGAGGAGGTGCAGGTGAGCCTCTGCAGCACCTGGAAAGACTGCTTGGGTCCTTGAATGGAGTCAAGGGGGAAGGTAAAGCGACAAGTGTAGCATTTCCTGTGGTTACAAGGGAAAGTGCCCGGAGACGGGGTGGTTCGGGTGGGAAGGGACGAATTGATCAGGGAGTTCCGGAGGGAGTGGTCTCTGCGGAAAGCAGACGGGGGAGGAGATGGGAAGATGGCAAGTGGTGGGATCACGTTGGAGGTGGCGAAAATGTCGGAGGATTATTTGTTGTATGTGACGCCTGGTAGGGTGGAAGGTGAGAACAAGGGGGACTCGGCCCTTGTTGCGAATGGGGGGGATGGGGAGTGAGAGCAAGTCACGGGGTATAGAAGAGACCCTGGTGAGAGCCTCATCTATGGTAGAAGAGGAGAACGCCGTTCCCTGAAGAATGAGGAATCTCCGATGCCCTGGTGTAGAACACCTCATCCTGGGTGCAGATTCTGGCGTAGACAGAGGAATTGGGAGTAGGGAATGGAGTCCTTACAGGAAGCAGGTTGGGAAGAAGTGTAGTCCAGATAGCCATGGGAGTCAGTGGGTTTATAGTGGATGTCGGTCATTAGTCTATCACCTGCGATGGAGATAGTGAGGTCAAGAAACGGTGGGGAAATGTCGGAAATGGTCCAGGTGTATTTGGGTGCCGGATGGAAGTTAGTGGTGAAATGGATGAAGTCTGTGAGTTGTGTGTGGGTGCAGGAGGTGGCACCAATGCAGTCGTCGATGTAGCTGAGGTAGAGTTCGGGGATAGGGCCATGGTACGCCTCGAACAAGGATTGTTCGACGTACTCTACAAAGAGGCAGACATAGCTGGGGCCCATGCACATAGATATGCTGTCTGTGGTTTCTAGATTCTGGAAAGTAAAAATCTCTGGTCTGTGATGTAATTGGATGCAAAAATCAAAGAAATTTAAAACAAAAAATGCAACCTGTCATGTCTACCACAGAATGGGCAGTCTTATGAAGACTGTCCTGTTAATCTTTGCCAAAATCATGTTTTGTATTGTCATGAAACCAGATCTTTTAGTTGCCTGTATTGCTATTGAAAGTAATATTTTATTATGACTGTCCCAACAATGAGATTGTTTAATTGTTTGTTGTTGAGTTTACGGACCTGTTAAACTGTAGCAAGTAAGAATTTCATTGTTCCGTCGTTGGTACATTTGGCAGTTAGGTGCCTTTCACTCGGGAAATGAAAAGTAGATCAGTGAAGTCAAGTGTCAAACTAAAGTGAAATCACATATGTGTGGGGATCACATCAACATTTACAATTTCAAGTAAATATTCTCAAAATCATTCTGAGGATCTACTTTGCTTGATTATATGACCGACCAGACCAGGTCATCGGCATTGGGTCGTTTCAGTCAACCGCGTTTTGGGATTAGGTGGTCATACAAGAAATGTTTCTGCAGTGTCCTAAACCTGCTGAACTCACCTCTGGCAGCCATTGAAGTAAACCCACAATACTCTCCCTTCACCACACTTAATTCTGGCAAACAATCATGCACTCAGTGGAGTGATGGTGACTCTGTACTTTTATTTGGAGGAGCTGTACCTGTTTTTTTAGGCGATGTAGTTACACAGCTGAGGAGCCTGATGTGTGGTTGTTCTCTCCCTTGTTTATCTTCTTGATTTCATCAGCTGTGCCTCTTTCACTGGTTTTGCTTTTTGATGTAGAAGTGTTGACAAATGCAGTTTAGAGAAAAGCAAAGTGAAGAGATAATTAAAGACCGAGTATTCATCATCAAAACTGATCTTGCATCAGAAATGCAGTTGGAACAAATGCCTGTTATCTTTCTTGGAACTGTCGTATACCAGTGCTGTGGACACTTCTAGTTCTTGCCATTTTCAACCCCTCAACTGTAATTATGGTGAATTCTAATCTCTGTGATAAATTCCTGTTGTTAGCTAATTCTGCATCATCAATTACTGCAAATTCTATTAGTTATGCAGTTCATATGAAGACAAAATATATTGTATCAAAATAAAAGAGATCAATCTTCTAAACTGAAGGCAGAATTATGCCTGCTACGCTGGCCACCTACTTGCTTGACCTCTAATCACAGCTTCACCTGAAACTAAGATTGATCTCCAGTCTGAGGAAGAGTCTCGACCTGAAACGTCACCCATTCCTTCTCTCCAGAGATGCTGCCTGTCCTGCTGAGTTACTCCAGCTTTTTGTGTCTATCTTTGATCTCCTGGAGTTGTGCAGCGATAGATTATTTTACCATTCTATTAGCATGCTTGATGTTAAAAAAAAAGGTGTGAGATCTCTCGATCTGTGCTCACTTCCTGCAGGCTTGGCTGATGCTCTCTGTACGGTTGTTCCAATAATGCGGCTGCAACTCTGCATGGGAAGCTGCAACTTTAAACCCCAGTATTTGAAAGTAAAATGTTCAATTTTGGTTCTATAGCTCCTATGATTAATTTTCAAAGATTTATTCTCCTATCCATGCACTGCTCAAATCTTTGAAAACTTACATTGGAATTAGAAGCAGAAACTTTGAAATAGCAAAAAATAAAAATCCTATTTGTTTGTTTATTTTTTTATACTGATGCCTGACATTGTCCCTTTACATTTCTGGAAAACAATTGGGGGCCTGAACAGAGGACAAGTGAAGATGTTATCATTATTCTTGTTCTAAAGTGAAGTTTTGTAGTGTCAGAGATATCAACAAGTTACAAGCTGTTACTATTTGTGAGATTATGCTACATACCTTTTCTTCTTATACAACCAGTAGATCAAACCGGCGATGACTGCTGCTATTAACATGCCAATGATGACCCCCACGATCACCTTGGCCTGATTACTGTGGCTGCTCTTGCTGTTGTTGTTATCTTTTGGATCTAAGGGAGTTGAAGCACATCAGTTACATTTATTAAGTCACAACATTGAACTGAAGTTCGCACTTAGTTTGTTACCACACTCAGACGTGTTATATTCAATCTCAATGATATTCTCAGTTGTTAGAAGTGGATGGCTCTGTGGCTAAGGGAATGAACCAATGAGATACACAAGTCTACACATCAAGAAAGCCGTGGCTTTTTTCAGTGAGTTTCATTGGGATGCACATAAATCCTTGCACCTCACCACTTCCATCCATTTAGCTAGGTTGTTCATTTTTTGAAGAGATGTGAGGTTTGGGGATTTAACTGAAAGCGCTAAAATAATTTTGTGCTTAATTCAATTTCTGTAACAGCTGCCTGAAAAGATGAATCCCAATGACCCTTTCTTCATCTGCTCTGTCATAGGATTCTGAGGGTGGTACATGTTAATCACTTCTTCTAAACTCCAGGGAGGAGACGTTAATTCTAATCAACCCTTGCTTCCCAAGGATCAATCTGGTCAATCCGTGCTGCACTGACACAAAGGGCAACATAACCTCAACACCATTAGTCCCACATTTAAGAAGAGCCATAGGAGGTCGAGGCTAGGAATCTGCAGGCCGGAAACTAATCCTGGGGATGGATTTATGATCATTTTTAAAGGCTGGGGCTGATTAGGGAAAGTCAGCATAGTGTTGTGCATTGGAAATACTGCCTCACAAATCTTTTGAAGAGGTTCCCAAGAAAATTGATGAAAGCAAGGCATAGATGTAGCATTATGGACTTGTGCAAGGCCTGTGACAAGGTCCTACATGGTAGAGTGGCCCAGAAAGTAAGGGCACTTGGGATCCAATTTGGCATACTGGATCGAAATTAGACAATAGACATTAGGTGCAGGAGTAGGCCATTCGGCCCTTCGAGCCAGCACCGTAATTCAATGTGATCATGGCTGATCATCCCCAATCAGTACCCCGCTCCTGCCTTCTCCCCATATCCCCTGACTCCGCTATTTTTAAGAGCCCTATCCAGCTCTCTCTTGAAAGCATCCAGAGAACCTGCCTCCACTGGCCTCTGAGGCAGAGAATTCCACAGACTCGCCACTCTCTGTGAGAAAAAGCGTTCTAAATTATTCTTCATCTAAACTCCTTATTCTTAAACTGTGGCCCCTGGTTCTGGTCTCCCCCAACAGTGGGAACATGTTTCCTGCCTCTAGCGTGTCCAAGCCCTTAACAATCTTATATGTTTCAATGAGATCCCCTCTCATCCTTCTAAACTCCAGAGTGTACAAGCCCAGATGCGCCATTCTCTCAGCATATGACAGTCCCGCCATCCCGGAATTAACCTTGTAAACCAACGCTGCACTCCCTCAATAGCAAGAATTAGTTTGGTGATAAAAAACAGAGGATGGTGGTTGAGGGTTGTTTAATCTCACAAGCATTGATGCAGTGAGGGTCTTTGATCAGCATGAATTTGGGCCAAAAAGCCTCCTTCCATGCTGTACGACAGAAGCTAAAACTCTAGTTTCACCAAAGCCCAGGGCGGCACAGCGGTAGAGTTGCTGCCTTACGATGGCAGAGACCTTGGTTCAATTCAGACTACGGTTGCCGTCTACAGAGTTTGTACATTCTTCCAGTGACCTGCGTGGTTTTTCTTCGGGATCATAAGGTCATAAGTGATAGGAGTAGAATTAGGTCATTCGGACTATCAAGTCTGCTCTGCCATTCAATCATGGCTGATCTATCTCTCCCTCCTAACGCCATTCTCATGCCTTCTCCCCATAACCTCTGACACCCGCACTAATCAAGAATCTCGCTGACATCTATCGCATGAAAATATCCACTGACTTGCCTCCACAGCCTTCTGTGGGATCTCCGGTTTCCTCCCACACTCCAAAGACATACAGGTTTGCAGGTTAATTGACTTAGTATAATTGTAGATTGTGCCTAGTGCATGTAGGATAGTGTTAATGTGTGGGGATTGTTGGTCGGTGGAAACTCTTGACTGAAGAGGATGTTTCCGCACTGTATCTCTAGACTAAACTGTTTAGTTACTTTAGGACTTCTTTCTCTTGTATTCTGAACCCCCTTGCAACTAAGTCAATGCACCTTTAGTAATACTGTTTACCAGATCAGTATCCAGTGAACAATCTACTTGTCTGGAAACATGATGATCGGTATCTGGTTCCCTAGATTTTAATTCACTTGCCCCCTTTAACACACAAGGTTCCCAGTTCCCACAGTCTCTTCAAACACGCATTAACCCTCGTTCTCCCTCTCCCTTTAAACTTGCGTGCATTGCTAGAAACTGAATTGTTCGGTGTAATGTCTAAAAACAAATCAGCAAGTCTGCTAGTACAGCACCCTGAACATCTCCAGCCTTTTGTGTACCCAGCAGTTTGACTGTTCACTTCCTGCCTTTCACAAGCCAACACTTCAAACCCCTCCGCATGTCATCTTCTTGCTTTGCACCAATTGAAGAATGATCTTTTTCTTCACTCCATTGATCTAACCCCGGATGTAACAATTCTCCACTCTGTTTTGTCCTATTAACACATTTGTAACATAATGTTGTGGCTTTTCATCTGAGTTATAATACATTCATGCTGATTACGAACACGCACGCACATCGCACACACACACACACACACACACACACACACACACACGAGTGTGCCCTTATCACCTCAATGGTTGCACTCCAAGTTGCATTTGATTTGTCAAAACGTAACTTTTTTTCAAAGCCAAGATGTCAATACTAAAATAGCATTTAAAAGACGTTTGGCCAGGTACATGGATAGGAAAGGGTTAGAGAGATATGGGGCTAGTGTGGATGGGACATCTTGATCAGCATTGACGAGTTGGGCCGGAGGGCCTGTTTCCTGCTGTATGACTACTTGCCAAGCTCATTTTTGCCCCCATTTCTAATCATAGTTTTCAGCATTCTGTCAATCTGAAATCAGTCACATACGTCCCTACTTTCTCCTCCTTCCCTGAATAATGACTTAAATTATCTGAAGGAGGAAGGCTACACCATGCCAGAGGTGAACAGTGCCATCGTCTCCTCGGGAATGAAAAGGAAGATAATTTCCTCCCCCCCCCAACTTCACCACCTTGACGTATCATTTGGTTTGTACCGACGGTAAATTGAGTCAACTACCTAGAGGGTCTTGCTCGAGAGTTTCATCCATAGGCTCCTTGAATCGCACTGAAAAATACACAGAAGAAAACAAGTTACATTGAGTTCAGGAAATCCAGTTCTAAGCTTGAAGAGGTCCCGACCTTTGCATATATAATCCCAAGACTTCCAAATACTTCCCCAGAAATGTTTGTAGAAAGGAACCATTCGTTTGTGTGCAGGGGTGAGGGAGATGACAGGACATCTGCAGGGCCCTGTCTGAATATTACAGTCCAGGGCATCAGCACAAGCTGGCGCGTCACTGCTGCCAAATAAAGATGCTTAAAAATATAATGGCAATCACTGCCTGTTAAGTATTAGTAGTGAAACGCTAGGTACCTACAACACTGGAACTTTTAAAGCATTTATTAAATAAACTACACAAAGGCAGCGCCCAGCAATCTGCTATTCCAATCAATGAACATCAAGCAGCAGTCAGATGAGATGAAGCTTGAGTTTAGGGGCCCACAGGTTGAAGATGATGGTGAAAGGAGGATGAGGTGAGAGACCCCACCATTGCAAGGTCCAAGAAAGGCTATAAGGTTAGAGATAGGAGTATGAATTTTTATGTAATGTGTGCAGAAAGGGCAAGAGCTACAAGGTATTTGTAAAAATAGGAGAAATGGGAAAGTTAGCAATAGAGAGCATTTGTGTTGGGTGGGTGGTAAATCAGATACTAAGTGTTGCCCTACATCCTGATTCCCTTTCAATCTATGGTAGACAAAAATGCTGGAAAAGCTTAGCGGGCGAGGCAGCATCTATGGAGCGAAGGAAATAGGCGTTTCGGGCCGAAACCCTTCTTCAGTCATGTTTCTCCACCATTCTTGTCTACCTTCGATTTTCCAGCATCTGCAGTTCCTTCTTAAACATCCCTTTCAATCTAGTCAGCTGACTAGTTTCTACTGATAATGGTAGCTCTCCATTATTTGTGGAAATAGTGCACTAAAGAGGATGCTATACTGACAGTTCACCCTTTGTTGAAATGCCTTAGACACCCTCCCCTGAGGTGCACCATCTTCAGTGATATACCATTGTGGTCAGTCTGAAAGCTCCATTTGTGAACATATGATGGACTATGGTAAAAAACAATGCCCTTCAAATAATGGAGTTAATTCTCCACAGTTTCAGAAACATTTTTGGTGTAAATGGAATGCTATTGCTAAACTGTCAAAACAAGTTAGGCACGTGTTTTATTAGACTGGCACAATGAGTTGCTATTGCAAAATATTTCAAAATACTCACTGGCAGTTAGATTAACTGAATATTGATCCTCCCCGTGGTTATTTATGGCTGCGCAAGTCACGGTGATGTTTTCTGAAGGTCGCACTGTTATCCTGTGGCACCACTGTGATGTTTTGTTTTTTATTAATTCTTCTTTTGGCTGCAATGAAAACATTTCCATTTTTTACTTAAATACACTGCGGTTCCTCCGATTTAAGTAAGGGTGAGAAAATCTGCAGGATCGCATTGTGGACACATCTTTGATCTGCATTCCCACCTGACCATCAACAAGCATTTTTCTGTTGCCCCAGAGTTAGAATTCAGCTCCAGATGAGGCAGTGAGTTCCCATGTTTCAAATTATTTATCATCATTTTAAGTCACTGAACTTAGGTATGTTACAAAGCTTATCTTTAGCGGTGCTGCAGTTCTGTCACTGGCTGTGTGCGCGACTTTGGCGCCTTCGAGGGGGGGGGGGGGGGGGGGGGGCGGGGTTAAAATGCCGTTTTCCCCTTGCCATCCGGAGCTTTATTTTCTCGGAGTGCGAGCTATTTCTGGAGATTCGTTCCGACTGCCGGTAAGTGAATTTTAAAAAAAAATAGCCCGACTATTTCAGCACTGGAGTAAAATAAAAATTGGCTCCTAATGCCGTGAACGCCGACAACGGGAACAAATTTTATGTAGGGGACAGGTAAGTGAAAGCTGTTTATTTTTACATATAAACCTGCTTTTTAAGATGACCTTAATCAACATTTAATGTTGCGAAACGGTGATTTATTCCCCATACGAACCGGCAGAATTTTTCCTGCCGATATGGGGTTTAAATTCACCGCAACCGCAACGTTGCAATCCTTTGCGTTCCTGAAAATCCCACTCGCAAGCTGATTAAATGGCCATTAACCTACAGGCATTAACGACTAAATTCCTTCAACTTGGCCTATAAACAATTAGATTTAAAAATCAATTTTTTCTTAAGAAATGGATAGATGTTTAGATCTACTAATTGAATTTTGTAATTAACTACAATTGGGTAACTAATTATATGCTTTAATTTCAGGTCATCCAAGTAAGATTGTTTGAAGAAGGGTCTCGACCAGAAACGTCACCTATCTCCTTCGCTCCTTAGATGCTGCTTCACCCGCTGAGTTTCTCCAGCCTTTTGTGTACCCAAGATTGTTTCATATTTGTTTCAGAATCCTTC
This sequence comes from Okamejei kenojei, assembly GCA_035221665.1. Classification (NCBI taxonomy): domain Eukaryota; kingdom Metazoa; phylum Chordata; class Chondrichthyes; order Rajiformes; family Rajidae; genus Okamejei; species Okamejei kenojei. The sequence goes on from CM069142.1 coordinate 7,928,074, forward strand.
AATCTATAATAACTGAAAATGTATTTCAGTTCTCTTAATTTTTAAGAAAGTTATGGGCTTTTGATTGTCCTCAATCACAACTTTTGTGTTAAGTCAATAGAAAAGCAATAGGAAACAAGTTGCTAATTTCCGAGTATGAAAATGGCCATAACATTTTTAATACTGAAGATATGAAAGTAAATTAGGTGTCAAATTAAACTTTTTATGCTTTATCTGATGGGATAAATTGCAGACTTGATTTTTAAAATCTCAAAATTTTGTAACATTGCTACTGAACTGTTGTAGAGTGCAGAGCCAGAATATCTATGTTATTCAATGATTTTTTTGTGAAATTCCCCGAAGAGGAGAATCCTGATGGCTAATTGGTGGCAGGTTCTGCCTGGAGAACTGAGTCGGAGATCAGTAAAGCTTGGCAAGTGTGCATTGGTATGGATTCAGCCTGCTTCACTCTGCTGGGGATGCCAAACATCAGCCCAGCATCAGATTCAGATTATTAGCCAAGACTCACTGCCCTGCAATTCCACAAATTGAGGTTTTCAGGAAATTGCTAAGTTTGGGGTTAGTGTAGAAAGATTGTGGTACAGTACAAATTGGAGATTTGGATGAGATCCCGGTGACATTTGTAAGACCAGTATTTATTGGTCATTCCTGACATCATCTTTCCCATTACATAACTGAGAAGGAACCTTGAGGACCGGGCCCTGTGTGATGACAGAATACCATATTTCACTCTGCCCTGATCATGGCATCACTGACAGGGCTAAACTATTGTTTTGATATATGTTTACTTAAATAGGTAAACTAGCACATAATGTATGGAGAAAGATGACTGCACACACACTCGTGTTGGGATCAAAAACAGGAATGATTTATTTCCAAGTCAAAGGTCACAGACTGATTTACTAGAATGAGTACAGCTCATAAGCATAAATTACATGGATATTGTCACATCCTTTCCTTTTTGAGGGTACACAAAAAGCTGGAGAAATCAGCGGGTGCAGCAGCATCTAAGGAGCGAAGGAGATAGGCGACGTTTCGGGTCGAGACCCTTCTTCAGACATTTCTTTCCTTTTTGACATTTTGGGATTACATTTCCAATGATCCAAAACAAAGTAAACTTAAACACTTTTCATAATATTACACCGTAGTAATATGGTTTAATTAACAGAATAAAACAACTGTTCTGTCTTATTTCACAATTTCAATCAGTCACACTTGTGACATTTCAATCACAAAATAATGCTCACATGCTTTCTTCTCATAAGCATGTATGTACATCACAACAAAACACATCACATCGTGACATACTTGCCGTACCTTTCCGGCAGTCTGACAGCTCTTCCTGCCCTAGTCTTTATGATGGTGTTTCTTTCAGAAGTGTCTTTCTTTTCTGTGTGTACATTCTGTGCATCACTTCTAGTTTTTTCTCTTGTATCACTTTGTTTTTATTTAGATTTCTCTGTGTTATGAGTTTCACGAGTTGCATCTTTTTCTGGTGATGCATGTTGTTTTGGTTTTTTCTGTGTCAGCTGAGGTTGCAAAGGTGTCTCAAGCCCCTGTCCCACTGTACGAGGTAATTCACGAGTTCTCCCGAGTTTCCCCCTGATTCAAACTCTAAGAATGTCTGTAGCGGGTCCGTAGGAATTCGTGGATGTCTCGTAGCGGCTCGTAATGCTAACGGAAGGTACCCGGGACATCCGGTAAACTCGTGACGTTTTTTTCATCCCTGTAAAAAATGTCCACGAGTAAAAAAAAACTTGTGATGAAAAGAATTGTTACTTTTTACTCTTACGAGTTTACACACTGCCTAGTAATCTTCGGATTTCTGTTGGATTGGTTGGGTTGGGCATCTCTAGGATAGTTTCTTCGGGTCCAGTTTCAGGCTACAATCTGTAATTATATGTCCTAGAAATGTGATACACGTAGTTTTCACTACCGACTTCTTCCGGTTCAGCTTGATGTCTCTGTCTCTGCATCACTGAAGAAGATCTTGCAGTCTTGCATCGTGATTTCTTTCTGCATCTTCTCTGGTGTCTCCTACTCCAAATAGGATGATGTCATCTGCAACACATTCCACTCCCTTTAATCCTTCTAGGGCTTGTTTCAGCTTCTGGAAGATCTCTGCACTTACTTTCAGTCCAAATGGCAACCTCTTCCAGTGATACCTCCCAAAAGGGGTGTTCGTGGTTGTTGGGAAACTGCTCTCGTCATCTAGTTCGCAGTGGAGGTATCCTGACTTCAGATCGAATTTGGAGAAAATCTTCGCCTTGGACAGCTCAGGGAGTATATCCTCTATGACTGGTAGTCTGTGTATCTCCCTTTTCAGGACTTTGTTGAGGGGTCTAGGATCTATGCAGAACCTCAACTGTCCTTTTTCTCTGTGATGACCAGCCTGCTACATCACTCAGTTGGTTCTTCGACTTTAGTCAAGATGTCCTGCTCGACCAGCATCATGAGACCATTCATGACCTTCTCTTTCATGGCTACAGGTACCGGCTTTGCAGAGCACTGTGATGGGGTCACATCCTCCATTCTAGTTACCAACTTGACCTTGCCAGGCAGTCTCCTAGGTCTTTCGTCATCAAAGACATCTTTGAGGTTCTTGAGTAATGAGTCCGCCTTGCTAACAGCATTCAGGCTCTTGAAGTTCTCGTAGTGAACCGTGATGGGTTTCATCTGTTGTGCAGCTTTGCCGCTCAGGAGCGGTGTGAGCCAGCCTTCCTCTACCACTATGAAGTGAACACGGTGGTACTTGTTGTTCGTCATGTTCCAGAGTATGACTTTCGCCCTACCTTCCGCCAGCAGGTTGGATCCGTTGTACATCTTTAAGATTTTCTCTTGTCTAATGTCCTCTTTTCTGGGTACAAAATCCTTGGGAATCACATTAACACTGGCACCAGAGTCAATCTGAAACTTGATGGCTTCTGTGCCAACCTGCATCTCAGTGAATAGGCCAGAAGAGGAATTGTTTCCAGCTGCAATGATCTCAATGCAACTCGCAGACTCTGTCGGAAATGGACCTTGTGTCAGATGTCTCTACGACCTTGTGCAGACCCCGTTTCTGCGTGCTTTCCTTCCTCTGCTTGCAGCAGCAGGCAAAGTGGTTTTGTCGTCCGCTTTTGTTGCAGTCCTTCCCATACGCTGGGCAATCCTCCTTCCTGCACTTGACTAGTCCCTGATTCTGCCTCTGCGAAGTAAAATCAACAATCTTTTCCCTCAGTTTGAATCGTTCCACCTTGTGTATTGTCGGCTCTTCACCGATGACCAGAAACTCACCTGGACCAGCCCTTGAAATACCATTGTTACTTGTACGTCTGAGATTATGTATGCTGTGGCATTGACTTGCCTGTGGACATAAGTTAGGCACAGAAAGCTGGAGTATCTCAGCGGGTCAGGCAGCATCTCTGGAGAAAAGGAATGGGTGACGTTTTAGGTAGAGACCTCTGCCCCTTAACATAGCTGAGCCTTTCCACCATCAACAAAGGTGTGTGGTGCAATGTTCTTCACTTACCCAGATCAGTGGAGCTCCAGCAACCCTTGAAGCTCAATACCATACAGAAATAGAAGTTTGCTTGACACCCTGTACTCCAGCCTATAGTGCGCACCATCTGCCAAATTCACGAGTTTTCACCTGGGCTCCTCTGGCACTATCTCCCAGCCCAGAATCTATCTCACCTGGTGCACAGGAACACTGCCACCTCTGGGTTCCCCTCAAACATACACAGTATTCTGACTTGGACATATCTCCTTTCCTTCATTATGACTGCAGCCCAATCTAACAGCACTGTGAGAGTATCTTCACCATAAGGTTTGCAATAGTTGGAGGTGAGTTACCACCACCACCTTCTCAAGGGATGAGAGATGGAGAATCAACGGTAGCCTTGCCTGTAATGCCCAAATACCAAAAAACAATGACACTAAAAACATTGTTCGTGTAACATTTTGCTTCTGATGGACGGCACACAGTATCAGACCCACTCCCTCACTTACAGACGTTCCATTGATGCTCCACTTGACCACAGGCTTGGGGAAGCCCTCCACAATACAACTGATCACTTTCGAATTGTTCACAACTTTCTTTGTCAGTTTAGTTATCCTTGGTTTTCCTGTAAGAAAGAAAAGTGGCTTTCTGATTAAGGACACCTTGAAGAATCATTGGGATAGATTTATGTCTTCAGGTTCCAGGTGAATTTGTTGGGTCAGCACACCTCCCCTTATGGAGCCCAGTGTCACTGCACTGAATGGGATCATCAGCAAACTGATTCATGCAGGAAGATTCCACCCAGCCCTGATGACAGGAAATTAACTCCATGTTAACAACTCTGCCAAATAGTCAACAATTGAGTTTGATTGTTCACTTAATCAAATGTATTCTGCTCTCACTCAGAACTAAACAAGAGTTCACAATTCCGTGTCATGTTAAAATGCATTGTGTTCTATTTAGATGCACAGCAGCTTATAATGTATCATGCTCGGGAGAAACTGGGCCAAACAGAATCTGTAAATATTTCAATAGTATTTAGTAAAAAACAAAGTGCTGGAGGAACTCAGTGGACCAGGCAGCATCTGGAAAAGGAATTGACAGGTGACCTTCAGGGTCAGGACCTTCTTCAGACAGTTCTTCTCCATTCCCTCCACAGATGCTGTCTGCCCTGTTGAGTTCCTCCAGCATTTTGTGTTTTGCTCAAGGTTCCAGCATGTGCAGTTCCTTTTATCTCCAATAGTAGTTAGAAATTAAATTTTGATAAAATGACTTTGTTTTGTGGTCAAAAAACCTTGTGGAACATAACTGAATTAGCAGGCCACCATGTTAGAAATGTCATTTTTATATGTTTAGACACAAATTTCTGCTTTCAGAAAAATGAGGGGAAAAACTCAAGAAAAAGTTCTCAGACCCTGTGTTCTGAAATGGCCCCAAATGGTGGCAGCATCAATGCTGCTTATTTACCTTCCACTCGTACGATTATTGATTTTTCTCTCTTGATTTCGTTCACTCCCTTTAATTTGGCCTGGCATGTGTAATTACCAGCATGTGTGTACTGCAGTGACTTCACCACGAAAGGGTTCTGGTTAGCTTTATTCTTCTGAAATACAAAAAACACATCAGACGCAGCCTGCATTTATTGAGGCATTTGTGCAACAGAACTGCAAGGACTAGTCACATCAAGGAAGGTTAAAGCCTCATGCAGCACTATCATTTTAAGCTTTTGTGCCCTTATTTGCACCAAATCAGAGCTGATCATTCTCCACGCAATCCTATTTTCTGATGTCCTGCCGGGTGAGTTTTAAATATCAGAGTTGTCTCACGAGGATTACAAGAGGTTTGCTTCCGACAAGGTAGAAGGATTTAGGCATGACAATTGGAAAGCAGCTCATCCATAATGTCTGGGAGTTCTAAACCATGAGACATATCTTCGACACCAGTGCTGAACTTCAGCTACCGTGAAAAAAGAGAGAGCAATCCTTCGTGAGGATTCTCTGGCTGGGGAAATATTGCAACAATAACAAAAACCAGTTCTGCATTACTCTCCACTTCCTGCCATGACCACAATCTTTAGTACAAAATGAGAAACATGTTGTTCCAGAATGCATAAAATAAAACACAAGGAATGCATTGAAGGAAGCACCCTACCTCCCACCCTCCACCTGCCTGGGCTGGCATTGCCACCAGCTGGCACATGATGAGACCGGGTTTCTTCCTCACGCTCCCATCTCAGGAGTTGCACCAGGACACTCGATACCAGGTGCAAATCCCTGTTTTATGTAATTTCCAAAAGTCCTCAAAATGGTCCACGGGACTTGTTGGACAAGAGGATTGGCAATGCTGCCCTGCCACCAGTTCTGCCTTTGGTCAAAGTCTATGCTAGAGCAAGGAAAGGAGAGAAACACTATTTGCCGTAGGTACAGTATTAGACCATGTCAGGCGGCATTACTCTGAGGAAGGCATTGAGGATGTTTGAGAGGTTAATCACCAGAATCCTAAATTTTGACGCATTGCATCAAGTGTCTGACTTAGTTCATGAACACTAACAGTTTGCACACGTTGGAAGTGTCAATTCAACATCTTACTTTCATCAGGGTAACCTCCGTATTTCCAGAGGATTCAACAAAACATTCCAAGGTCATATTCTCCCCAACCATCTTGGAGACATTTTCACTGGGCGTCATCATCAAAGCCAAATCTGTGAATAATAAGACATGTTAACATTTATTTTTCATGCTCTAGAAATTATTCTCCATTTCTTAGATTAAAAGATAGGAGTATATGAGGTGTCAGAAACATTTTTTATTGATGTTTGTTTCTGTGATCTCCTCCCCTCAGTTCCTCCTTCTCCCTTGAATTCAGTCTGCAGGCCCAGGACATCGTCTGCTGTATAGACCAAGGGGACTGTCTGTACTGAGGAACCATGAATGTTAGCTGCCCTTTTCATTACAATGCCCCAATTGTAACCACTGACTTCCATCCAATCGAGCCTAATGTTTTATACAGATACAGCAATGAGTCAAGCGGGAGTGGGAATTCCATACTTTACATCCCAGGGTTGTAGAATAGCACATTGGTAATACATGTATTTCTGCAGTTATTCATTTCAATCAACATTAATGGAGATGAAAGTGTAAAACCACTGTTCTCCACTATTCTCTGCTTTCTTTTTTCACTTTGCCAATTTCTTTAACCCTGTGGTTGTTTTTCTAATCAGAGAAATAAAATACACTGATTTTTACCTGCTGATTGTGGGAAAGATGAGAATGATTGTGTTTTATTCTTTAGGGATGGAAGTTCCTCCAAAACCTTCTTTGGCCCACTGAAGGGCCTGTCCCACCTTTTAGGTGACTGCCGGTGACTAGGCAGTCGCCACACGGTTGCCGGGGTGTCGCCTGTATGGTCGTGAGTAGTCACCTCAGTCGCCCAAAGAGTCGTAGCGTTTTTCTGGTCGCTGCTGGATTTTCAAATGTTCAAAACCTTTTGGCTACAGTCGGCGACCGTTGGCTTGTCGAAACTTGTCTTCTCCTGACGTAGATGCTGTCATAGGTTATCTCCAGGATGACGTAGGTTGTTGCCAGGTGACATAGGTTGTCGACGGTACTGACTTCGGTGAATTCCATTGGCGACTACCTATGTCAACCGGCGACAGGTACCGGTGACTGAATTGCCTTCAGTTTTCGCCGACAGGGTCATAGCTTGTCACGGGTGGACGTAGCCTGTGTGGCCGTAGGTGTGGTCGTAGGTGGGGTCGCTGAGCTGACTTTTGTGTGGGTTGGGTCACATGTTATGTGTTTTCCACCGCTGTGAAGCATTATGGGTCAGCTTTGACCACTGAAGGTATTTTATCTGCATTTTCTTTGTTACTGTTACATCTTGAACCGATCAATTGTGAGTTATATTGAAACTCCTCGCTTTCAGTTGAGGTTCAGCTTGCCAGCTGTGGACAGAGGACCCGAGCTGCGGACTGGGAACCCACCTGAAGGCCCGGCTCGGCCGCCGAGAATGGAAGGATTCTGAAGGAGGGCTGCTAAGCAGACTGTCTGCGGGAGGCAATGCACTGCCTTTGATGGTGGAGTGGGCCGCTGGAGGTCCTGCAACAGCTAGGTGCTCAGTTGGACCGGATGCCGCTTCCAGACGCCAAGCCTGTGGAGCCCATTCCACAACGCCATCAGAACAATGGGCCTTCATGGCAAAGTATCCTCAGGGTGGCACCAGAATGGCTGCCTCCCCAACAGTCTGTCCCTTCCTCCTTGGTTGTTTGATAGTATGTGTTGAATGTACAGTGGCTTGCAAAGGTTTTCATACCCCTTGAACTTTTCCACATTTTGTCACGTTACAACCACAAACGTAAATGTATTTTATTGGGATTTTATATGATAGACCAACACAAAGTGGTGCATAATTGTGAAGTGGAAGGAAACTGATACATGGTTTCCAAATTTTATTACAAATAAAAAAACTGAAAAGTGTGGCGTGCAAAAGTATTCAGCCCCCCTGAGTCAATACTTTGTAGAACCACCTTTCGCTGCAATTACAGCTGCAAGTCTTTTGGGGTATGTCTCTACCAGCTTTGCACATCTAGAGCATGAAATTTTTGCACATTCTTCTTTGCAAAATAGCTCAAGCTCAGTCAGATTGGATGGAGAGCGTCTGTGAACAGCAATTTTCAAGTCTTGCCAGAGATTCTCAATTGGATTTAGGTCTGGACTTTGACTGGGACATTCTAAACACATGAATATGCTTTGATCTATTGTAGCTCTGGTTGTATGTTTAGGGTCGTTGTGCTGCTGGAAGATGAACCTCCGCCCCAGTCTCAAGTCTTTTGCAGACTCTAACAGGTTTTCTTCCAAGATTGCCATGTATTTGGCTCCATCCATCTTCCCATCAACTCTGACCAGCTTCCCTGTCCCTGCTGAAGGAAAGCATCCCCACAGCATGATGCTGCCACCACCATGTTTCACAGTGGGGATGGTGTGTTCAGGATGATGTGCAGTGTTAGTTTTCCACCACACATAGCGTTTTGCATGTAGGCCAAAAACATCAATTTTGGTCTCATCAGACCAGAGCACCTTCCTCCACATGTTTGCTGTGTCCCCCACATGGCTTGTGGCAAACTGCAAACGGGAATTCTTATGGCTTTGTTTCAACAATGGCTTACTTCTTGCCACTCTTCCATAAAGGCCCGATTTGTGGAGTGCACGACTAATAGTTGTCCTGTGGACAGATTCTCCCACCTGAGCTGTGGATCTCTGCAGCTCCTCCAGAGTTGACCTTGGCTGCTTCGCTTTGATCAATGCTCTCCTTGCCTGGCCTGTCAGTTTAGGTGGACGGCCATGTCTTGGTAGGTTTGCAGTTGTGCCATACTCTTTCCATTTTAGGATGATGGATTGAACAGTGCTCCGTGAGATGTTCAAAGTTTGGGATTTTTTTTATAACCTAACCCTGCTTTAAACTTCTACACAACTTTATCCCTGATCTGTCTGGTGTGTTCCTTGGGCTTCATGATGCTGTTTGTTCACTAATGTTCTCTAACAAACGTCTGAGGCCTTCACAGAACAGCTGTATTTATACTGAGATTAGATTACACACAAGTGGACTCTATTTACTAATTAGGTGACTTCTGAAGGCAATTGGTTGCACTGGATTGTATTTAGGGGTATCAGAGTAAAGGGGGCTGAATACTTTTGCACACCACACTTTTCAGTTTTTTATTTGTAAAAAAATTTAAAAACCATGTATCATTTTCCTTCCACTTCACAATTATGCGCCACTTTGTGTTGGTCTATCACATAAAATCCCAATAAAATACATTTACGTTTGTGGTTGTAACGTGACAAAATGTGGAAAAGTTCAAGGGGTATGAAAACTTTTGCAAGCCACTGTATTATGTTTTAGTGTTCTTTAGGCTTGTTTTAGGTGGGGGGGGGGGGGGGGTTGGGGGAAATTTTCTTCCATATCGCATCTCCATCCGCACTGCGGCCTAACATCGAGGAGTAGGCGGCCTTTGCTGGAGACCGACTTTGGGAGCTCCAACCGTGGGAGCCTACGGACTCTAACATCGTGGAGCACGTGGTCTCTGGTTCGAGACCGACTTCGGGAGCTCCGTCACAGGAGCTTTTACCGCCCCGACGCGGGGGCTTCGATCACCCCGACTGCAGATGTTTCCATTGCCCCGACCGCGGGAGTTTAAAGAGGGAGAAGATTGGACTTTATTGCCTTCCATCACAGTAAGGAATGTGGGAAATCCGCTGTGGTGGATCTTTACGTTAACTTTTACGTAGTTGTGACTTGTTGCTTTTTTTTTAGTATGGTTGTATGGTAAATCGAATGCACGTGACAACAAACAGACCTTGAAACCTTGAAGAATTGTGCACTTACAAATAGGACTTGAAAACAGCACCAAACCGGCTCCATATGCTGTCTCAGTGCACCACTGCTATATTTGTACTGTATCTAAGTGCTTATGTATAGTGATACTTGTACTGAATTGTATACAAAAATGAATTTCACTCTACCTTGGTACATGTGACAAATAAAGTACCATACCAGGTAATCACTCCAAATATCAAATTTGTTAATTTGATATTATTTCAAATTTATTTTTGATTCTTAACATCAGAAGCTGGTCTGCAGGTCCAGATGTCACAGTGCACACAACTTTAATGGCCATTGCCAGTGCCAGCTGGGGACAGGCCCTGCGCCCACTGTGTCGATGCTGGCTCTCACACCCTTCTTTTTTTATTCTCTCTACATTCCCTTCACCTTCCCGCTGCCAGGTAATCACACTCCACTGGTCTTGGCAATTTACAGTGACAATTAACTGACCGACCCACAGGGCTTTGGGGGTGTGGGAGGAATCCACGCGATCACAGAGAGAAGATACAAAATCCATATTTACAGCACCAGAGGTCAGAATTAAGCCCTGGACAGTGAGGCTCTGCGGCAGCAACTCCACAAGCTGAATGACTGTGCTGCCTTTTATAACAAATAACATTCTTTTAGACTTGCTTAGCATGGCAATCATGCATATTGAAAAAACAATATACATTCTTGAAGTTAATAAAAGCAAATATATTCTGTAAATATTTCAATTTTTAAAGAATACTTACAGTGCACTGTGATGTTAACAGGATCCTTTAAATCAGGATTATCTAGTTGTGAACAGGCATATTCACCCGTGTCCTCTTGTGTCACATTTATCAACTCATAGTGGGCTAAACCCACAGCTTTCTCTTCTCCCTATGGAATGAAATAGTAGACATTTTACTCAGCATAATCTTCAAAATGCATATATAAAACAGAAAATAATGACAATACTCAGCGAGGCGGACAGCATCGGTGGAAAGGCAGAAAGCAAGTTAGTTTTAAACTGCCAAGGAGGCAAGGAGGGAGCAGAGCTAGCCAGTTCTCGTACAAAGAGTTAGCTTAAATGATTGAGGTGTGCATTGAGAAGGGTGCAGCTTACCTGATGAGATGGTGTTGGTCAAGCTTACATTGGGTCTTGTTGTAGCACCGCTGAGCACTATGGTGAGTCAAAGATTGGTCAGAGTAGAGATAGGAGGGAGAATTAAATGGCAGGTACATAGTTCATTGCAGATTCATAGTTCCTTGAAAGTGGTGTCACACGTAGACAGGGTAGTCAAAAAGGCTTTTGCCGCATTGCCCTTCATTAGTCAGAGTATTGAATATAGAAATTAGGAGATAGACACTAAATGCTGGAGTAACTCAGCTGGTCTGGCAGCATCTCTGGAGAAAAGGAACAGGTAACATTTCGGGTCGAGACCCTTCTTCAGACTGAGAGTCACAGGTAAGTGAAAGCAGAGGTATGAAAAAGTACTGAACAAATGAGAACCGGCACCAATGACCCAGGAAAGATGGAGCCCACAATGTCCATTGTTGGTTTTGGAAGAGGTGATAATGAAGGGATACGACAGTGAAACTAGCAGGGCGACTAGGACGGGGAGAGAGAGAGGGAATGCAAGGGTTACTTGAAGTTAGAGAAATCAATATTAATATGCTCGGTTGTAAAGCTCTCCAAGTAACATTTGAGGTGCTGTTCCTCCAAGTTGTGTGTGGCCTCACTCTGATACCTACGTTCAATCCGCCTTAGCCTGGGTTCAGTCCCGGTTGCCAAACATTTTAACTACTCTTCCCATTCCCATACTACCTTTTTGGCCTGGGCCTCCTCCACTATTTAAAGCGATTCCCTTTCTTATCCATCTCGTCCCACTCTCTGCAACTTAAATTTAACTTATTCTCTCCATCACAGTTCTGATAAAAGGTCTTTTATCTGAAATCATTTGCTCTGTTTCCCTCTCTGTAGGTGCTGTCTGGTCTTAGTTTTTTTCTGTTTATATTCCACATTTCCAACAACTGCAGTATTTGATTTTCATTCATAAGCATCATACATTTGCATCATTACCAAATGGATGGAATAAACAAAAATACATGTCTATAAAATAACTTAACTAAATCCGTGTGGTTAGTTATCATTTGACATACAGTGTTTGGAATCTTATGCAACAGTAATGATATGGCACATCTTATGCAGATGCATGTAACGTTGTGCTGCGTGTCACTGCGCCTGTGCTGATTGTCTCCATAACCACCCGATGAAGAGTGACATCCAGTCACTTTGGATTCTGATTCTAAATCAACTTATGGGCAACAGAACTTGCATCCATCGATTACATGGCAAATGTTGGGAAAACTAAAATATATTAATAAAAGGAGGAGCTTAATATGCTAAATCAATGGAGATACATTTAAGACTCATCACATAATAAAAGCTGACTCACATTCTTAGTGAAGGTGAATTTTTCTGGCGACGGGTAGCCATTCCCAGAGCAGGAAAGGGTGACGTTCGATCCCTCCAGGATGTCTGGTGCTGGTGTCACTTGTAAAGAAATTTTTGAAGTGTTGTCTGAAAATAAATTGTGAAAAAGAGTAACAGATGTGAGATCTTACAACCCTGTGTATACTTGATTTCACACTACAGTTCCCTTTGCATTTAACTTTCTGAATTGAATCATTTTACGTTATTCAACAATCATGATTCTTATTATTTAGGGCACAAGACCAGAGAGCAATCTATCACTGTGTAGAACTCCACGTTTACCAGAAGGCTGAGTGAACCAACATCCACCACACTGAGGCACTAATTACAATATCAGCTTCTTTGTGCCGCTCCACCCCGCACCCTGCAGATGATCACTCTACTTTGAGATCTGTCACAGCAAGGGATCACCGAGCAGACAGAGGGAAAAAATGCAAGGTGATGGCCAAAGTCTTTGGAGTGTGGGAGCAAACAGGAGCATCTATCCAGGGGGATCAGGGAAGCGAAGAGGCTGTATGGACAAAAACTTAATAGTCACTTCACAAATGACAAAGACACACGTCGCTTGTGGCAGGGGTTTCATACCATCACTGACTACAAGCCCCCCCCCACTGCAGATATGCCAAAACGACCCCTTTCTACCAGATGAACTGAACGAGTTCTACGCACGGTTTGAGATTAAAAACAGCACCCAGACACATGCACTACTGCCATCTCCCAGTGACCAGTCGCTCAGACTGTCCGCAGCCGGAGTAAAAAAGGCCTTTGCCAGCATCAACCCACGCAAAGCCACAGGGCCGGACAACATTCCTGGGTGCGTGCTAAGAGATTGCGCCGAGCAACTGAAAGATGTCTTCACAGATATTTTTAACACCTCGCTCAGCCAGGCAGTAGTGCCCAACTGTCTTAAGAGTGCCACCATCGTTCCTGTCCCAAAGAAACCAATCCCAGCCTGCCATATTGACTTTCGACCAGTGGCTCTAACACCCATAGTAATGAAGTGTTTTGAGCGACTGGTTAGGCAGCATATCAAAAATAGCCTACCTGCCGACCTAGACCCACTGCAGTTCGCCTACAGAGCCAACCGATCCACAGAGGATGCAGTCTCAACAACACTGAACCTCGTACTGCCACACCTTGATCGGAAAAATACTTATGTCAGGATCCTCTTCATAGACTTCAGCTCTGCTTTTTAACACAATCATTCCGCAGCAGCTGGTGGAGAAGTTGGAGTTATTGGGGGCTGATGCTGGCCCATGTAACTGGGTCCTGAACTTTCTATCACAACGGCAGCAGACAGTCAGGGTGGGCAGTAGGACATCAAAAACCATAGCCCGTGAGCACCGGCACGCCCCAAGGCTGTGTCCTAAGCCCCCTGCTGTTTAGTCTGCTTACACACGACTGTACTGCTAGACTCAACAACAACTTCATCAACAAGTTCGCTGATGACACAACAGTGGTGGGTCTCATCAGTGACAATGATGAGTCAGTGTACAGGATGGAGGTGGAGCTGCTCACAGGTGCAAATCCCACAACCTCATTCTCAACGTGGGAAAAACGAAGGAGATGGTGGTTGACTTCAGGAGGGCGGTCAAACAACGCCATACACCTCTGCACATCGATGGAGCTGATGTGGAAAGGGTCAGCAGTGTGAAGTTCCTAGGACTCCACCTGTCAGATGACCTGACGTCCACGACCAACACCACGGTCAAGAGAGCCCAACAGCGACTACACCCTCTCCGAAGACTACGGAAAGCAGGTCTCCCCACTGCACACCTACAAACATTTTATAGGGGGACAATCGAGAGCACATTAACCTACGGCATTCACCTCCTGGTTCGGGAGCTGCAAGGCGTACGAACGGCACCAACTGGACAGGATTGTGAAGACCGCCAGCAGGATTATTGGTGCTCTACTCCCTTTATTGCTGGACATATACAGGAAGAGATGTATTAGCAGAGCCATCTCCATCATCAAAGACCCCTACCACCCATCGCATCACATATTCTCCATCCTGCCATCTGGGAAGAGGTACAGGAGCATCAGCTGCAAAACCAGCAGGATGCTCCTCAGCTTCTTCCCGCAGGCAATTAGACTGATAAACGGACTTTGCCCCCTGCCAAAGTATCGCGCACCAACCACCAACCTGGACACACTGAAGCAGAGCCATTGTCGTGCCACTGCCGATCGGAACTCGTGATATATGTACTTTTATTCTTTATTTCTATTTATTTTTTACCGCACACTGAATGAACACTGGTTGAGAAACGCTTTTTCGTTTTCCTCTGGGTATGTAAGTACTCAGAAAAATGATAATAAAGATATACAATACAATACAATACAAAAAAATCTCTAGATTACCAACTAGGTCACAGGGAGTACGTACAGACTCCATACAGACAGCACCCGTAGTCTGGATCAAACCCAAGTCCCTAGTGTTGAAAGGCAGCAACTCTACCACTGTGCCACCTTGACGCCCCTACCTGGGTATAGCTGATCCACGACAGCTCACAGTGGAGAAGGGCCATTCAGGGTGTTATTGAGAGCTGCGTGGCCTTGCAGTATGGCTATGAATGGCAGAGGAAGTGCACCACTTCACAAACTACCCACCAACTGGACATCTGCCCCAACTGGGGGCATGTCTGCACTTTCCACACAAACCACATTAATCACCTCACTAGAGAGGAAACAAGTCATCCTCAATCCTGAATGAATGCCTAAGGCAAAAAAACGTAATCAGTTGTATAAATCTTGCCCTATTTGACCAATCCCTACTTTAGAACGTCATTCGTACCTCCCTTTCTGCAGCTCCTGTTTCAGCAGCCACTTCCTCTCATGATTGAAATGAAGCCTTGGAAGGAAGAATGAATTACCCAATGGACACTCAACTAAACATCTTGGACACTTTTTTTCAGGCATGGATTTGAAGCCAAGTATTTTATTGTGAGAAATTCTTCCTTTCATGCATACCAGGCTATCAGGCAACAGTAATTCTCCATGCATTTCATTCCATCCTCTTCAATAAGACCAAAACAAAATCAGTCAGTGCCCTCACATATATTGAGCAGTGATTAAGATTTCAAAGTTAATTTTTCATCTTCAGTCCTTGTTTTCAAATGTCTCAATTTTCTCAACCTCCTGAATCAATTCACTCCTCCATTAGAAAAGATAAATGAATGAATGAATAAGTTTATTGGCCAAGTATGTACACATACAAGGAATTTGCCTTGGTGCTCCGCTCGCAAGTAATAACACGACATACAGTAACAATTAAGAATGACACATAAATCATTAAACATTAATAATAAAACATTACAGTTTAATGAACGCGAATTAAATAAAATACCAGAGCAAATTGAGGCGACAGACTTTTGGTTATTGAGTAGAGCTACTACTCGTGGAAAAAAGCTGTTTTTATGTCTGGCTGTGGCGGCTTTGACAGTCCGGAGTCGCCTCCCAGAGGGAAGTGCTTCAGAGTTTGTGGCCAGGGTGAGAGGGGTCAGAGATGTTCTTACCTGCTCCCTTCCTGGCCCCTGCAGTGTACAGTTCGTCAATGGGGGGAAGGTTGCAGCCAAAACTTTCTCAGCTGATTGGACGATTCGCTGCAGCCTCCGGATGCCGTGCTTGGTGGCTGAGCCAAACCAGACCATGATGGAGAAGGTGAGGACAGACTCTATGATGGCCATATAGAATTGGACCATCATTGCCTGTGGCAGATTGTGCTTCCTCAGCTGCCGCAGGAAGTACATCCTCTGTTGGGCTTTTTTGACTGTGGAGTCGATGGTGGCCCCCCGTTTCAGGTCCTTGGCGATGATGGTTCCAAGGAACTTAAAAGTCTCCACAGATGTGACTGTGGCGTTGCTGATGATAAGTGGGGGCAGGGGAGCTCTCTTAAAGATATAATAACATTGCTCCCCTCAAGGCTAGTTTCTTGCACATCCATAACTTTGATTCATTGGTGGAAACCTGAGCTGCCAAGGCCTTGATCTTTGGTATATCTCTTAGACTTTTTGCCTCTAGCCTCTTTTATAACATGGATGACCAAAGACAGCTTGTGAGCCACATGTCTGTTTTATAGTTCCCGTGGACAATTGGCACTAACTTCACAGATATGTATTGAAATTGGGTGCTCTGACATCTAAGATGCACCGACCGACCTCCAGCCTCAGCTGTGTAGATGACAAAGACACTGAACTGTATAAAACATAACTGTAAAGAGGGAGGTAGAACTTTTCTTCTGGGAAGATGATTTAGCACTGTCATAAATCAGTCTTCCTCGGCAAGGCATATCTCACCCTGCAAATGAGCAATTTAACATCTCGCAATAAAATAGTAAGATTAAATGAGAACTTACCAGTTTGAAATTTGATCTTTATTTTATGAGGAGTTACGATGAGGGATTACGTGAAGACCCCGCCAGCACGCATGCGCGACATTCTTCAAAGCAGCGGTGTGAGTAAGATAAGAGAGAACTTATATATACACCAGTTGACCTTTATAATAGAGGGTTTGGGAGCAGAGGGCACATAATCCCTCATTGTAACTCCTCATAAAATAAAGATCAAATTTCAAACTGGTAAGTTCTCATTTAATCTTACTATTTTACTTTGGAGTCATGTGAGTGACTACGTGAAGATTTCAAAGCTCTGTGATTTCATGCTGTGGACGAGTCCATGCATCACACACTGCAACAGTGAAGAGCTAATTTTAATAATGCATTCAGACATGACAGGAATCGACATGTTGATGCTATAATGTACACTTAGTGATAATAGTACCTCCTGCATCCGGACACAAGACTTCAAAAGTCGGCAAATACCCCTAGTCTGGCAAGGGTATTTCTACATGTTTGGAATCGTTCGTAGACCATCCTGCACCCGCTAGGATGTGGTCCCGTGAACGTCCATCCCCTGCTGCTGATATAGTTGCAGCCTGGGTGGAGTGAGACTTGTATGTCAGTGTTCACTCCTGCCCCCAGAACCCATATAAACCACCGGCCGATGGTCTGTAGTGATTCTCTAGTGAGGCTCCATGTGGCTATCAATCATTGCTAGTTCAGTCCCCAAGGCTCTAGAGACCTTAGCATACTGGTGTAGATGTGTGCCACATACAACTGAAGGTCCATGGGATATGCCAGCAATACTAGTTTGAGACCTAATGTCCCTGGCGATATCTGCTGATTAGTGATAACATAAATGTAATTCCATGCAGAATAATCACCTTGTCCAGTCACAGCTAAGCAACTGGACCCATAGTGCTGCCTCAGTGTCATGAGCATAACCCTTGGTATAGTGAGCCCAGGGCAGGGATGTTCCAATGTTAACATCCCATATCTCTGCGTACCTCCCTGGGGGGTGTCGAGTTTAAGACCCTATCTCGAACAGAAGGTGACCCGATAAATGGATTCTGCTCCTCGCAGCCAAAATGCTGAGAAGGCAAGTGGGGCACAGTAATGGCACTCTAGTATCTTTGTCAACCCCATATGGAACTGAACTTAAGACGTCAGTCATCCGTGTCAACTTAGTTTGGTTTGACAATAGTAAGCCGCAGGAGCGGTCTTCCCAGTCTGCAAGTCAATGACTAGATTAAAGTATGCAGGGGATGGTTCCCTGGTCACGGCTAACCAAGGTTCTGTCATAATACCCAACATCAGCGGGATCATGGCTGTATTGGCCAGTCAGGCACTCCGAAATGTCTGAAGCGGGAAGCTGAATTAGCAAGACCCGTCTGGTAAGGTAAATGGATGGACACAATGAACATTACCACTCAGTGTAGCGAGAAATGTATCCATCGCCACATACCTTAAATCCTGGCGATTCCACATCCATTCTCGTTTTCCTGCTGATATGCCAATGCCAATGAAGTTAGGTAAACTATTATCGGATACTTTTACTAGATTGCACCCATGTGATTTACATATAATAGCACCAGAGTGTATCAAGTGAGTCTTGAGCATGCAGATATGCGTATTCACACAACCTTTATCCACAGAATGCACCTAATGTGAATAGGTAACTCATGCAAACCCCATCCGCCTCCGTAACTAAAGATGGTATATAGTAATAATCCATCTTTAACATAGCATCAGTTAGTAATTAACTGACGAGTATTGATGAAGGTTAGTGGGGCAATGCTGAATACTGTTTGTCCACAATGGTGTCTTTGCCAGCTGGGAATAGCCTGTGAGCTTGCTCCTTTGCACGCCGTAAAGCTCTGATGGTGCAGAAGGCGCAATAGCACAGCTGACCAATATATATCAATCCCAGACAATTTATAATTACAGTTGGTATCAACTTAAATTTACTGGATGGATAAGAATCCAATTCCTGCAGAATGGTTTGTGGCTGATACCGCTGATTAGGCAAAATACAGTGTTTTAGAACATCATCCAGATAGCCCATAAAATAATATCCTAGGTGAGCCCAGTGGAAACTGTTCTCCTGTTGTTAGACAGTATAGCAGTTTTCTATTCAGAAAGTCTATACTGCATTTGCGAGTTGAACCGGTATCTTTCATAGCGATAATGAACGGCTCGCACTCGGCCTGTCTTGAAAGCCAACTCGTCTAGCATTAACAAGTGTAAATTTACCAACTTGTAAATGGTCCACATATCTCATATATCGGAAAAGAACCAGACCCACCTCCCTTCATGGTTATAGGTGGTCTTACGGTAAGCCCAAGGCTCCTGACACGGGTTCTTATTCCGTCCCAATTTTGGAGAGTAGGATTGCTGGGGTATGTGGACCCAATTCCCTGAGGACCGGTTTGGCCTTGGCCTGAAAGCCAGCGCCCAGTTTTGAAGCTGCCCCCAGCTTCAGTGAAACGCTTGCTGCCAATAGAGGCGTGGGGTGTGTTGCTGTGGTCCCTTGATAAGCCGGACAGCTTTAATTCTTCATCCGGGTCTTACGTGTTTGGGCAGGTTCCTGAAGAGAGGATTTGGCGGCTAGACATTGCTGGCCTCACTTCAACCTACAGATTTGAAATTTAAGGCAGGTCCGATGGCGTTTTTCTGGAAACAGTTCATTTTGAAGTGTGCATTGTACCCCCATATAGCGCTGTTCACTGCTGGTCCTTTCAGGGACAATATTGCAGGTGTATGGTATTCCACCGCCGGCACATGTGATGTGGCGTGAGGTGGCTGTTCCTTCACGAGAGAACTCTGGCCTTCAGGCTTTGTTTAGCGAAGATCTTGATGCCACGCCAGAATATTCTGGAACCTCACGTTTGTACTCCAGTATGTTCCCTGGTCATACTTCCAAGTCTTCCGCTTCATGCGGGATGCGTAGGTGGTGGACCTTCCAGCCTGGACCCATGCTGAGTCTCCGAGGTTATCCGCCGGTGGGAAATCCCTCCGCAGGTGGTAATCTTAGGGCCCGGACACCCCGAGTCTACGGGCTCATCCGCCGGTGGTATATTCGCAGCCCGGGCACTGCAGGTCTCTGGGCTTACTGTAGGCGGTATATCTCTACTGATATGCCATGCATGGATCATATCAGGAGGGAGCATTAGTGGGATGAGCGCTCTCTGACGCTATTAATGCTCCTCATGGGTAAATGGCCGAGGACATACCCTTGTTAGAGGGGACCCTCCTGGCCTGCCTAGGCCTTTCAGACTCCATTGAACCTCTTCTGGCCCGCTGGAGTCTGAAAAAATACCGCCGGCTATCCGCACTTCTGCCACACGGTCGCATGGTCCCCTCACGCGTTCCCTGCGGCCGGGTTTCCCCGAGCCGGGTTCATTCCGCAGTTTGCTTTCCCGCGGTCCCGGCAGCCGGGTTTCCCAGAGCCGGGTTTCCCGGAGCCGGGTTCATCCCGTGGTCTTCCCGCAGTCCCCGCAGCCGGGTTTCCCCGAGCTGGGTTCGTTCATCTCGTGGTAGTCTTCCCGCGGTCCCCGCAGCCGGGTTTCCCCGAGCCGGGTTCATCCTGTGGTCCACGCAGCCGGGTTTCCCCGAGCCGGGTTCATCCCGTGGTCTTCCCGCGGTCCCCGCAGCCGGGTTTTCCCCGAGCTGGGTTCATCTCGTGGTAGTCTTCCTGTGGTCCCCACAGCCGGGTTTCCCCAGGCTGGGTTCATCCCGTGGTCTTCCCGCGGTCCCCGCAGCCGGGTTTTCCCCGAGCTGGGTTCATCTCGTGGTAGTCTTCCTGTGGTCCCCACAGCCGGGTTTTCCCCGAGCCGGGTTCATCCCGTGGTCTTCCCGCGATCCCCGCAGCCGGGTTTTCCCCGAGCCGGGTTCACCCCGTGGTTTACTTCTCCCCACGGTCCCTGCGGCCTGGTTTTCCTTCAGCCGGGTTCACACCGCGGCCAGAATCTTCCCGCGGCCCGGTTTTCTCTCCAGCTGGGTTTAACCCGCGGCCAGAATCTCCCGTGGCCTGGTTTTCCTGCAACCGGATTTCTTCCTGCTACAACCGTTCCCGCGGCCGGGTTTTCCTGCAGCCGGTTCACCCCGCGGCCAGCATCTTCCCGCGGTTCCCCGCAGAATCCATTCCGCAGTTACCACAGCCGGGATCCCTCGCGGTCCCTGGAGACGGATTCCCCGCGAAGTCTGTGGTGGGGTTCCACCTCCAGCCGGGCATCCCCGCGATTCTCGCAGCCGGGATTTCCCCGCAGTGTAGGGGACGCAATAGCTCCAGCAGGAAACTCTGTGCACAGAGCTTCCTGCAAGGAGAAAAACAGACCTGGAGTTAAATTGAAAAACTTACCTTCAGGATTCAAACTTACCGCTGGTGGAGCAGCGCTTCCACAGCCTGTCGATGCGCAATGCGGTAGACGGTATGTCGCGCATGCGTGCTGACGGGGTCTTCACGTAGTCACTCACGTGACTTCGAAGTAAAATTAGTTGCAACCTCTCATCCAGATATCCTCCAGGGCTGAGGATAAATAAGAAATGCAAAACCAAGCCTTACCAGTGAAATACACATATTTCTGCATTCAACTGGAAGTTGACAGAACTAATTTTATTTCACGGAATATTACTCCTGCTTATCTCCATATTTTGATAGAAAATTTGTACAATATTACCAAAGTGGTTGCAATTTTAGATTCAAAGTACACAACATTTCAGTGACTAGTTTCAGCAGATTCCAATTTTCAAGGACTTACCCCCGAGATGGAGACACGCAAGCACCAGGTAGTATTTGTAGTGGGCAGCTGTGAATATGAGTGGTGAGGCCGGTAAGGCTGGCCTCTCTGCCACTATAACCCTCTGTTCCAATACCTGGCTCTTTGCCAGTTTTTTGTTAATGTTTCAGTGAAGCTACTTAGTTATTTTTTCACCTCAGGCAGTTCCATGGGATTGAAGATGACTTACTCCAGTTCTCTGCACTATGGGATATTTTACTACTCTCATGCTGATATTTAAGTACAAGATGCAATTGTGCCAGATAGCGTCTCCACCACATCCACGCAGCTGATCATAAGAATACCTGGTAACATTGTTGGTCAATGTTAGTTTGTAACTGACAAGTATTTTATCTGCCATGTTATTCAATGTGCCTTCAAGGTAAAATAACTAACTTGAAGATTTTAAACTAGCTACCAGTATAAACATCAACTTCAACACTGCTACTCAACGATTGTAAAAAAAAAATTAA
This sequence comes from Okamejei kenojei, assembly GCA_035221665.1. NCBI lineage: Eukaryota > Metazoa > Chordata > Chondrichthyes > Rajiformes > Rajidae > Okamejei > Okamejei kenojei. The sequence goes on from CM069142.1 coordinate 7,949,984, forward strand.
TATTGAACTGGTTTAAACCAAAGGGATACATTATCAATTGGATAATGTTTAATTATTATTATTTTTTCAAATAATTACAAAAGTGAAAAGTGATTTGAGATAATTTGTGTAGACAAAAATTCTGGAGAAACTCAGCGGGTGAAGCAGTATCAATGGAGCGAAGGAAATAGGCGACGTTTTGGGTCGAGACCCTCCCGAAACGTCGCATATTTCCTTTGTCCCATAGATGCTGCCTCACCTGCTGAGTTTCTCCAGCATTTTTGTCTACCTTCAATTTTCCAGCACCTGCAGTTCCTTCTTAAACAGAGATAATTAGTGTGGTAACAGAAAAGAGTTGAGAGGAAAACTGAGCGCAATTGTTACAAATGTAAGTTTAATACCATGGCATAGCCGAATCCCAAACACAATTCAAACATGCCTGTTCAGAAATATCAACTTCATGATGAACTTCTGAACAAGTCTCACCTGCCTGTTCAGAGGGAAGCAAACATTTTGTAGCATAATTTGAAGGCCTCATTGTATAATTTGAAGTACCTCATTGTATAAATATTCCTCAGCCAAAATGGCAAAACCAATGTGGATGTCTCATGTGCAAATTGACTGCACCACGTTGACAATTAAGTGTGCTATCCTGTGGGAAGTGCTACATGGGCATTATATTTTATATTTATACGTTAAATATGTTTATATTTAATATTAGAGTAAACGTGCCATTCAATCTGTTAAGGATTTAACTGAAGTTTCAGTGATTACATGACTGTGATTGCTACTTACAGTGTACGAACATAGCGACAGGTGAAGATACATTGGTCATACTTCTGACCAGGCCTTCAAAATAAGTCGCCTGGCAGGCAAAATATATTCTTCCTTCACCTCTCTTCGGCATGTACTCCAGGGTAGACCTTATATCGAAAAAGCCTTTATTGTTTTTAGTAGAGTCATTAACCATCACCACACCTGGAAAACATTTGTTAAAGTTGATCAGTTTTTAAAAAAATTTAGGCCATTTTATTAAATAATTTGATTATTTTTATCTTTCTTTGGAGGATCATTCGGGTCAGGGAGTTCACCACAAAATATTATTTGTGCATTGACAAAATGTCTGAGAAATACTTTGAGAATAAAAAAAACAGGAAAAAATCCCCCCAAATTATGAAAGCTGTTCAAAGTAGGCAAGATCCTGCTCTTGAGAGGTTAACAGCGATTTACAACTGGTCCAGGTTCAGTGGGAGAGAAATAGTCAGTTCACTAGCTATTATTGTCTAGTGATGTTTGATGAATACAGAGAGGATCAGATCAAACTGAAATACACTATGCACTGGTGTTAGGACTACGCTGAAAGTGATACACCTTTCCCAGGGAGACAAGGCACATTCAGAATCAACAAGAAAAGTTCAAACCACTCAAAATGTGATCACTAATTTTGTATTCTTTATTCATACCTGGCTTGTTGATGTCCAGATTCTGAAAATTGTATTGCCAGGAAATTTTGGCAGCCGGGTAACTATCTTTGACAACACATTGACCGACCTGAATGAAAGGGACAGGGAAGTAGCACAATTACATTCCTGAACCAACTTCAGCAACAACATTCTATATTTCAGGTTATTGTTAAACATTAGCCGGTTCCCTGAAATACAAGCTGAAACAAAATTTATGAGGGATTCTTTGGAAGCAGAGAATATGCCAGCACCGCATGGTAATTCCAGGTTATCCCGTCAATGGAGGAAACAGGGAGTTAATGTTAAGGGGAGGGTGGGCTGGGAATGTATAATTCCCCACTTGATATCCCAGCAGTTACGTGAGCAGGGTCAATAAAATCTCATTCCTAGGCAACACGTCCAATGGAAAAATATATCAGTTTCAATTTTTTTAAATATTAACTAAAATATGACAGAGGCATTAAAAGATTACTGGATTCTGTCTCTTCAGAACACAACATGTTTTCAATTGTATGCTGAAAACCGATTCAATGTCTCCTCTTACTATAACTAAATTATTTATAAAAATTTCAATTAAGATTCTCAGCAAAAATTAAGCACTTATGAATGTAAGTGCTTATTAATCTATAAACCTTATGTAACAGAATACTTTTGCAGGATCCTTTTTCTGATTATACTTGGTAATTTGCTGCACAATTTCATTGTCATTTGTCAAAAAGCTGAAAAACCTTTCTCTTAAATCATTTAAGTTTTAATTTATGCATTTAGCAACTTTGTTGTCATGGCCATTCTGTCTGGATTAATTTGAAAGGATACCTGCCATGATTTCATCTTTCACAATGGGTAGGTTCAGTTTCCTTACTATTTTCTCATAATTTTAATGCTCATATTTCTTGCTGCACCTGCAGCCCATCATTCCCATCTCATTGGTTGATGAGAGTGTACATATTTGAGAATCTCGTACATTGCAATCTCTTAATTTGTATTTGTTCACTTTCCTCAGTACTCGAAGGCCTGAGCTACAGGGAGAGGTTGGGCTGGCCAGGACTCTATTCCTTGGAGCACAGGAGGATGAGTGGAGATCTTATGGAGGTGTATAAGATCATGAGAGGAATGGATAGGGTTAATGTCTTTTACCCAGAGGAGGGGAATCAAGAACCAGCGGACATAGGTTTAATGTGGGGGGAAAAGGTTTAATAGGAACCCGAGAGGCAACCTTTTTTGTACACAAAGGGTGGTAGGTATATGGAATGAGTTGCCAGGGTAGGCAGTTGAGGCAGCAGGTACTATCACAATGTTAAAAAAACATTCAGACAATTACATGGATAGGACAGGTTGAGAGGGAAATGGGCTAAGCAGGTGGGACGTGTAGCAGGTGGGACGTGTAGATGGGCATGTTGGTCAGTGGGGCGAGTTGGGCTGAAGGGCCTGTTTCCACGCTGTATAACTATGACAAACCAGTACCTTTCATCACATGCAACACTAGTGAATAGCATCCAGATCCACAAGTAATTCTGGTCATTCATTTCGAACACTGATCTCTCCTGTCCTTCTTGCCAAGTTGTGTACATTTGTCTTGTACTCACCTTCTGTAGTTTCCCTGCCACAAGGAAGGGAGCTGGCTGTATAATTTCAGGATTAGATGGTTGATCTATAAAGATAAAAAAGAACAATTAAAAGACCCAAGATTTGAGAATTATATATTAAGAGGAACTTTCAGATTAATTACTCACTCTACATTTACTTGGTATGGAAAGAAAACAGTAGAAAGGGGAATTTTCAGTATGGAAATTGATTTTCTCTGCAACAAGACTGAATGTATTTTCAATCGAGACAAAAACACAGAAATTATTGCAACGTCCTGAACGCTATGCCAATATCCAGACCTTAGCTCAACTGCAAGGGTCAAACCCGGTGTAAACTAGTTTTGAACAATATTGAAGATGATCTTAAAAGACAAAAAAAACATTCCAGGTGCTATGGTTGTCCTAATGAGACAACAATAAAGGATTTACTGCTGAGGCAAAATATTAACGCACAGCATTAGGAGGGATCAGCAATGCTGGTACAATGACATTGACCTTTCCCGGTACCTGAATAAGGGTCACACTCATAAAGGAGTGAAATATGAATAATGAGGATGTTTGTAAATACGGTTCAGACATCTCAGTAAATGGCAGGTATTTAAAGATTACTAGACTAAGTGGGACCCGTTGGGTCCCAGCTACACACTGGAGGGCTGGTCCCCCAATATTCCACCTCTCCACCAATTCCAAAATTGCTGGCCAGTGTGGGGGGGGCTTTCTGAAGTGCTAGCATGGGTGTTGTGGGCCAAAGGGACTGGTTTCCAGAGGGCTAGTATGGACATTGTGGGCCACATGGATTCTTGAGCTGGCAACTCAGTCACTCAGGCCTGGCAGCTCAGTAACTCGAGCCTGGTAGGGTGGCAGCTCAGAAACTGCCAGAAATTTTGCCAAAAACAGGTGAGCGACTGTGAGAGAGAGAAGGGGGGGGGGGAGGGTGGACAATCAATTTTAGACATTTTCATATTTTTTTAGTTGCAAAAGGCGCACAGTTGCAAAAGGCACACAGTTGCAATAGGCACACATTTTAATAGCTGCACAGTTTAAAAACACATAAAGGGCACTCACAGGTCAAGTATTCTCAGTGTTTTGTAGATTTCCAGCTCAGACTGAGAGTCGTGACATTCTCCCTCCCCATCTTGCAGAGACTGAGCCACGCCCACACTTCTAGGTTTTATAGCTCCTCCCCCACACACCAGAAGGGGCGTGGCAGGAGAGAGAATCTCAACATTTTTTAAACATTAATAAGTCTTTTATTATTCATCAATGGGAAAAATCATCTGGCCTTGACAGCTGGAAGGGGACTCTGAGTAAGGTGGCCAAAAATCACAGCCGTAAGTGGTTGTGTTTTTTCTAAAATCAATATACAGTGCAAGCAGGAAGTGGTCAAGTTTAGACCTTTAATTATATAGATATTGTTTATATAGTCATCTAATTGATGGTGTCACCATTCATTTTATGATTCAAAAGTTGAGCTTCTTTTAACTATTAAATTCAGCACATGCCGTACACAGTACCAATTTTAGATGTTTTCCTGTACAATCAAAATATAAATCAGCACCGCAGAATAGAAAATGGCCCTCAACACTGGAATCTATACCCACTTGTCAGTAGCTTCAATTGTGTTGGACATGTTCAATGGAGGACTGGAGTAGTATTTCAAAGGGAACAATACTATCTGCCCATCACAACAATAGGCAGTGCACACACTGTTTAGGATAAATTCAATAATCGCGTCATAATCGATTTGTGTTTAAAGGAAACAGTGGATGAATCACCAAGGTACAGCAGTCAAAGTACTATGGGCAATTCCTGTCAAACCCTTCCTTTCACCTGTAAGCATAAGGAGCAGGAGGACAATGAGCCTCACAAACCTGTTGAATAAGATCTAATTGTGCCACCAGCATTCCTTTCCTCTGAGCCCATACTCCCATTTTGCTTTTGTTAAGTGTAAGACAAAACAGCCAGTGCCCTGATGGGTTTCTTATCATATTGCTCTGTGAAGCCATCCTGAATGCATTCTCCGAACTCTTCCTCAACATTACCCTTGCCAATTTAATTTTCGGCCAGTTAGTACGATGATTAAAATCACTCATTATTAATGCAGTATCTGTCTTACAAGCCCCATTATTTTTTGGTTTGTGCTCCCTCCCGTAGTATAGCTATTTAAAGATGCCAATACGATATCCCAGTCATGGCTTCTTATCCTTACTATTTCTTACCTTCACTTAAGTCTCACCCAACTTCCAACAAGAGAGTTTGATTTAGCTTTTAGGGCCAAGGAAATCAAGGGATATGGGGAAAAAGCCAGAACGGGTACCGATTTATGATGATCAGCCATGATCATACTGAATGGCGGTGCTGGCTCGAAGGGCCGAATTACCTACTAAATGGTTCAATGGTACTTTATTGTCACGTGTACCGAGGTACAGTGGAATTTGATTTGCTATACAGTCATACTAAAAAAGCAACAAGATACAAAATTACATAAAGATTAAACATAAACAGCCACCACAGTGGCGTGTGAGAATCCCCAGAGCATAAGCGGAGACCCACAGTCATCAGTTTAATGTCCAGGCCACACACACGCTCCTTCACCGTGATGTGACCAGAGTTGTACCAACCGCTGTCACTCATTCTGTAGTCCCGGTCCGCACAAACAGTCAGAAAGCCGTCCACACTCGCACAAGACTCCAGGATATTCTCATGGTGCGTTGTCCCCGCAAACACCGAGATCACTGCACTCACAGCAATCCCTCCGAGTCCCCACCAGCGCAGGCAGCACCTCCATCTTGCTTCTTGGCGACCTCACATTCCCCACTGTGATGGAAGGCAAATAACTTTTACCTTTTTTCTCCTTTTCTCCCGCGGTCGGGGCGATCGAAACATCTGCAGTCAGGGTGATCGAAGCTCCTGCAGTCGGCGATCGAAGCCCCCGCATCGGGGCGATCGAGGCTCCCACGATCGGGGCGGTCGAACCTCCCGTGGTTGGAGCTCCCGCAGTCAATCCCTAACAAAGGGATCGCCGGCTCCACGATGTTAAGGCCGCATTGCGGACAGAGATACGATACGGAAAAAGTCGCATCTCCGTCGAGGGAAGAGATTAAAAAGTTTCCCACACCCCCCCACATAATACAAAACTAAAGATACACTAAAACATACAAATGAAACAGACTAAAAACAACAAATGAAGAAAGGGACGAGACAGGCTGTTGGTGAGGTTGCCACTTACGGTGCCTCTGGTGGCCCTGCACCTATTTTTCTATGTTTCTATGTAACATATAAATCATCTGAAACTTAATGTGCTTTCCCTCATACAGTTGGACCTCAACTTTTATTCTCATCCTCACCAACTTCTCCTACACCAATGATTAAGTTTAATATCCTTAGGTTTGTCTACAATTCTTTGACTAATTGCTCGACACTCTGAATGTCGAGCAGACACACTATCCATTCCCTCTATCTTTCTGTCAGTTCTATCATCAGTGCAGCGTTCATCTCTCCCAGCCTGTTCTTTGTAAATCTCCTCCATTGAAAGCCTCCCAAAATGCACAAAGCTTTTGATGCCCAGTGCCTCTGAGGATGTGTGATGCCTTCTAATTGCGATGTTTATAATCTGAACAGTACTCCAGAGTTGTGAGTTGTTACTGTGAAGGATTTAACATATGTGTGCGTGATTCTGAAGTAGACTTGCAAGCTGTGGATATGTGAATACTCAAACTCTGTCACTTACATGCATGTTAATTAGTTACTATGATGAAGATGTGCCCAATATGTATAGGTTACTAGAAAGGATTCAAACAGATGGATTGCTTTTAGAGGGATTGAATGAATATGGAAGAAATCCCTATGCTATTCCACTTCAAATTCAGAGGGACGGCTGCGAAAATATCTAGGAAATGAGATAAGGTACTGATAAGCCCAATTTTTCTCTCTCTTCACTTCCATGAATGCTGTTTGTTGAGAACTGCCCTTCCTCACCTGCCACATGTAAACAGTAGCAAGGAGGGCAGCAGAGTGGTGCAGGTGGTAGAGGCGGTGTCTCAGTGCACCAGAGACCCAGGTTCAACTAGAATGGAGTTTGCATATTCCCCTAGTGAATGTGTGGGTTTCCTTGGGTGCTCCGGCTTCTTCCCACATTCCAAAAATGTAAACGTTAGAAGGTACATTGGCATTGTGAACTGTCCTTAGTGTGTGAGTGGCTGTAGAATCTAGTGGGAGGTGATTCCCACTGTGATAACAGGGAAAATGGGGTGAATAAAAAATGAGATTATTTTAAGATTTAGATTTAGTGAGTGGTTGATGATAATCCAAGACTCTCTGGTGCTCTTGTTTCAGGGGAAAGAGATGTCTATTGAGAATAGTTTGTCCTCTCTCAACCTGATCTGTTAAGGCCTTACTTGATCATTTAAATATCTCCAGTTTCTTTAAACGTCTCCTGTTACCTAATTTACTGCAGTAGCAGCTCCCCTGTAACAGCACAGAAAGGGTTACCAGACCAAAGGCACAGATGAACATCAAGCTGTGGATTGACATCCTGGAGGGGAAAGACCAACACCATGCCTGTGAGACAAATGTATTCAATTCCCTGTCCTTGTGGAGAGAGAGTGATATTCTAGATTTCATTCACTAACGCAACTCCTTGAAATATACCACGTATAATATAACGAGTTTCAAATTCATATAATATAACCAGTTTCAAAATCAGGCCCCAATGGATTGTAATCACAGTATATTATAAATGTGTTTTTACTTACTGTAAACATTGATAAATACAGATGATTCATGTATGTCAGGGCCAACCACTGTTGAGCAGAAAAACATCTTTGCATCCTGAATTCCAACGTTCAAGATATTTAAGGAAAAATCCATGTTCAAAATGAGCCTGTCGTTGTATCTGGAATTCTTTGAGTCTGTTATCTCATTTTTCTCCAGTAACATTGAGATGAGCAGTTCTTTCTGATTTTCAGTTACTTCCTGAAAGAGCAGGAAACATAGAAAAATAAGTGCAGGAGACAGCCATTTGGCCCTTCATGTCAGCATCACCATTCAATATGATCATGGCTGATCATCTAAACTCAGTGTCCCGTTTCTGCTTTTTCCCTTGATTCCTTTAGCCCTAAGAGCTAAATCTAACTCCATTGCCTTCTGTGGCAGAGAATTCCACAGATTCACAACTTTCTGGGTGAATTTTTTTTCCCTCATCTCAATCCTAAATGGCCTACCCCTTATTCGTAAACTGTGACCCCTGGTTCTGGACACCCCCAACATTGGGAACATTTTTCCTGCATCTAGCCTGTCCAATCCTTTAAGAATTTTAAATGTTTCTATCATCCTTCTAAATTCCAGTGAATACAAGCCCAGTCGACCCATTCTTTCATTACATGTCCTGCCATCCCAGGAATTAACCTGGTGAACCTACGCTGCACTCCCTCAATAGCAATAATGTCCTTTCTCAAATTAGACAATAGGCAATAGGTGGAGGAGTAGGCCATTTGGCCCTTCAAGCCAGCACCACCATTCAATGTGATCATGGCTGATCATCCACAATCAGTATCCCGTTCCTGCCTTCTCCCCATATTCCCTGACTCCACTATCTTCAAGAGCCCTATCTAACTATCTCTTGAAAGTATGCAGAGAATTGGCCTCCACCGCCGTCTGAGGCAGAGAATTCCACAGTCTCACAACTCTCTGTGTGAAAAAGTGTTTCCTCATCTCCGTTCTAAATGGCTTACCCCTTATTCTTAAACTTTGGCCCCTGGTTTAGGACTTCCCCCAACATCGGGAACATGTTTCCTGCCTCTAGCGTGTCCAAGCCCTTCATAATCTTATATGTTTCCATAAGATCCCTTCTCATCCTTCTAAATTCCAAGAGTATGCAAGCCCAGCCGCTCCATTCTCTCAGCATATGACATCCCGCCATCCTGGGATTTAACCATGTAAACCGACGCTGAACCACCTCAATAGCAAGAATGTCCTTCCTCAAATTTGGAGACTAAAACTGCACACAATACTCCACGTGTGGTCTCACTGGGGCCCTGTACAATTGCAGAAGGACCTCTTTGCTTCTATACTCAACTCCTCTTGTTATGAAGGCTAACATGCCTTCACTTTCTTCACTGCCTGCTGTACCTGCATGCTTACTTTCATTGACTAATGAACAAGGACCCCCAGCTCCCGTTGTAATTCCCCTTTTCCAAACTTGACACCATTTAGATAATAATCTTCTTCCCTGTTTTTGCTACCAAAGTGCATAACCTCACATTTATCCACATGAAACTGCAGCAGATCTGCCATGCATCTGCCCACTCACGCAACCTAACCTGCAGCCTCATAGCATCCTTATCGCAACTCACACTGCCACTCAGCTTTGTGTCATCCACAAACTTGGAGCTGTCACATTTAATTCTCTCGTCTAAATTGTATATATACTGTAAATAACTGTGGTCCCAGCACCGAGCCTTGCGACACCCCACTAGTCACAGCCTGCCATTCTGAAAAGGACCCGTTAATTCCTATTCTTTGCTTCCTGTCTGCCAACCAGTTCTCTATCTCCCATACCATGTAATTTTGCACACTAATCTCTTGTGTGGGACCTTGTCAAAGTTTTTTTGAAAGTCCAGATACACCACATCCATTGGCTCTCCCTTATTCTCAACATCAGGGGGGGGGGGGGGGGGTACGTATACGTATATCTTGGCCTGAAGGTTACCCAGGCCAAGATATATGTATACGTACCCCCCCCCCCCCCCCCTGATGTTGAGCGTCGACCACTCTCAGCAATCAATGAATGTCGTGAAATGCTCCCCACCTACTGGCACAAGGGACTTCTTAACATCTAGTCCTGTGTATTTCATTCCACTTGTTACATCCTCAAAAAATTCCAGAAGATTAGTCAAGCATGATTTCTCCTTTATAAATCCATGCTGACTTTGACTGATCCTGTCACTGCTTTCTAAATGCGCTGCTATAACATCTTTAATAATTGACTCAAGCATCTTCCTCACTACCGATGTAAGGCTAACTGGTCTATAATTCCCCGTTTTCTCTCTCCCTCCATTCTTAAAAAGTGGAGTTACATTGGCTACCCTCCAGTCCACAGGAACTGATCCAGAGTTGAGAGAACATTGGAAAATGATCACCAATACATCCACATTTCTAGGGCCAGCTCCTAGAGTACTCTGGGATGCAGATCATCGGGCCACGGGGATTTGTCTACCTTTAGTCCCAACAGTTTACCTAACACCATTTCCAGACTAATGTGGATTCCCTTCAGTTCCTCCCTCCCACTAGATCCTCAGTCCCCTAGTATTTCTGGGAGATTGTTTGTGTCTTCCTTATTGAAGACAGAACCAAAGTACTTGTTTAACTGTTCTGTCATTTCTTCGTTTTCCATTATAAATTCACCTGTCTCTGATTGTGAGGGACCTACATTTGTCTTCACTAATCTTTTCCTTTTCACATATCTAAAGAAGCTTTTAGAGATCATTTTTATATTCCCAGCAAGCTTTATTTCATGCTCTTTTCCCCCCCTCTTAATTGACCCTGTTGTCCTCGCCTGTTGAGTTCTAAATTTCTCTCAGTCCTCCGTTTTTTTTTACTTCCTCTGGCTAATTTATTCGCCTCTTCCTTGGATTTAACACTATACTTGATTTCCCTCGTTAGCCACGATTGAGCTACCTTCCCCGTTTTATTTTTTCGCCAGACAGGGATGAACAATTTTTGGAGTTCATCCATGTGGTCTTTAAATCTTTGCCATTGCATCTCCGCCATCTACCCTTTAAGTATAATATGCCAGTCTATCCCAGCCAATTCCTGTCTCATACCTTCAAAGTCTCTTTTCTTTAAGTTCAAGACCCTAGTCTCTGAATTAACCGTGTCACTCTCAACTGTGTCAAGGAGAGAGGGTTAGCAATACATGGGCGTTTTAGTAGACTGTGATCCGATGGGTTTCAGATGACAGCAAGAAAGGGGATAGAGGTATCAGAGATAGTCCAAGTAAGTTTGAGGGCAGGGTGGAAGTTAGTGGTAAACTAAATTAAATCACCGAGATCTGCACAGATGCATGAGGCAGCCACAATGCAGTCATCAACGTAGCAGAGAAAGAGTTGGGGGATAGTACCAGTGTACATTTGGAACACGGACAGTTCGACGTAACCAACAAAAGGCAGGCTTAGCTGGGGCCCAATGCGAGTGTCCATGGGTACACCTTGAACCTGAAGAAAGTGAGAAGTTGTTGACCATGAGGACAGGTTCCGCCAGGTGGAGGAGAGTGTTAGTAGTCTGAGTCTTAATTGTTGCTGATTCATACGCACATTAGATGCAACAACTAACAAAAACAAAATACATCTAAGGTGTCTCAGTCCCCCCAAAAATGGAGCTTAGAGCCTCCTAACCTTAACCAGCAGTTTCAAAAGGTAGCATGAAATAAATTACTGGATTGGGTAATTGCTCCACTGGGGCTGGGTCATGTTCTTGTAAATAACAGTTCCGTATGAATCAAGAGGAAACAAAAAATATTCAAAAGCAAAAATGTTGTGCTTTTTATTCTAGTAATGATCTGAAAGTCAGATCATCCCTGCGGATGGCATAAGGCTGTTTGTTCAGACAAAACACTGCAAGTGCCTGGTGAATGTACACTAGAGAGAGGCAGCACCAGGTGAGCAGAAAGTTGCTTCTGGTATTGGTCATCTAAATATTGCAGCTCCTCAGCTAACACATTCCCTTCACTTTGGCATCAACGCAAGACGCATTCACCACTGGTACCACTGGTACAATTACCTGTCCAGGAAACAAATCTAGTAAGTATATTACTCACCACTTTCCATACCACCATGTATGGGTTACCATCTTTTTTCGAGTCACAGGTCAGCGTGACATTATCTCCAACCATTGCTGTCACAGTGGTTGATGCTTGAACTGGAAAAAAAGCACAGAAGACAATTACATGAAACGTTTACATTTACCTATGTTTAACCTATCAGTCAGGTAGGTGAGTTAGAGACAAAGCTCAGATCCTGGTGTCCATCTTGACTACTGTAGCTTCTCAGATTGAGAGCCCGTCTATCGTCCCCATTATTTTAAATCCAACTGCAGACAATGAACAAGGTAATGAGAAGTGAAATAAACATAAGAGGAATACGAAAACAATATGAAAAATCTATTAGACAGAAAAAAATGAAAAGTTAAGGCTGACGAGTGAGAGATGTACGGATGTGACAGAACTATTGATAGAAGAAACAGAAGGCGAGAGAGATTTGCACAAAAATGAGAGCATAAACTGAAGCCAGAAATACAGAGTAGATAGTAAAGGAGTGAGCTTCATTTCCCAATTTCACAGGTCATTGCAGAAATCACAAAAATCTTACCCTTAACAAAAGCTAACTTGTTTTCAAGAATGACAACCACAATCTTCATTACTGTAACAGAGAATCTCAATATCTCCCCCCTTGCTCCACAATCGCAGATGAATCTTGCTTTAACAACCTTTCAAAGCTGCTTAGACCATAGTTTTTAAAATATTCTACTCCATACTCTTGCTCATATCTGACATCTAACCTTTAGAACAGCAATATGTTTCATTTAAATATGCTGTAGTCATACAAGAGGCATTAATATTAACAGATTAGTGTCTAAACTGCGAGTATGATAAACAAGCGTGGATTGTTACATGGTTCCTTGATCCACAACGATGAACTAAACGATTACTTCAATAAGGCATTCCACAAATCTTGTACCAACACAGTACATATCTCCATTAATGTTTACAGTATATCATGGTGTATAAACAACAAAATAGATCAATGTAATTTCATTATTTTCTCTTTATATTTTCCTCTTGCTATTTAATTACATCATCAAACATCCGACTAATCTGGTTTACGGTAAAATCAATAGACAAGCATGTATCATTGGGCATCTGTGAAGCAAGTTCAACATGTATTAAAGGAGACCTTCCTGCGTATAAATTGCAAATCTTCTTCCGTGTCTGTGCAACGACCCATTAATGTATAAAACACTACTTGGAAAAGTTCCCCTGAAGTAACATACTTTCTCTCCCTCTGGATAACTTTCCTTCACCATAAAGTTTGTGAGCCTCGCTCAATCCACCTCTCCTCCCACAGCCCCATTCACCAGCCTGCCACCTGACCCAAGACACCCTATACCCAATCCACTCAAATCATGAAGCCCAGTGATGTCCTCTACGATAATCTTCAACATTGGTTCCCCTGTCAGGATGCGTTCTCAGCCCCCTTCTTTACTCCACATACACCCATGACTTTGCAGCCAAATACAAATCCAACTCCATTTGAGACGACGAGTGGGCCGGATAGCAAATAATTACGAGACAGAGTACAGGATGGAGATTGTGCACCTTGTAACCTGGTGCCAAGGCAACCTTTGTCAGCAAGGCAAAGGAGATTGTGATCGACTTCAGGAAGCGAAGCGATATACATACCCCGGTCTACATTGATGGCAAGTAGAGATGGTTGAAAGTTCCAAGTTCCTAGGAGTAAATATCACCAACGACTTGTCTTGGGCCAGCCACATCGAAGCAATGGCCAACAAAGCACACCAACTTCCTTAGAAGACTTAGGAAGATCAGCATGACCCGAACAATTCTCACTGATGCGCCGTAGAAAGCATTTTATCGTGATGTATCACCACCTAGTTTGGGAACAGCTCCATCCAAGACTGCAAGAAATTGCAGAGAATTGTGGATGCAGCCCAGACCATCACACAAACCAACCTCCCTTCCATTGATTTCATCTACATTTCACGCTGCTTCGACAAGGCCTGCAGTATAATCAAGGACTAATCAAGGACAAGTCTCACCCTGGACATTCCCTCTTCTCCCCCCTCCCATCAGGCAAGAGGTACAGAAGTGTGAAAACATATCCCTCCAGCTTCAGGGACATTTTTGTCCCAGCTGTTATCAGGCAGCTGAAACATCCTATCACCAACCATCCATTCTATCACCATCCTATCACCAACCTCCCATCTACCTCATCAGACTTTACCTTGCACCAAACATTATTCCCTTATCTTGTAGCTGTACACAGCGGAAGGCTTGATTTTACTCATGTATCGTCTTTCCGCTGACTGGATAGCACGCAACAAAAACGCTTCTCACTGTATCTCGATACATGTGCCAATAAACTAAACTATCCACAATTCCCAACAGTGCCCCATCCCAACTGTAATCATGGCGTTACTTTGCATGCTTCCAGCATCCCCAGCTGATGATCACACCCCCTAACTTGACCAGTCGCACACCATCTCAAATACCATTGCCCACGTGACCAATCACTAGCAGTGCCTTGCACCCCTCTCCCCTCCCGTCCCTACTTCCACCAACACTCCGCCAACATATCCCTGTCACTCCTCCCAAATCAATACCCTCTTCCCCTGAATTTGGACTTCCCCCAGAAACGAAGTCCCGAACCTTCCACTGAATTTCCCCTTGGCAGACTAATGCATGGCAGTGTTTAATGTGCTTTGTTCATCTCTCTCACTCTGCACACTATAGTGATGAGTGATGCAGAGGCACTGGCATCACTCAAAGCATTGGGTCTGCAGTACTGGTTCAGAGCACTAGGTGTTGCTGTCTGCATGGTCAACGTTCTGTAAAGCAGCCTGTTCAGACATAGACTTATCTTTAAGAAAGAACTGCAGATGCTGGAAAAATCGAAGGTAGACAAAAATGTTGGAGAAACTCAGCGGGTGAGGCAGCATCTATGGAGCGAAGGAATAGGTGATGTTTCCGTCACCTATTCCTTTGGCTCCATAAATGCTGCCTCACCCGCTGAGTTTCTCCAGCATTTTTGTCTACCTTAGACTTATCTTTCTTTCATCATTGTATAAGGTTCAACATTGAACACTAAGACGGCCATTTAACTGTATGTTATAAGACTGGGGATGAGGAAGCTTGATTGGGCGCTTCTGCCCCATGTTCAAGGGAGCAGTGATATCCCAGTTTCAACCAAGAATCTTGTTTTAATCTCAAAACCAATCTTTTAAAAAAAATTGCAATTATTAAGTCTCGGAGTATGTTGTCCGTGTTATTATTGTGTGATTATTACAGATCAGAACAGCCTGCTCTTATCCCACTGTTTGTTCGGGAGATGAGGGTGTGTGGGCAGTAGTGCAGACTTCTCACAAAACTATTTATCTTCGGTAAGCTATCAATTTAGAAACGGTGGACAGGTTAGTTATGTGACTGTCTACTTTCTTTCCATTGTGTTTGGCTTCTTGTTAGGGTAGCTAATACAATCAATTCTATCCATGTCCAGTACAATTTAAATGTTAATCAAAAATCTGCAGATGTTGCAATTTAAATGTTCTCTGCAGGACAGGGCACATCCTTTTTCAAATTCCTGAGTTTGCACATGACTTTTTTCCACTGCATGTTGATAACAGCTAACTGCTTAACTTATTCAAGCAATTTTGGTGCACATCAAACCTATTCAAGCCACTGCAAGGCGAGCTACACTTCACAGATATCAGTTCTATTTACTACAGTGCATATATGTTTTGGTGTTGACCTTTACCTTGGAAAATGTAGCGATAAAGAACTGGAATGCAAGATGAAATCAAATTCCACGTTAAAAAAAAGGTGCATTAATCTATTAGCCAGTTGGATTTGCACAACAAATCATACACTTGGCGACACTTAAAAAAGTGTTAGGAGCTTTACATCAGAATTGTGCTCGAACTATGCATGGGGCCAGTGCTACTCTTGATAGAATTATCCTCGCAATAGTGCAGCTATTTGTTATGTTAGCTATTGGGTAGCTGCATTTGTGTAGTTTCTGATGTGGGCAAAAGCGTAGCAATTGGATTCATTCCTGCATTATCAGTGCACAAGACACACAGGAATTGATCTACTGGCGTAGATCATGACAGTAATTACTTTCAGGTGAAATTGCAGAATTGGACCAGACATGTCTGCGTTCCTGATCAGTGTCCTGTATCAGACACCTAATGGCATCCTTGTTCCTGCAATGGCCGTTTCCAGCCTCGCTGACATAAAGAGAAACTCAGAGGTATAACAGAAGCATGATGTTGGGATGCAGGCTTGGGGGGGGTCAGTCAACCTAATAGGATTTCCCATCATTTACAGATAGAAAATCTAGCAAAGAAACTCAGATCTCTTGATCAAGTCCAGGCCTCTGGTTGTCAAAAACTTGATCACTCTAACACTGTAACATGTTCTGCATTATAGTTGAATGAATACTGTAGCTGCAGTCTTAAAGCCCTGTCCCACTTTCCCGAGTTACTCACAAATTCTCCCGAGTTTTCCCCTTGATTCAAACTCATCCGTAGCGAGTCCGTAGGAGGCCGAACGAGTCCGTAGATATTTCATAGCGGCTCGTAATGCCAGCCGTAGGTACACGGGGCATCAGGTAAGTCGGAACGTTTTTCCAGCATGTTGAAAAATGTCCACGAGTAAAAAAAAAGCCCCGAGTACCTACGGCTGGCATCTCCGAGTTTGAATCAAGAGGAAAACTCGGGAGAATTCGTGAGCTTTTGTAAATCCATTTGAATTCAGGTATTTCACTGTTTAAAATCCACACAGCAACCTTCCTGACTCATTATTCAATTCAACTTATGTTCCAAAATAAATATGTAAGAAAAAGAGATTGCTATTTTCTTCTGTGCTATTTAACATTCTTAACTCTAGCAGCATGATAAAAAGGAATACATTTTCAGTGTTTTGCATTTCTTTGGGCCGAAAACAATTACTGTGATATATTACAGATTACCAGAGCAACAAAACACTGGTGTGGGACCCATGTAATGAAGAACATGGATCACTTAATAACTTTCTGATGTATTGTAGTTTGTTTTCCTTTTTGAGATGCTGGAGCAACTTTTCTTGTAAACTCCGTTTTTTCCCCTCCATAGCGCATTACTTCATAACATTAGAATCAGTAGGTAAATATGAATTAAACATTTTATCCAACATTTCTTTCCTCCATTTTAACAGGTGTCAAATTCCTTTGAAATAAAAAAAACAATTAATCTGCGACATGAAATGATCCCACAGCTTTCAAGGGTCAACATTTATTTTCTGCGTTTCATATCAGAAAAACATTTAATTCAGATATCACAACAAAAAACGGGCAGAGATCCAAACTGCTATGATGCCAGGTCCCGACCCTTTGTTCCTTGATTTGGGGACTGTAGAGAGTGGTATTACGAGAATTAAAAAAAAGAAGGCAGGAGTGGCCAAAGGCTCAAGGTAAATTATTTCTGTCTTTCACAGAGATATCAGTGGGCATGAAAGATGCTGGCTCTCATTTTTGGAAAGTACACAAAAGTCATTGCTAAGTGCAGGTTTCAGCCGGTGGTAGCCCACCTATCTTTCAGATAGCCTCTACAAATACAGAGGAGATATGATTAATGAGCCAAAATTCAACAAATCCATTGCACTAAGGTCTAGAAAGACACATTCTGCCTTGGCCATGCTAAACTCATCCTGTCTCCAGCCCCGTAGCTCTGAAATGCATTTTTAAATAAATTACGAGTTTGCTTTGATAATTTTCTTCATTCATTTGATAACACACTAGGGTGGTGGTATTGTAGGTAAACATGATTATCGAAAAATACAGCAGGATCTTAATCAGTTGGGCAAGTAGGCTGAGGAATGGTTAATGGAGTTTAATGTAGATAAGTGCGAGACGTTGCATTTTGTGAAGTCAAACCAGAGCAGGATCGACACAGTGAACAGCAGGGCGCTGGAGAGTGTTGTAGCGTAGAGGGAATAACGTTTAGTGCAAGATAATGCAGGCAAAGTCTGATCAAAGATAGACCGAGGGTCTTCAATACAGTAGATGGTAGTTCACAACTGGTCTCTAGTTGCCTGGGAAGAAAACGTCCCTGAATCTGGAGGTGTGCGTTTTCACACTTCTATACCTTTCGCCCGAATGGACAGGGGAGAAGGAGTGGCCAGGGTGTGACTAGTCCATGATTATGCTGGTGGCCTTGTCGAAGCAACACAAGGTATAAATTGAGTCGATGGAAGGGAGGTTGGTTTGTATGATGTTCTGGGCTGCGTCCACAATTCTCTGAAATTCCTTGTGGTCTTGGATGGAGCACTTCCCAAACCATGCTGTGATGCATCCTGGCAAAATGCTTTCTATGATAGGTTAAATGCACAGTCATTTTCTCAGAGTAGGCCAATCAAGAACCAGGGGACAGTTTTAAGGTGAGAGGGGAAAAAAAATTAAACGCAACTTGAGGGGAAACCCTTTTCACACAGGAGTTAGTGGGTATATGTAACGAGCTACCAGAGGAGGTAGTTGGTCAGCATGGGCAAGTTGGGCTTAAGGGCCTGTTTATGATGTATATTACTCTATTTGTTGATATAATTATCCAAGGTTCCTATACAAGTAGCTTTTCTTTGTGTTTTGCAGCCATCCACCTCCCTTCTGACTCAATTACCCCTGTCCAACCTTCAAATTATATGTTGCACCCTACTAATCCCCCCAGTCCATTGTCTGGATAAGACCTGTTGCAAACTCAACTCTCAATTCAACTTGTTGTGGCTTGAAAAAAAACAGAAAAATGTTAATGACACCCAACTGTCAGGCATCACAGGGTGTGATAATCCAGGTGTAAAATACAGGAAAATGCTTTGCTGCATTGATATAATTTCACATATATCTCCAGCCCACTCTTTCTGGATCTGTGGATTAGCAAAGACAGTGATAGTTCCAGACCCGGTGGATATTTTTGTCCAATGATGAGAACCTGAAAGCTTCGGCGCCTTTTGTGCAATGATCCCTGTTTAAATATCGAGGTAAATTAAATGCAACAATTGAGATTCACCAGCCCATGTCCAAATAATTCAGTTGTACAATCCCATGACTCCTTTTTTGCCA
The DNA here is from genome assembly GCA_035221665.1 of Okamejei kenojei. NCBI lineage: Eukaryota > Metazoa > Chordata > Chondrichthyes > Rajiformes > Rajidae > Okamejei > Okamejei kenojei. The sequence continues at coordinate 7,968,896 of CM069142.1, forward strand.
AAATTATTTTATAAAGTTCATTTATTTTTGAGGCTATATAAAGCTGCCAATTATCTAGATTCCTGGGTGTCAGAAGTCAGGCAGTGTGAATTACACCAGTAATTAGTTAACACGGTGTTAATTCAAAACAGCAGGATTTTGTTCAGTTCCAATTCAGTCACCTCCGAGACTAGTCTCATGACAGCAGCTTGTTCGTGAGATTGCGTTTCTCATATTTGTATTTTGTTCCTTGGCCCATCCTTCCCATAGCTGTGAGCATCACAAACTACTTGTTCCATTCAAGGGTGTGCCCTTAAATCTTTGGGTTCACTTTCAATAGCAGCTAATCTAATCGATGATTGGCATTGCGTGGTCCTGTTTCGGAGTGCAGTGGGGAATGGTGGCTAATTCTTCCGTTTAAAGTAGCTCATCAAAGGACAGCCAGCCACGAGTTAGTCGTGTCCTTCCATCTGTGGAATGAAGCCTTGAATCCAATCTTGATTGATGACACAAATGTTTCCTCTCTTTACTTGCCAGAGATCCAATTATCAGGAGGCACTATCTCGAATCAGCAGCATTCAGCAATCCGACTTGGAGGTCAGAATAATGCCCAACGTAAAACTGTATATGGGGCAATTAGAAGGACTCTTCCGAGTCTGTGATTGAAGGGCATTGTTGAAGCACAATGGGGCACCATTCCCATTCACCTAATCCATTTCACTAGTGCTCTCACATCACTGTATCCTGACTCTGACAGGCAATTTGGTTTATTTTCTTCAATGTTAAAATAGGGAAAAAAATGCTAAATTATATTTAACAAACATTTACGCATAAATGTAGATTGTTCAGTACATGTTAATTTACAGAGATGCTGCCTCACCCGCTGAGTTACTCCAGCATTTTGTGTCTACCTTTAATTTATTTAATCCTTTGTACAGCAGCCAACTTGATTCTAAAAATGATCTCACCAACGGAAATGTTTTAAAAGGTCCCCTGAAGTGTGTTGAAAGAATTATAGGAAAACGCTGTTTAAACAATATTACATGTTCTGTTTCTACACAATAGCTTTGATTAACAGAGACGGAGTAATGGAAACAGCTGCCACCCTGATCTGTCACATGACCTTTAAAAAAAGTCATATATATATAAAAAACAACAGTGTAACATTAGATAGTTACCAGACTCTCAGAATACAGGGAAAAAACAAACTAAAGAAAGACAAGGCAGGCCAAATGCATCACAAAATACATTTGCTACTGTAACTGTGCAGTATCAATTTCCTGACATGTTTTTCTTTGTTAATTCACTTCTGGTTTTCACTTGACCCACCAGCCTTTGATTGTGCACACGTTTGAATTTCTTCCAACATGCATTTCAGCCGTGGAGGGCACAGTAACTCAGCCTAATCATCAACACATCAACTACTCATATACGTTTGTAATGGGGCTTCTGGAAGGTGTTAGCAAAGGCAACCCCTTCCGACAATCAAATCCTCAGTTTCTGGAGACACAGGAGACAGTAACTGGCAGAACCTAGAGCTAAAGCACTAAGTGCTGGAGGAACTCAGTGGCTCAGGCATCTGTGGTGTTTTACGGGTCCGGACACCAAAAAACAAATGTCGTCATTCATTTCCATCCAGCACTTTGTTTTTTCCTCGGTTGCTGGAGTGATTCACAACACTCCCGCCCCACCTTAATTAAGGACAGAAATCCCAGTCAGGCACCCTCTCCCCATCAGCGAAACAGTCTGTGGTTCTAATATTGACCTCATCCGCCTCAGCACACAGAGAACCAGAGGGGTAACAAGTCATCCTCAGAGCTAAGGGATGACTGAGCAGCAGAAAACTGGTCAAAAAGTAAATGGAAGTGGATTGAGGGAAGTTGCCTGAATTATAGCAATCTGAAACCACCCGAGGATTTTGTTTTAAAAAGCATGGTCCCCTGAAAATGTTGTGCACTGGGCAATTCCACTGTCAACCAAGCCTGGCCACTGAGATTAATTTGGAACATAATTCACAAATAACTTCATTGGCTGACACAGTGCTATCTCTCTCACAATATAAATATACTCTAACCCCTCCCCCCCTCCTCCCCACCAAAACCCAACTCCCATCGCCTCATTCTCTTCTTGTTCAGTGGGGGACAGGAAAGGAAGGATATTGAAGTGTGTGGTGAGAGTGAAGGAAGCATTGAGGTACAGAGCAAGCCCAGGGAGGAGGAGATGTGGACAAAAGAACCACAGCTTTGTCTGCGGTGACCATGAGAATAGATATGTGTTTGTGTGGGTATGATGTGTATGGACAGCACAGCCAGGTCTCCAGCTATTGTTCACCTCCATGCCACTAGGCCAAGACATTCAGCCAATGTGATTACTGGGGTGCATTGGCTATCACATTTTAGAATTTAATACATGCACATTCCACTCCACAATATAAAGTTCAGAGGCTGGAACATTCAGACATCTGCTGACACCAATTGACAAAGTACTGAACATTGCTCTGCTGTTGAAACTCAGGAACTCAGACATTTTAGGTTTGATATGGCCAACCTGAGACAGACATGATAGGCAGAGATATCTAGCACTACACATCATTGCCGAATGTTAACCAATGGGGCCGTTCAAGTTGGTGTTCCTAGGTTAGAGTGGAAAACAAAATATGAAATCCACTCAATTATCCTCCAGTGAACAATTGAATTTTACAGTCTAGAAGGACCCATTGTCCCATTAGCAGGCACCAAACATCCTTTAATAAGAGATGCAGGAAATGAATGCTAATTATGAGCTATAAAAGTACTGCCCATTTGTCAATGCCAAAATAAGTCTTCTGATGCCAAGAGTGTTCCGAAAAATTAGACCTACGTGAGACTTAACAGGCACTCTCTAAAGGAGTACCGGGATACAGCCAGGGGTGTAAATCTTTCAAATGTCACCTGAAGATAGACCAGGTGCAAAAATGGCAGTCAAAGGTAGCAGTCAATAATTCATGAAATGCTTACATATGGACATTTGAATAGTGTTAGATCATTCAAGCCTGCTGTACAAACCAATACTTTAATATTTCATCATCCATATTAGGAACCCTGGAGAACTGCATTCTCCCATATCCTTTTAGCTATCAATACTACATCCAACTCAATGAAAGTATTTAATGATTTGGCCTCAACTGCTTTCTTTGTAAATCATTCCACATGTCCACCACTCTCTGAGAGTAGAAATTTCACCTCATCTCATGGTCTACAACACATCCTTAGACCATGACTCTTGTTTCTGGCACCATTGGAAACATTCCCCTGCATCTAGTCAGTCCAGTCCAGTTTCATATTCTCTGAGATTTATAGGTTTCAGTGAGGTCCCCTTTTGAAAACAAGCCCAATTGTTCCAACCTCTCTTTAAGTATCAGTCCTGCCATCCCAAGAAATAGTCCAGTGAACCTTTGCTGCATTCCCTCTTCAGTTTTCCTCAGTTAAGATGACATCCTTCCTCAGTTAAGATTATATTAAGACTTGTATTGCCAAAGCCCGTACAATTGCAGCTAGAGACATCCTGCTCCTGTTTTACCTCCTTATCTCCATGCTTCACCCACATGTTCATTTTCAGCAACTGGTGCATAAGGGCACCAGGTCTCAGTGCATCTCACAATCTTCTAATCACTCACCATTCAGATACCAATCTGCCTTCCTGTTTTTGTCAAAGTGGATGACTTCTTAGTTACATCCGCATTCTACGGCATCTGCCATGCATTTGCCGCCTTGCCACACTAATATTTAGAAGATTAGGAACAATAAATTAAAACTAAAGTGATGATGGACTTCTTCCCATGGCATTGCAAATTTCTGGAATTCTCTACTCCAAAGGGGTGTAGAGGTTAGATCTTTTGGGTATCTCAGTACACACTAGATACATTTTTGAAACATCAGGGAATGGGAGATCATGGTGTTGCATTTTCGAAAGTCTAACATGGGCAGGACCGACACAATGAATGGTAGAGCTCTGTGGAGTATTGTAGAGCAGAGGGATATAGGAGTGCAGGTACATATTTCCTTGAAGGTGGCATCACAGGTGGATAGGGTGGTCAAAAAGGCTTTTGGCACATTGGTCTTCATCAGTCAGAGTATTGAGTATAGAAGTGGGGAGATCATGTTGCAGTTATATAAGACGATGGTGAGGCCGCATTTAGGGTATTGTGTTCACTTCTGAGAAACATATTCCTGGAAAGATGTTGGCATGTTGGAAAGGGCACAGAGAAGATTTATGAGGATGTTGCCAGTTCTCTAGGGTCTGAGCTATAAGGAGAGGTTGTGCAGACTGGGACTATTCCTTGGAGTGCAGGAGGATGATGGGTTATCTAATAGACGTGTATAAAAACATGAGAGGAATAGATCGTGGACACACAGACACTCTTGCCCAAAGCGAGCAAGATAGACCACTCCTGTGAAATACCATGGACTGACGTGCAGTACGCACCGGAGCGTAACTTCCGTCAATTCAGTAACCCCGACCTGACGCAACGCTCTGTGTAATGAGTGTTGTGGGGAACAGTTTATGTGTTTTTAAATGTTTTAAATGATTTTTTTAATTTTCTTTTTAACCAGCACATACCTTGTACAGGGAGGAACTGCAGATGCTGGTTTAAACCGAAGACAAACACAAAAGGCTGGAGTAAATCAGCAGATCAGGCAGCATCTCTGGAGAGGACTAGGTGATATTTCAGGTCGACTTTTTCGATATGCTGTGTGTGTGTGTGTGTGTGTGTGTGTGTGTGAGGGGAGGGAAGTAGCGCCGGCACCAAGAGCGAGCGAACACGCGGACAGACGGACGAAAGCAACAATCATAGAGCGGCATAGGTGGACATTTCGGGTCGAGACCCTTCTTCAGACTGACAGTCAAGGGAAAGGGAAACAGGAGATATAGGCATATCTTCCATCCATTTGTCCTTAGTACCATCTGTAGGTTGATGTTGCATGTTAACCAATCACACACCAGCCAGCATCTCTAACTCCACCCCACTGTAATGGCCCCGTCTCGCACGGGGCCTCACCCACCACATGTTTCCCCTTTCGGTCACCTCAAGCCTCAGCCACATCATTCTCGCCTCCAGGCTCTCCGCCTCATCTTTCAGGCGAGGGAGGGGGGAGGGTTTGGTCCGCATGCGCTCGGGGCGTGTTAGTAGACCACCAGACAGATATGGTGAGTATGTTTAACCCCATGGCATGAGTGCCTTTTCACACTTAACCTTTGGGGGGGAAGGATGTAGATTGATGTTGTATGATAACCCATCACACACCAGCCAGCATCTCTGTAACTCCACCCCACTGTAATACTTATACTAATACTATTTCCCAGCACCGACAGTTAGAGCAGCCAGATGTATTGACAACTAATCATCCTTCATGCTGTTAAGTTTTAGTGCTGATTAAATATGTGTTTGAATCATGTACTGAGTCTGGAAGTCATTTACACCATCTATATCTCTTGCTCCTCTATTCCTCTATGGGGCATGTTGGTCAGTGTGGGCAAGTTGGGCCGAAGGGCCTGTTTCCATGCTGCATCACTCCATGACTTTATGGATGGCAAATGGGAATTGGTAGAGAACAGGCAATGAGGCCTGAGGCAGCTTCGCTGTGATCATATTAAATGGCAGGGCAGGTTTGAACAGCTGAGTGACCTACTCCTGCTCCTAATTACTTATGTTCATATATTCAACCTGTCCAAATCATTCCGAAGTCTCTGCATTGTCCTCGCAACTCATCTTCGCACCAGCTTTGTGAGATTCACAGACTTGCAGATAATACATTTAACTCCATTAATTGTGAACGGCTAGGGTGGAGCACTGAACCAAGGTCACTGCTTGCCATTTAGAAAATGTCCCTTTATCTCTACTTTGTGTTTCCTGTCCACCATCAGCTTGCTGTGAGAATGTGGTACTCATCATTCCATAAGCTTTAAATTCACATTCTAATCCTTTATGTGGGACCTTGCTTTTACCATCTCTATTTTTCAACCTCTGGTATAAGGCAAATGTGTGAATCTCTGATGCAGGAAGCTTTTTGAACTGTTTGTAAATTGTTGTGTTCGTCCGCAAATCAACCACAAAAGTGAAAACAGAATTAACATACTGGTAAGTCTTGCAGCTGAAAACAAGCTATTGAAAAAACACTGAATGAACTTAAAGCTAGACTCACCTCCCTCAGGGAACTGAAAGATTTCCATGTGCTCTGTTTCACAGAGACATGGCTCACTCCTGCTGCACACGACTGTGCCATACCAGGATGGATCGTACAACATCCTGGGGAAGGATACAGGTAGAGGGGTCTGCTTTCTAATCAACACCTTGTGGTGCTCAGATGTGGAGATGCTGGAGGTGCTGAACTACCTAACGATGAAGTGCCATAGGAATTTGCATCAACTATCCTGACTGCAGTTTACATCCCACCCTACACTGCTGGAGCTTGGACTGGATGTATGATACTTCGCAATCAATAGCCTTGAGACTAAGTACCCCAAGGCCTTATAGCTGGGGACTTCAATCAGGGCAACTTCAAGAGTGTGCTGAGAAAATACTATCAATGTATCTCCTATTCCACCAGATGCCTAAACACCTTCAACCACTGGTGCACAACCAACAGAGACACCTACCACTTCATCACCCGCCTGCAGCTTGGAAAATCTGATCATCAACTGTGCTCTTACTTCCTGCTTATGAAGGTATTTCCTGCAGATTATGAAGCACGAGATTCCGGCACACATGTTGTATGGTGTGCTCATCTAGGGAAACCGGCAAGTTCCTACGTGACTGTTTAAGTTAGTGGACTGGTCCATAGTCAAGGACTCAGTGGCTAACCAAAATAAGTACACCTATGCTGGCACAGACTTCACCAGTAAGTGTGTAAAGGAATTGTGTGCCAAAGATTTCAGTCCGAGTGTTCCCTAGCTGGAAACTAGAGATGAACCGTGAGATCCACTTCACATCTAAGGCGTTTAAGGTCGGGTGATCCAAACCTGTACAGGAAATCTAGGTACAACTTTCACAAAGCTATCAGGGATGCCAAGGGACAATTACAGACCAAGCCAGGGTCCCAGACTTACTACAGAGACCTGTCAATTGTGGCAAGGCTTGTTGCTTTAATGGCTACAAAGCAAAGTCGAACAGAATTGCTGGCAACAACCTGTCCCTCCCGCAAGCTCATGCATCTCGGTAACGTGACAATATCAACAGCAATAACAGTTGAATAGAGTGCTGACACCCAGCAAAATTTATGTGAAGAAAGTGAGGGGAGCATTTAATAAGTAAAAGACTTGCATTTGTTTAGGACCTTTCGCAATCTTAAGTCATAAAATAATTCAGAAATTATGTCTCTGTTATAATGCAAGAAATACATTAGCAGAATAACCTCTGATTTTAGGAAATTGGAAATAAAAAGGAGAAAATATGGACAAAAGATTAACATTGAACATATCGCATGAATTTTAATCAGCGAAGGAATGTAGCTATGAAGAGTTATTGTGCCAGGCAGTGAGAGCACTGAATGAATGCACAGTTTGACAGGCGCGCTCAATAGGCACAAAAGGCTCGGTATCTGAACTCACTCTCACCCTTGCAAGGCAAGACAGATGGATGAAGAGAAAAAAAAACCAATCTTCTTTGGTTAACAGATTCACATAAGGAATTGGAATGGTTTCATTCTAATGCTAAGGTTGCTAACATTTTGCACACAAATAAGATGAATAAAACACGAATACAAAATAATAAACATACATTCAGCACATTTTCTTAAATTTGGAATGCATATATTATTCTTGTGGTGAACGCCACCTCAATTTATAACATAATCATTCAGAGACTGACTCTTTGTGGATTGTGGATAAAAGTAGTTGTGGAGGAGGTTTATATAAGCAATCAGGAGCCAGCAGAAGATCATCCAAGCATTCTTGCACACAGGCCAATTCTCATTTAACTTTCTTGTTTTCCAGTTGATGTCAGTGGTGTAAAGTTTCTCATTCTCGGTTAAAAAAAATTCATACACACAGAATAAAGTTGAGAAAATATTTTTTTCCTGCTTTTCATTCTTAGCTGTTTAGTGTTATATTCCCACTCCAGGTAAGTGTCATCTGCATTGAATGAAGCCACAGAGCCCACTCACTGGATAACAGACCAGGCAAAGATTACTTCCCATGCAATGGGCAAAACTCTGAAAGCACCATAGCAAATTCAAAAATGACACAGCAAGAAATGTATCAGAGCCGAATCATAGTGTTATTCAGCAAGGAAACAGGCCCTTCAGCCCAATTTGTCCTTGCTAACCAAGGTGCTTATCTATGCCAATGTGTGACCCATAACCCTCAAAACCTTTCCTATCCATGTATCTGTCTATCTTTTAAATGTTGTCATTGTATTCGCCAATCATCCTCTGGCAGCTCGTTCCATATACCCACCACTGGAAGGATTTGTACCTCAGGATCCCTTTAAAGTTTTCCCCTCTCACCTTAAGCCTATACCCTATAGTTTTACTCTCCAACCCTTGGAACATGACTATGATCTTTCACCTTATCCATACTCTTTGTGATTTTAAATACCTGTATACGATCACCTCTAAGCCTCCTCTGCTAAAGGGAAAACAGCCTACCCAGTCTCTCCTTATTACTCAAGTGCTCCAGTCCCTGCAACATCCTCGTGAATCTTTTCTGCATCCCCTTTCTAGTTTAATCCCACCCTGTTTCACCAATATCATGCATGATGTCCCAAATCTTGTATTCAAAACACTCTCCAATGAAGACGTGTGCCATTTCCCTTCTTCACCATCTTGTCTACCGGTGTAGCTACTTTCAAGAAATGATGTTCCTCTGTTTCCATGTTTTAAATCACTCCAATGGCTCTGTAATTTATTCCCTTTGTCCTGCCATGGTTAACTTCCAAAAATGTACCACCTTGCATCTGATTGAGTTAAATTCTATCTGCCACTGCTTTGCCCACGATCCCAGTTTGTGTTGATTCTGTTGTAAACTTAGACAACGTCCTTCACTGTCCAAAACCCCACACATTTGGTGTCAACTGCAAATTTACTAATTATGCCTCCTACATTCTCATTATCCTACATGACAAATAGTGGGACCCAGCACTGATCCCCTTAGCACACCACTGCTCACAGACCTCCAATCCAAAACCTTCACTATCACACCTGGCTCCTCCATAAAGTCAATTCTGTTTTCAACTGGGTAGCTCACCCAGGATCCCATGTGATCTGATCTTCCAGAGCAGACCACTGAGTGGGACCTTGTCAAGTGGACAACATCTACCATCATGCCCATATCAATCCACTTTGTTACTTCTTTGGAAGTGTCAATCAGATGACACTATTTCCCACGCAGAATGCCAAGCTGATTATCCCTAATTAGTCATTGCCTTTCATAATGCAAAAAAACCCTTCGCTCAGATTCTTTCCCAGTAACTTTTGTACCGCCTTTATGCTCCTCAAGACCGCCAACATCTCCTCTTTTATAATATTGATATGCCTCATGATGACCACTATTTTCTTCCCTGAATGTCTTCGCTTCTATGACCTTCTCCATGGTAAATAGGGATGAATTGAAATCCTCGCCCATCTCCCATGGCTCCACACATAGACATTCCTACAGATCCCAAAGTGGACCTATTTTTTCCCTTGTGAGTCTTTTCATCTTAATATACTTATAGAACCTCTTGCGATTCTCCTCTACGAATATCTCATATCCACTCTTTGCCCTCCTATTTCCATCTACGTCAAAGGATTTGTTTGATCCCAGCTGTCTATGCCTGACATATCCCTACTTCCTTTCCTGACCTGAATGAGAAAATCCCACATCAGCCAGGTTTCCCTTCTACTGACAACAATGCCCTTCACTCCAAAAGGAACATGGCCTTGAATTCTCCCTGTCCTATCTAATGTCTTGACATTTTCCCTCGCCTTATTTGTATGATTTAATTTGTGGACCTGTCCTTTCTTTCTCCATAACAATTTGAAAACTCATGTAGTTATGGTCACCATTCCTGAAGTGCTCTCCCACTTGCACTTGAGCCCCTGGCCCAGCATCATCTTCCAATAGGAGGTCAAATGTTGCTCCAACGCTCATAGAGACATCAGCATATAGCTTGAGAAAACATTCCTGGACACAGTTAACAAATTCTGTCCCATTTAATCCGTTGTGGTAGTCCAAGTAACTATTAGGGAAGTTAAAATCACCTACTATTTCTACCCTGTTATTCTTATACCTATCTGCAACCCCCTACAAATTTGCACCTCTAATTCTGGCTGGTTAATAAGTGTTCTATGGAACTTCCCCCTTCTTATTTCTAATTTATACTCATATAGCCTCACTGGATGATCCCCAAGAATATTATCTCTAAGTAATGCCATGATGTTCCCCTTAATAAAAACGCAACTTCTCCTCATTTGCCTCCATTGGCAAAAACGCAACTTCTCCTTATTTGCCTTCCCTCCATTGATGAACTGTACACTGCAAGGGCCAGGATACAAGTGGGCAAGATCATCTCTGACCCCTCTCACCCTGGCCACAAACTCTTCAAATCACTTCCCTCTGGAAGGCGACTCCGGATTGTCAAAGCTGCCACAGCCAGACATAAAAAGTTTTTATCCATGAGTAGTTGCTCTACTCAACAGCCAAATATCTGTAGCCTCCCTTTGATCTGGTATTTTGTTGGTTCACATGCTTGATCAATGGTGTTTTATCATTAATGTCTTATTATTATTAATGTTTAGTGTTTTCTGAGTCATTCGTAAATGTCACTGTATGTCATGTTGTTGCTTGTGGGCGGAGCACCAAGGCAAATTCCTTGTATGTGAATAGATGGCCAATAAACTTACTTACTTACTTACTTAACTTACATCCATCTCTAACACGTCTGTAGCATCGATATATTGAGATCATCAAAACATTGAGAAGTCAGTCCTGTCCATCCCTCACCCGTTTCAATAATAACTATAATATCACAATCCCTTATGCCCAGACATGTCCTGAGGTAATCTGTCTTACCTATCGGGCTTCTTGCAATAAAATACATTCTGTTTAGCCTATTAGTCCCTCCTTGCTCTGGCCTGCCTAATGGACTTGGTCGCTTTAATTTTGATATAGGAGACCATAGGTTGGTCATAGAGAAGGGTTATGTCACTTCTTTGAGAGTCCACCAGAATTAATTTGTGTAAGAACTCTAGAGTTTGCAGCCAAGACAACAGAAAGCAAGACCAAAGTAATTAAAATTAAGGAGTCTGCAGAGGCCAGATTTGGAAGTATTGGGGATGTGGTTTATAGCCGCAAAAGAATTGCAGAGCTCTGGCTGGAGAGCTGTTGGTAGTTTCCCAGACAATTAAAAACAAGAACACGCATTTTTTTAAATCAGGTTGACGGCAGAGAGGGAGCAAGTATATAGATCGATAGGTTAAAGGTGGCTCTCAGTCCAGTTCACATTATAACATTGATAGATTATCCATGTCTTCAATTTTAGAAATTTCTGCTGCAAAGCTATCAAAGAGCATCAGTACTTCTTATATTTCTTTGAGTATAAATCCTAAAACATGACCACTACTGAAGTGCAGGTGCAGAGTCAAATGGATGCTCATTGTTTGATAATGTTTATATAGTTTTTTGTCAGCTATACCATAACTATAAATCATGAGAACACTGCAATAGTATATTTTGTCTTGCCAAAGACTATCAGAACGTCATTACTGAGATGATAGAGGCCATGAAGCAAATTGTCTGTGCGAAATCTGTGTCACAAGGGGCAGAGCTAGGAAAGGATTTAGTGCTGGTGAGAGCTAAATTGCAGTAGTTCCAATGTTATTTTATAATGCTATTACAAGAACAGTGAGTTCGAGCTTGTGTTTAGTTTATTGTCACGTGGATTACAGTGGCAAAAGAATTACACTGCCACTCCCCAAGAGCTCTGGCTGGGTAGGTGTTGGTAGTTTCACAGACAAATGAAAAAAAAGGAATAAGCATTTTTAAAACAGTGGGAAGCTTTTGTTGCATGCTAATCCAGTCAGTGGAAAAAAACAACACATAGGAATTCCTCTGTTTTATTTCAATATTTATAATTTCTTTATCAATCCTGGTTGGTTCCTTATGATGTTTTTGATATTTTATTAATTTCGGCTTTAATTAACGGCAAAATCATTGTTCCAACCTATGAAGGCAAGCATACCATATGCCTCCTTTACTATTCTATCTACTTGTGTTGCCACTTTCAGGGAGTCATGGACTTGCTTCCACAATCCTTCAGTATATCAATACTGTTAAGGGTCTTGCCATTAACTTTTTATTTTACCCTTACATTTGACCTCCAAGGTGAGTTCAACACCTCACATTTTAGCCCATTTGGTTTGTTCTAACTTTGTGACAGAGAAACCAAACACTTTCAGCTTAGTCCATGGCATTTATCAATAGAATTCCATTCTCCGATACTCTTTTTCTCTTTACTCAGAACTGTATTTATTGCCACTGCGTACATCTCACGTTGATCAGTATTTTGTTAACACTCATCTTTTCTACTAACCAGCATTATATTAGCTTTTCATTTCTTGCTTAGGATTATGTGATTATTATTTCCTAGTTTAGTCCAATTTGAGCTATTTATCCCACTCCACTCCCCAGAGCCAAGCAATACTCCATTTGGTTTTGGACCAGTCTGGTACAGGTCCATTTCCACTGCATTCATTATTTCAGTCTCCTTTGGGATAGTTAAGCCACTGACTTTCATCATCCACATTTAGTTTAGGAAACAGGCCCTTTGGCCACTAAGTCCATGCCGACCAACGATCACGCGTACACTAGTTCTGTTATCCCAGTTTCGCATCCTACACACTTTGGGCAATGTACAGAAACCAATTAACCTATAAACCTGCACCACTTTGGAATGTGGAGGAAACTGGAACACCAGGAGAAACCCAACGGAGTCACATGGAGAAATTACAAACTCCATACAGCCAGCCCCTGTAGTCAGGATTGAACCCGGGTCTCTGGCACAGTAAGGCAGCAACTCTGCCATTGCGCCATTTTGCTCATCCACATGTCGGATTTAAAAGACTTTTGAACAACTACATAGATAGGAATGGTTTAGAGGGATGTGAGCCAAATGTGGGTAGGTGAGACTAGTGAGATGGTGTATCTGGGTCTGCATTGGCAAGTTGGGCCAAAGGGACTGTTTCCATGCTGTATGATTGTATGACTGCGGTCTCCATCTGATTTTTCTTTGGCTATTCTTCATTATATGTCCACGTCCAAATGTAGTTTGGCTCAGCACAATCTCCAAAGAATATTCCTACATTCTATTGTGGTGGCAGAATCCTCAGTTACCCGTCATTTTCCCTGCAATCTCTTCAGAAATTATTAGTTTCTAAATCTCATATATGAAATGTTTTCTGCAAAATTATACAAACCAATTATCCTTTTTCCAATATTTTGAGATTTAGACTATCTTTCTTGCTCGTCTCCTTTAAATTTTTTGACAAATCCTTGTCACTCTGCAGCAATGTACGAATTTATATTTTAATTTAGCCTTCATAAATATTCCAAAAACAGCAAATAACATGACAAAATACAAAGTTTACTATATTCTTGAGTTACTTGTAACATTACAAACACTAAGTAGCATGTAATTCTCCAAATCCAGTTCTTCAAAAAAAGTTAATCGCCATGAAATGTTTACTTCCTCTCACGTAACAAGATACACTCCAGTTTTCCTTTGGACTGAAACAAGATCTCTGATATGCAAAACGAATACCAAGTCAAGTCAAGTCACTTTTATTTATATAGCACATTTAAAAAACAACTCTCGTTGGCCAAAGTGCTTTGCTTTGGTGGAGGTACTAACGTTATACAACAGTGGTTCATAGATTAAATTCAAACATCACTACATACATATAGCCCTCGCTCAGAGGATGTCAAGAAAGGCTTGGGAGTAGAGATGAGTTTTAAGTTTCGAGGAGTTGATGGAGGGGGCAGTTCTGATGGGAAGAGGGTGCTGTTCCACAGTCTAGGAGCTACAACAGCAAAGGCGCGGTCGCCCCTGTTCAGCAACCCCAAGTCGGCCGATCTGAGGGACCTGGAGGTGATGTGGTGGGTGAGCAGACTTTTAATGTAGGTGGGTGCAAGCCCATTGAGGGCTTTGTAGACAAAGAGGAGGATCTTGAAATTTATTCGGAACCGCACAGGGAGCCAGTGGAGAGAGGCCAGGATCGGGGTGATGTGGTCCGTTTTCCGGGTGCCCGTCAGGAGTCTCGCTGCGTCGTTTTGGACCAGTTGCAGGCAGGACAGGGAAGATTGGCTGATGCCAGTGTAGAGGGAGTTGCAGTAATCTAGGAGGGAGGAGATAGATGTATGGGTGATCTTTTCAAGGTCATCAAACTGGAGGAATTGTTTTATTTTAGCTATCGTCCGAAGCTGAAAGAAGCTAGCTTTTACCATGGCATTGATTTGTTTGTCAAATTTCAATGCTGAGTCAAATAATCACACCAAGGTTTTTGACGTGAGGTTTGAGTAGTGGGGTAAGGCTTCCAAGGCTGCCTGCTATCATTTTGATTGAGTCCGAGGGGCCGAGAAGGATGACCACAGACTTGCTCTCATTTAGTTGGAGGAAATTATGGGCCATCCAACACTTTATATCCTCGAAGCAGATTTGATTAGTATTTGGGCTTCAGGGGGAGATAGAGTTGTGTATCGACTGCGTAGCAAAGGAAGGAAATGCCGTGCCTTTCAATGACTTGGCCGAAGGGAAGCATATACAGGGAGAAGAGAATGGGGCCAAGGATAGAACCTTGTGGAACCCCACAGCAGAGGCTAGCTGGGGAGGAGAAAGAGTTGCCTATGTTAGTAGAGAAACTCCTACCTTTGAGGTAGGAGATGAACCAGCTCAGGGCAGTGCCATCAATACCATCCCGTACCGGAGACGGTCAATTAGGATGGTGTGGTCGACAGTACCAAATGCTGCGCTGAGGTCGAGAAGGAGCAGGATTGCACAGTCGCCGGAGTCAACGGTGAGCAGTAGGTCATTATGTACCTTCAACAAGGCAGACTCTGTGCTGTGGTGAGCCCTGAAACATGATTGGAAAGTTTCCAAGATAGTATTTTTGTGAAGGTAAGGCATAAGTTGACTTAAGATTACTTTTTCAAGGGCTGTTGAAAGGAAAGACAGTTTAGAAATGGGTCTGTAGTTGCTTGGCAAGGTGGGGTCGAGGTTAGGTTTTTTCAGGAGGGGCTGGACCGCCGCATGCTTGAAGCACGTAGGAACAGTGCCAGTGGCCAGAGAACTGTTGAAGATGGCGAGGATGCTGGGACCGGCTATTGCAATGACATGCTTTAGAAGGGCAGAGAGGACAGTGTCGAGGGGGCAGGTCGTAGGTTTCATGGTGGTGATCAGTTTTACAAGGGAGGTTAGAGTAACGGGTTGGAAACAATCTAATTTTGAAGAACAGACCAATGAGACAGCCAGGTCACGGGTGGGAGGGGAAATATTCGTTCTGATGTTCTTTACTTTGCTGGTGAAAAATGTAGTAAATTCCTCGCACGCAGCAGGGGACTCAGTTAAGTTGGTGCTGGGGGCAGGACATATGATAGAGGTGATGGTGCTAAAAAGGACCTTGGAGTTATGAGCGTTTTTAGAGATAAGGGTGGGAAAGTATTTTGTTCTTGCAGATTTTACTGCTTCCTGGTATTTGTGAAGATTGTTTTTCAGGAGTTCAAAGGAAATTTGAAGCTTATCAGATTTGTACTTCCGTTCTGATTTTCTGCATTCTCTTCTTAGGGCTGGTTGTGTCATTGAGCCACGGCCAGCCTTTAGGCTTTTTCATTTTAAGAGGAGCAACAGAATCCAGAATGGAAGAGCATTCAGTGACAAGTTTTCCTGTTCTCCAATTCTAGTGAACCAGGGCAGTTTCTTATTTCACAACTTCTGGTGGAATGTGTGAACAAAACCTGGAGCAAGGGTGCCAAAAGAACTGGTTTATTTTCAATTTATTTTAATAGAGATGAAAACTGCTTCCAGGTAGACTTTACATGGATAGGTACAAGAAGCCAATATATTAGTGTTCGGCTTTGTATTTGCTTTGACTCTCAGTAATTTTATGAAACATTGGCTAGCTCTTTAACAAAACACAAAGTACTGGAGGATCTCAGCGGATCAGGCAGCAATTGTAGAAGGAAAAGACAGGCAATGTTATGGATCAGGAACCTTCTTCAGATTGCTCTTTAACCTTTTTTTCTCAAAGTCAAGGTCAATTTTATTCGTCACATGCATCCGAAGGTGCAGTGAAATGAATTTGCCAGCAGGGATACACTTAAAAAGAACACCCAATATACAATAAGAATTTAATACAAACATCCACCACAGCATTCTTCACTATGGTGGAAGGCAACAAAGTTCAGTCAGTCCTCCTCATTTGTTCACCCATGGTTGGGGCCATAAACCCCCCGTGGTCGCCGCTACGGACGGCCCGATGTACAGGCCCTCTTGTCGGGATGATCCAAACTCCGACGTCAGGATGGTCAAACACACTCCATGGCTTGGAGGTCCCAAATCGGCACTTTCCTACCGGGGACCGCGGCTTCAGGATGTTATAGGCCGCAGGCCGGTGGTTGGAGCTCTTCTCTGGCGATCCCCGGCAAGGGATCCCAGACTCCGGATGGTAAGTCCATGCCATGCCCGCGGCTACAAGCTCTGCAGACCACCAGGCCAGCCAATTGGAGCACTCCTCTCTGGCGACCTCCGGCAAGGGCTCCGCGCTGGAAAAGTCCACGCTGCGCTAGCTGCTGAAGCTCTGGGCCCGACTCCGGGAAAGGCAGCTCCAATCCATGCTGTTAGGCTGCGAGGGAGGCGACATGGAAAAATTTGCCTCTCCGTTGAGGAGGCGACCAAAAGCGGTTCCCCCCTTTCCACCCCCCCCCCCCACACCACCTCCACACCATCCCCACACAAGACACACCAAGAGACACCTAAACCAAAACCCCCCAAAAAGTCGAAATAACGAGCACGCTGTTGGCAGGGCAGCTGACTCACAGCGCCCCCACCAACTGATCTGTTAAGATTTGTCCATGAATAATAAAATCCAACCAGACAATTACACAAAAGGAACAGGAATGAAAAACAGCTTGACAAAGCTTATTAGCCCAACAGGGAGATGTACCTAGATCAGCCAAAATGAGTAGGCTACAACCCTCGAATGCTATTGCATGATTAAACTGGTAGATTTAAGCTGGCCCATGCACTGTTTTTCTGGTAAACACACACAATATATCACATACCTTGGTTTGCCGACATGCATTTTACTTTCTCTGTAATGTTACTGATCATTTTGAAAATGTGGATTTTTTTTAAACCTATCATTCACCCTTGTTAGCTTGCAGAATTGGTGGTCATTCAGTGAGCTGACAGTTTTTCGAGGTGTCAAGTTCCTAACTGGGCTATTTTTGGAACTTCAGGTACAATGCGTGTTATTGATTGCATGTCACGGTAGTAGATTGCCAGAGCTGAGAGGCAGCAGCTCTATCAACTGCTCCAGTGTGCTGTCCCAAGAGGTCCAGCAAATGTTGATGCACTGAGACTGACAACAGTTGATTGGTATGGTACAAATCTTAGAATGAACGTTGGTAGAAAATGTGCAGTGGGGATTGTTATCAACCTTCAGATGTCTCAGAAATGCCTCAACAGATATATTCATTATTTTGGGCAAAGTTTGAGACCAGTTAATTGTAGTGAAAATGCAAGAAACTTTGGATGGGAACAGTTCTATAGAAAGGAAAATATTCTGCAAGTGATAAGGATTTAAAAAAAAATGTGTTTGGATGTGAATCAGCTACATGCATGATTCTACACCTCACGCTTCTGTATGATCCAAAGGAGCCAAACAGCTTCCATTCAGCCCGCTGGAACACTGGTACAAACCCAGACCTAGCCTTTGCCAGTAACACAAAGAACCAACATGCCGGGTTCTGGAGAAGTTCCCACAGTCACAACACCGACCACCACTCATCACCACAACACCATTGGTTGCACCAACATCGAGCAATCCTGTGAAGCGGTGGAACTTCTGCAAGGCCGACTGGGACAAGTTCCTACAAGTTACCAACGCAGCTGCCTCGGGCTTCCTACCCTGGACAGTACCAATCTGGACTCTTCCTACCAAGCCTACTGCAATATGTTTATCAGAGCAGGCAAGAAAATCATCCCCCGTGGATGTCAGAGGGAATACATTCCATGTTGGGATGATGAGTGTCAACAGCTATAGGAAGAGCATACTGCCGTTGGCACCAAAGAGGATTCTGAAATCACTGCCACTACACTGCTCACACGCTTGGATGAGAAATGACAAGAATGCTGGATTGAGACGGTTGAATCGATCGACTTCACCCACTCGAGCCGTAAAGCATGGCACACAGTCAACCGCCTGACCGGCAGAGCTACACCCAAACCCCAGCAAATTCCCAGTGACCGCCAACGCAATCACATCTCAATTAATCAAGAATGGTCGATTCACAAACTCTGACCGTGATTTCTCATGCGAACTGAGCAAACAGGTGGCCGAGTCAATGGAAAACTGACAGAGTGGACACGGACCGAACAGTGGCTTTCACCTCCGAGGAAATGGCCACATCACTCAAGATGTTGAAAGCAGGGGCAGAAATCCTGGGGGAGCCAGGTGGGACACATTCTCCCCTATTTTGAGAGGTGAGGGACAGTCCCTCCCCATTTTTTGCAATCCGGAATTTCAAAAACAGTGAAATCTCCGCTTTCCGCAAGACAGTGGGGGTGGGACTGCTGACCGAGGGCACCGATTGGATGAGAGAGACGTCGGTCAGCAGGCAATAGGGGCGGGACATGATTATTCAGCGCGGTGATTGGAGGAGGGAGACGTGGCACAGACCTGCGCCTCATCCGCAGCCAGGATCGATCCCGGCTCTCCGGCGTTGTCCCGTCCCCACCCGAGTGCCCCCCCCAACCCCCGGGGTTGGCCAGAGACGTCGCGAGTCAGGCGGGTGTGGTGCCCCCAGGCCCACAGCCAGCGCAGACAAGCAGCGCTAAACCCAGCTCAACTCTGCCTGTCCCACCAGGTTAACCTACAGCCCTGCCTGGACTTGCGGGAATATGGCCAAGGCTTGCAGTCAGCGTGGTGAAGCAGCGCTGGTGTCCCGTCGGTCCAGGCAGGGCTGTAGGTTAACCCGGCGAGACAGGCAGAGTTGAGCTGCATTTAGCGCTGGATTGAGCCTCCGAAGCCTTGTGCGTGTGTGTGAGTGCGCATGCGCACGCCAAGAAATTGTGTCCCCCGGTCCCCTCCATATTTTGATAGTGATTTCCGTGCCTGGTTGAAAGCAGGAAAGGCCCCCGGTCCTGACCGCATACACCCGGAGTTTCTACTACATTCTGGAGACGATGCTAACAACTGGATCCGACAGTACCTGTCAACCTCCATCGAGAAGTGCAAAATACCAAAGATCTGGCGTCGTGCAACAGTCATCGCTCTCTCGAAGCCGAACAAGATGATCCTAAAAGCTACCGGCCCATCTTGCTCCCCTGCATCCCACACGATCTCCTTGAGAGGCTGATCCATGGGGGTATCAACCCCATCATAGACTCTCAACTACCCCAGGAGCAGGCTGGTTTCCGCCAAGGCCGATCTACTGAGGAGCAGGTAACCGTCCTCACCCAAGACATCGAGGACTTTGAGGCAAATGAGAAGGCAGGAGCTGTTCTTATAAATCTGATAGCTGCCTGTGACACTGTGTGGCACCAGGGACTAACTGCAAAGCTACTTTGGATGCTGCCAGACAGGCGCATGGGACACTACATCCTGGAGCTGATATCAAACCGCTGCTTTGTGCTTAAGACCAGTGATGGACAGCAGAGTAGGCTACGTAGACTGAAGAATGGCATCCCACAGGGATCCGTCTTGACTCCGCTGCATTTCAACGTGTACATCGATGACCTCCCAGAGACCATTGCTGGAAAATATGGGTATGCTGATGATCTTGCCATCCTGATGAGACACAAAGAGTGGAAGCCAATCGAAAGCTCCTCGAGCCAAGACATGGGGACTTTGGCAGTATACTTACGACAGTGGCGTCTAAAGCTGAGCGAAGGCAAAACCGTGTCAACAGCATTCCATCTAAACAAGAAGGAAGCTAAGCGAGAGCTAGCTGTTTTCATTAACAACAGGCGCTTGGACTTCCAACAAACACCCACTTACCTCGGCGTAAAGCTGGACAGGTCGCTTACATTGCGTCAACACCTGGCTGATCTCCGTGACAAGGTCATGTCACGTAGTGGCCTCTTTAGACGCCTGGCAGGAACAAGTTGGGGAGCCAGTCCATCAACTCTTCGCACCTCTGCTTCAGCTCTTGTGTATGCCCCAGTTGAGTACTGCGCACCCGTATGGAGTAGAAGTAGACATACTAGCCGAGTAGATACGAGCGTGAACAGCACCTTGCGAACCATCACTGGGTGCCTTCAACCTCCAGTCGAGCAGCTGCATTCCGCCTGCAGGGATTCAAACGCAAGCAGCAACTCTGGCACAATCTCGTCGTGCCATGGACCCAGATCACCTCCTCCATCAGGCTATCAGCAGAGAGCAGAGGCCACCCCGACTGAAGTCCCGTCACCCCTTTGCTCCACATGGAAAACAACTCCTAGCATCCATCCAGCCAACTGAGACAAAAGCACACTGGATAGCCACCAAGTGGTCACAGGAGTGGAAGGCAACCTCATCTCTATTACACAGCTACATCTCTTCACTAGTTAAAAGCTGTCCAGGGTCTGACCTCCCCAGAGGAGCTCAACAGACTGGAGTTGGAGTTGGGCGCTTCAATGCCAGCATGTGGAGATGAGGACTCCGCCAGAGCCCAGTCTGTGAATGCGGAGCAGAACAACAGACAGCCAATCATGTCATCTCTGGGTGCCCGCTCTACCACCCACCAAATGGAGCCTGGCAGACATTGAAGCAGAGACAATAACCTGGCTATTTATGTTTCATTCGCAAGAAGAAGCTACATGCAATCTTCTCATGGAATGAAGATCACCTCCTTATGTTGTGATAACTATGGAAAACTACAAGAAGTTCTAGGTCAATAAGTGAGATGTATGTCAGCAATAACATTTCAGATTTGATTTTTTGCCTCTCAAACAAAAACATTTATACAAGTGAAAAAATGTAGCTCGATTTATTTCTGAAATAATTGCAATGTGATGAACTAGAAAAAGACTTTTTTTTTAAAGCAACTTTCATTTATAAAAAATTGCTGAGTAACACAGTTCTCTTCGACTATTCAGGTTAATGGCAAATGAAAAGACTTTCTCAGTTTCAAAATCAGAGGCAGCAAGGACCCTTGTTTACATGAGAACAAAACCACTCCAAATATAGTTGAATAAAGCAATTAGCATGAGACAGATGGTGATTAATTTGGAAGTAGGCGTTTGTTGGTAGTAATTTTAATTATAATTTGGATTTTTCTCCAGAAATCACAGGCAGAGCAGAAAGTGAGAAGAAAGTTGACATGCAGAGCTAACTGTAATCAAGTGGAACATTTGTGTGAGTGCAACAGTGTAATCTTAAAACCAAACATCTGAATTTCCTTCCCCTAACCAGTATATTTTCCTGTTATTGTTTTTCCCCGAAGCTCAGTATAATTGTTTCACCAAATTAACATTTAATTTGTTTTAAGTAACAGCACCGGTTCGTTTACTTTGCTGAGCTATTTCTCATTAGCTTTCTCTCTGATGGATATCAAATCCTACCCTTGGATTCAATTCCTTAAGTGCCTTTTCTTTATATGCTCATTTTTGGAATCAGGGCATCACCAGCAAAGCCAACATTTATTGGCCATCCGTAACTGCCCTCGAGAGGAGGTGGCGAGCTGCTTTCTTCCACGTCTACGTTCTTGGTGGTGATGGTATTCACACAGTGCTGTGGATAGGGAGTTCCAGGATTTAGACCTAGGGCAACGAAGGATTGGCAATACATTTGCAAATCAGTGAGCTGTGCTACGTGATAGGAGACCTATAAAGAAGTCCAAACATCAGCTGCTTTTGTCTTTCTTGATGGCGGAACCCTTAGGTTTAAGAGGTGCTGTAGGGGTAACCTTGGTGAAAATCTTGTGTGCAATTTGTAGATGGTACACACAGAAGTCTCAATGCATCAGTGATGGATGGATTTAATATTTGGGATGGTTGATGGGGTGCTAATCAAATGGGCTGCTCGTCCTGGATGGGATTGCACTTCTTGAGAGTTGTTAGATGTGCAATCAACCAGGTAAGTGGAAAATATTACAAACCATCCCTGATTTATGCTTTGTAGACAGTGCAAGGGACATGGGGTATCAGAAAATGGGTCACTTTTCTTTCTGAGGAAATCAGCCTCTGATCTGTTCTGCTAGCTATTGGGGGTATTTATCATCCCATACGTGTACTAAAGGGCATTTTATAATGATTGATCCTTTGTGATTAACAGGAGGATATTTACAGGTATATTGTGGTTATGGATTGTGGGCAAGATAGATGTAGAACTAGGTATAATTATTCCACCTGTCCTCAGTCAGTATTCCTGAAGTTGCATTTTTACCAGTCACTGGAGAATCACAAGGAACAGGAATCCTGGTCGACAGAGATTATATTTCTTTACAGGAAATAAAGGGTCCCAGAAGAATTGTACCTTGCACGAACACCGACTGCAGACTCTTGAGATGAAATTGTCATTTTAAGGAGAGAAAGAGAGGAACATGAAGAGGGTTAAGGTATCCTCAAAAGATTGTTTCAAAATAAAGTGAAAGCTACCTCATCTATCTGTACCCAAACAATTTCAACAAGCAATAATTGTATAGTGGATGTTAATCAAAAGAGCAATGTTGGGCAGAACACTCAGGGACTTTCCAGTGGAAACCATGGTAAGTATTTTTTTGGGTTATGCTCACATTACAAATAGCTCAGACTGCACACAGCGCCGTGGCTATCACTGCTCCAAATTTGCGCTGATTGCTTGGAAATGAAACAACTGGCTTCAGACTTGTGATAAAATGCTTTGGGCAAACCATTTGTTGAAATGTTCCTTCCCTTGGAATCCCATCACACAAATAGACCTGCACAATATCAAAAACGACAGGAGACAAAAAATATGAACCATGGAAAACGTGGAGCTGAACTACAGCCCGTCCTACACTCCCTGATCACAACAATCGGGATTTATGCTGATGGTTCCCAGTGCAATCCCAATTTAACCTTGGCAGATTTGTCAACAGTGAATGCCAGAAGCTCCCTGTATTTACATGCTGTCTTTCCAACACCTAGTTTTAAGGAGTCTGGCAAGTTTATACTGGGATTGACACCATCTATGCAAAACCTACATACCAGGAATCGCAGTGAAGTATATCCCTCTACAATTGTAAGTTTTTTTTCTTGTTCCTTGTTTTGGATTCTAAAAGTATCATCACAGAAAGCAAAATAAATACCAGCGTATTTTGTGAACCTTCAGTGGCAGACTGCAGGAACTGGTTATATATCAAAGCTTCCTTCTTGTAACTCTAATAGCTGTAATGCACCACTTTAAATGACAGTTGCATATTAAAAAAATGCTCATGCTGAGCAAAGCATTTCATTTTTGATCTGATTTTAAATAATCTGAGATGTAATTATTAATATCACAATATAAAATCTATATGGTTACTATCATCAAACTGCTTATTCCACACATGCACATACACAGGCATGCACCATCGCAGGCTCACACCAGGGACACACCCACCATGTGCACCTCTACAACCAGGGACACACACACCACACACACACACATACATAGACGCACAGAAATCACTCACATAAACACACCACACATACACTTCATAACTATGGTACAGCAAATCTAATCTGCTAACAATGTTTTTGTGCTCTAAGAATTAACCAACCTCTCTTACTAGACTTGACATTTTCAGCTGCGATGGCCTTTGTCTTACTGTCTGAACTGGATAGACAATGGATATTCCCATTTTGTGATAGAACATCAACAGCTCAGAGCAATTGTTTTGGCTATGCAATACCACAGCAAATATATCACGGAAAACAAGTGGAGGAGCACATTCTTCACTTTCCCAGATCTGTCCTGCCGTTTGGTCACATCATGGTTGTGATTATGCAATACAGTTTCTCTGCACTTCATTCCATTTACCCAGTTTTGACTGAAATCCCATTAGCCTCCCTAACCCAATAAATAACTGCAAATCTCAAATTTGAGAATTTCAATTTATTAAATATCTTCAACTTTTTGGAGCAGTGAGTTTCAGGTTTCCATTACAGCATGTATGGAAAAAGTCCATATTAGAATAGACTAGTTTTAATTTAATTAGTTTTAATTTAGGCTCGCACCAGGGTCTCCTCCATACCCCGCAACACTGCCCTCTCTCCCCATTCCCCCACTCGCAAACAGGGCAGAGTCCCCCTGGTTTCACCTTTCACCCCACCAGCCGGCAAATACAACACATAGTCCTCCGCCAGTTTCGCCACCTCCAACGTGACCCCTCCACCCGCCACATCTTCCCATCTCCCCCCCTGTCTGCATTCTGCAAAGACCGCTCCCTCCGCAACTCCCTTGTCAATTCTTCCCTCCCCTCCCGCTCTACCCCTTCCCCGGGCACTTTCCCTTGCAACCGCAAGAAATGCAACACTTGTCCCTTCACCTCCCCCCTCCACTCCTTTCAGGGACCCAAGCAGACCTTCCAGGTCCGACAGAGGTTCACCTGCACCTCCTCCAACCTCATCTATGCATCTGCTGCTCCAGATGCCAGATGATCTATATCGGTGAGACCAAGCGGAGGCTTGGCGATCGTTTCGCCGAACACCTCCGCTCGGTCCGCAAAAACCAACCCGACCTCCCGGTGGCTCAGCACTTCAACTCCCCCTCCCATTCCGCATCCGAACTCTCGGTCCTGGGCCTCCTCCACGGCCTGAGTGAGCAACACCGCAAGTTGGAGGAACAGCACCTCATATTCCGCTTGGGGAGTCTGCATCCTTTGGGCTTGAACATTGAATTTTTCAATTCTGTTAACCCTTGCTGTCTCCTCCCCTTCTCACCTCTCCCTCAGCCCTCTGGCCCTGGCATTCCCTCTATCTCTATCTCCCTCCCCCACCCTAGTCGCACTAGCTTCTCATTTTCACACCACAAACAGCTTACAATGGCTTGTTCCCTTTATCATCGATACTTTTTTGCATATCTTTCATTCATTGTTCTTTATCTCTCCACATCACCGTCTATATCTCTCGTTTCCCTGATCCCTGACCAGTCTGAAGAAGGGTCTCGACCCGAAACGTCGCCTATCTCCTTCGCTCCTTAGATGCTGCTGCACCCGCTGAGTTTCTCCAGCTTTTTGTGTAACCCTAGTTTTAATTTAAGGTTGCATTGACATGATCTAGATTCCTTTATCCTTCCAAACTCAAAAGACACAATTTCCAATCATACAAGCAGCCTATGAAATATAGGGCAAGTTGATAAAATTGATTAGAAATTATCCTGGTTATAGGTGGCTGAATCATAGTCATATATCATGGAAACAGGTCCTTTGGCCCAACACGCCCATACAGGCCACAATGCCCATTTATGCTAGTCCCATTTGCCTACTTTTGACAAATATCCCTCTAAATCTTTCCTAGCCATCTAACAAATGGTTTTCAAATATTGTTATATATTCCACGGGAAGGAGTCCTCGCCCCCCCCATTGATGATCCCTTTTCCTGTCTCCAACAAACCCCCTCCTCGTGGACCCCCCCCCCTCGTGGCCTTCGGGCTTTACAACTTTTTATCCAAAACTGCCGTCGCGACATCAACCGCCTCAACTTCTCCACTCCCCTGTCTCACTCCAATCTCTCTCCCCCCCCAGAACGTACTGCCATTGACTCACTCCGCAACAACCCAGACCTGGTTATCAAACCCGCCGACAAGGGAGGTGCCGTGGTAGTCTGGCGCGTCGATCTCTACAAAGCCGAGGCCACGCGCCAACTCTCGGACACCTCCTCCTACTTACCCCTGGACTATGACCCAATTAACGAGCACCAGGCCACTATCTCTAGCACCATCACCAACTTCATCAACTCCGGCTCCCTACCCCCCCGAGCTTCCAACCTCATCGTTCCCCAGCCCCGCACGGCCCGATTTTACCTTCTCCCCAAAATCCACAAACCTGACTGTTACTGTAGATTGTCTCTGCCTGTTCGTGCCCTACCGAACACATTTCCACATACCTTGACTCCATCCTATCCCCCCCTGGTTAAATCCCTCCCCACCTATGTTCAAGACACCTCAGACACTCTCTGTCGTCTCCGGGCATTCCATTGTCTAGGCCTTCATCCCCTCATCTTCACCATGGACGTCCAGTCACTCTACACCTCCATCCCCCACCAGTATGGTCTCAAAGCCCTCCGGTTCTTCCTCGACCGGAGGAGCAACCTATACCCGTCCACTGATACTCTCCTCCGCCTAGCGGAGTTGGTCCTTACCCTCAATTACTTCTCATTTGACTCCTCCCATTTCCTCAAAATACAAGGCGTAGCTATGGGCATGCGCATAGGCCCCCACCTCGTTGGGTACACCGAACAATCCTTGTTCGAGGCGACCAGGGACCTCTACCTCCGCTACATCGACGATTGCTTTGGTGCTACCTCCTGCACCCACACATAACTGACTGACTTCATCCGCTTCACCACTAACTTCCGTCCGGCACTCATATACACCTGGACCATTTCCGACACTTCCCTACCATTCCTTGACCTCACTATCTCCATCGCAGGTGATAGACTTCTGACCGACATCCATTATAAACCCACTGACTCCCACGGCTACCTTGACTACTCTTCCTCCCACCTTGCTTCCTGTAATGACTCCATCCCCTATTCCCAATTCCTCCGTCTATGCCGCATCTGCTCCCACGTCCGTGCCCGCGTGTCCCTAGCGGTGTCCACGGGGACTGTGGAGGCTTTCCGCGAACGCTGGTCACCAGGTCGAAGGCATTATAGATAAAAATGATAATATTTTAATTTGAAACATGGGCATTTTCGGATTGTTTTAATGTTTTGTACTTGTTGATTTAAATAAAAGCATTTGTTAAAAAAAAAAAAAAAAAAAAGGTGTCCTCATTCTTCAGGGATCGGGGGTTCCCCTCCCCTACTATAGATGAGGCTCGCACCAGGGTCTCCTCCATACCCCGTAACACTGCTCTCTCTCCCCATCCCCCCACTCGCAACAAAGGCAGAGTCCCCCTCGTCCTCACCTTTCACACCACTAGCCGGCACATACAACAAATAGTCCTTTGTCAGTTTTGCCACCTCCAACGTGACCCCACCACTCGCCACATCTTCCCATCTCCCCTCCTGTCTGCCTTCCGCAAAGACCGCTCCCTCCGTAACTCCCTTGTCATTTCTTCCCTTCTCTCCTGCTCCACCCCTTCCCCGGGTTCCTTCCCTTGCAACCGTAAGAGATGCTGCACTTGTCCCTTCACCTCCCCCCTCCGCTCCATTCAAGGACCCAAGCAATCGTTCCATGTGCAACAGAGGTTCACCTGCACCTCCTCCAACCTCATCTATTGCATCCGATGCTCTAGATGTCAGCTGATCTATATCTGTGAGACCAAGCGTAGGCTTGGCAATCATTTCGCCGAACACCTCCACTCGGTCCCCATTACCCAACCTGATCTCCCGGTGGCTCAGCACTTCAACTCCCCCTCCCATTCCGTATCCGACCTCTCTATCCTGGGCCTCCTCCACAGCCAGAGTGAGCAACACCAGAAATTGGAACAGCACCTCATATTCCGCTTGGAGAGTCTGCATCCTGGTGGCATGAACATCGATTTCTCACAATTCTGTTAACCCTTGCTGTCTCCTCCCCTTCCTACCTCTACCTCAGCCATCGGGCTCCTCCTCCTTCTTTTTCCTTTTTTCTCCCCGCCTCCCCCCATCCCCTCAGTCAGAAGAAGGGTTTCGGCCCGAAACGTTAAGCCTATTTCCTTCGCTCCATAAATGCTGCTGCACCCGCTGAGTTTCTCCAGCATTTTTGTGTACCTTTGTTATATTACCCGCCTCAACTACCTTCTCTGACATTTGTTCCATATACCCACCATCCTCTGTGTGACAAAGTTGCTCCTCAGGTTTCTATTGAATATTTCCCTCTTACTTGATTCCTCTGGTTCCCTCCAGTTCTTGATTCCCATCCTTGGGGAAAAGGATCTGTGCATTTACCCTATCTATTTCCCTAATGATTTCATACTCTTCTATAAAATCACCGCTAGGGCAAGGAATAAGATCCTAGTCTGTCCAACCTCTCTCTATAACTCAGTCCATCGAATCCCAGCAATCTCCTCATACATCTTTTCTGCACTCTTTCCAGCTTAATGGCATCTTTCCTATAGCAGAGTGACCAAAGCGGAACACAATACTCCAATTGTAACAGACCATCACAACTTCTTAACCCAATTTCCTGAGTGATCCAGGTCAATGTACCAAAAGCCTTCTTCACCACCCTGCCTACCGGTGATGCCACTTTAAGGCAAGCATGTACCTGCAGACTTGCCTCCCTCTGTTTTTTTTTATTTTAGCAAATATGTAGAGATGCAACATGGAAACAGGTCCTTCGGCCCTCCGAGTCTGTGCCAACTAGCAAAAAGCCCGTACACTAGCATTATCCTAAACATCAGGGACAATTTACAATGAACAGAAGCCAATTAACCTACAAATTGAATTGAATTGAATACATTTTTGAATTGAATAAATTTTATTAGCCAAATATGTATACATACAAGGAATTTGCCTTGGTGCTTTGCTCGCAAGTAACAATACAATACACAGTAGAAAATTTAAAAGAAAACATTATCATTTAAACATGTGAAGAATGAAATAAAATACCAGAGCAAAAGGAGGCTACAGACTTTTGGCTGTTGAGTAGAGCTACTGCTCGTGGAAAAATGCTATTTTTATGTCTGGCTGTGGAAGCTTTGACAGTCTGGAGTCACCTTCCAGAGGGAAGTACTTCAAAGAGTTTGTGGCCAGAGTGAGAGGGGTCAGAGATGATCTTACCTGCTCTCTTCCTGGCCCCTGCAGTGTACAGTTCGTCGATGGGGGGAAGGTTGCAGCCAACAACCTTCTCGGCTGATTGAACGATGCGCTGCAGCCCCCGGATATCATGCTTGATGGCAGAGCCAAACCAGACCATGATGGAGAAGGTGAGGGCAGACTCTATGATGGCAGTATAAAACTGGATCAACATTGCCTGTGGTAGATTGTGTTTTCTCAGCTGCCGCAGGAAGTACATCCTCTGTTGGGCATTTTTGACTGTGGTGTCAATGGTGGCCTCCCATTTAAGGTCCCTGGAGATGATGGTTCCAATGAAGTGTTGATGGTGAGTGGGGAGAGGGGAGGGGGAGCTCTCCTAAAGTCTACAATGAAAAGCCCTGTCCCACGGTACGAGTTCATTCCAAGAGCTCTCCCGTGTTTGCCCAGATTCGAACTCGGAGATTTACGGTAATGGCCACTCATCGGTACTCAAGGCTCTCGTGGACATTTTTCAACATGTTAAAAAAATCTTCATGAGTCTTCCCGTGCTTACCTGCCGTTATCGAGTCTTCCCGAGTACCTGCCGTTAGCGTTATGAGCCGCTAAGAGACGTCCCCGAGCTCCGACGTACCCGCTACATTCATTCTCCGTGCTTACCACGAGTTTGATTTTTTTTAAACTCAGGAGAGCTCTTGGAATGAACTTGTACCGTGGGACAGGGCTATAATTCCACCTTCTTAAGAGCATTGAGCTCCAGGTTGTTGCAATGGCACCAGGACGCCAGCTGTGTTCAAAGAGCTAAAATTCACAAACAAAATCCTTGCATAGGTCCCCTGGTGGTCTAGGTGCTGGAGGATGAAGTGCAGGCCTTGGTTGACTGCGTCATCCACTGATCTATTTGCCCATATGGAAACTGTAGGGGGTCCAGCAGGGGGTTTGTGATATTTTTCAAGTGGGCCAGCACAAGTCTTTCAAGGGTCTTCATTATTACAGAGGTCAGTGCGACCGGCCCGTAGTCATCAAGACCAGTAATCCTTGGCTTTTTGGGTACGGGAACAATAGTGAAGAATATGAAGCAGGCAGGGACAGTGCCTGGGGCCAATTGCAGGGGCCAATTCAAATGTCTGTGTAGACCGGTGCCTGTTGTTCGGCACAGAGCTTGATGGTAGAGGGGGAAACATTGTCCGGTCCTAGAGATTTAGAGTGTAGGAGGAAACCGGAACATCTAGAGAAAACCCATGCGGTCACAGGGAGAACGTACAAACTCTGAGCAGGCAGCACTCGCAGTCAGGTTCAAACTTCTGGCGGGTCTCTGGAACTGTAAGACATCAGCTCTAGCGCTGCAGCACTGAGCCGCCCTCTGTTCTACAACAGTCTCCAGGTCCCTTTCATTCACTGTGACAGTCTAACTCTGGTTTGACTTTGCAAAGTGCAACACTTCATATTTATCGGAATTAAACTCCATTTGCCATTCCACTGCCCACTTACCCAGCTGAAAAAGATCCCGCTGTAATCTCCATAACCTTCGTTACTGTCAGTGATATCACCTATTTTAGTGTCAGCCTGGGGTGAAAGATTGCAACCTTCGCGGAACGGAAGTACAAATCTGATAAGCTTCACAAATACCGGGAAGCGTAAAATCCGCCAAAAACGCTCATAATTGACCTTTTTAGCACATCATTTGTCCTGCCCCCAGCACCAGCTTAACCAGGTCCCCGACTAAGTGCGAGGAATTTACTACATTTTTCACCACCAAGGGAACGAATATCTCCCCTCCCACCCGTGACCTGGCTGTGTCATTGGTCTGTTCTTCAAAATTAGCTTGTTTCCAACCTGTTGTAAAACTGATCACCACCATGAAACCTACGACCTGCCCCTCGACAGACATCCAGCCCCTCCTGAAAAAACCTTGTTAAGTCAACTTAATGGGGCCCTGACTCCTTCTTGAATTGACCGTCTCCGGTACGAGGTTGGATATTGATGGCAACTAACATAGGCAACTCTTTCTCCCCACTCTTTCTCCTCCCAGCTAGCCTCTGCTGGGGGTTTCCACAAGGTCATCCTTGGCCCCATTCTATTCCTTCTCCTGTATATGCTCCCCTTAGGCCAAGTCATTGAAAGGCACGGCATTTTCCTTCCATTGCTACGCAAATGTACCTCACCCTGAAGCCCAAAAAACAATCAAATCTGCTTAACCTTACCCGCTGCTCCTAGTCAAAATGATAGCAGGCAGCCTTACCCCACTCACAAACCTCACGTCAAAAATCCGTGATATTTGACTCAGCACTGAAGTTTGGTTGCCAGCAATTCCTCCAGTTTGATGACCTCGAAAAGATCATTCATACATTTATCTCCTCCCGCCTAGATTACTGCAACTCCCTTTACACTGGCATCAGCTAATCTTCCCTGTCCCGCCTGCAACTGGTCCAAAACGCAGCAGCGAGACTCCTGACGGGCACCTGAAAAAGGGACCACATCACCCCGATCCTGGCCTCTCTCCACTGGCTCCCTGTGCGGTTCCGAATTAATTTCAAGACCCTCCTCTTTGTCTACAAAGCCCTCAATGGGCTTGCACCCACCTACATTAAAAGTCTTCTCACCCACTACACCACCTCCAGGTCCCTCAGATCGGCCGACTTGGGGTTGCTGAATGTCCCGCAGTCTAGGCAAAAGCTCAGGGGCGACCGCGCCTTTGCGGTCGCAGCTCCTAGACTGTGGAACAGCATCCCCCTTCCCATTAGAACTGCCCCCTCCATCGACTCCTTTAAGTTTAGTTTAAAAACATATCTGTTCTTCCAAGCCTTTCTTGACGACCTCTGAGTGAGGGCTATTTGTATATATGGATGTAGCCTGCTTGTGTATACTACTCTTATACCAAATGTAAAGCACTTTGGTCAACGAGAGTTGTTTTTTAAATGTGCTATATAAATAAATGTGACTTGACTTGACTTGACTTGACATGGTCCGCCCTGTTTCGACGAATGCAATCAACCCGGTGTGCACAATTAAATAAGATCAAATAGAACAAGTTGTCCTGCAACTTTAGGCTGTGCACTTGTACATTCTCAACTGAATCGTTAATGCAGATATCAAACTACAATAGGCCTGGAGGGTACAGAGGAGATTTACCAAGTAGTTGGCTGGGAGATAATGTTTAGTTAGAAGGAGATTCCCGAGAGGTTAGTTAATTATAAATATAGAAGGTATGATTAGTAAGTTTGCAGCTGACCTAAAGATTGTATGTGTTCCTGATAGTGAGGAGTATATTTTTTGGTTACAGGACAATAGTCATGTGTTGGTAAGATGGGCAAAGTAATGGCAGACATAATGTCATCCAAGTGAGTGTGAAATGATGTATTGTAGGAAGGAGCTGCAGATACTGGTTTAAACTGAAGATAAACACAAAATGCTGGAGTAACTCAGCAGGTCAGGCAGCATCTCTGGATAGAAGGAATGGGTTTCGGGTTGGGACCCGTCTTCAGACTTATTGTAGCAGAGGAGATAGAGATAAAGAAGTCTAAGGTATGAAAATGAGACAAAGGGGATGGAGGTCAAGGACAATGTAGATAGATCATTGTTAGCTAGGAGAAGGTAACAATAAAGAAACAGAGATAAAATGTAAACAAGGACAGTCAGACTAATCGGAGAACTGTGAAAGGGGAGGGGTGGAGAGACA
Organism: Okamejei kenojei; assembly: GCA_035221665.1. Taxonomy (NCBI): domain Eukaryota; kingdom Metazoa; phylum Chordata; class Chondrichthyes; order Rajiformes; family Rajidae; genus Okamejei; species Okamejei kenojei. The sequence goes on from CM069142.1 coordinate 8,001,607, forward strand.
GGGAACGCAAGGGTTACTTGAAATTAGAGAAGTCAATATTCATACTGCTGGGGTGTAAGCTGCCCAAGCAGAATATGAGGTGCTGTTCCTCCAGTTTGTGCTGGGACTCACTCAGACTATGGAGGAGGCCCAGGACAGAAAGGTCAGTCTGGGAATGGGAGGGGGAGTTAAAGTGTTTAGCAACCAGGAGATCAGGTAGGTATAGGCGGACTGAGCGGAGATGTTCAGCGAAACAATCATCGAGCCTGCGCTTGCCTAGTCGATATATAGGAGTCCACAACTGGAACATCGGATACAGCAGATGAGGTTGGAGGAGGTACAAGCGAACCTTTGCCTCACCTGAAAAGACTGTTGGGGTCCTTGGATGGAGTCGAGTGGGGAGGTATAGGGAGTATACATCTCCTGCGGTTGTAGGGGAAGGTACCTGGGGAGGATGTGGTTTGGGTGGGAAGGGACGAGTTAACCAGAGAGTTGCGGAGGGAACGGTCTCTGCAGAAAGTGGAAAGGGGTGGAGATGGGAAGGTGTGGCTAGTGTTGGGATCCCCTTGGAGGTGGCAAAAATGCTGGATGTATATTGTGAGGACTAACAAGGTTAGGACGTGTACAGTGAATGGTAAGGGTAGGGCTTTAGGGAGTCTGGAGGAGAAGAAGGATCTTGACATACAATACAATATACAATATTTTATTCCATGTCATTTGAACCTCGGTGGGGCTCAAACGCAACTCTGTCCCCACAGCTATCCAAACAAAGACAATTCCTACAAAACATACAAACAATTCAATTTACACAAACATCAATCAGAGTGAATCTCCTCCTCACTGTGATGGAAGGCAAAGTCTTTTCTCTCCCCTGCACCATTTCTCTCCCGATGCTGAAGCCCCAGGCGGGCGATGGTAAGTCACACGGCCATTTAAAGCCGCGCCGGACGATGTACGGCCCCGCTCCAGGCCCAAAGGTCACAAAGTTGGAGGCCCCCGGCAGGCGTTGGAATGTCCCACGGCCTTTAAAGCCGCTCCGGGTCGTTCCAACCCGCGACACAGGCTGGAGAAGTTGTGTTGCGGGAGCTGCGAAAAGCGGCCTCTCACCCGGACCCGCGAGCTCCCGCTATCACAGTCCACAGGCCTGCAGCTGGAGCCTCCGAGCCCCGGATTCGGGCCGCAGTAGCGAGCCACCACCGCTCCCCACGCTCCGAGGCCGGCCAGCACCACGATGGTGAGTCCGCAGCTCCGCGACTGGAATCCACAGGTCGTTCCGGTTGGAGGCCGCTCCACGGTGCTAGGTCCCAACGACAACGGAGACCCGACAGGGAAAAGGTCGGGTCTCCTGTACAGGGAAGAGATTTTAAAAGTGTCCCCCCCACATATACACAGTTAAAAACAGTATTTAAAAAAAAACCATGAACAACTAAATTTACTGGGAAGAGTTGTCGGGTGTATAATAAGGTAGACCCAAAATGCTGGAGTAACTCAGCGGGACAAGCAGCATCTCTGGAGTGAAGGAATGAGTGATATTTTGGGTCGAGACCCTTCTTCAGACGGGTATAATGTTTTAGTTAAGAGTGATTACATGGGCATGAATGAGTACCTGATGGTCAGCCATGGATGTCAGGAGACACTGTGCCCATTTTGGAGTTGTATACTCCAATAATCTGATCCTTTATACCCAGATGATATTATGATAGTTGTGCTGCATTCCTCCTGCGGCATCCAATATATCCTTGCCCAGAAGTCAAATTTAAGGTAGATTTTCACATGGCCTGGTCACAAAGGTTTTGGACTACAGAAGCCTCACTACATTTCAGCTCTCTTCAGATACAATCCAGCACCATATTATACTTAAGGACACATAGTGCTTAAGGGCACAAATCTTTCTCTCTTGAATCTTCTACTTCACAGTGACATCATCTACACGATTTGATCTACATGCAGTCATCACTTTTGCCTTCAATCAATGCAATTACTCTGTGGTCTTGCATTATGTCACTGCAAACTCGGATATGCAACTTTGTATTCCTTCATTCAAGTTGTTAACATACATGGCAAAAAGCTCAGGTCAAGTAAGTGCATGTGATTGGACAACATACTTTCTGCATGCTAACAATCAGAGCTCATTCCCTTCATCTCTTCTCTTAGCCTCGTATCTCTCAACTATTTTAACAACACATGTTCTGACTTTTTTCATCAAGGAACAAAAGCTCAGTTTCTTTTACATTTGGAATTTAAAAATTGTGTAAGATTGTACCCACTGATACTTGGAGGCATGAGAAATGATTTAATTGAGACAGACAAGATGACAAGAAAGATGAGGGTGATAGTGACAGAAGGAATTGAAAAGTAAGAGATACAACAAGTTGCATTGATGGAAGGCAGAAGTAAAGATTGAGCAAAGGATACCAGGAATATAGTGCCAAAATATGTCAGCCATTTATGCTGAGAAGAGATGACATTTTTCCACTCAAAGGAACAAAAGTCTGTGGGACTTTCTGCCCTATATCTGCATGGATGCTCAGTCATTGAGTTTGTTAGATCAAGTGACGCAAGAATCGGCCTGAAAAGTGGACTCGAGCCACATGACCAGTCAAAATGGTGGAAAAGGTCCCAAGGACGATTTACCGACTGCTGTTTTAATTTCTTATATATATGAAATTTGATGCTGCCTTCTAACATATATTGCTCACCATTCAGCGGACAACAGAATATTTTCACTAAACACTAATCGTGATTAACGCAAATTCTCTCTTCACCATCACCTCAGACTGTACATGGATAAAGAATGTATAGACACTATTCGTGATATGTGTAGGAAAGAACTGCAGCTGCTGGTTTGAATCAAAGGTAGACACAAATTGCTGGAGTAACTCAGCGGGATAGGCAGCATCTCTGGAGTTTTGGGTTGAGACCTTTTTTCAGGCTATTCGTTATTCACTATTCATGATAACCTTATTATTAAATGGCAATCAGAGCAACTGGCCTACTGTAGTTATGTATATAATATTTTTTTTATATTCTGTGTATCTGCCACTTGCAATGGAATTGTGTAATTACACCCCTGCATTTACTCATTTGAGGATAAAATTACAGCAGAGAATACGAGAGGTAGTAATGAATAATCACAGCTGTTTCACATCTCTGTTCTTGATAACATTGGGTAAAAATATTTTAAGAACGGTCTGTTCTGTGGGAGTGTTAAAGACAGCTGAAGAATTTTCAATAAACCATAATAATGAAGTGAGGTGAGTAATGCACATTCCAGCACCTGAATGTGTCTGGGCAACTGTTAGAATGGATTTACCACTGAAACAGTAGCTAAATAAAATAAGCATATACTCAAGTCTATCACTACCAACTCTTTTGTGGCATTTAAAAATATCAAATTACAGAATTGATAGCGCACAGAAGCAAATAATCCGCACATCAATCACATGCTCTAGGTACAATACACTGCTCCTTTTCCCATGGCCCTGTGCATTTGTTTAAGTATTTAAAGTATTTTTGCAATGGTTTTTGAAAGTAACAATGATATCTGTTTCCACTATCCTTATTGGGTGAAACACAATGACTTGCCTACACTATCCTTTGCACCTTCCTGAATAGCTCTTTGTGAAGTAGAAGTCCATATTCAATCTGAGATGTTTACACCAGGATATATTAGGTGCAGTTAGATTCTTGATCTATACTAACAACTGATGTCAATATAGTATCAATGTGGGTACTCGAGGTGGTCTTAAAGCCCCCAAACCAGGGAGATGGAAGGTGTAGTAACTGCCAGCATTTTTGTTTCCAAACAGAATCAGCAGAACTCAGATTTTATTTTATTTTACATCACTCTGTAGATAGCACAACCTGCACAGGTAGATTGCGTGTTTGACGTTTTAGTAGTGCCCCCAAAATAGTCTATGTTTATGCCATATTTTGCCTTTCACATTGTGTAGAGATTGTGACCATCATATAAACAGTGCCCAAATCATAGGGTCTTACAGCACAGAAACAGGGCCTAGAGCCCAATTCGTCCATGGAGACCAAGATGCCCCATCTATGCTAGTCCCATTTGCCCGCATTTGGCTCATGTCACTCTCAACCTTTCCTATCCATGTACCTGTCCCAGTGTCTGTTAAATGCTGTTATAGTATCTACCTTCACTGTATGCTCGTTTCATTCCAGTTTTGTGGGTTCTGAAGTGACTTATGAAGTCAAGGTGGGAATGACACTCCTCCACAGATGAGGCAAGTGGTGACTTAACAGGGCAGGCAGGCTGGCAGTTTGTGAGGTAGGGTGTCCCACCTGCCGTTTATGCATGGTTGCAATGCTTTTACTGGAAATTCTACAGAATTCTCCATAGCACCATCAGAAATGCTCCTCTTCAACTCTGAGCAGTCATGGGCCAGGGATTCCTAAAATCAGTGGAGATGGTCTGTTTTTTCCTGAAACATTGAGCAATCTTTAAACCTTTTCCTGGTGCACCTGGTTATCTCTTCCCATGAATGAGCTTGGAATAGAGTGTCTGTTTCAGGAAACTGGTGTTAGGTATGCAAACAACCTGGGCCAACAGAAGTAACTAACTCTAAATGGGGGAATGGTGGAGGGTGTCTCAGTGCTGGGGGTGTTGGCGTGGGAGAGCACACATGTTGATGCAGGTATCCTTACAGTGAATTTGGAGGATTTTGCAGAAACAGTGTTGGTGTATCATTTTACTGTTTTATGATGCCTGCTGTAGGTAGACGAGGTCTCAGAAGGACAGGGATCATTATTCACCAGCAGACCATAAGTTTTGTGTCAGATCTAAGGCCTTGATCCTCATCTGGCCAAAGGTTGCACTGGCATGATGATGGCAAATGGCGTATTGCATCATATAATTTCTACATTCGCTGTGAGGCACATTCCAGTTTCAACGTGAGCATTAATTGTCAAAGGGCTGTGTTGTACAGCAACAGGCAGCTGGCAGAATATCGTGTGCATATTTAAAATCCCATCCTTGTGTATGCTTAGAGTCAAAATTGAAATATAGAGTGAAAGAAGCAAATGGAAAACAGCGCAACAATTATCCTGCATGCTTTACAGTCTCACTGGACAAAGACATTTGTGGAAACAGCTGTATTTGTGAAACAGGCTCATTTGAAGTTAGTTTGTTGTTTTCTCAACCATTCTTACAATAGTGCATATCGTGTCCAATAAGTTCCCAATGGAATGCAGCTAATCCACAGAACAAATAGGAAACTATTCGACCTATGTCAGCTCCAGTTCAAAACAAAGGTCACCGCAAGGGTACACAAAAGGCTGGAGAAACTCAGCGGGTGCAGCAGCATCTAAGGAGCGAAGGAGATAGGCGACGTTTTTGGTCGAGACCCTTCTTCAGACTCCCGCAACTTCAGTTGTCAGGCTGCTGTACACAGACAAAACTATTGGAAATGCACGTTAGGAGGCCAAGCTCTCAATCATTGTTGACTTCTTTGTTGAAGTGCAAAGTCTTCAGAGAATAGGCTTCAAACTCAATATCTGCAAAACAAAAGCTCCTTTACCAACCCCTCTCTCTCTCCGCCACTGCACGGCACCTCTGACAATAAAAAACGATGATAAGATGCTGGAAAACAAAGACTACCTCCCCTGCCTTATTAGCCTGCTAGACAGCAATGATCCCTATTGTTCTGTTTGCTTTGGAGTTTTGAATTACCTAAAACAAACACTCAAAGCACTGAAGAGATACCACCAATGCTCTCTCTTCTCCAAAGCTACTGGCAGAAATAGTGAACCAAAGTTAACATAATCTCTCAGGATGATGTAAACTCAATCAGCTCTGTTAGGCACGTCATATCGCTTGCATGTGACACCAAACTGAAAGACTCTATTCTGAGTTTAGAGATGGCAGGGATTACCAGCTGGATGGAGGAAAGGATTCAAAGGCATTTTAAAAGCCCCCTTGAGAATACACCATGGTCCCATCAACATGAGCAAACTCCTGGTCCACGATTCCCGAAAATGGTGAAGGAGCATTTAAGATGCACCGAGAACCTCAAGTCCACGTTTTGTGAGCACAAAGATGGCCAGCGTAAACAGTGGAAAGAGTTCTTCATTTTACAAGCCACCTGCCTGTCCTAGCAAGCATGTTTGTTGACTCATCGCATAACTAACATACCTGGAGTGAAGCACATCTTTAGGTTTAGGTTTAGATTTATGATTGTCACGGGTACTGAGATACAGTAAACATCTTCCTTGTCCCAAGCCTTGTGGCTCAAAAGCTAATATTGACCCATAACCTATTATTCCACCTCACGGATGACACTGGATGACTGAGGCATATGGAACATGCCATGTTACAGTGGCTTTTGTTTAAAAATATGATCTCATTCACCATCAGGCATGCATTATTGTAAAATATGCCACTTACTAATGGGCTGCATAATGAGCCATTGTGCGCTCTTACTGGCTTTATTATCATATTTTGGCGGATCAAGACAATGACGGTTTGTTCAAATCAAATTTATTCTTAATCTGATTAACCAATGACAAAGCCACAGAAATACAACTGGCCACATCGGTGGTCTCTCAACGACTGAGGGGCAGAGCCCTGAAAACCGCGCGAACCCCCTCCCAGGGTCACGTGCTAGCGGATTCCGACCGCAGGGTTCGATACTTGCAGGCACCAGCAGTGCCGCGGTGTAGCCACCACCACTGGGCTGTCTTCCTTCACATGAGCGAGCTTGAGACGGCCGACGGAGACGAACTCCACCCGGCCACCCACGCCCAACATGAACGTAGCGACTCCGGATCGCAGCACCCGAAAAGGCCCCTCATAAACCCGCTGCAGTGGCGAGTGGTGAGCATCCCTGCACAAACATAAGCACAATTCTGCAATGCAGCTGGCACATGCACCGAGGCCGACCCGTGTCTGGAAGTAGGGACAGGAGCCAACGCATGCACCCGCTCGCGAAGCTTGGCCAGTACCGTCGAAGCCAAAACTTCCTGACCACAGGTGACAGGCAGGAAATCCCCAGGCACCCGTAAGGCTGAGCCGTAAACGAGCTCAGCCAAGGAGGCAGCCTGATCCTCGATAGGCGTAGTACGAATGCCTAGGAGGCCCCAGGGCAACTGGTCCACCCAATCCGGACCGGTGAGCCTGGCCTTCAACGCCGACTTAAGGTGTCGATGAAATCTCTCGACCAGCCCGTTCGTCTCTGGGCGATAAGCTGTCATTTAGTGCAGACAGGCGCCATATAGCAGCGCCAGAGTGGGCCACAGAGACGAGGTGAACTGGGCCCTGTGGTCTGTGGTGATGTCGGAGGGTACCTGGAAACGGGCGATCCAGTTGGATGCCAAAGCCCGGGTGCAAGCCTCCGCGGAGGTATCCGATAACGGGATTGCCTCTGGCCATCTAGTAAACCTGCCCACCACGGTAAGCATGTGTGTGGAGCCCCGCGAATAAGGCAAGGAACCTACTGGAGCCACAGGGATGTGCAGGAACCTGCCATCAGGCACAGCAAAATCCTGCACGGGCGGCCGCACATGATGCTGAACCTTGGAAGTCTGGCACGGAATGCACTCACGAGCCCAGGTGGCCACCTGCTTGCGGAGTCCATGCCAGACGAACTTGGACGCTACCAGGGCGGACTTCGCACGAATAGATGGGTGGGCTAAACCGTGGACCGCATCGAAAACCCGCCGCCTCCAACTAACAGGAATAACCAGGCGAGCTCGTCCTGTGGACTCGTCGCACAGGACCCTAATACCAGCCGCGCCGCAAGGCACCTCGGCTAACCGAAGGCCCGAATTAACATTGCGATAGATATCCATGCTGGCATCAGCCCGTTGGCACCGGTGTCCACGAGAGACGACCAGTGTGGTGGTCACGGACGTAGAGGCGTTCGTTCGGGCCAATCGCGGTCGCCTCTACAGGCGATCAGCCGAGGCATTTCCCTGAAACGTGCAGGGATTACGGCAGCGTCGCGCTTCCGCACCTAAACGGAGGTGATAGTAGCACCAGTGGCGACTACTACGGGTTTCGGGGCGTGGCGACTGTTCCTCAAAGGAGGCCGGCGGCGGGACCTCCTCTCGTGGCCGCCGTGGCGGGAATCGAGCCGGTGCAGCCGGACGGCTGAGAGCGCAGACTCCTGGTGTCGTGTCATCCACAGCTCGTCAGCCCTCTCCGCTGGCTGTTGAGGATCGTTAAAATCGGCGTAGGCGAGCATCAGGCGGACATCATCGGGCATCTGTTCAAGGAAGGCCTGTTCGAAAAACAGGCCCGGGCCGTGCCCATCCATCAAGGCAAGCATCCAGGCCATCAGGGCGGAAAGTCTTCCATCACCCATGCCGCCCATGTGAAGGATCCTTGCGGCACGGTCACGACGACTGAGCCCGAACGTGCACAGCAACAGGGCCATCAGGCCGACATACTTGGCCGTTGCAGGTGGGTCTCGCAGGTAAGGCAGCAAACGGGAGGCAGACTCCTGCGGTAGGGCTCCCACCACATGGAAGCATCTCGTCTCATCCACAACGATGTGATGCAGATGGAATTGCGCCTCCACGTGCGCAAACCATACCTGGGGTTGATCGGGCCAAAATGGGGGCAGTCTGAGGCTGACTGTATCTTGCGGAGCGCCTGCATCGCCGGCGGGAAGGTAATTATCCTGCATATTCGGAGTCACCAATTTGGCGGATCAAGACAAAGACGGTTTGTTCAAATCAAATTTATTCTTAATCTGATTAACCGATGACGGTCTTGACAAAGCCACACAATTACAACTGGCCACACCGGTGGTCTCTCAGCGACTCAAGCGAAAACACAACCCCTCCCAGAGTCACTTGCGCGCGGATTCCGACCGCAGGGTTCGACTCTTGCGAGCACCAGCAGGTGACGCTACAATATGTTTATTACAGAATTGTGCTAGAAATGTCAATCTCTAATTACTTTATCTTAAAGGGAATGAGATGCAGGAAGGATATTTCCTCTGCTCAAGGAGTCCAGCACTAGGGGGCACAATTTACATTTTCTTCATAAACCTTTGGGATTCTCTGTTCCGGAAGGCAGTGGATCTTGGTCACTTCATTCATTCAAAGCAGACATCAGTACATTTTCAGACAATAAGGGAATCAAGGGATATGGGAAAAGAGCTGGAAAATGGTGCCGAGGTAGAAGATCAGCAGCAATCTTGATGACTGGCCAAGCAGCCTCAAAGGGCCGGATAGCTTTCTTCTGCTCCTATTTTGTATGTTCTTAACTGAGGAAGTAGTTGAGCCATGCAGTCTAGCAAAGTCCTTGATCTCCCAGTTCAAGTGTCTCAGTGTAACAATAGGGTGACGGTGGAAAGTTTTTCCAGGAAATGGAAGGGAGAGGGGGTTGGGGATAATCAGTCAGCTAATAGCTGCCAATTGATTAAAGCACACCTTTGTTGACTGCAAAAGCTAAAAAGATCTGACGCAAGCAGGGGTCCAATGCTGCCAACATGCATGAAACACCTGTGTATCTCTGCTCTCAAACAAGAGTCAATACATTTAATGGACAAGAAACAGGAGAAAATTATCTGGTTCACGGGAGGAAAAAATACATGGCAATCAACTACACTCATTTCCTTCTCTTTCAATCCTAATTAGAGCCCAAACAGTTTAACAATTCTTAAATCTTGTTCTATTAAGAGGCAAAATATGATTTCGGAGCCCTCCTAAGTAAATTACCCTGCTGCTAATTATTATTTAATATTAAACCATATTGAAGGCAAGACAAACCTATTCTGGTGTGGGAAAGTCGTGTGCAGATGCCCCTAATTAGGTTCAGTCACTGAAAATTAAATTTCTGTTGTTCAACGCGGATCCTGTCCTGAGCTTTCAGTTAGTTTAAAATCAGACCTGGTGATAAATGAGAACCATACTGAATTTCCACGCCATCTTAAATATCTGATGCAAAATGTAGCTAATGGTATTACATTTTTACTGAAACTGGAGATGATCCACGTGACTTCTAAGCTGGAGGAAACTGAAATGTCTGTGCAACACTCCTTTCGGAGCATAGCAGATGAAATAAAGTCGGCCCAACAATGTCTTTGGGATGTGAAAGGATATCAGAACACCAAGAGGAAACCCACGTGGTTATAGGGAGAATGTGCAAACTCTACCCTTGCGGCACTCGAGGTCTGGATCAAACTCAGAAGCCCAGAGCTGTGAAGCGCCACCAATGATTGCTGCACCATTGTGCTGCCGTTGGACTGGAAGATTGTTAACAACCCCTTAGAAAAAAATAGAACCAAGTGAATAGATACAGGCTTCACAATGGGGTTGTGCATAATACACCATTTCAGTATAGAAGCAATTTCAGTATACATTATATAGCCAATTCAGAACCAGATTATTTCCATGCCAGACACCTATTGTATCCAAACTACATGGTCAACACTATCACACGCTGCTGGGTATACACAAGGGTCAACATATTGAAGGCAATTCTAGGCAACCACCACAGTAGCAGTTTATGGCTTATTTCCTTACCTGACAAATAAGGAAAACGGATGATGCAGTGTCTTTCCTAGGCTTGACTGAGGAAAGCAAGTGATTAATGTCCCAAGATTTAAACAGGTATTCCAGAGAGGAAAAATACCCAGCTGTCTTGTGCATACTGTCTTGTGCACACTGCTCGATCTCCTCCCCTCTTCCATGCAATATCTACTATTCTTTACAATAAATGTGGAAAGTTAGTGAAAATGTATTCCCAGCACATGTTGTTGTGCATATAATAGGAAAGTTGGACACCTGCTCTCTAGAAATAGAAAATGGTAGGAGCATCTACCTAGGTTAACACTATTACTTTTTGTCTGGTAAATTTGTATACCAAATCATAAATATTTTAAAATATTTCACTCAGCTGCTCCAGGCTCGGTTTCTCAGAGAGATACATCAGCAACAAAATGCTAGTTTACGGTAGCTAGGTAATTGCAGCTAGGATTACGGGAGTATATTACAATTGGTCTCTTTATTTTCTGGCTGGGAATGGAAATGTAATTATTGCAGAATTCTGCTCCTCAGAATGACTTCTGCTGACTGTCAGATGAGGTTCTGGCTACATAACAGCAGGTGAAGCAACCTGTCAATATATCTTTTACAGAATGGCACCACATCAAGTCCCATGGGGTATTGCACCTACTTAAAGAGAGGAAATTAGCATCAACAGTATTTACACTTTGCCTCACTACCTCTTAAAAGACACATGCAACCAATCAAATATTTAACTGATGCATATGCCACGTTTATTTTAATTGCAAGTTTTAGCTGGATTCACTTTTTCCCTGCTTAGTACGAATACAAATTTCAAGATGTACAGCTGTACTTGGCAAAGACTCAATCAGCACCTTATAAATATGGTAATACATTGTTAGTGATGCGAACAGCATGGTTAGGCACCTATTGTGTCATCCCAACTAGCCTTGGAGAGGTGAAAAGACTTGCAGCAACACACTGGCTCCAGTAAGATTTTGTTAACCCCATGATATTCAAATGCTTTAATTTCTTATTCCTTATCGGAGAATTGGTACAAGTAGGGGGTAATTTTAAGAAGGGATAATTATGTTCCAGAAAGGCCTTTGATGTACATATAGGCTCTGATTAGTGCTCTAGCTTAGTGAATGAGTAAAGAGGGAGAATCCTCCTGTTGTCCCAATCACCATTTCTTCCTTAGCCATTACTAAAAAAGGATAGCTAGATACTGGAGTAACTCAGCGGATGAGGCAGAATCTATGGAGAAAAGGAATGGGTGACGTTTCGGGTCGAGACCCTTCATCAGACTGAAGAAGGGTCTCGACCCGAAATGTCACCCATTCCTTCTCTCCATAGATGCTGCCTCACCCGCTGAGTTTCTCCAGCATTTTGTGTCTACCTTCTATTTTATCTAGCATCTGCAGTTCTTTCTCACACAATAAAAAACTATATCTGCGTGACCTTGTAAACACAATCGGTTGTTATTTTATCTAATTAGCTTAGAATGATTTGGGATGATCTAAACGATGTTACAGCTATTTTACAATTTCCTGGATGGAATCAAATAAACAGCTGCGATAGTTACCTCTCCCTCTATCCCAATGGGAAAAGGTGCCCTCCCTCTTCTGTACTTTCTTCGCAGCATGTTGCGGATTGCAAATTTAGGAGGGGGCGGATTGCGGCTTGAACACAATACCAAATATCCAAAGACCTTTTCTTAAAGCCATGCAGTTGTTTTGTGATAATTTAAAAGTACATATAAACATAGAATTACGTCTACATTTGCATAACAACCTAACATAGTTGGCTAAATGCTTTAATTCTTAGAATTTTACATTTCTCATTCTTTCTCTTATTCTAATACTCTCATGGGCCAAATACAATATACATTTTCAAAAGGTTTGCACAATAATTTGTGACACCCAAGGGACAAAGCTATGACCAAGGCATAACTTCAGAATTGTTTGCAGGTTTCAATTGATTTGTAATGGCAGCAATACCATTGGACACAAAATTTTTTGACAATCTTGCTATGTTTCTGCAATTGCTTCTCACACTACCACTGTTCCAGAAATGACACTGTTAATGTAGCAGCAACTGAAACATTTTAAAATTACCATGCATCTGACTAACCTTGTTAAGACTAGGGAAGATGTGCAAAGGCCAACGGAGAAAAAAAATCATTCTCTGCTCTGAAAAGGAGGCATGAATTGAAACAAGCTCATTTGCTGATGGATCCCCTCTCAGTCAACACAAGTGGCACTTTCTTTACAATCAATTTGCCATGCATTTCAGATTTGCAAATAGTGATAAATTGAATGTAAATGTGCTAGAAACCCATACAAACATCATCTGGTATAAAATCCAATGCAAGAGTGCTCTGGGATGATGTAAACGATCCACACATTACCATTTAATAAGACTTGAGAGTGAATTTTGATTAAATACTGTCCATAGATCATTGAATTTAATCCTGTTTACAGAGGTGCACAGTAGTTTTTAGAGGTCCTATCCGATTTCCAATTTAAATTTACATGCCCTTTTCAGTCAATTTCTTCATATTTTTCTACAGTAGATGCTTTGCTGCATTCAAACCATCAGTAGTATGATCTCATACTTGTGTAAATGTCCTGAACAGACAAGACTAAAAGTGCTACAAAATTACTATGGAATCCAATTAACTTGGTATTGGCCTTGATCTAATGTATAAATACTACATGGGCCAAAAGGACTCGACTGTGATTATTCTTATTCTTTTTTTTTCGGCTGTTTTAATGCAGCATCAATTGCAAATTTACTGAGTAAACTGATCACGTTACAATATATTTTATTGGTTTGCAGGGCATACTGTGTACCTGACTAGGCTGTCAAACATGCATCAATCCATATGTTCTTTTAAACGGTTTATTTTATTCTCTCTCCTTTTTGTCATCTGTTCTCTTAAGGGTATACAATACCAATGCCTGAGAATGATAATCAGCTTAATTGCTCATTCTTCACTCGAGAGACAACAGTGTAAATGTTAGACTCAAAATGCCGAAGCTGAAGTCTCGACCTGAAACTTTACCCATTCCTTCTCTCTAGAGATGCTGCCTGTCCCACTGAGTTACTCCTACATTTTGTGTCTATATTTGGTGTAAACCAGCACCTGCAGTTCCTTCCTACACAAAGTGTAAATGTTAATGGGTTGAATCTGGACAGTCAACCATAGCATCAGGGATCGTCAGCAGTAATTCTGGCAGGCCATCCTTCTCCCCTGTCCAGGAAGACAGAATATGGCATCACAAGCCAAATGCTCAACTTGGCCACAAACTGCTAATATGGAGATAAAATATGAATGGATTTGCTCATATCCACAAATCCAGTAAAACATCAGAACAGCAGAAACTGGCGTCCCTCAATAGCTGGATCGTTAAGTGGATAGGTATATGGACGGGAAGGGAATGGAGGGGTATGGTCTGAGTGCAGGTAGATGGGTCTAGGGGAAAACAAATGATCGGCACGGACTGGAAGGGCCGAGAGGGCCTGTTTCCGTGCTGTAATTGTTATATGGTTAATGTAGTGAATGGAGTAAATGTAGAGAATGGAGACCCTTCTTCAGGCAAAGACTCTTCTTCAGACGGGTCTCGACCCGAAATGTTGCCCATTTCCTTTGTTTTGTTTTTTAAATGGTACTCCCCAAGGTTAACGATCTAGTCAACGCTCATAGTCATCCTTAAATAAAATGGTGTCTAGCCAATATTCCATGGAATTAAAGGAAAAAGTACCAATAAAAATAGAGCAGATTAAAAAAATTAAAATAATTCATGGTACATCTCCTCCAGTACAGCAAACCCAAATTATAACAGACCATTGGAAGGGAGAATGGCGTCCATTATTGCCGACTGTCCGCTATAACTGTCAGGTATTATCATTATATAAGTAGTGGAACAAATTACTGCAGTTGCTGGTTTATACACAAAAGGACATAAAGTGCTGGAGTAACTGAGCAGGTCAGGAAGTGTCTCATTGAACACTGATAGGTGATGTTTTGGGTCGGGACCTTTATTCAGATTCTTGGTCTGGAACTGGGCCTGGGCCAGGTGAGTTGACAGCCCCGGCTAGCTGACGGCCGGGGGAAAGGTGAGAATCATTGGTCGTGGACCACCAGAGTACATGGTAAAGGTTGGCGCCAGAGGCAATAGCGGTGGTGGCAGTGGGAACAGCGGCACGTAAGGCCTGGGAGCAGACGGGCTGGCGATGGCAGCGGTGCTACGAGCGGTGGGAGAGGTGGCCCTAGCGCAGGGCAGGGGTGCTGCGGTGGTGAGCAAATCAACAATAATAACAAATATAAAAGGACTATTTTTCTCCATTTTATCTGCCAATTAGTATAAAATGTGGTATTTTGTTACAAATCTGGTTAAGGCTTCCCAAATGAATTGCATTTAGAGGAATTCTTCAATAGCCATGAAAGAAATATCCTTCTATGTTCAGGGTAAAAAGGGCATGTTCATGAACAATTTGTATGCCAGACAAGCCTCGATGAAATTCACCCCCGGGACATTTAGCAATTTAACAAAAGAGCTGTTTTCTGTCACCAAGCATGAAGCATTCACAAGTCATTCTTTGAAACTTCTGTTTCCTTCTCAGCAATGAACTGCTGTGGACACTAAGATTTAAGAGCCAAAACTCAGAAATAAAATTTTCCTTAGAATTCTGGTTCTCTCTGTCCTTGCTTTCTAGTCTGCAGAATAATTCTATCAATTCTGTATGACTGGGACTGTGTTCTTGAGTTTTTGAGAGGTGATCTCACTGAAACATGCAACATTCTGATAGGTTTTATAGGGTAGATGCATGGAAGATGTTTCTCATGGCAGGAGCATTTAGAACCACGAGTCACTATTGCAAGACAAGGGAGATGAAATGTCTTAACCTAAACAGTGGTGAAAGCTTGGAATTCTTTTTCAGAGTGCTGTGGCAGCTCAGTGGCTGAGTAGATAGGCAGACAAAAATGCTGGAGAAACTCAGTGGGTGAGGCAGCATCTATCGAGCGAAGACGTTTTGGGTCGAGACCCTTCTTCAGATTGATGCATTTTTGGATATTAAAGGATTCGAGGGATATGAGGTTAGTGCAGGAATGCAGTGGTGGTATTTAGATTAGCTATGATTTAACAAATGACAAAGGAGGAGCTGAATACCCTATTCCTCCTTCCTTTTCTTTTGTTCGCTTGTACTTCTAAAATGTGTAGCTTAGTGTGGAACATTAGTCAAGATTTTTACATTCAATATTTTGGAATGGGATTTTAAATCACAAGCTGTAGGCTCAGAGACAAGTGTATTGTCCGTTGCGCCACAACTGAATAGCTCAGGTAGGCAACATGGTCGGCGTGGACAAGTTAGGATGAAGGACCTGTCTCCGGCCTCATACAACTAAGCCAAAATATATCAAAACACAACTGTACCTGTTGAGAGAACCAAACATTAGAACAGAGAGCTAAACATAACAGAAGTGAGCTTTTGTTGACAGGTTTAAGATTGATGTTGTATACTTCTTGCTGCAGGCCACTTATGAGGGTGCAATACTACAAAATTCATAAAAGTAGTTATATATAATTGCTCTGTAGGCATGAAGCCATGTTTGTTCATTTCTTTTGCAGCATCTGCATTGAAACAACTCCCCACAGAACTTCAATAAAAGTGCTTTTAAGTTTATTGAGAAATGGCTGGTCAAGCCTTTGAAAATAATTTAATGGCAATGAACATTAAAAAAAATCCCAAATGCTCACCTTTTCTGAAGTTGGCAGTGGTCCTTGCTCAGGTTCGTTATCACTTTAAATATACAGTGTCAGAAATTGAATTGTACAACTATAAAAATAAAGTGCTAGGCAATGGAAGATTCTCTTAATGTGTAATTTTTGCACACATTTCTGGACACACCAGCATCTAATTACCAATTTTTTAAAGAAGGAACTGCAGATGCTGGAGAATCGAGGGTACACAAAAAGCTGGAGAAACTCAGCGGGTGCAGCAGCATCTAAGGAGCGAAGGAGGGTCTCGGCCCGAAACGTCGCCTATCTCCTTCGCTCCTTAGATGCTGCTGCACCCGCTGAGTTTCTTCAGCTTTTTGTGTACCATCTAATTACCAATGTTTTGGCAGCATCTGTTATTTACCCTGATGATACTTTCCTGGCATCAAACAGACCCCAGATTAACTGATGGGAGTTTTTGACCAAATCTCTAAATTAAATGGGCACTTGCCTGTGATGGGTAGGTGTACATAGATTACATTCAATCATCAAGCCTTTGCTAACAATGTCCCACTAGGAATGCTTAATTATAAGTCCCAGAGGCTCTGCAAGACTGCCATGCCCAAAGATTGCAAGCTCAGTTCTTCACCAACCTGCCTTTTATTCATCTAATGTCCTGGAAGAACTCTGCTATCACCCCACAAATATATCTGGCAACTACCCACCTCCCCACTATAAGACAGCAGTCATTCATTCATTAGTTCTATTTTCCCTTGGAGCAGGAAGTATGCATCATTTAAAGGTTAGTTCAATAGATTACACCTGTTGGTAGCTGTGAGAACCAAGCAAACCAGACAACACTGTCCTGCAAATCTTGCAATTGAAGATCCCAATATTAGTGCAACTGTTACATACATTATTACTCACAACATTGCTTTAACACAATTAAACAAGGTAGTAAAATAATTTCAAGCCCATAATATATCCATAGTTTGACATATTGTTATTGATGTAGGAAGTTCACCACTACCTTGTCCAAGTATATGTCCTGTATGTGGAAATTCAAAAAATAATTCCTTAATTTTTTTTTCTTTCTGCCAAGTAAACCCTTTACACCCAATTTCTTCCATCCTCTTGGCCCAATTCCTTATTAACCTTTTGATCACTCTATTTCAGAGACAACTGCAATGAACCTCGTTTTATCATTGAGATAAATGCTCAATATGTTGCAACAGATATTGATACTGCAACAGATTGCTCTCTAATGGGGTGAAATACCTCCAGGCATGCAAGGAAAACAGCCAAGGTGGAGGATGAGGTCCAAACAGATGGGTTTACCTTCATCAGCACCTGCTCTGCCTCCAACTTTAGTTCCGTATTGTTTTCTGAGGGCACCAGTTCACACTCAGGTTCCATATCCCCCTACTAACCTTTTGGAGTTCCTGCAAGTGCCAGTCATCTAACTGTGGGCAGTGTTGAGAGAAGAAATGACTTGGACATAAACATAGGCGGGTTGGTTAATAAGTATGCAGATGACACCGAGATTACTGGGATCGAGGACTGTGAGGAAGGCTGTCAAAGTGTACAGTGGGATGTGAATTAGCTACAGAAATGGACGGAGAAATGATAGATGGAGTTTAACTTAAGCAAGTGAGAGGTGTTGCATTCTGGGAGTCCAAATATAAGGGGAAAATATACAATTAATGGCATGACACCAACATTGAGGTACAGAGGGATCTTGGGGTCAAAAGTACAGCAAAAAGTTTTTTTTTTTGCGTGATATCCAGTCAGCAGAAAGACTATACATGATTACAATCAAACCATCAACAGTGTATAATACAGAATAAAGAGAATAATGTTTACTGCAAGATAAAGTTCAGTAGAGTCTGATTAAAGATAGTCTGAGGGTGTCCAATGAGGTGGTAGGGCAGGACCACTCTCAAGTTGGTGACGAGATGATTCAGTTGCCTGATCATAGCTGGGAAGAAAATGTTCCCGAATCTGGATATATGCGTTTTCACATTTCTGTGTGAACTGATCCCACTCTCCACCTATTTATTGTTCTATAACTTATTGCACTATTAACAAATTGGTATAATTTGCCCATGCTTGGCAAAAAAAAAACACTCTCTAAATGTAAACACAAAGAACTTTATTCTTTATATAGGTCTTTATTCTTTGGAGCGCAGAAGGTTAAGGGGGGACTTGATTGAGGTCTTTAAAATGATGAAAGGGATAGACAGAGTTGACGTGGATAAGCTTTTCCCATTGAGGGTAGGGAAGATTCAAACAAGAGGGCATGACATGAGAATTAAGGGACAGAAGTTTAAGGGTAACGTGAGGGGGAACTTCTTTACTCAGAGGGTGGTGGCTGTGTGGAATGAGCTTCCAGCAGAGGTGGTGGAGGCAGGATCGATTTTAACATTTAAAAGTAAAGTGGATAGGTATATGGACGTGAAGGGAATGGAGGGGTATGGTCTGAGTGCAGGTAGATGGGACTAGGGGAAAACAAATGGTCGGCACGGACTGGAAGGGCCGAGATGGCCTGTCTCCGTGCTGTAATTGTTATATGGTTTTATATGGTTAACTGTAGATGCTTGTTTACAAAAAAGACACAAATTGGTGGAGGGACTCAACAGGCCTAGCAACATCTCTAAATAGATTTCCTCAGCATAAACAAAACATGGACATGTGGATAGTCACTGCATGTGATCGTACCAGATATTATACTCATAATATGTAGGCTTAAATGAGAAACACACATCTTTGCAAGTACATTGGCATTTAAAATTTAAAAACATGTCATCTCATACAAGTTTTATAATGGTCAGTGCCAACAAGTAATGCAAGCGGGGAGCGATGGTATATTATCTGGGGTTCTGACTGAACCAATTATAAACAGAAAAATTAATAGCCTCAAATTCCAATTCTAATACTTTAAAAATACACATCAAAATACCACTTATTCAAAAGCATATCTCTGGTGATTTACAATTTGAGTTACAAAACAATCAGTGTTTTAGTACATTAAACAAATAAAAAATGGGTCCGTGGGCAGATTTCTAGAATGATAATAATGTAGATTTGTGCTTAATTATTTTCCTACCTCAAACTTTCTTGCAATAAATATATGGCCTTCGACATGTCACAATAAAAGAATCATTGACTACTCCCAACAATAACCATATTTTCTTAATGCGATTTAATGATTTTCTAGGTTCTGGACAATTACGTGCGAGTGGCCCCACATACTGCATTCTCTCAATATATATTGACCATATACTTCTGATCATAACATTCTTTCAATTCTGTTGCAAAATCCCATTTTTGATCAAGGGCATTTTCATGGCACTAATCCTCTTCTGAAGGCAGATGACAAAAAATAAGGTGGGAGTTTGATTTTTAACTTTTTTTTTGCTTTGGGTCATCTTGCTACTCACCATCTTTCCTGCTTAAACTTTCTTGTAAAACATACAAACTACACTGCCCGCTGGGAAATTATAGTCATATGTCCCAAGTTTTGAATACTCTTGGAGAATGACAGCAAAAACATAAATACCGAATGCAGCATGACATAACTATGCAACACGATTTAACAAGGTACTAAATCAAAGAATATTTAACAGCATTGCCTAAGGACTCATGCAAACTTTTGCAAGGGCTATGGAAAGGCTAATTACACAGCCTATGCCTTGTAATCAGCATGTAATAGGTTAGAGAGTTAGAAGATACATATAAACAAATAAATTGACTTGCGGATACTTCAGTGCTGGTGATTTTCACAGATAGTTAAAATGCCATGCTGCCATTTCAATACAAAAGGTTTTCACCTGGATCTTTGGGGTCTTGGATACAATTTGTCACGTTAAGAGAAAGACAATTTTCATGATTAGCTTGTGATAAGTTTTCAGTGACGCAAATTAACACATTGATGCAACTTTACAGTCTCACAATGGGGGAAGTTCTCCACCAAATGCTAGTGTTTACATAGGGACTTATCTACCTTTCCTTACAGAGGTCCCGATGTTCAGAACTGGGTTGGCCCACGCCAGCAGCAGTATCTTCTGTTCTATAGTAACTGTGGCTAGTCATATGGCCTCAAGCCAGCATCTATTTAAACCTGGCATGATCACATGATTGGTCTTGAGCAAAATTGTGCCAAAGTACCTGCAAGATCTGGCTTGGCCTTAATTTAATGCCTCATCTGAAAAATAGCTCCTCTAGCAGTATTGTGCATCCTCAATATCACACTGCAGGATCAGCCAAGATATTCTGGAGTCATTGTTGACATCAAGTTGAAGTAGCTTTTAAATGAAAGAGAGGACAACCAAATGGGGAGACGAGTGAAAGAGCAGGATAACAATGCAACAAAAAGCATTGCATTTTGATTTAATGCTATTCAATTATTTTTCCACTTAACCAATTGCTTGGGATTGAAGCTGACATAATACCATTCCGTTTAGTGGGGTCCGAGGTGGTTAATGGAGGCCAATGAAGGTATTGCTGGCTCTTCCATAAATGGAGCAGATGTTGGCTGATACAGTGAATGGGTGGACAGTTTTCCTTCTGCTGCACATGCAACCCTGTGTGCTCCCTACTCTTGGCTTCCAAGCTTTCATACCGTTTTGACTAGTTATGAGCCAGAAGTTTTCAGGGATCAGTGGGAATGTTCCATTTCTTCAAGGAGGGTTGGAGCACATCTTTAAATCGTATCCTCTATACACCTGGCAACCCCCCCCACCCCTTGACAGAGCTTGGAGTGGAACATAGAAACAAGGAACTGCAGGTGCTGATTTACAAAAAAAGATACAAAGTCCTGAAGTAACTCAACAGATCAGGCAGCATCTTTGGAGAACATCAATAGATGGTGTTCTGGTTGGGAACCTTCTTCAGACTGTATGTGGTGAGGGGGATGGGTGTGCCTGGGAAAGGCACCAACATTGGTTCGTTAATCCTTCCACTGAATTTGGAAAAATGTGTAGAGACAATATGGAGCTCAATCAAGTAGGGGTTTCATACTGGTATTTTGTTCCCATTCACAGAAAAACAGGCAAATACAATGGACAAATGCAAAGAAAACCAAACATTGTAGCTGTGCCAGAAACTTACTTGGAATTCTAAGAAACAAAGTGATGAAACTACTAGGCCAAAGGCTAGAAAAACTAAACCTCAGAAGGATTGGCCTCATCTTCATAGTTCAGTGAAGCACGCTATTTATTGGAATGCATTTTGCAAAGGGTGATAAAGGGTCATCTAGTTAAGATAAGGTGAAAAGTCAGTTAAATTCAATTTTAAAAAGGCCAGGAAAGGAATGAAATAAGAGCGAGCCATTGAAGAATAGGTGTAAGGTGAATACACCAGGCTGAAGGGATTCATTTCAACCAAGTAACATCTCAGTTCAAATCAAAGGTATAAGTTATAAAGGCACTAAACATATTGCACTGTATTGTTAATGAATTTTCTGGGTGATATCAACTACTCAGACCATGTTTTCTTTCTCAAGAACCAGCACACCTCAAATGTTACGTGATCAGCAATCAGAACTGGAAACACAGACTGATCATTTCCCTGCTAAGGTCAGTGAGAACCGATAACTACGTCACTTTAATCAGTTAGTTCAGTATGGATTAAGGTTTGAACCTTCTAAGCCTTGTGGTTCAATAAATACCACGCATTGCATCTACTCAGTGTGCTTTGTCAAGAGAGAACACCTTTCTGCATGCCAATTTAATTCTTTATTTTAAATGCACATCTGCAGACTTTTCAATTAATTGAGCTTTTTCTCCCCTTGTCCAGGAGGATGTCTGCTAAACAGGGTTTGATGCTACTGGAAATGCCTTTTTTAATTCACTTGAATATTTTGACAGGCAGCAAATATTGCCTGCAGCCCTTCACCTTAGGTTATATTGGAAAATGTTTAATTTAATAGCATAGAATAATGAGTGGAATATGACAGCTGTCAGGCGAAAATGAATGTTAACTGTGCAAGTTAGCATAGAAACAAAATATGAACCAGACTCCTAACTGAAACTGGAATAATTTTGGATGATATATAAAATTATTACAATGCTGAATTTTTAGCTGTAGAGTAAAGTGATTGTTATTTCTTATTTGTACTTTTTTTCTTTATAATTTAAAAAGAATAATATTCAAATTGAATCATATACAAAAAAGCAGGTTGTTTTTATTAACATGTATTTTTTGATTTTTTAATTGCTCAATTACCTATTCTGATGGAGGGTCAATGAAATGTTGATTGTTTCTCTCTCATAGATGCTGCCTGACCTGCTGAGCATTTCTGGCATTTTCTACTTTTGCTTTGGACTTTCAGTGTGAGCAGCTTTTGTTTAAATTACTGAAAAGACTCGTGCTCAATTTAACATTTTGAAGTCGCTAACATCCAAACCCACTACACTGTTGTTCACGGAGATGTGTGGAACAAAATGTTAGAATTCTTGTGTGTTGAGTGTAATGGCTTATACTAACCCTTGACAAAGTTGCAGCATATAGGACCTAATAATAGAGTCTCTTATACTTCCCCGGTTGACTTATCGTTATCATTTTATAAACCAAGCTCTTTCAATATTTTGGCTGACACAAAATGCGCAATGAAAAGACACCAATCAGGTCAGTAAGCTATTGGGTAGTTTTTTAGTTATGAGGTTTAAACATCGTATTGGATGCTCTGTTGAATATTTGAATTATGTTCAAAGGGAGATTGTGAACCTCATGACCTGGTGTAGAGACAACAACCTTTCTCTCAATCATCATCCATCAGTCTGAAGAAGGGTCTCGACCCGAAACGTCATCCATGCCTTCTCTTCATAGATGCTGCCTCACCCGCTGATTTACTCCAGCATTTTGTATCCACCTTTGATTCTATCCAGCATCTGCAATGTTCTTCTTCATATACGCTTAGAGTAGGGTAGCTAATGTTATACCACTTTTTAAGAAAGGCGGGAGAGAGAAAACAGGGAATTACAGACCAGTTAGCCTGACATCGGTGGTGGGGAAGATGCTGGAGTCAATTATAAAAGATGAAATACCGCACATTGGTTAGCAGTAACAGGATGGTCCGAGTTTGGCATGGTTTTTACATAGGGAATTCATTCTTGACTAATCTCTGGATTTTGTTTTGAGGATGTAGCTAGAAAAATGGGACAAGGGGGAGCCATGGATGTATGGTACCTGGACTTTTCAGAAAGCAATTTTGATCCCAAATGGAATTTAGTGGGCAAAAATTAGGAGCCAGTGATGTAGTTACCTGACTTTCAGAAAGCATTTGATCCCCATGAGATTAAGTGGCAAAAAAAAAATTTTTAGGGCAATGGTATTGGGGGTATCGAGTGCTGACATGGATAGAAAATTGGTTGGCAGATCAAGAAAACAAACAGCAAGGGATTTAAGGGGTCCTTGCAGAAAGGCAGGCCGTGACAAGAGGGGTACCGCAAGGCTCGGTGCTGGAACCGCAGCTATTTACAATTTACAAATCAATAATTTGATGAAGGGATCAATGTAAATTAGCAAATTGCATTGGACACAATAGCTGGGTGGCAGTGTGAACTGTGAGGAGGATGCATGAGAATGCAGGGTGACTTGGACAGGTTGGGGGAAATGGGCTGATGCATGGAGATGAAGTTTATGTCGATAAAATGTGAGGTTATCCACTTGGTTCAAAAACAGGAAGGTGGATTACTCTCTAAAATGGCATCAAGTTGGGAATAGGGAATGTACAACGGATCTGTGGGTCCTTGTTCATCAGTCTATGAAAGTAAGCTTGCAGGTTACAGCAGGCAATGAAGAAAGCGAAATGGCATGTGGCCTCTATAAACAAGAAGAGTTGAGTTATAGGAGCTAAGAGGTCCTTCTGCAGTTGTACAGGGCCTAGTGAGACCACACCTGAAGTATAGTGTGCATTTGGTCTCCTAATTTGAGGAGGGACATTCTTGCTATTGAGGGAGAGCAGATAGATTTTCATGGTTTAATTCCGGGATGGCGGGATGTCATATGCTGAGAGAATGGAGCGGGCTGGGCTTTACACTCTGGAGTTGAGAAGGATGAGAGGGGATCTTATTGAAACATATGAGATTTGTTAGTGTTTGGAAACACTAGAGGCAAGAAACATGTTCACGATGTTGGGGGAGTCCAGAACCAGGGGCCACAGTTTAAGAATAATTGGTAAGCCATTTAGAACGGAGACGAGGAAAAACTTTTTCTCACAGAGAGTTGTGAGTCTGTGGAATTCTCTGCTTCATAGTGCGATGGAGGCCGGTTCTCTGGATACTTTCAAGAGAGAGCTAGAACGGGCTCTTAAAGAAAGCGGAGTCAAGGCACACAGGGAGAAGGCAGGAATGGGGTACTGATTGTGGATGGTCAGCCAGGATCACATTGAATGATGGTTTTCGTTTTTTTAGTGCTAGGCTCAAAGGGGCTGAATGGCCTACTCCTGCACCTATTGTCTATTGTCTATTTTACTCAATGTCAGCAAGACAAGGGAGATAGCGTTCGATTTCAAGAAGCGAAGCGGTACACATACCCCGGTTATCACCAACAACTACTCCTGGACCACCCATATTGAAACAATGACCAAGAAAGCACATTGATGACTCTACTTTCGGAGAATGATTAGGAAGTTCGGCATGTCCCCAACAACTCTCACCAACTTCTACAGATGGGCCGTTGGAAAGCATTTTATCGGGATGCATCACAGCTTGTACTCCATTCAAGACCCCCCCCCACGACGCATGAAATTGCTGAGAATTGTGGATGCAGCCCAGACTATCACACAAACCAACCTCCCTTTCATTGACTCCAGTTATACCTCAAGTTGCCTTGGCAAGACCACCAGCATAATTAAGGATGAATCGCACCCTGGCCTCTCCCTCTTCTCCCCCCTCCTATCAGGCAAAATGTATAGAAGTGCGAAAACGCACAGCTCCAGATTCAGGGACAGTTTTTTCCCAGCTGTTATCATGCAACTACTACCACTAGAGAGCTGTCCTGAATTGCTATCTAACTCATTGGAGGCCCTCGGACTATCTTTGATCTGACTTTACTGGCTTTATCTTGCATTAAACGTTATTCACGTTATTCCTTTTATCATGTATCAGTACACTGTGAATGGCTTGATTGAAATCATGTATTGTCTTTTCGCCTGGGGGGGAATTTTGGTTAGAAAAAAACACGCAACAAATACTTTTCACTGACAATAAACTAAACTCAACTCAAACTCAAATGCTGCTTTTAAAATGTCTACCATTTTCCTAAATTTCAATTGGTAAGCATAGCAACTGCAGTATAAAATAACATGCAAATGTATTTGATATATTTACTTTGAAACATGAATTAGGATCTCCACTGTAACCTTAACGGCATTTAATAAACACAATGGCATGAATGAAATGGCATTTGATAAACACATTTGCCTATATATATTCCAATCAAAGATAACTGTAAAATGAGAAACTGAAAGATGGGATGCAACTTAGTAGCGATGTTACAATACTTACCTTCAGCGGCGCTGCAGTACTGCCACTGGCCGTGTGCGCGACTTTGCGCCTTTGAAGGGGGGGGGCGGGATTAAAATGCCGTTTTCTCCTGCCTGTCAGAGACGAACTTTCTCAGGCTGCTAAGCTGCTGCAGAAAAATTGTTCCGACTTCCGTTCTCGAAGTTTAAAAAAAAAAATCGCGGGACAATTTAATCACTGGAGTAAAATAAAAAAGCGACTTCTAATGCACTCAACGCCTACAACGGGACCGATCTCACGTAGGGGGACAAAAATGGGGTAAGTCGTATTTTACATATAAACTAGCTTCTTAGGATGACTTTAATCAAAATTTCCTTGGCGAAAATGTGATTTTGGTCCTATACTGGCAGTGTTTTTCCTGCCGATATGGGGTACAAATTCACTGCAACCGCAACGTTCCAATCGATCGCGTTCCACAAGAACCCACTCGCTTGATGATTTAAAAGCCCATTAATTTACGGGAATTAAACATAAAATTCCTTCCATTTGGCCTATAAATTAATGACAATGAGATTTAAAATTCATGTTATATTGTGAATTGTTGTGTGAGTTATTTGGACACCTAGGCTATTTAAAAATGTTAACCTTTTCTTAAGAAATGGATAGATGTTTAGATCAAGTAATTGAATTTTGTAATTAGCTACAATTAGGTAACTAAATAAATTATATGCTTTAATTTAGGTCATCCACGTATGATTGTTTCTATTTGTTTTCAGAATGTTCAATCTCATAATTGAAAAATTTATTTTTTTTTTATTTTTAGCAGTTCTGTAATTTTTAAGCAAAAAGTTATGGGCTTTTGACTGTCTCGATCAACGCTTATGTGTGCCAATAGAAAAGCAATAGGGAACAAGATGCTAATTTCCGCGTATGAAAATGGTCATAACTTTTTTTAATACTGAAGATATGAAAGTGAATTAGGTGTCAAATTAAACTTCTTGTTATGCTTTATCTGATGGGATAAATTGCAGACTTGATTTTTTAAATCTCAAAATGTTGTAACATTGCTAAACTTAGTGTCAACTGAATGATGTTAATGTAATTCAATACATTATGTGATTTCATTTAACCTGTACAGACACTGTTTAGAATCTGTTAAATATGCAAAGTACATTTTGGTTTGGAGATTGTTTTAGCTCATTCACATAATTTGGTATTTAATGGATATTATAAAAGCAATATCAGCTCTCCAGTGGCAATGTGAATAAAATAAGAAGATCATTGTCTTTAGCTCTTCTTTAATTAACTTTATAGAATACCACCAATTTTTATTTCCACTAACTCCTTTGAACTTCATTTTTAAGAAATAGAAAAGGTTGAGGGTACATGGAAATAATCTTGAGACCCTCCAATAAAAAGACAAACAGGATAACTTTATAAGGTGTGCAGCAAAGAGACAATAGGCAATAGGTGCAGGAGTAGGCCATTCAGCCCTTCGAGCCAGCACCGCCATTCAATGTGACAATGACTGATCATCCGCAATCAGTACCCCGTTCCTGCCTTCTCCCCATATCCCCCGACTCCGCTATCTTTAAGATGGGAAGACATAGTTCAATTCACTGATGGAACTTGGGGAATGCGCATATGTGTGCTTTTCCGATAAGCTCTTCTGCTGAGTCGGATGCTCTGCTAGGTACACTTTGAAAAGACAGTGGTTTTGTCAGAACTAATTTACATATAATGTCATACAGGACAGAAACCAGCTCCTCCACCCATCTTTCCCAGGACAACCAAGATGGCCCATTACAGTGGTCCCAGCCAACCGTGTTTATGGAGTATGATTTCCACAAAAGGAATCTTAGCAAACTCATCCTTGAGGGATCAACATTATTTTCTGAAACATGCCTGAATATGTGACCCATTATTTGGTCAGGTTATTTTACAGGAATTTCTAGTGGAGCCCAAAATGAACCTTCGGCCCTTTGCATGTTTGAAGCCTCCTCACCAAAAGTACACTATTTTTTTCAAGACTTCTATAGTTCAAGTGCTGTCGACCAATGAAACACAATCTTCTCCTGATATAGGGTCTGAAGAAGGGTCTCGACCCGAAACGTCGCCTATCTCCTTCGCTCCTTAGATGCTGCTGCACCGCTGAGTTTCTCCAGCCTTTTGTGTACCCTTCTCCTGATATATGTTGGGGAATAAGAAAGATCTGACCCCCGGATTTACTCCACCAACTCCACAACACTCAAGCATCCTAGATTTCCATTTCCCTTGGTATTTTTCTCTGGGCTATTACTGGCATAAAATGGCACACTTTCAATGGACAAGTGACAACAAGCTCTGGTAGTTTGGCAACATAACATGAGCAAAGGACGGCATGGTGGCGTAGTGGAAGAGCTACTGCGTTACAGTGCCAGAGACACGGGTTTGATTCTGACTACGGGTGCTTGTCTGTACGGAGTTTGTACGTTCTCGCCGTGACCTGTGTGGGTTTTCTCCGCGTTCTTCAGTTTCCTCCGGTACTCCAAATACGTACAGGTTTGTTGGTTAATTGGTGTAAAAGTAAAATTGTCCCCAGTTGGTGTATGGTAGTGTTAATGTACGGGGATCGCTGGTCCGTGCGGACTCGGTGTACCGAATGGCCTGTTTCCGCGATGTATCTCTAAATTAAACAAAGGAGCCCTGGAGCACAATTTCAGGTCGGCTTTGTGCTTTTCAAGTTGGAGGCATACATTAGTGCTCTGCTGGACAGAAACCCATAAAAAAGGCAATAATCAATTTTTATCCCAGATAATCTGTGTGTTAGAACCTGCTGCTTAGATTTCTTCTGGTAGAGTCAATTATTTTTCTGCATAAAAAGCTGATCAAATAAACTATGAACTTCAGTACATTTTCTCTGTCGGAAAGAATCTTTATCAGAGAAAAAAGAATTTGAAAATGGTAACGTTAATGTGAAAAACAAACTATTTGAAGATCCATGGAATGAATTTTCAAAGCTTTGACAATGTAACGTTTGAAATGTAACCTTATATCAACACTATGCTTTGTGTGGCAGAGATAAAGCAATGCTTAGACATGCAAAAAATATTGAGATTATATAGCCTGCAGGTTTAGTTTGGAAGAAGAAATAGTAAATCATTATTTCTTTAAGGAAAATTTATTTGCATCTCTTAACATAAATGTCAAGTTATGATTTTGGGCAGCATAAAATTATTTAACATGCTCCTTTGAGTAGTAGGAATTGTCTGGGCTGGAATTTCATAGAGTCATACAGCGTAGAAACAGGCCACTTCGGCCCAACTTGCCCATGCCGACCAACATGTCCCATCTATACTAGTCCCACCTGCCTGTGTTTGGCTCATATCCCTCTATCCTATCCATGTACCAGGCATGGGCCGTCAGGGTAGGCAAGATAGCTACCACTTATCCTGACTAATATTATAAAATGGTAATTATTAAATATAAATAGTAAAGGCATGGGAGAATAATGTCTACCTAAGAGAGGTAGGCATAATTCTCCGTGCCTTTCATCCGCAGTGCATGTAACACACAAAGGTCTGTGCAGCCCATATGCCATCGACGATACTTCAAGCCGTCAATTTCCAGGGGACTGGGCAGCTGAAATTCTGCCTTTGCAGTACTGCAATACTTAGCAGCATACTGCGCATGTGCAGCAAAGTTTATTGGCGAGTTTTTCAAATATGGATTGCCATTATCTTAAGAATATCTTAAGAAACAAAGAGAAAGGAATGGAGTTTGTGTACAAATTATGTGGTAAGCAGATTTGTTGGTGCTATTTTTTTTTAAAATACCGTATTTCCCGGCAATGAAGACGCTATTTTGTACCCAAAAATAAGGCACGAAAATTTACATGTGTCTTGGAAGCCGAAGTTGGAAGGTTGTTAGCCAAGAAAGATGGACTTTGCTATCCCTCAGTATAGCAACATCAAGAATGATGTTGTTGTACTGATGGATAGTCAAGTCTATCCCTCATTGCTGGCAGCTGATGGGAAACGGCTGTAAAAAGACAGCGCCACTGGGGAAGGGAGAAGGAGGGGGTCGGGGATCATGCCAGCAACTCACTTGCTGCGACGCTCCGGGCGCGGAGCCACCGCATTGTGACCGAGGGTAGAAGTAGCTCGGGTGGCTGCGAGTGGCCGCCGGGACCGGACAGCTCGGGTGGCTGTGAGCAGCTGCCACCTCAGCTCCTTCTGCCGGACCCCGCTCACCTCTGGCAGTGCTCTCTGTCTGAAAACCTCTCTCCTGCCGCTCGCCGGCCTCACTCATGTCAGCCGTTTCCCGTAAATCCTTAAATTCTGACAGCGCGATCAAGGGACCAATTGAGGTCACTCGGCTGTCGAAATTTAAGGATTTGCGGGAAGCGGCTGGCATGAGCGAAGCCGGCGAGTGGCAGGTGAGAGATGTTCAGACGGAGAGCACTGCCAGAGGTGAGCGGGCCAGCAGAAGGCGCTGAGGCGGTGTCCGCTGTCAGGTCCCAGCAGGCACTCACAGCCACCCAAGCTACTTTCCTCCCCAGCCACAATGCGCCCGGAACGCCGCGGCATCGGTGAGTGAGTGAGTTACTGGCATGATCCCCGACCCTCTCCTTCTCAATGGTTCTGCCCTCCCCGCAACTTTACCCCTGACCAGACTTCCCATTCTGTGAAAGGAACTTTCACTCCAATTGGTCCCTTGAACAAGTATTGTCATTCAATAAGATCACAAATGATTCAACTTGTCCCGGTGTGCTCCCGTTTTTCCCAACATCTCTCGACCTGCCATCATCCTCCACCCCCCACCCATTCAGTAATTCAGAATGAAGGAGATTTGGAAGCCTTGGGCAAATTGCTTTCTTTATTTTTATTTTTTTGAGCGTGTGAAATTCTATGTCCCACCAGCCTTTCAGATTTAGCAACTCAAAACGGGGGTGCGTTTTCATTGCCGGGAAATATGGTACTTTATTAAGAGATTTGGCTTTTGAAGACTTTATAAAAGTCGACTGACAGCTTACGGAGAGAACAATCTGTGCATGCGCGGTTTCAGATTTTTTAAAGCCGACTGACTGCCTACCCTGAGTAATTACTCAAGGCACGAGCCTGCCATGTACCTATCTAAATGTTTCTTAAACATTGTGATTGTATCTGACTCAACTACCTGCTCTGGCAGCTCACTCCATACCCACCACCCTTTGTGTAAAAAAGTTACCCCTTAGGTTCCTATTAAATCTTTCCCCCCCTCACCTGAAATCTATGTCCTCAGGCTTTCAATTCCCTTACTCTGGAAAAAAGTCTCTGCGTTTACCTAATCTATTCCTCTCATGATTTTGTACATCAAAACTGAACACAATACTCTAAATGTGGCCTCACCAACATCTTATTTTACTGCAACATGACCTCCTAACTTCTATACTAAATACTCTGACCAATGAAGGCCAATGTGCCGAAAGCCTTTTTGACCACCCCGTCTATCTGCGATGTCACTTTCAAGGAATAAGGGAAGGCTAATGCATACCAGCTACCATGTGGACTTAGTGGAGCACTCAGGTCCACAATTACTGCAGATTAGCCTCTTACATATAGACGTCAATACTTACATGTAAGTGGGAATGTGTGGGATCTCTCAATGTCAATGTGGTCTACAGCCTCGGATCAGTGGGCACACGCTGATATTACAACCAGCAACTTACCAGGCCCTGTTCCTGGCAGCATTCCCAATCCTAGCCACATTCCTGCTTCCGCTCTCAGCGGTGCATTGTAGTAAATATGCGCAGGTGATTGCATGCACCTGTGTGGGTGCATGCCTGAGGGCATGTGTATAGGCAAGTGTGCCAACATACGCATGGTCTCCATGGTCCTGGACCCCGTGGCAACGGAACCATGACCTTGGTCTGTCAAGACTGTACAGGATTTTATTCAAAGCCTCTCTACTGGCTCATGACCTGTCCAAATGGAGGAACATTCAGTGTCGACAAGATCAGAATTTCAAGTCCATTTAGTGGCAGCAGAAAGCAGCTGAGCTCAAGGATGACACAACCCAGCCAAGTATCCACTAGCCCTGTGAAGCACAATGCCCCCACCTATGATAGCATCTACGGTGACATGTTGGCCTCATCAGTCATTTCAGAACCAACAAAACTGAAGTGGAAGCATGTTCTCCTCAACCCTGAGGGACTCCCTAATTGAGGGGAGGAATATACACTTTTAAATGAAATGAAAAGATACATTTTAAAAAACTCACGTGATCACAAAGTTGTAACATGTTTATATATAAACTTCGATAAATAATCTGGACTCCTAAATATGGTCCACACTTAGTACTGCTGAACATTACATAATCCATTTGCTTCTAAAATCTGTTTTGTTAGCTATTTCAGTTTGTTCCTCTGCTTCATTTCTCCTCCATCTCCAGCTGCCAGTATTTGAAGTAATGATTACCTTGATAACGTTTGTGCACCCTTACACAGACATTCTTTTTGTTCTCATCACCCTCACCCTGGAAATTTAAAACAAATTTTTGTTTCACTTTTCCTGTTCTGACCTCAAAAGTGAACAATCTCAAATTTTTGCTTACTTCTTTCTACGAACCCTGCATGACCTGCTGAGTAAGACAAAACTCAAGCAGGTGATTAGAAGGGCCAAAAGGGACCATAACATAGCTTTGGCACGTCAGATTAAAGAAAATCCCAAAGCATTTTATGCATATTAAAAACAACCATAGGGAGAAGGTCGGATTGCTCGTGGATAAAAGAGGGAATTTGTGCTTGGAGTCTGGGGATATAGGCAAGGTACTAAAGAAGAACTTTGCATCTGTTTTCACCAAGGGAAAAACACGGAGGACAGTGTGGAGAATGCATGAGCAATTTGAGATTAAGGAGGTGACAGCGTTGGGGCTCTTGAAGAGCATTATGGTCGATAAATCCCTTGGACCTGATGGGATTTATTCCAGGTTACTGCGAGAGGCCAAATAGGAATTGCAGGACCCTAGAAAAAGATCTTTGCTTCTTTTCAAACTATAGGCAAGGTCCTGGAGAACAATATTCTTAGAAGTTTAGAGTAGCTAATATAGTTCATTTCTTTTAAGGGGGAAGTAGAGAGATCCAGGTATTTATAGGCCAGCAAGTCCCAAGTCAGTGGTAGGCAAACTATTGGACAGAATTCTGCAGGTTAGGATTTACTCCCATTTGTAAGAGTATGGGTTAATTAGGGACAGTCAGCATGGTTTTTCACCCGGCAGGTCATGTCTTATCAACAAGATTACATTTTTTGAGGAGGTGATGAAGATGATTGATCAGGGTAGGATGGTGGATAGTGTCTACAAGGATTGTATGTCATAATGGGTATTAAGCACTTTGATGCTCAGACAATGGCCTATTTACAATCGCACCCTTGTCCTGTCCAATTTTGTAAAGTTAACCCCCA
Source organism: Okamejei kenojei (assembly GCA_035221665.1). NCBI lineage: Eukaryota > Metazoa > Chordata > Chondrichthyes > Rajiformes > Rajidae > Okamejei > Okamejei kenojei. The sequence goes on from CM069142.1 coordinate 8,034,673, forward strand.
CCCCTCCAGGTGCAGAATGATTGCAAGACTAAATAACTGCTAGAAATTGCTTTAAGATAAATATAGCGTTTGATTGTGATGAAATACGATGCACATTTTTGTTCAACGAGTAAAACATGATGTTGTTAGAAAAGCAGAGAATAATGCATGCACACTAGTTTACCCACAAAATCTGATAGGAAATAAGACAATTCTCAGTGCATGAGGAATGAAGAGATATTTAGCTTGTATAATACTCATGTCTTAGCCTTGATAATATACTTCTGTTTGAGTCAGACATCCAGGTGTCCACGATATGTTATACAGCCAGCATTATCTAATTGAGTATGAACATTTTTAAACACCGATTAGAATCTTTTTCTCATACCCTCTTTATCACCTCTTTTCAAATTTAGATTATGGCTCAGTGTGGTTAAATTGTAGTTTACCTATTTCTCTAGCTCCTAAATTCTCAGGTGCTGCTGCAGGGGAAATAGTTGGCATGAGATTACTGATGCATCGACTAAATGTAGATATCTTGTTAGCTGTCACAGTCATGCTATAGATAACTGTCAAACAGAGACTTGGCAAGCTATTAGTATGCCATCCACACTGACAAGTTCAATGTTGTGGTGCGAATATCTTTCAGTCAAGATGCACAGTCTGTAGCAGCAATCCTTCATTAAAAAGTGGTGCAGCTGTTAGAGCTGCTGGCTCACAGCACCAGAGACCTGGCCTCGGGAGCTGTCTGTGTGGAGTTTGACCCCATGGGTTTTCTACAGGTACTCTGGTTTCCTCCCACATTTCAAAGATGTACAGGTTTATAGGATAATTGACCACTTTTTTATTGCCCCTGGTGATTAGGGAGTGGATACGAAAGTGGAATAACTGAACTTGTGTGAACTTGGGTGATTGATAATTGCCCTGAACTCGAAGGGCCTGTTTCCATGCTGCATCTTCCAATCAATCAATCATTCAAAAAATAAGTAATACTTTCTCTGATTTCTCTTCTAAACTGATATCCGATCCAATTACTTTACCTGGAAATACAATTTTATGGAAGCAGTTGCGTTTGGACAAAATTGGGCTTATACCTGTACTGTACTGGCAAGGTATCAGAACAACAACCTTGCTCTAAACATTGGTAAGACCAAGGAACTAATTGTAAACTTTGGAAGAGGAAGGATGAGGATCCACAAACCTGTCTTCATCATGGAACGGTAGTGGAGAGATTCAAAAACTTCAAATTCCTGGGCGTGTATATCTCTGAAAAACTGTCCTGGACCCAGCACCTTGATGCAATTGTAAAGAAAGCCCACCAACGCCTCTACGCCTTAGAAGAAAGTGGAGATTCGGTATGTCAACTAATACTCTCTTGAAATACAGGTACAGTGGAAAGCATACTGACTGGTTGCATCATGCCCAGGAATGAAGAAGATTGCAAACATGCTGAACTGTCCAGTCCATCATGGGTACTGACCTCCCCACCATCCAAGAGATCTATGAGTCACTGCCTTAAAAAGGCAGCCAACATCAGAGACTCACATCACCCTGGCCACATTCTCATTACACTCCTGCCATCGGGAAGAAGGTATGAGCCGGAAAAAGGTAACGTCCAGGTTCAGGAGAAGCTTCTTCCCAACACTACAACCTGCAAATAGGTTCTGAACTTTATAGACTTGGGGGCATTATTTTGGACTTTATGATATTATTGTTTATTTGTTTATCTGTTTGTGTTTATATACTGAACTTTGTTGTTGTTTATTATGGGTTTTACAGAGTACTATGTTTACACATCTGTTATGCTGTTGCCATAAGAATGTTATTGTTCCCTTTCGGGACATATGACAATAAAATACACTTGACTCTTGATGGTAGTGTTTTTAAACAAAATAAGTCAACAATTTTGTGAAAAGAGAAGGGAGTAACCAGTTGAAGTAAAGGATTTAAAAGGGATAAAACATATTTAAAAAGTGTCATAATGTGTTAAAAAGTTAGATACTTTCTATAAGACTATAAGATACAGCAACAGAATCAGGCCATTAGGCCCATCAAGTCTGCTCCATCATCCGATCGTGGCTGATGTATTTTTCTCTCTCAACCTCATTCTCCCTGCAATCTTTGACATAGTGACCAAGTCCTCCATCCACTGTCTCTCACCATCACCCAACCATCACTTTAACATAACTAGTTACTGTTTTTGTGTAGGAAAGAACTGCAGATGCTGGTTTAAATTGAAGGTAGACTCAAAATGCTGGAGTAACTCAGCGGGACAGGCAGCATCTCTGGGAGAGAAGGAATGGGTGACATTTCTGGTCGAGACCCTTCTTCAGACGATCAGTCTGCCCCTCCCACTGAGTTACTCCAGCATTTTGTGTCTAGTTACTGTTTTTTACAATTTGTTGGTTGGAGTTATCAAATGTACTATCTAGAAAAAGAAGCAATGTTTTAAAACCTTAAGTGAAACTTCACACAGTGGATAACTGCATGAGCCGACAAAATGTAGCAATTTATGTCAGGAAATTCCAAATTAATTGTATGCATGTACATTGAAGAAAAATATTAACAAAGGTAGATTCAATTGTGATCAACACAACAATGGACAAATTACTGGGGGCTATCAGTCATAAATAAAACAGATAATTTTGGAGTTGAATTCTAACGGTCTTCAACTCGAAAAATTAAGTCTGTTCCTCATCCAACAGGTGTACCTGGACCTAGTGTGTTTAGCATTTTCTGTTTCTATTTTACATTTACATTTACTTAATTATTACAATCATAATCTACTGTTACTCTGATAACATAAAGGGAAGATACTGAAAGCAAAACATATAGAACAGCATTTAAAAGGCACTTCCAAACCGAACCGTAAGAATATTTTAAAAGATTAGCGAAGCTAAAATGTATCAATTACTTTCAAATGCATCCTTTTTGGCATGTATTCAAACATCACTAGGTCATTCTCAATCTAAATGCAGTATTTTTTCTTCATCTTTTCATAGCCTTTGGTATCTTCGCCCAAGTGCCCATTTTAACTTCCACTTGTTCACTGAGATAGACAGTTTGGTTGGAGTTTAGGTTCTTGCTCCACATAAGTAGTTATCTACCTACATTATCTACGGTGGAGTCAATGCCCTCTCTAATTTACAGCTGGGATGATAGGTATAGCTGACACCAGGCAGTCAAGGAGAGGGTTCCGATGAGAAAAAAATGTATATATTTAAAATTAAAAGAAAAATCAAATAGTTTAATAATAAGTGGAAAGGAAGGGACAAAACAAACAACTGTAACGGTATCAATGTAGGAACAAAGAATAACTAACAAGTTATATCAGTGGCACAAATGGGCACCTTCGCACAGATGGATGATTGTATGATGATCCGGGTTGGGAACTGAATATTCCGGGATATTTTGCCTTTTAGAATGAAAGGCAGAAGAGAAAAGAATGGTGGGCAGAGCTTAGCTCTAATAGTAAACAAGTATTAGTACATTAGTAATGTACTAATATTAGTCTGAAGAAGGGTCTCGGCCCGAAACGTTGCCTATCTCCTTCGCTCCATAGATGCTGCTGCACCCGTTGAGTTTCTCCAGCATTTTGTGTACCCTTAGTATGAAAGCATCTTGGTTATGAAGATCAGAAAGAATAATTATTTGGTGTGTTGATAAGGAAATAACATGGGACATAGAGCATAACTGGACCCCTAATAGAAGCTACAGTTTTGGCCATATCATCAACTGAGAAATAATTGGGCATGTCAATCTACAAACGGAGCGGGCAAATCAAAAATGTCATGGTTCCGTTGAGGACAAGTTCATGGAATGTACAGTATCTGGGACATTTTCCTGCAATAATACATTATAGTAAACTTATAAAGGCACACAGTTAGTAATGTAAGGTGACTAGAATGTAGACCACAGGGCTTTGGCAAGATCAAATCTGGTGTAGAGAGATTTTTGACCTATGATGTGCATACCTCAAATCCAGTGCAGCTAAGGTTCACTGAACAGATATCTGAACTTATACACACTAAGGACAACGTCCAATTATACCAAGCCAATTAACCTACAAACACATACATTTTTGGCATATGGGAGGAAACCGGAGATCCCGGAAAACACCCACGCAGGTCACGGGTAAGAACGTACAAATTCCGTACAGACAGCGCCTGTAGTCAGGATCGAACCCTGGTCGCTAGCACTGTAAGGCAGTAACTCTACCACTGCGCCACCGTACTGCCCCAGATATGTTGTATATATAATAATGTGGAGATAAAGAAGAGGCAGAGTAAGCCTCTGAAATTGGGAATAAGGTTTAGGAAGTTCAGCATGGCGCAATCAGCAGGGCCATTGTTGTACAGATGAGAAGAAAAATAACTTGCAGGTGAACCCTGAGACCCAGCATGGAGGCAGGGGGTTGATTCACCTGCTTGTACAGAATTTGCCTCAGTATAAAGCAGTTGATGCAAAGTGGTAACAAAGTTCCCCTGAACCTCCCGTCTTTCATCTCAGAGATTTAACGTGACGACATCTGAGGAAGTTGAGACCAACAGTTGTCTATGGGTGAGCCGATAAGATCAGCCCTTTCTTTCAAGGCTAGTAAAACCTATGAACCTGAAGGCTTGAGAATCCTGCTGTACCTGACTGCACAGCACTGGATCAGCCCAGATCCAGTAGAAGTGTACTATATAATGTTTTTAGGCAACAACATGTTGGAATCCGTCAGGAAGGGCATCAATGTCTTCAACTACAAGCAGAAGAAAGAAGAGGGAGGATATCAGAAATAGTAACCCTCCTCATTATCAAAACTATTTGGCAAAATATCTAAGATATATCCCATTTCCTCCAAATGCAAGGCGTAGCTATGGGCACGCACATGGGCCCTAGCTATGCCTGCCTGTTTGTAGGGTACGTCGAACAATCCTTGTTCGAGACGTACGGTGGCCCTATCCCCCAACTCTATCTCCGCTACATCGACGACTGCATTGGTGCTACCTCCTGCACCCACACACAACTCACTGACTTCACCTATTTCACCACTAACTTCCATTCGGCACTCAAATACACCTGGACCATTTCCGACATTTCCCTACCATTTCTTGACCTCACTATCTCCATCGCAGGTGACAGACTCCTGACTGACATCCACTGTAAACCCACTGACTCCCATAGCTCTTTGAACTATACTTCTTCCCACCCTGCTTCCTGTAAGGATTCCATCCCCTACTCCCAATTCCTCCATCTACGCCGCAACAAATAATCCTCCGTCATTATCACCACCTCCAACGTGGTCCCACCACTTGCCACATCTTCCCATCTCCTCCCCTGCCTGCTTTCCACAGAGACCGCTCCCTCCATAACTCCCTGGTCAATTTGGCCCTTCCCACCCGATCCACCTCTCCGGGCACTTTCCCATGCAACCGCAAGAAATGCTACACTTGTCGCTTTACCTCCCCCTTTGACTCCATTCAAGGACCCAAGCAGTCTTTCCAGGTGCGGCAGAGATTCACCTGCACCTCCTCCAACCTCATCTATTGCATCCGCTGCTCTTGATGTCAGCTGTCCTACATCGGTGAGACCAAACGTAGGCTTGGCGATCGCTTCGCCGAACACCTCCGCTCAGATCGCAATAACCAAGCAGATCTCCCGGTGGCTCAGCACTTCAACTCCCCCTCCCATTCCGAATCCGGCCTTTCTGTCCTCGGCCTCCCCCATGGCCAGAGTGAGGACCACCATAAATTGGAGGAGCAGCACCTCATATTTCGCTTGGGCAGTTTGCACCCCAGCGGTATGAACATTGACTTTATAATTTCAGGTAGTCCTTACTTTCTCCTCCCTTTCTCAGCTCTCCCTCAGCCCACTGGCTCCTCCTCTTCCTTTCTTCCTCCACCCCCCACCACCACCACCCTCTCATCAGCCTGAAGAAGGGTTTTGGCCCGAAATATTGCCTATTTCCTTCGCTCCATAGATGCCTCCTCACCCGCTGAGTTTCTCCAGCATTTCTGTCTACCTTTGGCAAAATATCTCATCACTAAAGTTTTCAAACAAAGTCTTGGTTGGCGGAGAGAAAGTTCTTCCTCACCAGATCTTTTAAGTATGAATAGAGTGGTGACCAGATGGCATGCTGTTCCCTTAGAAAACGTGACCCTTGGTCAGTTTGATTTGGAGAGCATCTTTGTTAGCAATATCTGGGAATAGTTACATAAATATTTGTCGAGGTTCACCAGATCTGGACTTGGTGCTGAACAAGTAAGGTCAGATACTGAAGTAAATATCAACTGCTCCTAGGAAAGCATCAGAACAGTGCAAGACGCATCCTAGTACGCTTAAAATTTTAAGGAGTTGCCCACGATCAACTGCTACAATTTGGCACATTCAAAGGTCCAGGATGTGGTGCAGGAGAGACTAAAGCTGAGTAGAATTACTACAAGGGTTTTAAAGGTTTTAATGGTTTCATGACACAAGTCAGCAACAGAACAAGTGATATGAAACTACTCGATTGTTGCGGGAAAAAAAATCTTGCATTCCAAACTTAGTCCAACCTATAAACAAGAAACTACAGATGCTGATTTTAAAAAAAGACAACGTGCTGGAGTAACTCAGCGGGTCAGGCAGCATATCTGGCAAACATATTATCCAGCGATGCTGCCTGATCCTCTGAGTTACTCCAGCACTTTGCCTGTTTACCACAGCCTATATACTGTAGGATGGGACAGTGGTGCAGGGAGCAGAGCTGTAGTTTCACAGTCGCAGTGATCAGACTTCAATCATGACCATGGGTACCGTCTGTATACTGTTTGCACCTTTTCCCTGCAAACACACGGATTTCCTTTTGGTTCACTGATTTCCTCACACAATATTGGTATTAATTGACCTCTAGATTGCCCTCTGCATATGGGTGAGTGATAGAGCAGAGATGATAAGAAAGCAGGGAGAATAAAATGGGATTAGTGTACGTTTATCGTTAATGGGATGAAGAGTCTATTTTCATGTTATTTGGCTTTTTCATAGAATAGTACAACACAGGAACAGGTGCTTTGGCCCACAAACTCTATGGTGAACATAAACTAATCTCCTCTGACAACATGTAGAGTTGCAGGCTATATGCAACTCAACACAATGTGGTCAACTCTTATCTATTCTCTAAAATTGCCTGACCAGTCGTTCAATTCAAGCGCAGGTAAAGATGGGCAATAAATAGAGGGTTTGCCAACTACTCTTACATCCCATGAATAATAAAGGCGTGAGCTTATATTATCTGTTCTCTGGGAAACATATAAGGCAGAAATCAATAGGGCAATGAAGATTGATTTGAAGCTGGCAGCCTCAAGACTGGCCTGACAGGTGGTCCGGCTAATTCGGAAAAATCTATAGCAGGCATTATACACAGATAGATTTTATGGTGACATCACAGGTATAAGGCAATGTAAATATTTATGAAGCTGCAAAAGCCACATCTATAGATCTCCTTTCATGTCATAGCAGGTTTGTAAGCCTTCAGAAACTAAAGGATGACTCTGAAATGTTTTATTCTTGTCATCATTGATTTAATTTTGTGTCTTGCCAATGTTACTGATTCTGTTTACTAATATGCAGGTTTAGTGCAGCTTAAAAATCATCCTTGCTGGAATTTACCAAGGTGACTGTCTCGTGAGACCTGAATGTTTGATGGGCACCAATACAAAACAAATAATAAATGTATACCTTTACAGAGAGAAGAGGCAATATGCAATAAATTTACCTTCTAAAAATGCTCAAGAATAAAGGGATCCTGAAGGATATGTGCAATAATCCATGAAAGTGGAAGGGTATGTTGAGAAAGTAGTCAGTAAAGTACATGAGGGCATGGGATTCATCAATAGAAGCATAAAGTGCAAAATGCAGATTTTGTCCTTGAGAGAAAGAAATATACAAGTAGATTTTGTAGATGTGTATGAAGGAACTGCAGATGCTGGTTTAATCCGAAGATAGGCAAAAAAAACGGAGTAACTCAGCGGGTCAGACAGCATCTCTGGCGTTTTCTAATTCCTGTGGCCTCTGACCTGTTTCTTTTATAATTTTTTACTATTTTGCATATCTTTCATTCATTTGTTCTGTATCTTCTCTATATCACCGTCTATATCTCTCGTTTCCCTTTCCCCTGACCCTCAGTCTGAAGAAGGGTCTCAACCCAAAACGTCACCTATTCCTTTTCTCCAGAGATGCTGTCTGACACGCTGATTTACTCCAGCTTTTTGTGACTATCTTTTGTAGATGACACCCTGATTGCTGGGGTCGCTGACTTTGAGGAAGGCCATCAAAGTATACAGCAGGATCTAGATCAGCTGCAGAAATGGGCAGATAAATGGCAGATGGAGTTTAACCCGAGCAACTGTGAGGTGCTGCACTTTGGGAGGTCAAATGCAAAGGAAAATGTACAATTAATGGCAATACCCTTACTGTACTGGTGTACCGAGGGATAGCTTAGAGGTACAGCATGGAAACAGGTAATTTGGTCCACCGATTCCACACCGACCATCGATTATGCGTTCACACTAGTTTCATGTTATATCACTTTCGCACCCACTCCCTACAGACTAGGGGCATTTAGCAGAGGCCAAGTGATCTACAGACGCATGCGTCTTCTGGATGTAGGTAGAAACCAGATCACCCGGATGAAACCCACACAGTTATAAGGGAGAACATGCAAATTACAAGCAGACATCATCCAGGGTCATGTTCAAACTCAGATCTCTGGCGCTGTGGGGCAGCAGGTCTACCAGCTGCACCACTGTGCTGCCCTTTGGATCTTGGGGTCCAAGTCCATAACTATCTGAAAAAGTGGCAACACAAGTAGATAGATTGATAAAGAAGGCATATGGCATGTATGCTTTCATAGGTTGCTGCATTTAGCATAAGAGTCAGGGAGTCATGATGTAACTTTATAGGATTTTAGTTAGGTTGCATTTGGAGTTCCAGTCGCCCCATTACAGAAAGGAAGTGGAGACTATTAAATATAACAATCAGAACTAAAATTTGTAAATGCAACTAAGTGAAAGATACAGAATAGCAGTCATCGCATTTCAGCCCTTTATCCATGTTCATAAATCATGGAAACCGAATTTGGCCATTTGGTCCATCAAGTCTACTCCGCCATTCAATCATGGCTGAACTATATCAATTTCCTAAACCTCCTCTGGACCCTCTCCATTGCTAGCACATCCTTCCTCACATATGGTGCCCAAAGCTGCTCACAATACTCCAAATGTGGTCTGACCAGTGCCTAATAAAGCCTCAGCATTCCATCTTTTTTTTTTTAATATTCTAGTCCTCTCGACATAAATGCTAGCATTGCATTTGCCTTCCTTGCCATTCGACTTGCAAATGAATTTTTTGGAAATCCTGCACCAGCATTCCCAAGTCCCTTTGCACCTCCAATTACCGAGGATAGAAAATAGTCTCCACAACTTTTTCCTACTACCAAAATGCATGACTCCACACTTTGCTACACTGCATTCCATCTGCCACATTTTTGCCCAACCTGTCCAAGTCCTTCTGCAGAGTCCCTGTTTTTCTGCACTACCTGCCCCTCCACCTATCTTCGTATTATCTGCAAACTTTGCCACAATGCCCTCATCCAGATCATTGATATATACGTGAAGAATAGCGGTCTTAATACCGACCCCTGCGGAACACCGCTAGTCACTGGCAGCCAACCAGAAAAAATCCCACTTTATTGCCACTCTTTGCTTTCTGCCATCCAGCCAACCGGCTATCTATTCATAGAAACATAGAAATTAGGTGCAGGAGCAGGCCATTCGGCCCTTCGAGCCTGCACCGCCATTCAATCTGATCATGGCTGATCATCCAACTCAGTATCCTGTACCTGCCTTCTCTCCATACCCCCTGATCCCTTCAGCCATAAGAGCCACATCCAACTCCCTCTTAAATATAGCCAACGAACTGGCCTCAACTACCTTCTGTGGCAGAGAATTCCACAGATTCACCACTCTCTGTGTGAAAAACGATTTTCTCATCTCGGTCCTAAAAGACTTCCCCCTTATCCTTAAACTGTGACCCCTTGTCCTGGACTTCCCCAACATCGGGAACAGTCTTCCTGCATCTAGCCTGTCCAACCCCTTAAGAATTTTGTAAGTCTCTATGAGATCACCCCTCAATCTTCTAAATTCCAGCGAGTACAAGCCAAGTCTATCCAGTCTTTCTTCATATGGTAGTCGTGCCATCCCAGGAATCAGTCTGGTGAACCTTCTCTGTACTCCCTCTATGGCAAGAATGTCTTTCCTCAGATTAGGAGACCAAAACTGTACGCAATACTCCAGGTGTGGTCTCACCAAGACCCTGTACAACTGCAGTAGAACCTCCCTGCTCTTGTACTCAAATCCTTGTGCTATGAATGCCAACATACCATTCGCTTTCTTTACAGCCTGCTGCACCTGCATGCCTACTTTCAATGACTGGTGTACCATGACACCCAGGTCTCGCTGCATCTCCCCTTTTCCTAATCGGTCACCATTCAAATAATAGTCTACCTTCCTGTTTTTTGCCACCAAAGTGGATAACCTCACATTTATCCACATTATACTGCATCTGCCATGCATTTGACCACTCACCCAGTCTATCCAAGTCATCCTGCAGCCTCCTAGCATCCTCCTCACAGCTAACACTGCCCCCCAGCTTTGTGTCATCCGCAAACTTCGAGATGTTGCATTTAATTCCCTCGTCCAAATCATTAATGTAAATTGTAAATAGCTGGGGTCCCAGCACTGACCCTTGCGGCACCCCACTAGTCACTGTCTGCCATCCTGAAAAGGACCCGTTCACTCCTACTCTTTGCTTCCTGTCTGCCAGCCAGTTCTCTATCCACATCAATACTGAACCACCAATACCGTGTGCTTTAACTTTGTATACAAATCTCTTGTGTGGGACCTTGTCGAAAGCCTTCTGAAAGTCCAGATACAACACATCCACTGCTTCTCCCTTATCCACTCTACTAGTTACATCCTCAAAAAGTTCAATAAGATTCTTCAGACATGATTTACCCTTCGTAAATACATGCTGACTTTGTCCAATGATTTCACCACTTTCCAAATGCGCTGCTATCCCATCTTTAATAATTGACTAGCAGTTTCCCCACTACCGATGTTAGACTAACTGGTCTGTAATTTCCCGTTTTCTCACTCCCTCCCTTTTTAAAAAGTGGGTTTACATTAGCTACCCTCCAATCCTCAGGAACTACTCCAGAATCCAAAGTGTTTTGAAAAATGATCACTAAGGCATCTGCTATTTCTGGGGCTACTTCCTTAAGTACCCTGGGATGCAGCCTATCTGGCCCTGGGGATTTATCGGCCTTTAATCCATTCAATTTACCCAACACCACTTTCCGGCTAACCTGGATTTCACTAATTTCCTCCATCTCATTTGACCCGCGATCCCCTGCTATTTCCGGCAAATTATTTATGTCTTCCTTAGTGAAGACAGAACCAAAGTAGTTATTCAATTGGTCTGCCATGTCCTTGTTCCCCATGATCAATTCACCCGTTTCTGACTGCAAGGGACCTACATTTGTTTTAACTAATCTTTTGCGCTTCACATATCGATAAAAACCTTTGCAGTCAGTTTTTTATGTTTCCTGCTAGTTTTCTTTCATACTCCATTTTCCCTTTCCTAATTAAGCCCTTTGTCCTCCTCTGTTGGTCTCTGAATTTCTCCCAGTCCCCTGGTAGGCTGCCTTTTCTGGCTAATTTGTACGCTTCATCTTTTTCTTTGATACTATTCCTGATTTCTCTCGTTATCCACGGATGCGCTACCTTCCCTGATTTATTATTTTGCCATACTGGGATGAACAATTGTTGTAGTTCATCCATGCAGTCTTTAAATGCCTTCCATTGCATATCCACCGTCAACCTTTCAAGAATCAATTGCCAGTCCATCTTGGCCAATTCACGTCTCATACCCTCAAAGTTACCTTTCTTTAAGTTCAGGACCCGTGTTTCTGAATTAACAATGTCACTCTCCATCCTAATGAAGAACTCAACCATATTATGGTCATTCTTGCCCAAGGGGCCACGTACAACAAGGCTGATAACTAACCCTTCCTCATTACTCAATATCCAGTCTAGAATAGCCTGTTCGCTCGTTGGTTCCTCCACATGTTGGTTTAGAAAACTATCCCGCTTACATTCCAAGAAATCCTCTTCCTCAGCACCCTTGCCAATTTGATTCACCCAATCTATATGTAGATTGAAGTCACCCATTATAACGGTTTTTCCTTCGTTGCACGCATTTCTAATTTCCTGTTTGATGCCATCCCCAGCTCCACTACTACTGTTAGGTGCCCTGTACACAACACCCACTAGCGTTTTCTGCCCCTTAGTGTTTCGCAGCTCCACCCATATCGATTCCACATCCTCCAAGCAAATGTCATTCCTTTCTATTGCGTTAATCTCCTCTCTAACCAGCAACGCTACCCCACCTCCTTTTCCTCTCTGTCTATCCTTCCTGAATATTGAATATCCCTGGATGTTCAGCTCCCAGCCTTGGTCACCCTGGAGCCATGTCTCCGTGATCCCAACTATATCATAATTCATGCTAGTATCTTCCCTCTGATACCATGGGGTCACAGTTTCTTTAGTAGTCTCACGTGCAGCACCTTATCAAATATCCACTGACTCTGCTTTGTCTATTCTGCTATTCACTTCAAAAAATTCTAACAGGTTCGTCAGGCAACATCTCCCCTTCACAAAACCATGCTGACTTTGGCTTATTTTATCTTGAGCCATAAAATCCAAGCCTTTACAAAAAATAATTTGAAAAAATCAATTTTCAACTTTGCATGTTCCCTTATACACAAATTAATATCTGGTGGAATTCCGATTAACCATATTTAAAGGTCATAACATTGGAAGTAAGTGTGTCAAAACCTATCCCTGAAGAATAACTGAAATAAACTTTCAGATTGTAGAATAAATAGCTAAAACTACTGAATGTGAAAGCTACAAGTTGTTGTTCTTATTTACTTCTCTTCCTGAAATCATGGAACGGCACTTGTTTACATCCCATTGGCTTGGGGAATAGTTGAGCCATTACCTGCCTTATATTTCCGACTCTTCTTGGTCTGTACATGTCAGGCTAGTCATTGGATCATCCCCTACGTGCATATTTAGGCAGTGATGATTTCAGAGATGTAGATACAAGGAATTGCAGATACTGGCTTACAGAAAAAAACAGAGATGGACTAACTCAATGGGTCAGGCAGCATCTCTGGAGAACACTGATAGGTGATGTTTACGGTTTGGCTCTTCCTCAGACTGATTGTAATGGGGGGGGGGGGGAAGTTGGCAGAATGGTGGGTAGGACAAAGCCTGCCAAGTGATAGGTGAATACAGGTGAGACAGGGTTTTAATGGACAGATGGTTGGACAAAGGCCAGAGATGAAAAGACTAAAAGATAAGTATAGAAGAGGTTTGAATTATGAAGTCAGAGGAAGAGATATAGGTAGAGAGGGAAGGGGAGAAATGGGTTCAAATCCAACTGAGGCACAGGGAAGAGAGGGCAACAAAATATATATGGGGGAGGGTTAATGGAACGTTAGTTACCTCAAGCTACCCAACTGGAATAGAATTTTGCCCGGTCTCACTCTAGCAAAGGAGGAGGCCCAGGCAATGGAAAGTTCAGTATAGGAATGGGAACGGAAATGAAAATGGTTAGCAATTTGGAGATCCAGCAGGCCTTGGTGGACTGAGTGCAAGTAATCGGCCAAACGGTTACTTAGCCTACTCTTGGGCTTGTCAATGTATAGGAGGTTTTGGATATTTATATTCTTATACTTGTATCGTTAAATTTATCTTCGAATATTCTTAAAGTTTACTTGTTTATTTATATATAAAATGTTAAAAAAAAATCTTGAACAATATTTTAGGTTCAAGTAGAGCAGGAAGCCTGTTGTCCTGGCACTCTGGTGTCAGTTCAACAGCCTCCTCTTGAATGTCATAAAAATTAAGGAGCTGATTGTGGACTTCAGAAGGGCACAACATCCGAGGACGTATACGCCACTGGAGATAAATGGGGCTACTGTGGAAAGGGTGAGCTGCTTTAAATACCTGGGAGTCCACATCACAGACGACCTGACATGGACATCATACGCTGCCGCACTGGTGCGTAAGGCAAGGCAGCGCCTTTACCACCTCAGGCAGCTGAGGAAATTCAGAGTCTCCCTGAGGATCATTCAGTGCTTCTACTCAGGCGCTGTAGAATGCATCTTGTCCGGCAACATCACAATCTGGTTTGGCAACAGCTCTGCCCAGGACAGGAAGGCTCTGCAGAGAGTAGTGCGTTCGGTCGAACGCACTATGGGAACTACACTCGCCCCCCTGCAAGACCTGTACACCAGGAGGTGCAGATCCGGAGCCAGCAACATAATGAAGGACCCCTACCACCCCAGCAACGGACTGTTCCAGCTGCTAAGGTCAGGCAAACACCTCCGCTGTCACGCTGTGAAAACAGAGAGGATGAGACGGAGTTTCTTCCCACAGGCCATTCGGACTGTAAACTCTTATCTCACCAGGGACTAATTTACTGTTCCAATTCACTGTTGCGTTGTCTTTTTAAAATTGCTGGCGTTTTTTCTAATATGTGGAATTCTCTGCCTCAGAGGGTGGTGGAGGCAGGTTCTCTGGATGCTCTCAAGAGAGAGCTACGTAGGGCTCTTAAAAATAGCGGAGTTAGGGGATATGGGGAGAAGGCAGGAACGGGGTACTGATTGGGGAAGATCAGCCATGATCACATTGAATGGCGGTGCTGGCTCGAAGGGCCAAATAGCCTACTCCTGCACCTATTGTCTATTGTCTATTGATTCTGTTCTGTAGTTTTATTGCACAATCTGCAGGCATTGCCACTTTCATTTCACTGCACATCTTGTATGTGTATGTGACAAATAAACTTGACTTGACTTGAAAAGGAAAAGTACAAATACATTATGGTAATTTATGAAATCCTGACACTAGTAACTCTAAATCTGGCAGTAGCTTTGCTGTCACCATGCCAGACAAAATTCAAGTGTTCCCTGGCAGTAGGATTCTATTCTGTTAATTATGTCACTTGATATGTAGAGTCAGACTGTTCACAAATGAGAATTATAAATATTGCACACATGTTGCAATCTCCAATTCCAACTGAGAAATGCTGAGACTTGTCATCTCATTGACAACAAAAGCTGGCAAAGTAATGTGCAGTTTTATCCATTTGTGTCACTCCCACTTATTTAGACCCAATTTACATGGGCTATTTAATTTTACTTGTAGATTCTGTGCCTGGATCTTCTCCATTAGCTGCAAAGATCTGATAAAAAAAGCTCAGATGTCTATTGCATTTCGCAGTCAATTCTTTGACACAAAATAACATTTGGTCAGAGAAGATTGCAGCATAGCTAAGCGAGCTATCGCAACTTGGAGGCACAAGAAACAAAAGATGCTAGAATCTTGAGCAAAAAACAAAAAGCGGAACTCAGCAGATAAGGCAGCATCTGTGGAGAGATGCTGTGGAGGGATGGGCCCCTACATGAAGTCCTATGTCAATAATTATGTTTAAAACTAACAGCTAATTACTTACATATACATGCAGATATAAATTAATTCAGTATCTGGTCTTCTCCATTACAAAGTTCTTTCCTTGCACCTGTACTTAACATCTCTGAACGGTCTACTTCAGGCAGTTATGGTTCTGATAGGTCAGCTCTTCATATAGCTATTATACACATTTGTATTGGCAACCTTCTCCATAATTATTATATTAACATGTTTAATTAGAAAACTTTGAACAGATTGTATGCAGTACACAGTTTACGTAAACTTCAACACAAACATCTCATAGCTCTTAATTAATAACTACAACATCTAAAATTATAAAAGGCACTTGGCACACTCTTAAATATTATGAACACAGTTCACGACAATTTCTGTTTTGGCTTCCATCTACATCTTTTAGCCTTTATTTTCTGACAGTCATGCTGATTGACTTACTTTTTTCCCTTAATTCTAGAACTATGCACCCCCCCATTGTAGCCTCCTTGACCCCTGCTCTGCTCTGCTCAGATGGGGCCATAGCAGCCCAGAGTGATGGGCCTGTCCCACTCTAGGAACTAATCGCGGCCTCATTATGGTCGCCATTAATTTTTTAACATGTTGAAAAATTAGCGGCGACTAGAATGAAGCCGCCATGGAGAGTAGCAAAAATATTCGAGCCGTAGGTGCGTCGGCAGGATGTCCGAGTGGGTTGCCAGGAGGTCGAAGGTTCTCAGAGGTTTTCGCAGGTTGGAGCCGGTGCTGACTGGTGAATTTCACTGGCTCATTGGGGAAATAAAAAGGTAAGCAGTAGTTTTCAGAACTAATGATAACCGACCGGTAATGTTAAATGTCTGCCGAGCTTCACAGCCTTGTATCTCTGGCTTCTTAAAAGTTGTCTCCACTCCGTCTCCCCCCTCTACCCCCCTCTTTTAAAGGACTTACCGTACACTATGCTTTAGCCGTCTTTTTTACAGCACCAACCTACCTGTTCATCGCGGTGTGTATCTGTATCAACTTAGCTTTGCACAGTGTGAATTCTTTAGACAGGGCAAGTGGGGGGAGCACTGTCTAAAAAATTCACACGGGCTGGTGAAGGAAGCGATGTGTTTGTGACATTCTGACATTCGCCGTTCCGGTTCCTTGTATTTCAGGTGACTGCCGGCAAGTTGACAGTCGCAGGCAGTCCGCTGAAAAATCGCCTAAGTGGGACAGGCCCATTATGACAGCTTCTGGAAATCTTAGTTGTCCCAGCTTATAAATCCTTTAAAAAAATAGAATCTCCATCCATGTGACGTGATCTGGTCCACTACCTGGATCACATGCTCACACTTCATAACAATGAAAGAAAACTAATACAAGGATATGGATTGAGAATTGGGTAACAGAAACCGACGCGCCCCTCTCAGAATGACAGGCTAATTAAACTCCAACTAATCACAATCTATATTAACAACTTGGCTGGGGGACCAAATACATAGTTGCTGACGACATGAAAGGGGAATGTTAGTAATGACCATTATGTGGAAATATGAAGTCATTCAGAAAGGAAGGAAAAAACCCAGAAATACTGAGTATATTTCTTAATGGATGAGCATATGCCAACTTCCATTTCTTCACCTGACTTTTTCACATGCACAATTTTGCCTATACTTGTCTCCTTGCTTTTGAAACATACGTGAACCACTTGCTTTGTCAACTGGTTACTTCAAGACTATGAATGGCCATTCAGTGTTTTCCTCCTGGATAACGATAACTCTACTACTTTCAGCATTCATGTGACCTGCTGGTTTCCTGCCACAACGCTTGCAGCATCCACATGCCAAGCTTTGACAAGGAAGACAATGTCTTCTTCAATAATTCTGCAGGCCTGTCCTTGCTTGTACCTCAGAACCATGCCCCGCATAAAGCTATGTCACATCCTCATTGGAAACAACCTTCAGGTGACTACCCTACTTGCTCGGGTGTTAGGTTCACTGTACTACTGTAAGTACACTTCACTTGAATTCTCTAAACCACTAATGATGGCTCTGAATTGAAATATCCCTTCAAGATTTTTAACAATATCTTGGTAACTGATGATGTTCATGGTTGTGGCATTGGTAGCAATGTCTCCAATGTCTCAAATATCTCTAGTGCCTACTACTAGCTGCAACTTTGCTTTTCTCTCTTTGCATATTGTTGGGTTGCTTTATTCCGTGTGCTTTCTAAGAATCTCAACTATCTTATATACCTCAACAATATCATATAGTCCATGTAAATGAAAAATGGCCAGGTCTGCTCATACTTTGAGTTTTCAGATACATTAATTTCCTATCATCTTCATCACACATACTTCAACTCAGAATGACTGGTGGTTTCATAACTACAAACCTCATTCTCCTGTTACTATCACAAGTAGCAATCGCCTCATCCATGCAATGTTATTTGCTTTTTTTTTGCTATAGCTGCAGGTATGGTCACAATAAGCCGAGCTAATAATGGATATAAAAACAGAAGATGCTGGAAATAGCCAAGTCCACCGCAGGCCTGGCAGCATCCGTGGAGAGGTAAACACAGTTATGGAGTCTAGAGCACGGATATCGGCCTTTTTGCCCATCTTGTCCATGCTGACCAAGTTGGCATATAGGACTAATCCCACTTGCCTGCATTTGGCCCACAGCCATCTAAATCTTCCGTATCCATATATCTGTACAGATGTATTTTATAGGTCATAATCTGTTTCCTCTGGCAACTCATTCCAGGCTACCCTCAGAGTCAAATAGTTGCCCCTTGGCTCCTCTTAAACTTCTCCCCTCTTACTTTACCCCTATGCCCTCTAGTTTTAGAATCCTCTACCCTGGGAAAATTACTGTATTCACTTTAAACATGCCCCTTATGATCTAGTACAGCTCAGTAAGGTCACCACTCAGCCTCATATGCTCCAAAGAAAAAGTCTCAGCCTTTGCAACCTCTCACTAGAACTCAAGCCCACAAGCCCAGGTAACATCTGGTGAATCTCTTCTGCACCCTTTCAACTTAATGATATTCTTTCTTTAGCTTGGCAACCAGAATTGCACAAGTACTCCAAGTGTGGTCTCACATTGGGCTCCAGTTTCGTCCTGATATATCAGTGTTTGTATTCAATACCTTTTCCAATGGAGGCAAGTATGCCAAAGGCTTTCTTCACTACCCTGTTTAAAAGGCTCAGTCAAGGTAAAGAATGTTATATCTTTTCTTACAACATAAGAGGAAGTCATCTGGTTCGCACAGAACATTAGTTTGATGAAAGGCCAATGACCTGCAATGTTCAGTTTCTCTCTCCACACTGTTGCCTGTCCTGCTGAGTAGTTCTGCCAGTTTCAGAGATGCCAACTGGTACGGATTTCCCGTAATTTCTATGGAAAATTGGCCAATTACGGGCGGTACGATTTTCATATCGTAAATCCCGGATTTTGCCGATTTTAAGTTAGCACATACCTGTTGTGTGTGTTTGGGAGTGTGTGAGTGAGTGTGTGTGTGTGTGAGTGTGTGAGTGCCAGTGATGGAAATGGGGGGGTACGCAGAGGGACGACGTTCTCCTACGTTCCAGTTTCCAGTTTCCATCCTGTGCATGAATTCCCCAGCTTTATCCTGCGCTACTTAATCCAAGGACGAGCGAACAATCGGACAGACGGGCGAAAGGAACGATCATAGATGACATTTCGGATTGAGACCCTTCTTCAGACCGTCAGGGGAAAGAGGAACAAAGATATAGATGGCAATAAGGACAAACAAATGGAAGATATGCCTCCCGTTTCCCTTTCCCTTGATTGTCAGTCTGAAGAAGGGTCTCTGCCCAAAATGTCACCTATTGCGCTCTACGATGGTTGCTTTCGTCCGTCTGTCCATGCATTCACTCACTCTTGGTGCCGGCGCTTCTCCGCTCAGACTCCGACACACACACACACGCAGATCGACGCGGGCCGGACCAGGAGCAGGGTGCAGGATGACATCAAATGGGTGGCAGCTATAGAAAAAGTACGGAAATTATAAGGGGGGTGGGGGGCTGGGTGGCTCAGTGGGACGGGCGCCGGCTCTGGGGAGTGGATGACTTTTCTGGTCGAGATCCTTCTGCAGATAATCACAAGTACTCTCACCGACGAGAGTTCAGTTCAGTCTGAAAAAGAGTCTTCTCTCCAGTCGCTGCCTGTCCCGTTGAGTTACTCCAGCTGTATGTCTAACTTAAATTTCAAGAGTTAACTAAAAAAACACAGAGTGCTGGAGGAACTCAGCGGGCTTCGCGCATCTGTGGAGGGAATGGATTACGAGTTGTTTCGGGCCAGGGTTCTTGTTCAATAGGAAGGAACTGCAGATCAAAGATACTAGAGCGGATACTAGTATCTTTGCTGCAGATCAGGCATGATATTCTTCCGATTTAAATCGTAATTTCGATTTTATTGTTTTCCTATTTTTATTTTTTCGCGCCCGATTATTTGGTGGCCAATCAACGACTGTCTCTAAGGGGGTTGCGTCCAATCACCGACCAGCTACCCTTAAAATTCCCGTCCAATCAATAAATCGGTCTCCTCCCGCCCAATCAGCCGCCGTCTCCAAGGGCATTGTGTCCAATCACATAATGCACTGGTCACTTGGCAGCCAATCAGACAGAGGGCCTTTTGATCAATCACCGACCTGCTTCCCTCACTAAAGCAGACGATGGCTGCAGCCAACACACACACACAGACAGAGACAGAGTCCCCCCCACCTTCCTTCCCAACCTCAGCTTCACGGACCCAGAGTACCCTTAGTTCCTAAACCCATTTCCATCACTGGAGTGTGTGTGAGTGTGTGTGTGAGTGTGTCTGTGTGTGTGAGTGTGTCTGTGTGTGTGAGTGTGTCTGTGTGTGTGAGTGTGTCTGTGTGTGTGTGCGCGTATATATGTGTGAGTGTGTGTGTATAAACATATCAAGACATATTGATAATGAACTCGTTCATCCAGTCTTTCAATAGAGCATTTTCAATGGTGAGTTAATACATGTTTATGTAATACCAACTAATGAACATACAGGTATGTTAATGTTAACATTATGCGCTATCGCTTGCCTGTGGGAGCCGCGCTTGCCATCATGCAGAAAAAAAATTGCTTCGCGCAAAAAATTACTGATTTTGTCTCCAAATTACTGATTTTTAGCCTTATGATTACTGATTTGTGCTCTGGAAGGTTGGCATCTCTGCCAGTTTCCACTTCGACTTCAATGATGTATCTCCTATATGACTCAGCTTACTTAACTGCCCTATGTGTCTTTTCAAATCGAATCATTCACTGTTGAGGATGAAGACTGAACTATGAGGAAGTGAAAATAGGGTCTCTAGAAGCAAGTATTTTACTCTGGCATCTAAAAATTATATTTTTAGACTGAAAGTTTGTTAAACCTCTTGCGAATAAGAATTCGCTGCCCATAAAAACAAAATGCCACATCATCATTGTATTTAGATTTTCGTGGTGAATTCACATCAGAATTTCTTGTATATGAATGTATGTCCCTAAACTCAAGTACAAAATCAACTGAGATGAGGAAATTGAGATTAAAATTGGAAAGGTGCCAACAACTGCAGAGAACGTATTTAGCACAGATGAAAACTTTATACAGTGCTGCAGGATTTCCATGGGATGTACATGCATAATCTGCAAATGGAGCTGTTCAGCTTTCCAAATGTAAAAATACATCGGCTGTGATGAAACTGACAAAGTTGTTAAATTGTCTGGAGCCAACAGGTTATTGAACAATGAAACAATAGTCTGATATGTGTTTATGAAAATTATCAAACTGCCATTAGTAACAATGCATGTTGGTGTTGTAATTCATCTACAAACGGTCTCTTACTAAATTACAGAAATCCATGTTACAGTAATCAATCACAAGCAACGGCGGCAATAAATACAATGAAAAACATACTAATATTGTATTTTATAGATTTGACATATAAAGCAATTATACATGTCTGTTTTCATTTGCTTTTTGATGACCAGTAGATAGAGGTACAACTTAACATCCAGCACTTGAAACAAACAAGTAAATGTCAAAAAGGTATGAATTGTGGCTGTAAGCAACAGATGGTGTCTACAAATTGCTCAACTGATGCTTATACACACTCAGATTGACTTGTTTCTTGTTTGACGTGGGACAATATTAATTTATTACAACACAGCATATCTATTTTCCTATTGCTAACTCTGTCAACAGGAAATCTATCTGTTCAGCTGGAGGAAACTGTCAAACTTCAGTATTTAACTTCTGGCTTACAAGGAATGTTATAATGATAAGAGTTCTAGTCCTACTACTGGTAGCTTGAATATTATTTTACCCTGTTAAATGCAGCCCTGATTTATATCTATGAATCTCAATGAATAGCTTGGAATGTGTGTGGTGCATCCTAATCTCAACAAACAACTCTTCTTTCAAATGCGTGCCATCACATTTCATATGTTCACGAGATGTCCGTTGGACCATCACAATTGTTCTTAAAAGAGCACCTAACCTATTCAAAATCTTCATGCAATATATCAATGTAAACAAGCTCTGATCATTAAATATGCCCTAAGGTAGCTTCAAAAAATGTAATCATCACATCATCAAAATAGTAAACATATTTTAGTCTTGCAGCAGGAAACTATGAATGCATGTACCTTTATCGTTTGGATTGTTTCAAATGGTTAGCACAATTACTATACAGTACTGCCCTAAATTCCCTTTAGATGTAAATAATTATAAAAATTACTGATAATTAGGGAAACTTCAAGTTCAATATTCAGAATTATCAAGCAACCCACTTAGTAATTGAAGGGAATTATGAATTTATTAAGCTTCAGTGGCCAGTACACAGCAAATCAACTTATTAGTCACATTCATAACCTGATATATTTCATAAATTCCCCAAAAGGCTCCAATTTCCCCAGTGCCTCTACTTAGACTGCAGAAATTAGTCCCTTTGATCAATTATAGTAGTCATGCTATCAACCTTATAGGAATGCTCATTTTTTGATATATTCTTAATCATGCAATCTGACCTACTGTGGATATTATGTAAGGTTGCACTATGTACATTGGCTTGCACTATCTAGTTTATCTAGTATAACTGATCATTTATTCCAGTATTGATTATTGCATAATTGTTTGTTGCCGTCATAGGTCGACAGGGTGGTGAAGAAGGCTTTTGGAATGCTGGGCTCCATCAGTAAGGTCATTGGAATATAGAAGTTGGGAAGTTATATTGCAGTTGTAAAAACATTGATGAGGCTTAGTTTGGAATATTGTATTCCGTTTTGGTCACCCTGCTATTGAAAGAAGCCATGAAGCTGGAAAGAATACAGAAAAGGATGTCGGCAAGACTCGAGGGACTGAGATAGAGAAAACGTTTTGTGCAGGATAGGACTTTATTCTTTGGAGCACGGGAGGCTGAGGGGTGATCATATAGAGGTGTGCAAAAATCTTATATGTCTTTGGTTAGGCTGCATTTGGAGTATTGAGCACAGTTCTGGTCACCCCATTACAGGAAAGATGTGGAGACTTTGAGATCAAGATGCTGAGTATTTTCTGGTTATTTTTAACAGCTGTAGTGCACGTGATAAAGTGTCAAGTTTAAAGACAAGTTTTTTTTGGTATTCCAGATAAATTCAGCAGAGATTTCAACGGAGTAGCACTCTTATGGCCTGTCCCACTTAAGGGCCTGTCCCACTTAGGCGATTTTTCAGTGGACTGCCAGCGAGTGTCAAGCTCGCGGCACTCACTGAAAAACCTGGAAGTGGAACGGCGAGTGTCAAGAGTGCAACACACACACACAAACACATCGTAAAGGCGGGGGCCAGGAAAAGCTGGGGAGCGCTGTCTGAAATTCACACGGTGCAAAGCCAAGGTGATACAGACACACACAGGAAAGTTAAGACGGCTAGCACAGTCTACGGTAAGTCCTTTAAAAGGGGGGGTGGGGGAGAAGGGGAAGAAGGGGGGTGAATGGAGGGGAGAAGGAGTGGAGACACTTTTAAGAAGCCAGACAACTTTTAATAAGCCAGAGATACGCAGCTGTGAAGTTTTGGCGGGCATTTAACATTACCGGTCGGTTTTCCTTGGTTCTGAAAACTCATGCTTACGGTTTCCCCCACCCCCAATGTGCCAATGAAAGTGCCCAGTCAGCAAAGGAAATTAACTAAAATGCCTAAGGCTACCTCAACTACCTACAAGTACATGGCGACCCAACTACCACTGAACCTACGATTACAAAAGTATCGATTTTCTCCATGTCGACCAATTTATGGTCGCAGAACATTTTTCGACATGTTGAAAAATTTGCTGCGACCATAATGAGGCCATGTTGAAAACTTAGCGCCGACCAGAATTTTGAAGCCATGGAGAGTAGTGAGAATTCTCATGACGTGGGTCACCAGGAGGTCGTAGGTTGTCTCCGGTGCTGACCGGTGAATTTCATTGGCTCATTGGGAAAAAAACCCCATAAACAGTAATTTTCAGAACCAATGATAACCGACCGGTAATGTTAATGTCTGCCAAGCTTCACAGCCGTGTATCTCTAGCTTCTTAAAAGTTGTCTCCACTCCTGCTCCCCACCCCCTCTTCCCCCCCCCCCTCTTTTAAAGGATTTGTGACCCATACCATACACTGTGCTTTCACCGTCTTAATTACAACGCCAACCTTCCTGTTCATCGTGGTGTGTGTCTGTGCACCATGGTGCACGGCTTTGCACCATGTGAATTTCACTCAGACAGCGCTCCCCCTGCTTGCCCTGTCCCGTGCCTGAATAACTGGCTGGTGAAGGAAGCGACATGTGTATGTGTGTGTGTGTGTTCCCCTCTGACAGCAATCATAAAGAAAGCACCTCTACTTCCTGAGAAGATTACGGAGATTCGGTATGTCAAAGAAGATTCTCTTGAACATCGACAGGTGCACAGTAGAGAGCATACTGACAGGTTGCATCACGGCCTGGTTCGGCAACTTGTAAGTCTAGGAGCGGAAAAGACTGCAAAAATTTGTAAACTCTGCCCAGTCCATCATTAGCTCTAATCTCCCCGCCATCAAAGGGATCTATCGTAGTCGCTGCCTCAGAAAAGGCAGCCAACATCATCAAAGACCCACACCATCCTGGCCACATACTCATCTCACCACTGCCATCGGGAAAAAGGTACAGGAGCCCGAGAATTGTAACGTCCAGGTTCAGGAACAGCTTCTTCCCTACAGCCATCAGGCTATTAAACACAACAACCTCATAAGCTATAAACTATAATAGACTATTATTATTATTATTATTATTATTATTGCACTGTTATTGCTTGTTCTTTTTTTTCTGAATTTTTGTTATATTATTTATTATGATTACCCGTATTTACCGGCAATGAAGACATTTTAGGATATTTTCTATCCTAAAATAAGGCTGGAAAATGTACCTGCGTCTTAGAGGCCAAAGGTTAGCTTGTTAGCCAAGAAAGATAGACTTGGGCCAAATCGCTTTTAAAAATTGGGGGGACACAATGAGGCCTAACACAGGGTCGGCAACGTACAGCCCAGATTTGGCCAGTAACCCAAACTCATCTGGCCCACGGGTTTTTTTTTTTCAATTAGTTTTTGCGACTGGGGAACTGTAGCCAGTCCCGGGGCACACAGGTGACCTGGGCGCTACAGCCAGACCTGGGGCAAGCGAGCCGACGTGGACACTACTGCCAGTCCCGTGGCACGCAGGCGACCTGGGAACTGCAATCATTCCCGTGGCACGCAGGCGACCTGGGAACTGCAATCATTCCCGGGGCACGTAGCCGCCCTGGGAACAACAGCCAGACCTGGGGCATGCAGCCGACCTGGGTGCAACAGCCAGACCTGCGAGCGGCCGCCGGGACAGGACAACAGAACCGGCCGCCAGCTCAGCGCCTTATGCCGGCCCGCCCGCCAGCCAGCCATGGTGTCCTTCGGCACAGGCGCAACCAGTGGAGGTGGTGGTTGGTGGGTAGCTACTGGGCGGAAGGCTGGCTGCTCCGTCCCGGGCTCTCTCTCTCTCTCTTTCTCTCTCCTCGTTATGTGATCTCCCTGAGCTAGGAAATCCCCGTCCCTCAGACCTGAACCGCACAGCGCATTATGGGACAGGCAAAGATGGAGGCTGTGAAAGAGGTCTGGAAGAATGGAGTGGGTGGCTGGTAATAGATGAACAGAGGTGAGAGTTTTTTTCGATAGGCAGATTGTTGGACAAAGACCAGAGATGAAAAAAACCAGGTGTGGGCCAAAAGGATGATGGGTTGCAACTTGTGACGCTCGACGATAGAAACGTTGTGAATTGTGACATTGGAGGAAGGAATGCAGATGGAGGGAGGAAAGAAATCAGCACAAGGTCTGCGAGGGTACAGGGGAAGGGAGTGGGGTGGGGGGGGGAAGAAGAAGGGATGGAGTCTTGAGGGAGAATGGGGAGCATTCTAGAAGGCATTCTAGAAGTTACCTAAAATTGGAGAACTCCATGTTCATACTGCTGGGTTGTAGGCTGCCCAAGTGTAATACGAGGTGCTGTTCCTCAACTTTGCGTGTGGACTCGCTCTGGCAATGGAGGAGGCCCAGGTTCCGCCGGTTCTGATACCAGAGTGCCGTTTTACCGACAGCCGTTATACTAGATAGTGAACTTTCTACACCAGCTCCAGGGACTCAGGAGCCTGAGGCCACTGATAGCCATAGGAAGGGTAAAAGAAAGTCTATCAGAACGGTTTTGTCAGACGAGTCTGAAGAAGAAGGAGACTCCCCTCCAGATAATAAAGAATGTGGGTGAGGATGCAAAATATGGAGAAGATGCTCCAAACTTTGATAAATCAAGGGTCAAAGGCCCCAGTGATTCCCCAGACAGCTGCTCAAGAAGCCCCATAGCAAGAAGAATATGTGGAGTATCAGCAAGGGGATTTCCTTCCAACGCCTTGTTTAGGGCTGGAGGATGCCTCCCTACAGTATGACTTGGGAGAAGCAGGGCAGGATGAAGCTGACCCTGATTCTGGTATCCCTGCTCATGTGCACACACCAGAGCACAAGAGCCACGCTCCGGGTGTCCCGGAAATAGAAATGAGTTTTGCTATTCTGGAGGGGACTGGTGAGGCAATAGACGAGTATCTTGCCAACAATATCAATTATTTAGTGCCTCACCAGCTCCAGCAAGCTATGATGCAAGAGACTACTGGCAAATATAAGACACCTGTCAAATGTGCATCATTGAAAGTGCCCACTGTGAACCCTGCAATCTGGGCACCCATGAGTCCTTCTATGAGGGGACAGGAGGTTCGGTATCAACACGTCCTCCAACTGGTGGCTGCAGCAATTACTGCATTTGGCACAATGGTAAAAGGGACAATGATTACTCAAACTCAAAAAGATATGTTGGCTCTTTTATGCAATGCATTTTTTGAGGTAAATT
Source organism: Okamejei kenojei (assembly GCA_035221665.1). Classification (NCBI taxonomy): domain Eukaryota; kingdom Metazoa; phylum Chordata; class Chondrichthyes; order Rajiformes; family Rajidae; genus Okamejei; species Okamejei kenojei. Next base: position 8,061,612 of record CM069142.1, read on the forward strand.
GCATCAGGAAAATCGCCATTAGGCCAACATTCAATCAAAAATTTGCTGCTTTATGTAAGGCAACTAATGTACAAATGCCTGAATTCCTGTTTGGAGCAGACCTTGTCAAGAAATTGATGATGAGGCCAAAACAATTGATTTAAATGAAGCCAAGCATCTCAAGGCCACCTATTCGAAAGCCTGGTTTAATGTACCGAAGGTCGGATCCAGGTGCTGGGCCCAGTAGGGGGAGGCCAGTGGGGCAACGAGTTTACCCAAGACAGACTGGCTACAACCCCAATATGGGCAGACAACAGACTTACAGGCTAACTGTAGAGGTACAGGGAATTTTTGTTAAAGATAATGTTTCTGGTGGACAACCTCCTATTGGAGGTAGATTACAATTGTTTTATAATGAATGGTGCTGTATAACATCTGAAATGTTTATACTAAATGCTGTGTCAGGTTCTACCATTGAGTTTATCTCAGGGATAGATCAACCTCAACAGCACAAGCCTAATAAAATGTTGGTGTTTTCTGCTCCAGAGACTGAACAGGTAAACAATGAGATTAAGAATTTATGCCAAAAAGGAGTGATTGAGAAAGCCATTAATCATCCTCAACAATTTGTGTCTAATATATTCCCCAGACGTAAAAAAGATGGGGGTTGTAAAGTAATTCTGGACCTCACTCACTTAAATTCTTCAGTTCTCTATAGGCATTTTAAAATGGACACCTTCGTTACTGCTAAACAGCTGGTATCACAGGGCTGTTATATGGCAACTATTGATTTGCAAGATGCATATTATTCAGTGCAAATTCATGCTCATTATTGCAGGTACTTGAAATTTAATTGGATGGGACAGCTGTGGCAATACAAAGCATTGCCTAATGGATTAAGTTCAGCACCTAGGTTATTTACTAAATTATTAAAACCTGTGCTGGGGCTATTGAGGGCCCATAATCACATTGTCATGCTTATTCTTAATTATCAGCAACACTAAAGAGTTAGCTGAAGAGTTGGTTGCAGCAACCAAAAATGTGTTTGAAACATTAGGGTTTTTGGTCCATCCAACTAAGTCCAAGTTACAGCCAACCCAAAATATTGAGTATTTGGGATTTCTTATTGATTCAGTTGATATGACAGTAACATTACCAACAGCCAAGGTTGTGGATATTTGCTAATGTCTGTACTTGCCTCACACAAAAACTTTATCCCTCCATCCGAGAAGTCGCTAAGGTCATTGGGAAATTGGTAGCAGCTTTCCCTGCAGTACAGTTCGGACCTTTGCATTATCAACATTTGCAAAGAGCAAGAGAGCAAGCACTAAAAGAGCATGCAGGCCATTTTGATCGGGTTATGCAGTTACCAACCACAGCCCTAGCAGAATTGCAGTGGTGGATTGTTAATGTTAGTCAAGCTACCAATAACATTTTGGTGCAAGTGATCTTACAGTGATGTAAGTGCTCTCGGATGGGGGGCTATGGACACCGAGTCTAGCTGCGGGGGTAGATGGAATGAACAAGAAGGTTTGATTCTCCACACACAAGGAATAAATTATTTGAAATTCTTGGGGGCATTTTATGGGTTAAAGGCATATTGCTCCACAATGAATAATTTACACGTTCAACTCCAGATTGATAACACCACAGCAGTGGCATATATTAATCATATGGGAGGAGCAAGATCAGTATCATGTGATAATTTGGCTAACCTCATGTGGCATTGGTGTATTTCAAGGAACATCTGGGTTTCAGCCATCTATCTACCAGGTATTTACAATGTGGTGGCAGACCATAGGTCGCGAAAGTTTAATGACAATATAGAATGGATGTTGAATTCTGAAAATTTTCAAACAATTGTCACTCGATTTGGGTTGCCAGATATTGATCTGTTTGCATCCAGATTAAATCACCAGTTGCCTAAATATGTTTCCTGGGAGCCAGATCCAGGAGCAGTAGCCGTGGATGCATTCTAGTTACATTGGGGGCACTCATTCTTTTATGCATTTCCTCTATTTTGTCTGATCACGAAATGCCTCACCAAAATAGAGCGTGACTCCGCCACAGGCGTTTTGGTGGTCCCAGATTGGCCAACACAACCATGGTTCCCATTAGTACTCAGAATGATGGCTCAGCCATTCATGACGATTCCCAGCTGCAGTAATTGCTGGTGCATCCGGTTACAGGAGAAAGTCACCCGTTACATGACCGTATTAACTTGTTGGTCTGCAGGTACTGACCAGACCATTCCAAGGCCTTGGATTGTCGAACAGGACTATGGAGGTTATCACTGCAGGCTGGAGAAATAGCACTCAAAAACAATATGTGGTTCACATTAAGAAATGGGAGATGTTCTGTGTACAATCAAATATATCTTATCATACTGCAAGCATATGTGACGTGTTGAAGTTCCTTGCTAAGTTGCATATTGATGAGCACTTGAGTTATAGTGCCATTAACAGTGCTCGGAGTGCTTTGTCCTCCTATTTAGGGCAGTCTTCAGAACAACAACCTATCGGGTTTCATCCGTTAGTATCCCGATTTATGAGAGGAATTTTTAACAAAAACTCTCCTAAACCTAGATATACAGAAATTTGGGATATCAGTATAGTTCTCACACTGCTTCGGCAATGGGCTCCAATTACGTCATTATCTATGCAGAGATTAACTCTTAAAGTGGTTATGCTAATGGCGCTGGTTTCAGCACAACGTATACAAACATTACAATTGTTACAAATAGATTGTATGCATTTGTCTGTAGATGACATTGCATTTTATGTCTATGATTTAATCAAACAAAGCAGGCCAGGTATGGAAGGAACCAATGTGACGTTTTAAAGCATATCCTGTTGACCAAATGTTATGTGTAGTTAAACACTTAAGCCAATATATTGAGTTAACAAGGAGCCTCAGAGGTTCTGAGACAGGACTGCTCATTAGTCACAAAAAGCCATATAAAAGAGTGTCAGTACAAACTATTTCTGGATGGTTGAAACAGGTTCTCAATTATGCTGGAGTCGACACTCATGTATTTAAATCTCACTCTATCAGGGCTGCATCAACATCCGCGGCGAAGGCTCAGGACGTGCCGCTAGACCAAATCCTCGCGGCTGCAGGATGGCCTAGAGAATCAACATTTTCACAATTCTATGACAAACCTGTACAGACGGTGCCACGGTTCGGGCATGCTGTTTGTGGGTTTCATTTAATTCATTTGCTTTGTTTTATTTCATTGTTTGTAATTTCACCCTGGGACAGAGGGGTTATTACTGTTTTTTGTTATTATTAAAAATAGTTATGGAATAATTTGAAGCAATGTTCAATATATTATTTATTCACTACTGTGTCAACCGAAGCAGATTGTCGTATGTAGTGCATCTATGGCATGAAAACACAGAGCTTTGAAATCTTCACGTAGTCACTCACGTGACTCCGAAGTAAAATAGTAAGATTAAACGCGAACTTACCAGTTTGAAGTTTGATCCTTATTTTATGAGGAGAAACGTTGAGGGATTACGTGCCCTCCGCTCCCACTCTCATAATCTAAGAGATCATCTGGTAGTTCTAGTCTTCTTAAAGCCTTACTATGTTACTTCGGCTATTTGTTTTCTGTGTTTTCACGCCGCTGCTTTGAAGTATGATGCGCATGCGCCTGGCGGGGCTTCTTCACGTAATCCCTCAACGCAACTCCTCATAAAATAAGGATCAAACTTCAAACTGGTAAGTTCTCGTTTAATCTTACTATTCTACTTCTGTTATTAAAAAAAACCTAAGGTGTTGGAGGAACTCAACAGTTCAGGCAGCACAGTGGAACAGAGGTAGAGTTGCTGCCTTACAGCGCTTTAGGTGCCAGAAACCCGTGTTCGATCCCGACTACAGGTGCTTTCGGGTCGGGACCCTTCTTCAGACTGATGAAGTAGGAGTGAGAAACCAGTAAAAGAGGGGTGGAGGCGAGGCAAAATCTGGCAAGTGATAGGTGGGGGACCTGTTTTGAAGGAGGGCGATTGACAGATGGTGGAGTCAAAGGCTAAACGGAAAAAGGAGACAAAAGGGTATCAGATATGTGAGAAGAGGAAAATTGAAATGTAACGTCAGAGGGAGGGATATGGGAGGAAATGGACAGGGGAGATAAAATAGAAGTAGGGAACTTGGGGTTGGGAGATGATTGATGGAGCTGGGGAAAAGAGCGGTGAGAACAATGCAAGGAGTGATGAAGAGAGTGGTCTACTTAGAATACCTAAAGAGATGGGGACGGGAAAATGGGACTGATGATGGGAATGTCGAGGAATGATATATTAGCTGTGGAGGCTAGTGGGATAAAAGGTGATGATCAGGGTAACTCTTTCCTTGTGCCACCTGGGGGAAGCAGAGTGAAAGTAGAACTGCGGGACTGTAAAGACGCGGGTGAGGGATCTATCCACAAAAAGCACGGGGAAAACCATGTTTTGGTTGGAAAGAATAACATGGAAACAGGCCCTTCAGCCCACCAAGTCAACAGCGATCATTCATCACCCGTTCACGCTAGTTCTGTGTAATCTCACTTTTCCTAATATTAGGGGGAATTGAAACCACCATTCCATCATCTGCAGTTTCTTGTGTCTCATTCTACTTCTGTTGTTAACCATAACTGGTCATCGGTGTATAAACCTTTGCCCGTTTTAATTTAACCTCATTATTTCCCTATTCATTTTTTCTGTTAGATACATTTTCTAGTCTGCAAACTGTATTCAACTGTCCAGCCAGCATTTACTGCATTTTGAAGAATTCATATTTATCTGCCTTAGTTTCTTTGGTGGGTGTATGGAAAGAGCTGCCAGTGGAAGTTGATGAAAGCAGGTGCAATAACTCTTGGACAGGTACATGGATAGGAAATGCACACAGGGGTATGGGATAAACGCAGGCTAATGGGATTAGCGTAGTCTAGCATCTTGGCATGGACATGTTGGGCCGAAGGGTCTGTTTCCATACTGGATGACTATTAAATCTAACATTTCATTCATTCATTAAGGATCATAACTTTTCTTATTCCATGATTTAGAGCTTTATTAATGCAATGACAGATTCAACAAATTACATCTGCAAGCCAAATTTTGCTTGAATGTAAATCTCACCGGTGAAACTGAAAACAACCTATAGCAATGAAAAATGAATGCAAGTTTGTGTATATTTTATCATGGTGTTCCTCAGTGGCATGTTTCCAGACTTTATTTATTCATGGGAAATGGGATTGTTTTCGAGGACTACATTTATTGCCCTTATAATGTAGCAGTAATCTCCCTGCTTGAATCGTGCATTGTGGTTTGGTACAATGGAATAACTTGCCAGGCCAGGCTGCTTCGAAGGGCAGTTAAGAGTCAATCACATTGCTATGGGGACGATTGCACAGCACAAAATGGCCATGGCAGAGCAGAGTAAATCTTCCTTCCTGAGGGACAGTGAGAAAACAGATGGGTTTCTAATAATCTCATAATTTCATGATTTTTTTCTGATATTAGCTTTATAATTGCAAATCATTTCATCCTGGCTGTCTTTTTAAAACTCTGCCTCCATGACTAATGGGAATTTCATCTCCTAAATAACTATTATTGAATGGCCTGGTGATATATCCTTGTGCTAGATTAATTGACATGTGCTGTTTACTTGATAGCAGCTTCACAGGCAACAGCTTTCCTTTGTTACCTCCCCCAAGTGTCAGGAGGCTATTCAACACAAGCACAATCCCAATCAAAACTGATCCTGCACTCATTTAATTTTAGGTGTTGTTGCCATTGCTGACAATAACCTTTGAACTGCACGTTGCTATTTGTTACATATTACAAAATCTAACTGCACTTATGAATAGTTCTAATACTTGGCACGTAGCCATGCCAGGCATGCAGAGCTTCGCCTTCCTGGTGTTTATTTTGTTTGTTGCTAACATTGGATTATGTTCCATGACTTTTCCTTGGCGAAACCTTCCTGGAGTCTGGAGAAATAATGTACTGTTTTAGCTGCTAACTTGACCTATGGCTTTCAGGTCATTGCACAGCTACTCCCAGTGGATCAGCTGTCTAAATAGGGAGCACAGAGGGAGCAATTGCTGTCCTTTTGGAAGTCATTCTCCACTGGCAGTTGCTTAATCACTCTTGGTGGAGAGACCAATTTACGCGATAGTCAGAAAACAGCAAGATTACTTTTGTTTTCTTCATTCATCAACCTATATGAATATTTATGCAGTTTCATTTGGATTCCTGGAATCATTTTTTGTGAGACATTGTGCTTTTAAACTTTAAAACAAAAGGCTTCTGAAATTATTCTATTTGGAAATCTTTGCAGTTGGACCTCTCTAGCTGTCTTTCCTGCTTTCTCTAATGGGCCTGTGCCACTTAGGCAACTTTTTAGGCGACTGCAGGAGGCTACGCGGTTGCCACATGTTCGCAGGTGGTTGCCAGGTAGTCGCCTTCATGGTCGTGAGGAGTTCCCGCACTGAGAACTAGTCACGGCCTCATTATGGTCGCCGCAAATTTTTCAACATGCCATGGGGAGTAGCTAGAATTCTCATGCTGTAGATGGGTCGCCGGGAGGTCCTAGTGGGTTGCCAGGGGGTCGAAGGTTCTCGTAGGTTATAACCGGTGCTGACCGTTGAATTTCATTGGCTCATTAGGGAAAAAAAGCAGTAGTTTTCAGAACCAAGGATAACCGACCGGTAATGTTAATGTCTGCCGAACTTCACAGCCGTGTATCTCTGGCTGCTTAAACGTTGTCCCCACTCCTTCTTCCCCCCTTTCCTCCTCTCTTTTAATGGACTTACGTGACCCTTCCCGTATACTGTGCTTTCTTCGTTTTAATTACAGTGCCAATCTTCCTGTTCATCGCAGTGTGTGTCTTTGTGTTGGCTTTGCACCGTGTGAATTTCACTCAGAGTGCTCCCCCCGCTTGCCCTGTCCCCACCCGCATAACGGGCTGGTGAAGGAAGTGATGTGTGTGTGTGTGTTCCACTCTGACAGTTGCCGTTCCTGTTGCCGATTTTTAAGGGGACTGAAAAATCGCCTAAGTGGGACAGGTCCATTACTGTCCCAGACACGCAACTGGCATACTGACCCGATGCCAGTTGATCAGCAACTCCATGTATTCCTACGGGAACTATGTTGTTTAAAGTTCGAGGGTTTCTTTGCTCGAAGTGTTGGTTCACACCTTCACCAGCTTTTTTTGTGTGCCTTTGTTAAGTGCTTCAAATCTTGAACTCTTGAGAGTCAAAAAGTCATAGAGTTACACGGCGTGGAAACCTGAATTATTTTAGTTTAAAAAACATTGACAAACTATCAAAAGGTCATGCACTGAAAGCGAAGATGTTTGTGAAAACAGCTCATTGCTTTGGGGGTGCAAAGGATGAACTAATTATAAGAATATCATTCTTCCCATAGACATTGTGATTAACTAAATTAAGGACAATTATGCAATATTCGTAATTCAACAGCTATGCTAGTTTCACCCACACGGTTCAACATTAAAAAATTTCCTGCTGTTACTAAATCTCCGACTGCGCAAGCAATGAAATCTTTACAAATATCAATCAAAGGTTAACATTGAATAGCTGTGTGGCTGTGCAGGCTGAGAGACCATTAATTAAACATCTGTCATTTACAATTAAAAGAACAAATAAGCACCTGTCAATTACAATTTAGGAAAAAGAATTGGGCAGAACCTCAAAAAGGTCAATAAATGAAGCTGAATGCCAACAAATGACTGATTCAACAGAAATAGCTGTTCATTTATCCCTAGTGCATTCCGCTGTGCCTACTCAGGTAATAACTGGATTAAGGAACTGCTGGCTTGCCACAACGTGCTATGGTGTTTGTCAAGTTATTTTAAAGCATTGTCCAAGTCAAGGATCTCGCCCCCACCATCTTTCCCACACCATGTAGTGGTTTGACAAAACAGGAAAATAAAGACAACTTAACACTTCTATACCTTTTAACTGATGGGAGAGGGGAGACGAGGGAGTGGCCAGGTTGCAACTCATCCTTGATTATACCGTTGGCCTTGCTGAGGCACGTTGAGGTATAAATGGAGTCTATGGAAGGGAGATTGGTTTGTGTGATGGTCTGGGCTACGTACACAATCCTCTGAAATTTCTTGTGGTCTTGGATGGAGCTGCTCCTAAACCAAGCTGTGATGCATCATGATAAAATGCTTTCTATGGTGGAGGTTGGTGAGAGTTGTAGGCAACATGCCGAACTTCCTCAGCCTTTTAAGGAAGTAGAGGCATTGGTGTGCTTTCTTTGTCGTTGCTTCAATATGGGTGGTCCAGGAGAAGTTGTTGGTGATATTGACACTTAGGAATTTGATATTGACTCCTAGGAATTCTAGGACTCCTAGAAACTGTATACATGAAAATTAAAATATTTGAACATGGAAATCACCAGGAAGGCGAACATCTATTGCCTATCTGTATTTTTCCTAAAATCAAGTTGTTTGCTTGACCACTTTTGGAGGGAAATTGAGAATTAATATAATTGTTGTGATTTCTGACGCACAACAATATGGATGGCTCTTACAGGCCAAACCTGACAGACTGATCTTCATCTGCAAAGGACATTAGTGAAACACTATGTTTTTACAAGAAACCATTAGCTTCATGGACATTCTTCTGATTCAACTCAAGTAAGTAAGTTTATTGGCCAAGTATTCACATACAAGGAATTTGCCTTGGTGCTCCACCCACAAGTAACAACATGACATACAGTGACAGTTACGAATTACTCAGAAAACACTAAACATTAATAATAATAAAACATTAATGATAAAACACCATTGATTAAGCATGTGAACCAACAAAATACCAGATCCAAGGGAGGCTACAGATTTTTGGCTGTTGAGTAGAGCAACTACTCGTGGATAAAAACTATTTTTATGTCTGGCTGTGGCAGCTTTGACAGTCCGGAGTCGCCTTCCAGAGGGAAGTGATTCAAAGAGTTTGTGGCCAGGGTGAGAGGGGTCAGAGATGATCTTGCCCGCTCGCTTCCTGGCCCTTGCAGTATACAGTTCATCAATGGAGGGAAGGATGCAGCCAATAACCTTCTCTGCTGATCGGACGATTCGCTGCAGCCTCCATGTGTCGTGCTTGGTGGCTGAGTCCTGGGCTCTAGGTTGTTGTTACGGCACCAGGACACCAGCTGTGACAATTCTTGTCTGTGGGCAGATTCCTCCCCATCCTGAATTAGTCCATCAGGGTTGTGTCATCCGCAAACTTGAGAAGCTTGACAGAGGTGTCTGTAGAGGTGCAGTCATTGGTGTAGGGAGAGTAGAGGAGAGGAGAGAGTACGCAGCCTTGTGGTGCTCCTATGCTGAGCGTTTGCGGGTTTGAGATGTGCTTTCCCAGCCTCACATGCTGCTTCCTGTCTGTCAGGAAGCTGGTGATCCACTGACAGAGGGGTTCAGGCACAGTCAACTCGGAAAGTTTGGAGTGTAGTAGCTCTGGCACAATGGTGTTGAATGCAGAGCGAAATTCAAAAAACAGGATCCTCGCACAGGACCCCTGGCGGTCTAGGTGCTGGAGGATGAAGTGCAGGCCCAGGTTGACTGCATCATCCACAGATCGATTGGCCCGATATGCAAACTGCATTGGATCCAGCAGGGGGTTTGTGATATTTTTCAGCTTGGCCAGCACAAACCTTTCGAGTGTCTTCATGACTACAGTACTCCTGACTTAAGAAAATGAATTCCTAGCTGCAACTCGAGATTTTAATTCAAACTTCTATATTGTTAAGCTAGTAACATACCAATATGCTACTATAAATATACATGGACTTGTTACTGGAATTAATACCTCTAATTACATTATTACATGCATGGATTCAGAAAACTATTTTAAGAGGATTGTTTCCTAAACACAAACAGATCAACATTCTGCTCTGCACAGGTTTTAGAGAACTGTAATATTTTCGTGTGCCCCAACTTTAGTAATTTAATTTTATATGCCAATGTTAAAATTATATCAATTAAAATATCACTGTGGCTTATGTATCACATCACTAAGTCGCACACAGAATTTCAATCTAAAAGCGATGTAAATTACCATTGTTTTAGGCATTCAAAGCATTTGTTTTAATTTATTTTAATTTTTCCACAAAAGAAAAATGATTTAATCTTTCGTTGCTGTTTTCTTACAGCAGTGAATCTGAACTTGGAATAGGTGTACGTGACTTACCACCCAACATATTACAAGAAACATAACCGGAGGAAATAAGAGTAAGTTCCAGGTTTCCAGCCAGATAAGGTTTTAGAATGGGAGCTATGGTTGCAGTTCAACAGAAAGAGGTATATCAGTGGATGCTAAGTACCCTGTCACTGGGCTGTAACAGGCAGTAGAACAGATGTAATTCTACATAAAAGACTACATTCAAAACAAATGGTAGAAATCTGATATATAAACAGATATACCACCCAAACTGCTGAGTATTTCCAGTATTCAGTGTTTGACGACATGCACATTATAACCAGAATAGTGCAAAGTAAAGCAGATGATGTTATACTGATGTTATCAATTCCAGTCAGACTACCATGAGAATGAGGTCTAATTTTAGTTACAAAGCTACAATAAACACATTCAAGCTCAAGCTGGTAAACAAAAGAATAAAAATGAGCGATTTAAGCTATTCATACAAAAACAATTTGCTTGAAAGGGTCCCACGGGAGTAAAAAGATAGTTTCTCCAGTTTTCCAAGTGCACGGTAAAGATCAATATGGATCATAGCTTCAAAATAAATAATGACAATAGTGCACGTGACATGGATGGTAAAACCAGCAGAATTCTTACGTTACACTTTATCGAGAAACAAATTTAGGAATTATACCAGAAATTGGTCGTTCATGTAAAAAACGATCGATGCAATAAATTAATTTAGATTCCAAAAACCTAGTTACATAATGGATAGTTGCTATATTAGGGTTGGAGGGGGGGGGGGGGGGGGGGGGGGGGGAAGGGGGGAGATAGAAGTGGAGAATCAGCTTTCCATGTGTAAGAAGTAATAGTTTTTTAGAAGTTTCAATCATACACTGAAGGAATGCCTATAATAATATACCAGAAGTTTTCAGACTTTAATATATTGTTTCTGATTGAAGTAATTGAATTTATAACTCAATTGTTATCATTGCTCAAGAGGAAATTGTATTTTTAAAATGATAATCCTCAAAGACTTCTAAATTGCTTTAGATTGTTTGTACAAGCAAGTCAGATGCAAACAGTACTCAACCCTGTTCAAACAAAGGAAGTCTGTTATATTAAATATTTATGTTCTGAACCAATGTAACATACGTTTTACCTCAAAGCTTCACACAAAGGAAAAGAATACCATGTCCAATAAGGGCATTCTTGACAGAAAATAAATAATTTTAATTCATGACAGTTCCTTTGCAATCCTACGACTAACCTCTGAATGGACAGCTACTGTGCCTGTGTATTTTATTTCATTGCTCAAGGCCACTGTTATTAAAATACATAATTTCTCAAGATTTAAGGAGAAACACCTAGTTCTTTGTTAATTTTCTTGGCTGCTCCTCTTCAAGAGGCACAAACTCCTAAAAAAGGATTTTATATGGTAGTATTTCATACAGATATTTGGCAATTTCTCATATGAAAAACCTATTATACTTACAAGATGGATTAAAGATATACTGAAGTGAATAAAACAATACTTAATTGAAATATAGCTGTAAACTGTTGTAGATGACAAGATAGTTGGCTGGGATTTCTTTAATGATCAGGGCTTTATCATATATCTATTCATTACGTAAATATTCTACACCCTGATTAATTCACCTGCAACACGTGTTATGGCGACTTTTGGCAACATGCTATCACGTTTCTGCACTGCAAACTCCAATGTATCCTTTAATTTCTCTACAGCAACTAATGTCTGATGCAATGTTTAATAGACTCTGGTTATTGAAAATTTGCTGACACTTTTCCCCATAAATCTTTCAAAGGTTTTGTTAAAATATTTTAATTGTCTTTTTTTACCCGAACGGGAGAAATAAATTGCATTCTTCACATACGTTTGAAGATCATTTCTCAAGGGCTAATGCCATCCGAAGCTAAGAAAGCCACAAATCATAATATCTATATCTATATCTATATACATAACTAAAAGTCTCATCTTGTCCTTCCAGTTTGCGTTGTTTTTACATTTGCGCAAAAACGGTACTCGATAGCGCTATGATTTTTTGCCACCTTACTTACCGTTCTCCTGTGCTGTTCCGATCGGTGTAATATTACAAAAGTTATGAAGGTTTAAAAAAACATAAAATACGCCCTTCCGGTACCCGCTGTCAATCACCGGCGGCGAGGAGAATAAAGCTGAAGGAGCGGAGTGAGCAGACTGCAGCGAGAGTGAGAGCGAGAGCAGAGCGCAGCGAGAGCGGGGGGCAGGGAGAGCGGGGGGGGCAGGGAGAGCGGGGGGGCAGGGAGAGCGGGGGGGCAGGGAGAGCGGGGGGGGCAGGGAGAGCGGGGTGCAGGGAGAGCGGGGGGGCAGGGAGAGCGGGGGGGCAGGGAGAGCGGGGGGGGCAGGGAGAGCGGGGGGGGGCAGGGAGAGCGGGGGGGGCAGGGAGAGCGGGGGGGGCAGGGAGAGCGGGGGGGGCAGGGAGAGCAGGGGGGGGCAGGGAGAGCAGGGGGGGGCAGGGAGAGCAGGGGGGGGCAGGGAGAGCAGGGGGGGGGGGGGGGCAGGGAGAGCAGGGGGGGGCAGGGAGAGGGCAGGGAGAGCGGGGGGGGGCAGGAAGAGCGGGGGGGGCAGGGAGAGCGGGGGGGGCAGGGAGAGCGGGGGGCAGGGTGAGCGGGGGGCAGGTGAGCGGGGCGCAGGGTGAGCAGAGCGAGCAGAGAGAGTGAGTTCGGGCTGCTTCTGCGGCGACCACCACGACAAGCCGTGAGCCGTTGAGTGAGGCCGATAACTGAAGGTGCGGAGTGAGCAGAGTGCGGAGTGAGCAGAACCACAACCCTCCCCCCCGCAACCCCCCATCACAACCCCCACGCCCATAACATACCTCCCTCCTCCACACATCGCCCCCTCCCCATCCCCCTCCCCCACACCCCCCCTCCCCCACACACACGCACCCTCCCCCACACACACGCACACAGCACCCCCCCTCCCACACCCCCCCTCCCCCACACGCTCCAGCCGTTGCGTTGGTGGAAGAGGTGAGTGGTCGAATATTGCATTGGGGAACGGGATGCGTTGGGGGACCAGGCCTCCCATGTGACTGGTACCCAATGGGTCCCAATTTGTCTAGTCTTTATACTAAAGCCATAGACCCAAGCCCTTGGACATTGCTGCTTATTGTACATCTCTGTTGAGTTAACTATAAGCTAGCTCATTTGATAGTTTCACACAAAAGCTTCTAGCAGGGATTTCTGGTCATGATCACGAGTGTGAATCTTGTCAGTTATTCGTCTTTCAAAACTAAAAAATAAATCGCTTTTGATAGCAGTTGGGCTCTATCCTCATCGATTTACTTTGTATTATTCAACAGATATCATCCACTAGATCGCTGGGAAGCCACATTATGTAGACCTTATTCCTTTGCTAAGCATAGACAGCCATAATATTGGTTTGGTCAACTTCTTTAAAAACATATCAAAAGCCCCAATTAATGAATAACTGAACACTCCTGTTCCCCCCTCTCTCCCCCCCCCCTATTTTAAAAGACTTATCGTACTCTGTGCTTTAGCCGTCTTTTTACAGCGCCAACCTTCCTATTCATTGCAGTGTGTGTCTGTTTAACCTTGGCTTAATTAATTTTTTAGACAGCGCTCCCCCCACTTGCCCCGTCCCCTGCCTGCATAACGTTCCTCAGTCGCCGTTCCAGTTGCTGTTTTTCCAGGCAACTGCCGGCAACTTGACAGTGCGTGGCTTTGGCGCCTTTGAGAGGGGGGCGGGATTAAAATTCCATTTTCTCCTGCCTATCGGAGTCGATCTTTCTCAGGCTGTTCAGCTGCTGCAGAGAAATTGCTCCAACATCCATTCTACGAAGTTTTCTAAAAACATCGCTGTATAATTTAATCACAGGAGTAAAATAAAAATCGACTTCTAACGTCATCAACGCCGACAACGGGACGGATCTCCCGTACGGGACAAATAAAGGTAAGCCGTTTATTTTACATATAAACTTGCTTCTTAGGATTACTTTAATCCAAATTTTATGTTGCGAAAAGGTGATTTAGGCCCCATACGAACTGGCAGTGTTTTTCCTGCTGATATACGGTTTAAATTCACTGCAAATCGCAATGTTCCAATCGATTGCGTTCCACAAAATCCCACTCTTAAGATGATTTAGATGGCCAATAATTTACGGGAATTAAACACTAAATTCCTTCGATTTGGCCTATAAATTCATGACAATGAGATTTAAAAATCATGTTATATTGTGAATTCTTGTGTGAATGGACACAGGCTATTTAAAAATGTTAACCTTTTCTTAAGAAATGGATAGATGTTTAGATCTAGTAATTGAATTTTGTAATTAGCTACAATTAGGTAACCAACTAATTATACGCTTTAATTTCAGGTCATCCAAGTAAGATTGAAGCATTCTGAAACAAATATGAAACAATCAATAATAACTGAAAATTGCATGCAGTTCTCTTAATTTTTAAAAAAGTTATGGACTTTTGACTGTCCTCGATCACAGCTTTTGAGTTAAGTCAATGGAAAAGGAATAGGGAACAAGATGCTAATTTATGAGTATGAAAATGGCCATAACTTTTTTCATACTGAAGATATGAAAGTGAATTAGGTGTCAAATTAAACTTCTTTTTATGCTTTATCGGATGCGATAAATTGCAGACCTGATTTTTAAAATCTCAAAATTTTGTAATATTGCTAATCCTAGCTGTTGTATCACCATGCCTGTGATCATGACCTCAGGTTCTGCCTGTGTGAAGTTTACATACTCTCCCTGATACCCCATGTACATTCTCTAGTTTCTTCCCACATCACAAAGACCCCCTGGTACAACAATTGTCTACCATAAATTGTCCCTTGGCATACATAAGTTGCAAATAAATAAAATTAGTTGATGGACTTGTAACAGATCAAGTTGTCGGGCTACGAAGAAATAAGACGGGTACAAGGACTGATGGTTTTGCTCTCCTGGGAGTTATCCTGGACCTGATGAGTCAAATGGCCTTCTTCTGTGTCATAATGAGAATGAAAGGCTACACTGATTCAAGGTGGTAACTCACCACCACCAGTTCAAGAACATTTAAGAATGGACAACAATGCCCTGTCAGTGATGCCCAAATCTGGAAGATGAGCAAATACAAAAAAGGTGTCATTCTTCATTGTTGCCGGGTTTATTCTCAGAACCCATGTCTACATTTTCAGTACAATGACAGCAGTATATGGAAGGCAATTCATCATTACCTTCTCCCTCCTTGCAAATGTGCCTTGGGCATTAAATACTGGCTACCCCAGCAGGAGTTGCAACAATCTTATTGTCCAATTTTGTTAGCACACAACATTATTTTTACACTGTACCCCCGTACACGTGACAATAAACTAAAATTAAATTAATAAGTTAAACTTCAATTAATAAGTCAAGTGAATAGACAAAGATGAAAAAAAATGGCATATAATGTGGGACAATATGAAACTTCCCATTTTGGCTATAAAAAAAAGAAACAAAGCAGTGAATGGTAGGGCACTGAAAAGTGTTGTAGAGCAGAGGGATCTGGGGCTACAGATGCATAGTTCCCTGAAAGTGGTGATAGATAGGATTGTCAAGATGACTTTTGATACATTGAGCTTCATAAGTCAGGATAGTAGACTTGATAGTAGACTTTAGTAGAGTTCCCCCTCCCCTCACCCCACTCACCATCAACAACATCACAGTCACATCAGTGGAGTCTTTTAAGTTCCTTGGAACCATCATCTCCAAGGACCTGAAATGGGGGGGGGGGGCACCATCGACTCCACAAAAAGGCCCAACAGAGGATGTACTTCCTGCGGCAGCTGAGGAAACACAATCTGCCACAGCCAATGATGGTCCAATTCTATACTGCCATCATAGAGTCTGTCCTCACCTTCTCCATCATGGTCTGGTTTGGCTCGGCCACCAAGCACAACATCCGGAGGCTGCAGTGAATCGTCCGATCAGCTGAAAAGGTTGTTGGCTGCAACCTTCCCCCCCCCCCCATTGATGAACTGTACACTGCAAGGGCCAGGAAGCGAGCGGGTAAGATCATTTCTGACCCCTCTCACCCTGGCCACAAACTCTTTGAAGCACTCCCCTCTGGAAGGCGACTCCGGACTGTCAAAGCCGCCACAGCCAGACATAAAAACAGCTTTTTTCCCCACGAGTATTAGCTCTACTCAATAACCAAAAGTCTGTAGCCTCATTTTGCTCTGGTATTTTATTTCATTCACTTGTTTAAACTATAATGTTTTATTATTAATGCTTATACATATCTTGGAGCAACAAGTGGGCACAGCAGTGGAAAAGCTTGAAAGGATGGGCAACATAATCTACAGCTATGGAGAAGAACAGTTTGGGGTGAGTAAAGGGAGAGGTGGAAAGAAGTTACCAACACCAATCAAGTCCAGGAGGCAGCAGGAGATCGAGAGGCTAATCAGAGAGAGGAGACAGTTGAAAAAGCAATGGAAAAAAACAACTGACGCAGAGAGAGAAGGTCTCATGCTACTCCAAGAGGACATCTGCCGATTGGCAACCTTGCGAAAAGCAGAGAACATGAGGAAACTTCGCAAGAATAAAGAACACACAAGAACACGGTTCTACAAAGACCCTTTCAAGTTCATCAAAGACCTCTTCGCAAAGGAAAAAAGTGGAACTTTGAAAACATCAAAACAAGAATTGGAGGAACACCTGGAAAAGGCCCACCAAGACACGAAAAGGCATGAGAAGTTAGTCATCCCACATGACATCCCACCTATTCAACCACCTGAATTCAACCTGGACACCAGCCCTCCGAAATGGAAAGAGGTAGAGAACACTGTCCGGCGAGCAAGAGCAGCATCAGCTCCGGGGCCAAACGGAGTACCATACAAGCTCTACAAGAATGCACCGGATGTGTTACGCTTTCTATGGAAGCTCATGAGGGTGGTGTGGAAGAAGCAAACAATACCTAAGGTGTGGCGAAGGGCCGGCGGCATACTAATACCTAAAGAAAAGGATGCATCAGACATCAGCCAATTCCGGCCAATATGTCTCCTCAACGTCGAGGGAAAAATCTTTTTTCAGCATTGTATCACAAAGGCTATCCACCTATCTGGTAACAAACAAGTACATTGATACATCTGTACAGAAAGCAGGAATTCCAGGTTTTTCGGGCTGCTTGGAGCATACAAGCATGATCTGGCACCAGATCCAAGCAGCTAAGAAGGACAAGAGAGACCTACATGTGATCTTCCTCGATCTGGCCAATGCATTTGGTTCAGTTCCACATGAACTCCTTTGGGAATCTTTTGCCTTTTTCCATGTACCAGAGCTCATCACCACACTGGTCAAGAACTATTTCCAAGACCTGCAGCTGTGCTTCACAACAGCTGAATTCAGTACAACATGGCAGCGCTTGGAAGTAGGCATCATGGCAGGCTGCACAGTCTCACCCTTGGCCTTTACAATGGCCATGGAAGTCATCATCAGGGCCTCAAAATGGGTGGTGGGCGGTGAACGAACCAGAGCTGGGCTCCGTCTGCCACCCATCAGGGCATACATGGACGATATGACAACAATAACCATTACTGCAGCATGCACCAAGCGGCTACTTGGAAAGCTGCAGGAGAACATCAAGTGGGCCCGAATGAAAATCAAACCAAGTAAGTCTCGAAGCATCTCCATAGTTAAGGTGCTTAGAGACACAAGGTTCTGCATCGGTGACGACCTAATACCAACAGTGTCTGAGCAGCCAGTAAAAAGCCTGGGCAGATGGTACAACGCAAGTCTCAAGGACAAAGAGCAGGTGCAACAGCTAAGGCAAGAAATTGTCAACGGCCTGGAGATCATCAATCAGACCCTACTGCCTGGGAAACTGAAGCTCTGGTGCCTACAGTTTGGACTCCTTCCTCGGACAATGTGGCCACTGACCGTTTATGAAGCTCCAATAACAACTGTGGAGAAGATGGAGCGAACCATAACTTCATACGCGAAGAAATGGCTCGGTGTCCCACGATGTCTAACTAACATCGGCCTCTATGGCAAAGGGGTCCTGGAACTACCTCTCACTAGTCTAACAGAGGAATACAAGTGTTCCAAAGTAAGACTCCAGATGACACTGAGGGACTCTAGAGACAAGACCATCAGTGCTGTTGCGCCGCCCCTAGTAACGGGCCGGAAGTGGACACCATCTGATGCAGTACAGCAAGCTTCATCAGCCCTGAGGCACAAAGACGTCGTGGGGCAAGTGCAGCAGGGAAGAGGAGGCTTTGGCCTTACCACAAGTAAACCAACTTGGCGAAAGGCCACAACATCAGAGCGGAGGACATTGGTGGTTGAGGAGGTGCGGCGACAGGAGGAGGCCGCAAGAAGTGCAAAGGCGGTCTCGCTTGCCAAACAGGGGCAATGGATGCAGTGGGAAGGTGTGGAGCGGAGGAAGATCAGCTGGAAAGACCTATGGGAAATGGAATCAAGCAAGATCAGCTTCATCATCAGAGCGACATACGACGTCCTTCCATCACCAAAGAACCTCAATCAGTGGTACGGCGAGGATCCAACCTGTGCCCTCTGCCCAACTCCAGCGACCCTCAAACACATCATGGTAGGCTGCAAGACCAGCCTCACGCAAGGGAGATACACGTGGAGGCATAATCAGGTATTAAAAAGCCTGGCAACAGCCCTTGAGAACAGGCTGTGTGCGACCAACTCCTTGCCTCCGAGAACAAGCAACCCCTCCCACTTAAGGGCGACAACCTTTGTCCGAGAAGGACAGAAAACACCGAAACATCCTTCCACTAGATCAGAAGCAGGAAACCTATGCAGGGCCCGTGACTGGAGGATGCTGGCAGACATCGGCCGACAACTAATCTTTCCACCTGAAATTGCTTCAACCAACCTCAGGCCAGATTTGGTGTTCTGGTCCCTTTCACAGAAGACTGCTTACATCATAGAGCTCACAGTTCCATGGGAGAACTCTGTTGTGGAGGCCTATGAGCGTAAGAAGCTGCGTTACACAGAGCTTGCAGCAGAGGCAAGGCAGCGTGGCTGGAACATCAACGTTTATCCAGTTGAAGTGGGATGCAGAGGATTTGTTGCGTCATCTACCATCAGACTGCTGAAGGAGCTTGGAATCCACGGTCAGGCTCTGCAGAAGACCATAAGATCACTCTCAGACGCGGCTGAAAGAAGCAGCTGTTGGATTTGGCTCAAGCGGAAAGACCCATGCTGGGCCCCAAATGCGTCATGGTGAATCTTTGAGGCAGTTTGACACGGGACACACGCTGAGGGCTGATCATCCTGCAGCGGGCCGCCCTTGTGGAGGGTGTATAGTGATAAAAGGCCGAAACACCCAGTGATGCAAGGGTACACTACTGATGATGTGTCCTGTGCCCAGCTGTCCTGAAGGTTACCCAGGCCAAGATATACGTATACGTACCGCCCCCCCCCCCCCTGATGTTGAGCGTCCACCACTCTCAGCAATCAATGAATGTCGTGAAATGCTCCCCACCTACTAGCACAAGGGACTTCTTAACATCTAGTCCTGTGTATTTGATTCTTAATGTTTTATGTGTCATTCTTAATTGTTACTGTATGTCGTGTTGTTACTTGCAAGCGGAGCACCAAGCAAATTCCTTGTACATACTTGGCCAATAAATGTATTGATTCATTCATATTGAGTATAGAAGTTGGAACGTTATGTTATAGTCAAACAAGATGTTGGTGAGCCAGTATTTGGAGTATTGTGTTCAGTTTTAGTCATCCTTCTTCAGGAAAGATGTCATTAAGTTGGAAAGAGTGTAGGGGTGAAGGGCTGAATGGCCTACTCCTGCTCTTAATTAATATATAAATAACAAATGAAATAATTGTGCAAGTTTATCCAGCAAAGTGAAAAGTGGGAAAATAATAACATTTTTTATTTACCAATATTGTCACTAATCTAAATATGTGCCCATTATATTTGCATGCCATTTTTTTCTTTCAGAATCTAAGCCCTTGCAGTAGCCAACCTTGCTTTTATAAACAGCATCTGCTTTAACATTTAAGCAAGATGAGTCTTGTTACAATAGCAATGAGTAACACTAATTTAATTTGTAACAATGTGACTTCATGTCACCAGGTAACAATAAGCTGGCGCACTTGCAGTAACATTTTGTTCCAATATTGCATTTCTATTTGTTTTTTTTGGTTTTATTTCTGGAAGTACTCATTTCATAGACCTTTCAACACTAGCATACTGTTTGGCATTCTCTTTAAGTATAGATGTTTTTTTAATGTCCATTCTCGGAAGATAGTGTTCTGGTTGGACTAGTTAAATTACACAATGTTTATTTACAAATTCTTTAAGATATTTTGTGGAATGACCCTGGCCGCAGATAGTTTCACAAATACATTTTCCTCTTAAAATTTTACTTTAATTTTCATTAATCGATGAGGAAGTTTTTTTGAAGGAAAAGGAACGTCAGGAAAGTGTGCTGACATGCATGTTTCCGTTACAGTATAGGGCAAGGCAGGTAAGCATAAGGAAGCTTGGACGACAAGGGAAATCAAGACTCTGGTCAAGAGTAAGAAGGAGGCATGGGACAGGTATCAGCAGCTAGGATCAAGTGTATCCCTAGAGGAGTTTCAGGAACTGAGGAGGAGCAAGCTAAAAAAAGAAATCAGATGGGGGAAAAAGGGGACAGGATATAGCTCCAGCAGTTGATTAAGGATAATCCTGGGAGCTTTGATAAATACATCAAGGGAAAAAGGGTAACCAGAGAGAGAGTGAGACCCCTCAGGATTCTAAACAATTAAGCCATAGGAGATGTGCAAGGTCCTTAACGAGTATTTCTACTCTGTTTTTACTGTGGAGAGAGAAATGAGCAAATGCAATGTTAGCATTCATTTCAAGAGGACTAGAATATAAAAGCAGGGATAGAATGCTGAGACTTTAAACGGCTACTCATCAGACCACATTTGAGGAATTGCTAGCATTGGAGAGGGTCCAGAGGAGGTTTACAAGGATGATCCCAGGGATAATTAGCTGAACATAAAACGAGCATTTGATAGCTCGGGCCTGAACTCACAGGAGTTTAGAAGGATGTGGGGAGACGGTTGAAACTTATCGAATAATGAAAGGCCTGGAAGCCTAGGATGAGGGCAGAGACTTAGAGTAAAAGAACGTACTTTAAGAATGGCGATGAGGAATTTCTTCAGCCAGAGGGTGGTGAATCTGTGGAATTCATTGCCATAGACATCCACGGAAGCCAAGTCTTTAGGTGTTTTAAAATAAGAGATTGACAGGTTCTCAATTAATAAGGATGTCAATGTTATGTGGAGAAGGCAAGAAGATGGGGTAGAGAGCGAAAGATAAGATCGGCTATGATTAAATGGC
Source organism: Okamejei kenojei (assembly GCA_035221665.1). NCBI lineage: Eukaryota > Metazoa > Chordata > Chondrichthyes > Rajiformes > Rajidae > Okamejei > Okamejei kenojei. Next base: position 8,083,111 of record CM069142.1, read on the forward strand.
GAAGTATACTTGATAGGCCAATTGACTAATTCTGCTTCCATGACTTATGAACGTCTGAGCAAAGGCCAGGGATAAGAGTAGAAGGTGTGAACAGATTTGAAGAGTTGTGGATTGTGAAGCCAGAGGGAGGAAAGTAACAGGAGGAGGGTGGAGGAGAGATGGAGGTTGGAGTTCAGGTGGGACACATGGGAGGGAGTACGAAAGGGGTTAGTTGGGGGTTGTAAGCTACCTATGTGGAATGCAAGGTGTTATTCCTCCAGTTTGTGTTGGCCTCACTCTGGCAATGGAGGAGACTCAGGACAGACTCAGTTCACCAAGGCTAGTGGATCTCCCCGTTACTGAACATTTTTACTCCCTTTCTCTCTCTCACACTGACCTTTCTGTCCTTGGTGATGATATATCTGCAACGGATCTGGGACAGAAAAAATATACCTAAAAAGACTGTTATCAATATAGGACTGTGCAGCTATGGACAGAACTGGTCAGCTGTCACTTCAAATCTGTCATTTGGACTTTCTGTTCTTTGGCTGTACTGCATCAGTACTTTAATGACAAGGACTGCAATGGTTCAAGAAAGTGGGTACCCATCATCTTCCCGTGGACAATAAATTACTTACCTTGCCGAATCCTAAAGGGCCTGTCCCACTTTCACGACCTAATTCACCTTTTTTACTCGTGGACATTTTTCATCATGCTAGAAAAACGCCCCGACCTACTTGATGCCACGAGTACCTACGACTAGCATCACAACCTACTATGACCTACCAATGACCTCCTACGACCTCGTGATGACCGTGACTGCAGAACAAGGGGTCACAGTTTAAGGATAAGGGGGAAGTCTTTTAGGACCGAGATGAGAAAAACATTTTTCACACAGAGAGTGGTGAATCTCTGGAATTCTCTGCCACAGAAGGTGGTTGAGGCCAGTTCATTGGCTATATTTAAGAGGGAGTTAGATGTGGCCCTTATGGCTAAGGGGATCATGGGGTATGGAGAGAAGGCAGGTACGGGATACTGGGTTGGATGAACAGCCATGATCATATTGAATGGCGGTGCAGACTCAAAGGGCCGAATGGCCTACTCCTGCACCTATTTTATATGTCTATGTCTATGTCTATGCTGCGAGTATGAGTCAAGGGCAAACTCGGCAGAGGTCGTGAATTAGGTCTTGAAAGTGGGACAGGCCCTTAAGAGTAATTAAAACGTCTTTTCAGTTTTAGTCAAAGTCCTTATACCTTCATACCAATTTTGATATTGCTCCTGTTGAAATCCAAACAAACTGTTGCTTTCCCTATAATTAACATGCCCTGTAGATGACTATGAATAACATGCATAGGTTTAAGTAAAACCAACAAATTATCACCAGTACTAGCCAGAGTGGTTATATAACTCAAGTTTACATTACACACTTTTACCTCTTACAAAAAACATTATAATTAGAAGAAACAGATCTAGCTTTCAAATGAAATACAATACATCAGTTTTCATAGAACAAGTTGCCAACCAGTTTGACATCCAACATAATTTACAAGTCTGACCTCTGATCCTACCAAGTCTTTTCAGCTGGAATAATTGATCTACTGAATGGTTTTCCCCCTTCATTATTTTGTAGATGCCAATCGTATCATCTTTAAAGTTAGGCTTGTCAAGGATAGAGATTAGACTTGTTAAATCTAATTATATTTTATTCTGTGATTTGCTCTTGTGACACTCTCTACAAAATATAAATGTTTGCAGTATACAATGACACTAAAATAGTAAGATTAAATGAAAACTTACCTGTTCGAAGTTTGATCTTTATTTTATGAGGAGTTACGATGAGGGATTACGTGCACTCTGCTCCCAACCCTCATAATCTAAACGATCATCTGGTAGTTCTAGTCTTTTGTAAGCCTTACTATCTTACTTCGGCTATTGGTTTCTATGTTTTTCACGCCGCTGCTTTGAACTATGACTCGCATGCGCCTGGCGGGGCTTCTTCACGTAATCCCTCATCGTAACTCCTCATAAAATAAAGATCAAACTTCGAACAGGTAAGTTCTCGTTTAATCTTACTATTTTACTTCGGAGTCACGCGAGTGACTACGTGAAGATTTTGAAGCTCTGTGTTTTTCATGCCGTAGATTCATTCCATACGACACACTGCTTCAGTTGACACAGTAGTGAGTAAATAATATTATTGAACATTGCTTGAATTATTCAATAACTATGTTAATAATAATAACAATGAAAGTAATAACCCCTCTATCCCAGGGGAAAATAACAATAATGATATGAAACAATGATATGAAACAAAGCAAACAATTTGAACAGAACACAACATAGCATGTGCAAACCCTGGCACTGTGACAACAGGTTTATCATAAATCTAGAAAGTTACTTCTTTACACCGTTCTGCAGCCTCTAGAATTTGGTCGAGCGGCATGTCCTGCACCTTCGCCGCGGATATTGATGCCGCCCTTGTGGAGTTGAGATTTAACACATGAGTGTAAACTCCAACTAAATACAGAACCTGTTTTAACCATCTAGAATAGTTTGTACTGTCACTTTTTTAAATTTATTTTTTATTTTTTATTTTTTTATTTTGTGGGTAATGAGCAATGGTGTCTCTCAATCTCGGAGACTCTTAATTACTTTAATATATTGAGTCAGATGCTTACCACACATAATGTTTGGTCGACAGGGTATGCTTTAAAGATTACCTTGGTTCCAGCCTTCCCTGGCTTGCTTTGCTTGCTTAGATCATAGACATAAAAAAACGTAATTTCATTTACAGACAACTGCATGCAATCTAAGCGCAACATTTGTAATGTTTGTACTCATTGTGCTAATACTAATGACATGAGCATAACCACTTTAAATATTAAGTTCTGAAAAGACAGTGACGTAATTGGAGCCCACTGCCGAAGCAATATGAGAATTATACTGACATCGCAGATTTCTGTATATCTGAGTTTGGTAGGATTTTATTAAAATTCCTCTCTTAAATCGGGATATTAACGGATGAACCCGATAGATTGTCATTCTGAATTTGTACTAAATAGGAGGACAAAGTACTCCGAGCACTATTAATGGCACTATATCTCAGGTGCAACATAGCAAGGAACTCCAATACATCCGATATGTTTGCACTATCATAAAATATATCTGACTGTATACAAAAGATTTCCCATTTCCTTATATGAGACATATATTGTTTCTTAGTGCTATCTCTCCAAGCTGCAGTTATAACATCCATTGACCTATCCGACAGTCCATCAGAACCTGCAGATTAACAATTAATATGATCATGTAATGGATGACTTCTCCTGTACTGGATGTACCAACAATTACTGTAGCTGGGGATTGTCATGAATGGCTGAATCATTATTCTGAGCACCAATGGGAACAATGGCCGTGTAGACCAGTTTGGAACCACCAAACGCCTGCGGCGGAGTCTTGCTCTATTTTGGTGACATTGCCTAATCAGGCAAAATGGGGAAACATAAAAGATTATACTTCCCCAATGTAGCGAGAATGCATCCACCGCTACTGCTCCTGGGTCTGGCTCCTATGACATATTTAGGCACTGGAGATTTAATCTGGACACAAACAGATCAATATTTGGTACCCATACCGACTGACAATCTTTTTGAACTTCTGGATTTACCATCCATTCTGTATTGTTATTGAACTTCCTTGATCTGTTGTCTGCCACCATATTGTCTCTCCCACAGCTGTGGTATTGTCTACTTGTAATTGAGCATGCAAGTCATTTATTGTAGAACAATAATCTATCAATGCATAAAACGCCCAATAACTCCAAATAATTTATACCATGTGTTAGGAGAATTAATCGTCTTGGACAGTCCATCACCACCTAAACTGGTGGCGCTGTCCTTACCTCCCCATCTGAGAGCACTCCCATCAGTTGTAATACCACTGAAGGTGGCTGACCAAAATATATTCTAGTAGCTTGTGCAACATTGAGAATCCACCATTGCAATTCAGCTAAAGCTTTAGTTGGTAACTGCATGGACCTATCAATACCTGCACGCCTTTTATTTTTATTTATTTATTTATATAAATGATTTATACAGCATCTTTATATTTATACAGCATCTATTTAATTATTTAAAAAATAATTATTTTATTTTTATTTGTTTTAATTTATTTATTTTTACTTTTTTATTTTAAGTGCTTGTCCTCTGGCTATCAGCAGACTTTTATAATGCAGAGGTCCAAACTCAACAGCAGGAATGCTGCTACCATTTACCAACACCTGTAGCTACTTCTCGGATGGAGGGATAAGGTCTCTCAGCGAGACAAGTACAGACATTTGTAATATTCCTAACCTTATCTGTTAACAAGTTACTGACATGTCATTACTGAATTAATGACAAACCACAAATAATCAATTGTTTGGGATGGCTGTAACTTAAATGTTGTTGGATGGGCAGAACCCTAGCCTTTCAATAGGCTTATGATTGCTGAACCAGTTCTTCAGCTGTCTCCTGAGTGGCATTTACAATTAACATATCCTCTAGATAAGCCATTACAATGTGATTCTGAGCCCTCAGTAACACCAGTGCTGGTTTCAATAATTATGTGAACAGCCTGTGTGCTGAAGTTAACCCATTAAGTAATTCTTTAAATTGTCTCAGACTCATCAAATTAACTTAAAGTACCTGCGATAATGATGCACTGGTACTGAATAATAAGGTTTAAACTTAATTTTTTTTTAAACGTCTATAGTAACCATATAGCAGCCTTGTGATAACAACTGTGTTACAGTGTTGAAGGTGTACTTTATTAAATGCCTATACTGAACATATGAATTAAATTTGTGAGGTCCAGAATGAATCTGCAACCCCTATCTTCTTCTGTTATATATTCTGTTCTTCTTCGGATATATTTTATACCTGACGAGTTTCTGGAGCAAACACAAAACCGATCAATATTATGCAGCATCATTCATTATAAAATAATTGTAATCTTACACCCAACCAGAGGTTGTACCCCAGAATTCTACATGTGATGGAATAAAGTTACTCTACCTCCGAAATTGAACCAGAATTGTTTTGGCAAATTTTCACCAATAATTAATCTGGTTATTGTTTGTCCTACATAGTCCTGCATTTTTGGGTATAATGTTGGCCAAATGGCAATTTTCATCATACAATTAGGTTTGAATAGGCACTGCAGAGTAACGCAAGCCTGTCTTATAAGTTTTTGGTCATTTATCGACCCTTGTATGTTTTCCCTAAATGCAGTGATGCCAACTGAATATCAGCTAGAGGACATGCTGGAAACATATTTCCTGCCCTTGCATCGTAACACTCATGGGTGCCCAAATTACTGAGTTTACTGTTGGCACACTGAGCGAGGCACAATAGGCAGGTGTTAATATATACACTGTTTCAGTCATAACAATTTCTTGGAGCAGGTGAGAAACCAAATAAAGTTGGCAGCCAGGTCTCATCCATAGCCTCACCAGTCCATACCGATATAGCAAACTTGATGCTACATCGGGAACACCCGGAGTGTGGCTCTTGTGCTCTGGTGTATACACATAAGTAGGGACACCAGCTTCAGGGTCAGTCTCCTCCTGCCCTGATACTCCCGAGTCTTGCTCTAGGAGACCTCATCCAGACCTAAACAAGGCACTGGAGAGTCAGATTCCCATTTTTTTTCCTTAATAGGCACCATACTCAGTGTATGGAAACTCCTTCGGAGCCTGCCTGGGAATCTCTGGGTCTTTGGACCCTTGACTGATTAAAGTTTAGAGCATTTTAGTCTTGCTCTATGGAGACCTCATCCAGACATAAGAAGGCACTGGAGAGCCAGATTCCCATTTTTTTTTTTTTTTTTTACAGGCACCATACATAGTTTATGGAACTCCTTTGGAGGATGCCTGGGAATCTTTGGGTCTTTGGACCCTTGACTGAGTAAGTGTGGAGCATTTTCTCAATTTTTAGTCTCCCCCACAATCTTGTCCTTTTTTGGAGGAGAGTAACTTTATTTACATTCCCTTGTGTATTTGTGCATAATCATATATTTCATGTTTAGAATTCTGACAGGCACATTCTATTTGCAGAATATTTATATCACTCTCAGTTTTACACAGTTCTCCCAATATAAGGGTTGATGTGGCTGTATTGGATATAATACTCATCTCTCTGACTCTGCTGGTCCCAGAATCAACCTTTGTATTTACCTGCTTGTTCTCTCAGAGCAGGGGTGAAAGTTTAATAATGCACATATCATACACATCAACTAAGGAACTACATCTGGTAATACATACACAGAGCAGACCTTGTATGCTTACCTATCGTTGTGGCCTCAGCCCGAACGACTTTAGAGCAGCTGGAGGGAATTACCTACGGAATAACGGCCACCGGTATCGGAACCGGCACCGCACTTATCTATTTTGCCGATCGCTGCGATGGGACCGCAATGCTACGTGGCCCACGCTTGCTCCTCCCGCTGAACAGGCTCCTGCTGACTCACAAGCCAGCCTTACGGAGCTTAAATCTCGCTGGAAGTTTAAAAAAAACTTACCTGCGAGGTTTCTTACTTACCCACTGGTGGAGCTGCATTCGCCAGCTCTGTTGAGTGCAACATGCGTCGACGTAATGACGCGCATGCGCCTGGCGAGGCTTCGTCACGTAGTCACTCACGTGACTCCGAAGTAAAATAAGTTCCAGTGTTTTAACTGAGGGTATCCATGGTCTTGTAGAAAGATAAGTTGATAGGAACCTGGTTAAACCCCTTAAGTTGTAGCTTCACAAACGTTTGGGCTCATTTCTAAATTCTTGTTTTGAGTTTCTCAAAGTTATTTATGCACTTTATTACTAAAACTGCTGTTCAGATTATGATATTCTCATTGACACTAACATACAAAAATCATCTTACATGTTCTACACCTTTATAAAAGGTTATACTAGTAAACTACAATGTTCCTATGTTCGTAGGCACCAGAAAGTCTGGAGACTGATGTTTATCTGTTCACTCAAAGAATCTGCTCTGCTGTATTAAATAATAGTTCATCCTAATTTAAGACTTTAAAAGCAACCCACATATAAATGCCACACTACTTCCCTGGCAGTTGGCCTGCCTCAACAAATAACATGACAAGATTCGGATTGGAAAATACTTAAAATCACCCCCTGAAATACTATGAGATGAGCTTACTGACACGAAAGCCAAAGCAGGTTTACTCAGCCAATGCTTCAGGGATGAAGGGGAAAAAAAACTACTTCCACTTCACCTTTATAAAAATCGCCACTTGCTCTTTCTAAGACTCCATAACTCAGCAGAACATGATGTATGAAGGATCAGAAGAATTTTTTAAATTATTTTTTTATCACTGCTGAATCTCAGGAATGCCATATTTTTCCAGACCAAAACATCCTATAGGACAGTCCTGTAATAGTAAGATTAAACGAGAACTTACCAAGTTTGACGTTTGATCGTTATTTTATGAGGAGTTACGATGAGGGATTTCGTGAAGAAGTCCCGCCTGGCACATGATCGGCATACTTCAAAGCAGCGGCATGAAAAACACAGAACCAATAGCCGGAGTAAGATAGTAAGACTCAATATAGACTAGAACTAACAGATGATCATTTATTTTATGAGGGTTGGGAGTGGAGGGCACGTAATCCCTCATCGTAACTCCTCATAAAATAACAATCACACTTCAAACTTGGTAAGTTCTCGTTTAATCTTACTATTTTACTTCGGAGTCATGTGAGTGACTACGTGAAGATTTTGTAGCTCTGTGTTTTTTATGTCGTAGATTCATTCCATATGACACTCTGGCTCAATCAACACATTAGTGAGTAAATAATACATCTTTTAAACATTTCTTTAGTTTATGTAATAAGTCTTTTCATTATAAAAGAATGAAAGTAACAACCCTTCTATCGTAGGGGAAGATTTATAACCAAAGATATAAATTGATGATATAAAACAAAGCACAATCAAAGAGAACCCAACACTGCGAGTCCAACCCTGACACCGTAAGAACTGGTTTCTTGTAAACTTTGAAAAGTTTCTTTTACATCATCCTACGGCCTCCACTTTTTTGATCGAGTGGCCCGTCCTGTGCCTTTGCCGTGGATGTACCTACCTCCCTGGTGGAGTGATTTTTAACATCTCAATGTCTACTCCTGCTGAGTCCCAAAACCTGTTTTAACCATCTAGAATGTAACTATCTGGAACCATCAGTGTGTACTGATACTTTTATGTGTTTTTTTGTGTGTAATAAATAGCGCTGTCTCACCACCATGGAGACTCTTGCCTACTTCAACATATTGAGTCAATGCTTAACCACACACAATTTTTGGTCGACAGGATATGCTTTAAAATTTACCTTTGTTCCAGCTCCTCCTGGTCTGCTTTGTTTGGTTAAGTCATAAACATATAAGACAATGTTATCTATAGCCACATGCATACAGTCTAACGTAACATTTGCAATGTTTGCACTCTTTGTGCTGATACTAAAGCCATGAGCATTATTACTTCAAATGTTAACTTCCGAAACAATGATAGAATTGGAGCCCATTGCCTAAGCAAAGTAAGAACTATGTTGACCTCCCAACTTCTGTATTTTTACTTTGGGCAGATTTTAATATATATTCCTTTCCCAATCGGGATATTAACGGATGAGACCCGCTAGATTCATGGTCAGCAATTTGTCCTAAATAGGACGATAAAGCACTATGAGCCCTATTAATGGCCCTATCGTTTAGGTGCTGATCAAAAAATGCAATCCAGCAAGGAACTCCAATATATCTGATATGTTAGCAGTATGATAAAATATCTTTGACTGTCTACCAAAGACTTCCAATTTCCTTATATAAACAAAATACTGTTTTTAATGCTATTTTTCCAAGCTGCAGTTATAACATTCATGGTCCTATCCGACAGTCCAAGCTCTTGTAATGGTCTGGTCAGATCCTGCAGATTAACAAATTCATATGATCATGCCATGGATGAATTTTTCAACAAATTACTGCAGCTATGAATCATCATAAATGGTTCAATTATTACTCTAAACATCAATGAGAATCATGACTGTGTCCGATTTGGGCCAACAATTACTGCAGCTAAGAATAATCATAAATGGTTCAATTATTATTCTAAACATCAATGAGAACCATGACTGTTGTCCGATTTGGCCACCAAACCGCCCGTGGCAGAGTCTTGCTATATTTTCATCAGACATTGCCTAATCAGACAGAATGGGGAACATAAAAGAACATATTTCCCCCCCAATGTAGTGAGAATGCATCCACCGCTACTGCTCCTGGGTTGGGTTCCCATGAGACATATTTGGGCAATTAGTGATTTAATCTAGACGCAAACAGATCAATGTCAGGTAATCCATACCACCGACAATGTTTACCAACTTGTGGATTTAATATCCATTCTGTATTGTCTTTAAATTTTCGTGATCTTTGTCTGCCACAATATTGTCTCTCCCTGAGATAGATAGCAGAAAGCCAAATATTCTTAAAGATACACCAATGCCACATCTGGTTAACCAGATAATCACATGATAATGATCTTACTCGACCCATGTGATTGATATATGCCACAGCTGTGGTATTGTCCACTTGTAATTGGACATGCAAATCTTTCATAGTAGAACAATAAGCTTTTAATCCATAATAGCTCCTAACTCCAAATAATTACTACCAAATGTTTGGAGAAATAAGTTTCTTGGACAATTCATCTGCCACCACCTGGTGTTATTGTCCATAGCCCCCTAGATAAGGGACGTATCAGATATTAACCTGATAAGAACAGATATTACACTTATCTTAGCCCAAAAAACCGAGAAGCTATCCACCATCCGAGACTACTTGCTTCAGTTTGCAATGACTGCTGGCTGCTGAGCTAATATGTTTTTAAGCAGCTTGTGGAACATTCTCAATCCACCACTGTAATTCTGATAAAACTTCCTTTGGCAATTGCATAGGCCTGTCAAAATAGCCTGCACACTCTTCTAGTGCTTGTGTTTTTGCCCGTTTTTAAGCTTTTTTTTTGGTAATGCAGTGGACCAACTCTACTGCAGAAATAGTGTTACTAATTTACCTAAGCTCCTTCTCGGATGGAGAGATAAGGCTTGTCAACAAGGCAACGACACACATTTGTAATATTGACACTTTGTCTCTTGGTAAATTTACCGAACATGGTACTGAATCACACAAACCCCAAATAGTAAATTGTTGGGGATGGCTGAAGCTTAAATTTTGTTGGATGGATCAGGACCCTAGTCTTTCAATAGGTTTGCAATTGCTGCACTAATTTTTCAGCTGATCATCATTGCCAATTAAAAATGTAATCAAGTTAACCATGACCATGTGTCCTTATCAGTGCAAGTGCTGGTTTCACCATTGTGTGAACAGCCTAGAAGCTGAGCTTAATCCATTAGATAATGCCTTAAATTGCCATAGCTGACCCATTTAATTAATTTTCAATTACCTGTGAACATGATGATAAATTGGTACTAAATCATACGCATCCTTCAAGACTATAGTAACCAATTACAACTTGTTGATAACAACTGCCTTGCAGTGTTGAAGATGTCCATTTTGAAATGTTTTATACTGGACAAATGTATTAAAGTGTGTGATGTCTAGAATGACTCTTCAACCACCATCTTTCTTCTGCCTGGGGAAATTATTTGATACAAATTGTTGTGGATGCTTGCTCTTGTTTTTTCCCTCATTATGCTTTCCCTAAAAATGTTCTTACCTTTTCTTTACTTGAGATTTTTCAGGTGCAGAAACATACACCAGGATTAGGTTAACTCTGTACAGGTGGATCAATTCCTTCTACAAATTTTATTGTAGATCCTCACACAGTATCTAATATAAACCGTTCAGCTGTTTATGCAATATCATTTATCATAACACACCTGTAATCTACCACCAATCGGAGGTTCAACAAAAGCTTCCTCTGTGATTAGAATAAAGTTTTTGTGCCTCTCCAAATGCACGTGATGGCCTTCTTCCCCAACAATATGGGTTAACATAAGGCTGTGCTGGAAAGAAATACTTCCTCACCATACACCTGCCTTTGTTTGATCCATATATCAAATCCCCTTCACATTGGACCACCAATTTTGCAAAGGTTTTATGAGGCCGATATCTTTGCCTCTTTATCAATGACTTTGATTTGTTTTAGGCAGGTTCACTCCGTATAACCAAGATTTTGAACATAGCTTGAACTTTATTGACCTGCAAATCTAAAGTGCAAAATGGTCCGAATGGCAATGGCATACCATTGAGCTCAACATATGAGCTATAAAACAATGCCACTTATCCTTTTTAAATTTTGGTCATTGCACAATCTTTCACTTGCTTCCCATAAGCAGTGATGCCACCCGCAGACTTGAAATTCTTGGGAATCGTATTCCCTGTGCCTCCACACTATTGAAGACATGGGTGCCTTAATCGGATTCGCCATTGGCATCCTAGTAAAGCACAAGTGTTTTCATATAAATCTGCTGTTTCAACCATAACAGCCTCCTGAAGCTGGTGAGAAACCAATTGATGTTGGCCACCATGGTTACCTTCCATGGCCTCACCGCTTCCTTCAGGTATCGTATTTTGTACCCATTAAGTACACCAGGATTTATACTTGTGCTGTGGTGGGTACACGACCAAAACACCACTTTTAGGGTCAGTTTCTTTACTGCCCTGGTACTCCTGAGACTTTGCTCAAGGAGACTACCTCCAGCCCAATCTGAGGTTCATATTCCCACAGTGGTAAAAGCACCATATACTTGTATATGGAAACCCCTTAGGGCCTGCCTGGGAATATTCTGGGTATTTTAGACCCTTGGTTGAAAATAATTTGGAGTATTTCTCCATTTAATTTATTCTCAGCCATAAGGCTTTCTTGTCTGGAGGCAAAATCATTTAACCATTTAAAACCACGGCCTCTCAGACTTCTTCATTTACCTTCCCACTGAAGATTCTTCCCATGGCTTTTGTTTGTGGAGCGACTAAAGGCTCCCTACGGTAATCTTTAACGGCCACCGGTATCGGAACCGGCTCCGCACTAATCTGCCGTCCCGATCTTTACTGAGATTCTACCCGGGACGCATTTTAACCTCCGTTTTTCCACCCGGAGTATTTCCACTTTTCCTTTCAACTCCTGCTGGCTCTGCACACCAGCACCACGGAGTTTGAACACGCCCTGTAAAATAATTCAATGCACTTACCTGCGTGCCTGTTCCTAACCACTGGTGGAGCTGCGCTCTGCAGCTCTTTGCCTACCAACAGCGTCGACGTAATGCCGATCATGCGCCAGGCGGGACTTCTTCACGTAGTCACTCACGTGACTCCGAAGTAAAATGGCTGTTTCACATCTCAGTATACTGTTGCCACATTGTGAGTTAAGATTTTAGCACAACATTGAAATTAGAGGTACTCCTCTTCAAAATGTCCCTTGCAGCAGAGTGTGATCAATATTATTTGGCTCAGAAACTAATTTTTCTGCTGCTCCTGCTTCGAGGAACTTAAGCCAATTGTAGAAACAAACAGAACATTACGACTGAGATCATTTAATTTAGCCCAGATTGGAGATCCTGTTTTTAATGTCAATAAAAACAATCAAACATCGTAAATGTTCAGGTCCTCCAGTATCCTGTCAATAATCCTGAAGCATTAACTCTCTCCACAGATGCCACTGAGAGCACTCCTTCAATTTTTTCTGCATGTATGTGATGAGAAAGTTGAAGCAAGTACAGAGGTTAGAGTCAGTGTTGGACAGGCAGGAGAGGCAAAGGCAGGACAGGGAGTGGGAAATAGCTGATCGGTTAAATCCCATGTATTTTACTGCAAGAAGCCTCATGGGTAAGGCAGTTGAATTCAGCGCATGGATCAGTGATCATAATTCTATTAAGAAGTTATGGAAAATGGTAACACTGATATTGTCAAAGTCTAAAAGTGGGGAAGGCGAACTTCGATAACATTGGACAGGAACTTGCAGAGATTTACTGGGAGAGGATGTTTGCATGTAAAGGAACATTTCGCAAAAGGGTAGCTTTGAAAAGAGAGAAGAGTTCAAAGTCAACATGTTCTGAAACACAAGAGTGGATATATCTCTGGGGTCTAACCCGGTTAGGCTGTGGGCCGAGGTGCTTTTTCGTTTAAGTTTGTGACCTAAATCACATAACTACCTGAATTTTTAACATATCGTGTAAAAATATTATACAAATCATACCTGAAACTTGTTAAGACCAAAACCTGCACATATTTATAAAATATGAGAAAAACCTCAAATTTTCCGAGTTGTAACTGTCCAATCAATGCACGTTTGACATTGCGTCAGATGCCAATTGACCAATTGCTGTCTGATGGAATTGTTTCATGGTAGCTGCTGGGCAGCAAGCACTCTGGGATCATGGCTGCCTCCTAATTACATCAAAACAATAGCAAGGTTTCGAAGGAATAAATGTAATGCTAACCTTGCTGATAATTTCTTTGTTTTGATTTATCTTTGTAAAGTTATAATGTGAACTGTTAAATAAAAATTATAAATAAAAATGTAGAGCTAGGGTTAGGATTAGGGTCGGTCGGTCAGTCAGAAGTCGGTCAGTCGGGCTGTCGGTGGGCCAGTGGATGCTGCAAAAGATCGGTCGGGCTGTCCCGCCGACGGTGAGTGTTGCGAAGGGTCAATTGGGCTGTCGGTAGGCCAGTGTTGCAGCGAGCGAGCGGGCGGACTGACGCAGCCGGCTCTATGGGGGTGCTGAAGGCAGCCCGGGCGGCGTGCAGGGCAGTGCTGCTCCCCACCATCATCACCATGATGATCCAGAAAGGCATGCTGTCCGAGATGACTGCACTGAGCGGCCACAAGTACGGAGCCCGCAACCGGTCCCAAAGTGGCTCCAGCTCCATCTGTGGGCAGCTCTTGAAGGGGGGCGAGTTAGGGTTAGGCATTTTCCGCTCATGGAAGATGCCTTAGCCTTCCCCCAGCCTGGCACTGGCCTAGTCCTACTATTGCCGTGACCCCCACTCTGCCCACTGACAGTCAGTGGGGTTCAGTAAACGGGTGAACTGCCCTCACTGCCGTGACCCCCACTCTGCCCACTGGCAGTCAGTGGGGTTCAGTAAACGGGGGAACCGCCCTCATCCATTAATTGGGCTGGTTCAGGAGCCGGACCTCTGGGGCAGTCTCATTCAAAATACACACTCACAATTATATTCATTATATTATTTTTATATATGATTATATATAATTACAGTCATATTCACGTCAGATGACACAAAGCTGGATCAAAGTGTGAACTGTGAGGAGGATGCTACGAGAATGCAGGGTGACTTGGACAAGTTGGGTGAGTGGGCAGATGTAGTTTAATGTGGATAAATGTGAGGTTATCCACTTTGGTAGCAAAAACAGGAAGGCAGATTACTATCTAAATGGTGTCAAGTTGGGAAAAGGGGAAGTACAGTGGGATCTGGGGGTCCTTGTTCATCAGTTAATGAAAGTAAAGCCCCTGTCCCACTTTCACGACCTGCAACGTTTGGCACTGATGAGTTACGTCTTCCTTCTCAATTATATTGTATTTAAATCTGTGCAAAATTTCAAGCAGTTCCCAGACATGAGTCACGAAAGTTAAATTCTAGACATATTTTTGATGCTCAGCCCACAGCCTAGGTGTATCCTAGGATATCGTGGGGAGCAATAATGGAGATTGCTAGGACTTAGTAGAGATTTTTTGTATCTTCATTAGTAAGTAAGTAATTTTTATTTAAATAGCACTTTTAAATCAAATCATGTTGAAGCCAAAGTGCTTTACAGAGAAAAAAAATTAGATTACCATACATCCATGTAAAATAAAAAAAAGAAGAAAAAAGACACAATACACATACGATTCAACATGAACATCCCCCCACAGCAGAATCAACACTTTCCACTGTGAGGGAAGGAACCAAAAAGTCCAGTCCTCCTCCTCCTTCTAGACCACCCGAGGCCGGGGCCTATTTGAGACCTCCGCAGCCAGTCGCTGCAACGGCGGCCCGATGTTATAGGCCCACCTGCCGGGAAGATAGAACACCGGCGTCAGGTGAAATGTTCTCAGCGGCATGGAAATGTCTGGAGTGGCCGCTCCCTCCCCGGAGATCACGGCACCCGAAGTCCTTAGGCCGTGCTGGTTGGAGGTACGACTCTGGCGATCTCGGATCCCAGGCTCCGCGGTGTTTTAAATCCAGCGCCGTCCGCGGCTGGACGCCCACAACCACAGCTCCGCGATGTTGGGAGTCGGCGGTCACAGCACTCCGGAGCTTACCGCACGACGACCCGGTAAGGCATCGCCCGCTCCATGATGGTGTCCCAGCGCTGTGTCGTCACCGAAGCTATAGTCCCGGCCGGTCCCGGCAGGAAACGCCGCTACAATCCGATGGTAGGCCACACGGAGAGGACGAAGATGCAAACCGCAGAAATAAAGTTTCCCCCTTCCCCTCCCCCCACCCACCACATAAAAGACCTACAATAAACATTTTGATATAACAGGACTAAAAATAAAAATTAAAAATTAGCAACAGGAAAGGTACTGGAAAACTGGAGGGTGGCTAATGTTGTGGCTTAATTTAGGAAGGGTAGCAGGAATAAACAAATAAACTATTAGGGATAGGGATAGTCAGAATGGCTTTCTGTGTGGGAAATCATGTCTCACAAATGTAATAGTAAGATTAAACGAGAACTTACCTTATTTTATGAGGAGTTATGATGAGGGATTACGTGAAGAAGCCCCGGCAGAGCGCATGCTTGTCATACTTCAAAGCAGCGGCGTGAAAACACAGAAACCCAATAGCCGAAGTAATATAGTAAGGCTTTAAGAAGGCTAGAACTACCAGATGATCCTTTAGATTATGAGGGTGGGAGCGGAGGACACATAATCCCTCATCGTAACTCCTCATAAAATAAGGATCAAACTTCAAACTGGTAGGTTCTCGTTTAATCTTACTATTTTACTTCGGAGTCACGTGAGTGACTACGTGAAGATTTCAAAGCTCTGTGATTTCATGCCGTAGATATAGTTCCATATGACACACTGCCTTGGTTGACACAGGATAACCAAAAAATGTATCAAACATTGTTTAAGTTAAACAATAAAATTTTTCACAAGAGTAATAACCCCTCTTTCGCAAGGGAAATTACAAAGGAGAACTCAAACAGAACCCAAAACAGCTTTCCCAATCTTTGCATTGCGAGGACAGGTTTGTCATAAACCCTAAAAGGTTCCTTAACTGGACTATCCTGCGGTGAGGATTTGGTCTAATGGCATGTCCTGCGCCTTTACTACGTACGTTGATGCCGCCCTGGTGGAGTGATTTAAACACATCAGTGTCTACTCCAGCAAAATGCAAACCTGTTTGAGGTTTTATGTGGCTGATGACCATCACTGTTTCAGAGCCTCTGAGACTCTTGATGACCTTGATATTATTAGCTCAAATGCGTAATTACATATGGTCTTAGATCAATGGGTATATTTTAAGCTTATTTTGTATCTAGCCATCCCTGGCCTACTCTGTTTGATTAGATCATATGCATAAAACACAATATAATCTACAGAAGAATGCATGCTGTCCAGTCATAACTTTTGCAATATTTGGACCCATAATGCTGCCACTAGCACCATGAACATGATCACTTTGAGCGTTAACTTCCGGAAAGGCAGAGATGTAATTGGAGCCCAATGCCAAAGCAGTGTGAGAACTCTGCTCACATCCCAGATTTCTGAATATGTATTTTGTTAAAATACCTCCCATGAATCGGCCACCAATAGATGAGATCCGACAGAGTGCGATCCGGACCCTTGCCCTAAGTAGGAGGACAATGTACTTCTAGTACTATAAATGGCACTATAGCTTAATTGCTCGTCAAAATTCAATGTAACCAGGAACTCCAATACATCCGGTATGCCTGCAACTTATGATAAGATATATTTAACTGTAAACAGGACATCTCCCATTTCTTAATATGAGATACATTTTTTTTTAAATTAAACATTTTTTTTTTAGTACTATCTCTCCAGACCATCGTAATCACATCGGCGGTTCTACTCAATAGTCTGAGTCCCTGGAACAGTCTTGTCAGAAGATACAAATCAATAAATTAATATGCTCATGTAAAGGGGAACTTTCCTCCTGTCCCAACAAGTTACTGTAATTGGGATGATCATGAATGCTGTGTCATCCGTCTCAAACCAATGGGACCATCCTGTGTGGACCAGTTTAAAACCCACTAAACACCTAAGTGTAGTCATACTCTATTTTGGTGAGACCTTGATTGAATGAGGAAGAAATGGGGAAAGCATAAGAACGTACATCCCCAATGTAGCGAGAATGTATCCTCCGCTACTGTCCCATAGATTTGGTTCCCATGCCGAATACAGGTACTGGTAATTTAACCCAGATGCAACAGATCTATGTCAGGAAATCCATACCGGCTAACAATGATTTTGAAACTTTTGGATTCTTAATTCATTTTTTGTTTGTCATGGAATTTACTTGACCTGGTGTCTGCAACTTTCGCATTATCTCTACCTGATAGGTAGATATCTGAGACCCAGATGTTCCTTGTAATGCACCAGTGCCAAATAAGGCCAGGCAGACTGTTACAGAATAATGACCTCATTCTACCCATGTGATTGATATGGGTACCAGCTGTGGTATTATGAATCTGAAGCTGCACATGCAATCATGCATTGTTGAGCAGAATTCTTTAGGCCATAGAATGCACCCAGCAATTCTACGCAGTTTACCCCAGCCTCTGCAGGGTTAATGCTTCTTTCACATTTTATCTGCCGCCCCAGCCAGACTTGATATCAGTGGCTACTCATCCTGAAGCTCACATCAGTTTGTAAACTAAAGGTTGTTGAGTCAGAATGTCGCTAGTACATCGCGAGACATTAGTTACAATTTTGGCCGTAGGCAAAGTACTGTCATGTTAATTAACCAATGATGACCTCAAATAGCCAATCATTCTAAATGGTACTAATCAAAGTTTAATTAGATGGGTGAGAACCTAACCTCTCAACAGGTGTGATAGCTGAATATTTATCTTTCAGATCTATGGCTGCCAATATAACACCCTTTTTTTTATCCCAGTTACAATACTGAATTTTTTTATTTATTTAAAAAAACAACCTTTTATACTGGACCTTAAGGGTTAAGTATGTTCCGGCCCAGAATGACTCGATACCCACCATCGTCCTTTTGGCTGGGGAATTGGACACAATTGTTAAGGCTGATATGTACCATCCACCTGTAGAGTTAGTGGTATTGAACCCCAATACCCAACTATGTGTATTTTGTACGGGTTGATGTACTTCCGAGATACCTATTCGAGATCCCCGGATACAGTCCGGGATTCACTTACTGTTTCTTAATCTGAAAGGATATGGTTTTTGAGGTGGCATCCTGGCCTCAGCTTTTGTCTCATCGTCCAGGTGTTCCCCTGGGTACTAGAGGATCTGCGCAAGGCTGTGAACCGTGGATTGCGCGTAGGCTGGATATTTATTCGTAAATATTAAGCTAACAAATGGGCATTACACAGCAGGGTCCTTATCCTGCTGTGATTAGATAGTGGCCTTGCCATTTGTCCAAATGCCATAATTCCTGCTTCAACCAGTTTTTTTTATTTTATTTTTTTTGTAATTCTATTTTATTTATTTATTTATTTATTTATTTATTTTTTAGGACTTTTGCAGCCTTAATTCATGCGCCCTCATGATGCGCTCCTTTAGAGCGATGCACAATAAACAGGTGTTTGATATGTGAATTTTCTCCCATTATGAAGTCCTGGAACTGGTGAGGACCATTAATTTGCTGGCCAGATTGTCATCCCCGACTTCACCGGTATGGTAAATTGCTAACCACATCCGGCACACCTGGAGCGTGGCTCTTGTGCTTTGGTGTATGCCCATAAGCAGTGACACCACTTCAGGGTCAGCATTCTACTGCCCTGGCTCTCCCGGCTGATGCTCACGGGAGGTCACACACAGCCCTAAACGAGGTGCTGGTGTGATGGGTCCCCAAACTTCAGGGTCAGCATCCTACTGCCCTGGCTCTCCCGGCTGATGCTCACAGGAGGTTACACACAGCCCTAACAAGGTGCTGCTGTGCTGGGTCCCCATGTTGTGGCTTTCCCGGCTGATGCTCACGGGAGGTCACCACTTCAGGGTCAGATTTATACTGCCTGCTCCTGCTTACAGGAGGTCATACACATAGCCCTGTCAACAGGTGCTTGTGGTGTGGCTCTTCCGTAGGCCAGCGCTGTTCAGAAAAGTTCGGTGTCAGCAACCCATTGACCCGAACTGGTCTGCCCTTTGCCACAGGGAGACCTTGAGCAGCCCTCTCCCAGGCGCTGCTGGCACGGCTCTGCCGTAGGCCGGCATTTTCACACATGAAGCAGCCCTATCCCCAGGCGCTGCTAGCGCGGCATTCCGTAGGCCAGCGCTGTGACAGATACGGTGTCAGTAGAACACCGACCCGTCCTGGTCTCCCCCTCCAGCAGGGAGACCTTGAGAAACCATGTCCCAGGCGTTGCCGGTTCCGCCTCTCGTAGAGGCCGGTGCTTTTTACACGAAGCAGCCCTGTCCTAGGTGTTGCTGGCGCGGCTCTCCCGTAGGCCGGTGCTTTTTACATAAAACAGCCCTGTCCTGGGCGCTGCAGGCACGGCCTGTCCCATAGGCCCGCGCTGTTATAGTGGAGTCTCACTAATTTGATGGTGTGAATTTGTAAAGGGTGAAAATACCCTTATTATCGTGGTCGGATAAATCTGGCAGGAAACCTCTGTAAAGAGAGGCTCCTGCTCGAACAGACAATGCTGGGAAGTAAAAACACTTACCTTCTAGGTTGAAACTTACCGCCGGCAGGTGCGTTGCCCCGCCAGTCCGGTGCTTGCCAATGCGTCTGACTTAATGACAAGCATGCGCTCTGGCGGGGCTTCTTCACGTAGTCACTCACTTGACTCCGAAGTGAAATTGAGTTTTCGGAGGTGACCAAGAGAATTGACATAGGCAGGGACAGAGACATGATCTACATAGACTTTAGGATGGTCTTTGACAAGATCTTGCATGGTAGGATAGACAAGGTGGTTATAACATGTGGAATCTTGGCTGTGCTAGCAAATTGGATACAAAATTGACTTGGTGATGGGAGTCAGCAGGTGGTAATGAAAAGTAGATTTTCAAATTTGAGGTCTGTGTCCAGTAGCGCGCCGCAGCGACCAATGCTGGGTCCACTGTTGATTGGCATATATTTAATGATCTGAATTATAAATTTGAAGATGACACCAAAATTGGAGGTATTGTGGGCTTATGAAAAATATTATCTGAGACTGCATGATATAGATCAAATGGGAAAGTGGGCAAGGGAGTGGCAGATGGAATTCAACTTGGTCATTTGAAATACTGCATTTTGAGAAGTTAAACAGGCCAGAATATACATAGTGAACGGCAGGACCCTGGGGAGTACTGTTGAACAGAGAGACCTTGGGGTACAAATAGACAATTCCCTGAAAATAAACACAGGTTTACCGAGTGATGAGGAAGGCAAATTGCATGTTTAACTACAGGAGTTGGCATGTCAAGTCAAGTCAAGTCAAGTTTATTCGTCACATACACATACGGGATGTGCAGTGAAATGAAAAGTGGCAGTGCTCGAGGACTTTGTGCAAAAAAACAAACAAACAACCAACAAACTACAAACAGAATGGGACAATAACATGTTCTTTTACATATTAAATATTGTGGGCGGTAATGTGGTCCAGTAAAGTTACTCCCTGGTGAGGTAGGAGTTTACAGGCCTCTGGGAAGAAACTCCTTCTCAACCTCTCCGTTCTCACAGCATGGCAACGGAGGCGTTTGCCTGACTGTAGCAGCTGGAACAGTCCGTTGCAGTGGTGGAAGGGGTCTCCCATTATCTTATTGGCTCTGGAGTTGCACCTCCTGATGTATAGTTCCTGCAGAGGGGCGAGTGAAGTTCCATAATGCGTTCGGCCAAATGCACTACTCTCTGCAGAGCCTTCTTGTCCTGGGCAGAGCAATTCCCAAACCAGATTGTAATATTTCCGGACAAGATGTCATGATATAGCTGTACAAAACATTGGTTGGTCCACATTTGGAGCATTGTATGAAGTTGAATGAATAGTTTATTGTCACATGTGACAAGTCACAGTGAAATTCTTTGCTGGTCTGGTCAGCACACTGTCGGATGCATACGATTAAGTTGGAAAGGGCGCAGAAAAGATTCACAAGGACATTGCCTCAATTGGAAGGGTTGTGCATGATAGGCTGGGTCTGTTTTCTCTGGCGGTAAGACGACTGTGAAGTGACATGATTAATATATATAAAATTTTGAGACACAGAGTAGATAGCCAGAGTGTGTTCCGCATGAGAGGGGTGGCTAAACCAGAGGGTATGGGTTTAAAATGAGAGGAAGGTGGTTTAAAGAGGGGGTACATTTTTCACACAAAGAGTAAGTTGGTATCTGGAATGAGCAGTTGAGGGAGGTGGTGTGGGCAGGAACAGTAATAACAGTTAATAGTAAGATTAAATGGGAAATTTACCAGTTTGAAGTTTGATCTTTATTTTATGAGGAGTTACATTGGTGATTATGTGAAGAAGACCCCGTCAGGCCGCATGCGCGTCAATCTCCAAAGCAGCAGTATGACTTCACAGGTAACAGTAATTTAAGTATAATAGTAAGAGCAGAAACCTAGAACTACCAGATGACCTTCGTGAGGGAGGGTTGGGCGAGGAGGGCACGTAATCACCAATGTAACTCCTCATAAAATAAAGATCAAACTTCAAACTGGTAAGCTCTCATTTAATCTTACTATTTTACTTCGGAGTCACGTGAGTGACTATGTGAAGATTTCAAAGCTCTGTGATTTCATGCCGTAGATTCAAATCCAGGCGTCTCACTGCATCGATTGACTCAGATTGAGGAAAGAATCAATAATGCATTAAACCATGACATTGATTTTAAATGTAATAACGGGGGTTTAATTTTTAAAAGAAAACAATAGCAACCCCTCTGTCCCAGGAGGAAGCTATAAAACTGAACTTAAAACAGAACGGGCAAATACCCCGGGGTCAGCAAGTGGTTTGTGATAATATTGCTGAAACATCCGCTCACTTGACCACATCTGCGGCCTCGAGGATATGGTCTATAGGGACGTCCATTGCCTTGGCCACTGACGTTGATGCCTTCTGGTGGAATGAGATTTAAAAATGTCAGTGTCAATACTTGCATAAGCCAGAACCTGCTTTAGCCACCTTGAAATTGTCTGAACCGACACTTTATTATGCTGTTTTCTGTGGCTAATCAATAATGCTGATTCCGCACCTCCTAGGGTGCTGGTGGCCTTGATGTAACACAATAAGTGTGAGACCACACATAGACGTGAATCCGTAGGGTATGCCGAAAAGGTAATCCTAAACCCTGTCACACCCGGTCTGCTCTGTTTGAGTAGATCGTAGATGGAAAATGCAATGGCATCTGTAGATACTTCCATCCTGTCGAGTCGCAGCTTTTGTAATGTCTGCACCCGTTGTGCCGAAACCAGTGCCATTAGCATGACTACCTTCATGGAGAGTTTGGCCAAACACAGGGCTGTGATAGGAGTCCATTGACGAAGGAGCATAAGTACTTTGCTAACATGCCAGATTGTCGAATATCTGGGCCTGGGAGGATTGGAATTAAAAATTCCCTTCATAAATCTAGAGATGAGAGGTTGTGAACCCACAGAATATCGTTCCAATCCCATCCATAAATATTAAGACAGGGCACTTCTGGCCGTATTGATCGCACTGTAGCTTAATCATTGATCGAAAAAGAGGGTGGATAGGAACTCTAGTACGTCAGAGATGCCTGCTGTGTAGTATGAAATATTTTGCTGGAAGCAGAACACCTCCTATTTCCTTATATAAGAGATGTACTGCTTCTGGGTACTATCCCTCCAGGCCGCAGTAAGAACATCCACAGTGCGATCCGATAGTCCTCTCCCCAGATATGGCCTCCTTAGAATATGCAAACCAACAGATTGAAACGATCATATAAAGGGTGTTGACCACCAGTTACAGGGTGTACCAGTAGGTTTTGATGTTTGGGAACAGTCATAAGTTGCTGTATGTTTATCTGCAAAATGAGAGTGAACCATGGCTGAGTAGGCCAGTCGGGTACCACCAATACTCATGAGGCAGAGTCCTGCTTAATTGTTTGCAGACACCGACTGATGAGGCAGAAAGGAGGAAATGCATACACAAACATTCCACCCCAATGCAGCGAGAATGCATCTGCCGCTGCTGCCCCATAATCATATTTAGGCAACTGGTGGTTTAGATTGGATGCAAACAAATCGATATCTGGCATCCCATACCAAGCAACAACATCGTTAAATATTCATTCAACATCCATTCTGTGTTGTCATTGAATTTGCGAGACCTTGTGTCTGCCATGATATTGAATCTACCTGGTAGGTAGATTGCTGAAAGCCAAATGTCTCTGGAAATACACGTCCCAAATCAGATTTGCCAATCTATCACAAGATTCCGACTTGATTCCACCCATATGATCACCACTGCCGAGGTGTTGTCAATCTGAACTTGAACATGCAAGTGACATTTAGTAGAACAATAAGCTTTAAGCCCATAAAATGTTCCCAAAAGTTCTAAATAATTAATTCCTCGTGATTGCAGAAGAGGTGCCTCATGCATAGTCCATCTGCTTCCACAGCTGGAAATAGTATCAGTAGCGCCCCAACCTAGCGCACTGACATCAGTCTGTAAGGCAATAGAAGGTGGTTCAACCAGAATTTGGCTGGAAGAGCGTGAGACATTCATAATCCACCATTGTACTTCAGCAATGGCTGCAGGTGGTATTTGCATGGGCCTGTCATAATGACCTGAATGCATCGTCAGTGCCTGTTCCTTCGCTCGCTGCAATTGCTGGTAATGTAGAGGTCCAAACTGCACAGCTGGAAGCAAAGCCACTAATTTGCTAACCAAGCTGGCCACTTGTCAAATTGAAGGTTGTTGGGTTTCAATGAGCTTAACACAGCCTTCAATTAGCTGCAGCCTTTTGTCCCTGGGCAGAGTCACTGACATGTGATCTGAGTTAATAGTGAAACCTAAATAATCAATAACTCTGACTGGTGTTAATTTGGACTTATCTGGATGAATGATAAACCCCATCCTTTCAAAAGTGAGCTTAACAACTGACACGGATGATGCAGCTGTGTCCCGAGTCTTACCTAGTATTGGTTTTAACAATTTGGTGAACAATCTTGGAGCTGAGTTTAATCCATTAGGCAGTGCTTTGAATTGCCATAATTGATTCATCCAGCTAAATTTCAAATATCTCCTATCATCGAAGTGAACAGACACCGAGTAATATGCATCTTTAAGGTCGATGCTTGCCATATAACATTGTCTGGAAAGCAGGTGTTTGGCAGTAGTAAAAGTTTCCATTTTGAAATGTTTATACTGTACAAAGGGGTTAAGGCTCATGAGGTCAAGGATGATTCTACATCCTCCATCCTTTTTTGACAGAGGAAAGATATTTGACACAAATTGGTGGAGTTGGCAAACCGATTTCTCAATTACCCTTTTTTGCATAATTTCCCAAGTTCTGCCTGTTTCTCCATATTCTCTTTATGAGAGAAAATGAGTGTCCAGCTTGGAACATGCTGAGTGGGTGGACACAAATTGGGATAGAATTCAATTCGAAAACCTTTTTGCTGCACAGTATAAATGGATCTGATGTTATCTCAGACCATTCTTTTAGGAACCCGTGTAATCTCCACCCGATTTGTAGGTGTCTTTCACTTAATATGTTCCTATTAGGACAAAACCCACCTATCTCTATGGTGACCGGTGGAATCTGTTGTCACTGGTTCCTGGTGGGAGGAGTCACGTTAGCTCGTGCCCTCATAGCAGTGCGCCAAGTGCGCACATTGGTAAATGCACGGCTGGTCCCTTGACCTGCTTCGATCTCTGCAGCCCGCCGGTAGGGGTGTTGGCGCCGAACCATTCTGCCGGTCATCGGGGCTTTAATCAACCCCACTGTCTTTGCCTCGTCATCGAGCACTTTCACCAGCTTGGCGAGCTGTTTGGCATTTGAACGTTACTTGGCTTGCAGAGCGTCGCAAATTTAGGGTGTATCGTCGGGCATATTGCGCTTTTGCGCAAACAGTTTATCTCAAAGTGGACACTGCATAGAAGGGCTAAGGCATCCTCCTGTAATACAGACGGCCCTTCATCTACCGCTCTGGCGAACGCTGTAATACCTGCAGCGAGCAACTTCAGCACCCGCTGGAGTTTCATTTTATGTGCCCTGATACCAATGCCCAGATGTTCCCATATCACATGGTTAACCGCCGGTACTTTCAAGAGTTGGCAATTCACAGGGGTTTCGTATTTCTTTGTCATCTTGTCCATTGTCAGGTCCTGCAGCTGATGAGAGAGCAAATAATTTATTGTTGTTGCCAACTCGTCATCCAATGGCTCCCCAGCCTCTCTGGGGACAGCAAATCTTGCTGCTAGATATCATGCGCTCATGCCCTTCATCATGTGGGTTTTGTTCCCCCACAGATTTGGCGTCAGGATAATCCTAACCCGTCAAGCTCTCCTTCTCCAAGAGGGAACTATCGAACAGCCCTATTCCAGGCGCTGCTGGCGCGGGATCTCCCGTAGGCCGGCGCGGATACCACCCCTCTTCCAGGTGTGTATCCTGATGGAGCATCCTCTGCAACAGGAGTTCCACTTTGGATAACCGTGTCAGAACGGCATCCTGACACCCTCCTGACCCGGCATCCTGAACCCTCTTGACCCGACTCCTCAGAGTCAATGGGCCTTGCAGACATTTTGGTAGCCTTACGCCCCAACGGCATGGCCACGGTGCTTAAAGGCACTGAGTCTGCAGTCAGTGGCCACCCTGCCATCGACTGACTAGGTGAACTCAGCAGGCGCCCGCTCCCCGCACTCCCGTGGTCTGTCATCTTACTAGTGGCGCGCCTCGCCTTCACTGCTGTCGCTTTCTGCATTTTTGTTTTTTCAAAGTAAACTTGCTCCTCAAACACAAGCCTGCAAGAAAAAGCGACCTCCATCCGAGCGTTTCACTTACCTTGGGGTTTTTAAACTTACCGCTGGAGGAGCGCTGCTCCTCCTAACCGGTCCCTGCGCCAGTGCGTCTGATGTTAATGAAGCGCATGCGGCCTGACGGGGTCTTCTTCACGTAGTCACTCACGTGACTCTGAAGTAAAATATGCATCTTGACAGGTACTTAAATAAACAGGACATAGTGGTATAGGAATTAATGCAGACGAATGAGACAGGCACAATGGATGGCATAGGCACAGTGAACCGAAGGGCCTGTTTCCATGCACATAAATGATTCTCTCTGAATTCCAACATCTGCAGCAGTTTAATTTTGTATTACATTGCTTCCAAATGCATCTGCGTGTTGTACTCAATGATGTGGAGGAGTATACGCATACATTTCAAAATTATATAAAATGGTTGATTCATAAACTTTTCAATGCAAGACAGCAAAACACAAAGATCAAATAAGTTATTACTTGTATGTTATTTACAAAGAAATAGCTGAGATGTTACTCTGCAGGTATCTGCTTGTTAGAATACTTTGGACTGTACTTACCCTGAATTCTTTACATGACTTTTCATACTAATTTAGTGCGATCGCGTGCAAGCTTATATTTATGAGAGCCAGATTGTTGATGATTTAAAGATACTCAAACTGAAACTATTGAATAATGTATAGGAACGAGTTTGAACAAGTTAGTTATGTGTTTCAACGTTGTCATGTTGACCAGGAATCAAACCAGGAATCTTCCAAGTAGTTGACAAATTACTTGCTCTCATCTGCCTTGAGAGTTCTCATTTTACCTGCTCAGACAGGAGCTTCCTATGCTTGTAAGTGCCCCACTGATCAGTTCTTGGCCCTCAAGGATTTACAATTTATAATATCATACGACATAGGAGCAGAATTAGACCATTTGGCCCATCAAGTCAGCTCAGCCATTTGATTCTGGCCTATCTATCTTTTCTCTAAATTCCATTCTCCTGCCTTCTCTCCATAACCTTTGATGCTCTGACTAATCAAGAACCTATCAATCTCCGCTTTAAAAATATCCAATGACTTGGCCTCCACCACTGTCTGTGGCAATGAATTCCAGATTCACTTTCCCGTGCCCAAAGAAATTCCATTCTAAAGTTCCATCCTTTTATTCCGAGACTGTGCCCTCTGGTCTTAGATACGCCCAGTAGTGAAAACATCCTCTCTGCATCCACTCTATCTAGGGCTTTCACTATTTGGTAGGCTTCAACGAGATCCTCCTCATCCTTCTAAACTCCAGAACCATCAAGGTTCAGGGTGCCCCTTAAGGTTATATTAATAATCTGAAGGAGGAGGCAGAATGCAAGGTATCCAAGTTTGCCGATTACACAAAATTAGTGCAAGCATAAAGAATCAAGATGCGACTGAGTGGATCACAAAGATCTTGTAATTCTTGTGCAGGAATCCCAAAATTTAGTAGGCACGTGCATTGAGTAGTTAAGGTGACAAACAGAATACAGGCTTTCATTACTATTACTAAGGAATTAGAGAATAAAAACAGGGAATCATCATTATAATTGTATATGGTGTTGGCAGGCTACTTGTCGAGCACCGTGCAAAGATTTTACATATATAGTGGCATTTGCGCCAGTCCAAAATAGAATCACCAGGCTTATTCATGGAATGAGAGGACTGTCTCATCCAAGAGTGTGGGAGTCTTTGAGGTGAGCCTGCACTGGTCTAAATGCCTGCAGGTACCCACCTACAGGATCTCCATCACCTCCATGACCTTCACAAGACAATATGCAGCTGTTCCAGTTTTTACATTCTTCCCACAGATATTAGAATCAAGGTCTTTCAAAATACTTTCCACATCCTAGTCATTCACTCTTCTCCCATCTTGCTTTAGGTAGAAGATACAACTGCTTGAAAGCACATACCACTAGATTTGAGAACAGTTTCTTTCCCATTGTTATCAATAGACTCCTCATCTGTTGAGGACAAATTTTCTGATCTTCCAATTGGCTATGGCCTCTGGTCCTAAACTCTCCCACATCCACTCTATCCAGTCCTAGCACTATTCAGTAAGTTTCAATTAGGTCTCCCCTCATCCTTCTAAACTCCAACGAGTACACACCCAGTGCCGTAAAACGTTCATCATATGTTAACCCAATCCTCTGGACCCTCTCCAACGCCAGCACATTGTGTTTCAGATATGGGGCGCAAAAGTCCTCTCAAAATAAATGCGAACATTGCAATCGCCTTCCTTACTAGCGATTCGACTTGCAAATTCACTTTTTGGGCATCCTGTACTGGCATTGTCCCTTTGCACCTCCGATTTCTGAATTAACTTAAAAAATAGCCTATGCCTTTATTCCTACGACCAAACTACTTGGCTCCATACTTTGCTACGCTATATTTCATCTGCTACTTCTTTGTCCACTCTCCCAAAGTCCCAGTCCTTCTGCAGAGTCCCTGCTTTCTCTACTCTACCTGCCCCTCCACCTATCTTCGTATCACCTGTAAACCTGCCACAAAGCCTTCAATTCCCTCATCCATATCATTGATATAGAATATTCCAATCGTCTGGAACCACTCCCGACTCTAGTGACTCTTGAAAGATCACTATTAATGCCTCCATAATCTCTAGAGCCACCTCAATATGTGGTGGGTCAATATGTTGGTGGAATAGGCAGCTGGAGGCCCTGCAGCAGCAGGGGATTGATTGAATCAGGCATCACTTGAGGCCCCACAGAGGCTGAGTGCATGGATCAGATGCGGCCTGCAGCAGCAAAGAGCAACGGTGGAGGACATCAACAACATCGCCTGGCCAAGCTGAACCCTACAACTATGACCCAGTGCTGGCACAAAGGAAAGGGCCCTTAAGGCCAAGATAAGACTCTACATTTTTAAGAACTTGAAGGATACAAGATGATGCTAGAAATGTGGCGAGTCTTGTGTACTGCATCAGGGTAATCTACTATTGTTACACTCTTGTACTTAAGTATGATTGTTCTCATGCACGGTACGCTTTTTACTGAATTGTATGAAAAAAAGAAATCTAACTGTACCTACATGTGATAATAAAGTAGCATTGAGCCATTGATATATCATTGTTCCTTTATCACCTCCAGGTCTGAATTCTAGAAGTCCCTACCCATCAGAAGTTCAGCTGACAGGGCTCAAAATTAACGGCTGCCTGGGTGCCAATGGCTAACTAAAGTCGGGCCAGGCAACCTAAGAGCCCTGCCATTTTGCCCGGCTTGGCAAGCACCCGGGTCACCTATCGTTCAACTCTGACGGGGCCCCCCTCTCTATCTCTATCTCTCTGTCACTCTCCGTCTCCGCCCGCCATCCGTGTCCGTGTTCGGGCCGCCGGCTCTCTGCTCTCCGCCCGTTCCTCATGCGCCGGCACGGCCAGCCGCCTTACACATGCGCACTGCCACTGCCTGCACCAAAGATCTTATTGTGAAGATCTTTGGCCCGCACATCCTGCCCTGCACACAACCAGATCATTGGCCATGATAGTGCGCATGTGCCGCCCTGCACATGCGCACTGCCAGGGCAACTGGTCAGCGTCGGCCACTTTCTCCCTCCCTTTGCATTGTGGAAGATCTGGCC
The DNA here is from genome assembly GCA_035221665.1 of Okamejei kenojei. Lineage (NCBI taxonomy): Eukaryota > Metazoa > Chordata > Chondrichthyes > Rajiformes > Rajidae > Okamejei > Okamejei kenojei. The sequence goes on from CM069142.1 coordinate 8,112,819, forward strand.
GGCATTGCTGTCTGGTCGCCGCCTCGCTGCGACCGCTGAAAACCAACGCAGAATCATTCCCTGGAGCTGGAGTAACTCCCTGGAGTAACTCTTGCTTCTTGGTTTCATGGTCCTCCAAAAATATTCCAAAGAGAATTTAAACAGGAGTGAACCCACCACCACCAAACTCTGAAAAATAACAGCCTATTGCACTTTATCTGTTTATTTATTGTGTATGTATATGGTCTATGGTATATAGACACACTGAATCTTTTATCTCCTGTTCCGTATTATGTTTACATATTCTGTTGTGCTGCAGCAAGCAAGAATTTCATTGTCCTTTCTGGGACGCATGACAATAAATCTCTATTGACTCTTGACTTGACAAGCAAAAAAGGGTTATTGGGGAAAAAAGAGCTACTTTAAATTTAGTTGCATCTGGTTGGGTAACTATGGTAGGGTGAAGACTATTCCGTGCTTTACTTGTGCGGGGGAACTCCATGTAGCAGCCAGCATCTCTGGATAGAAAAAAATGGGGGACGTTTCGGGTAGAGACCCTTCTTTAGATTTCCTCTGGTTTTAGTGTTTTTAATTTAATTTAAAGATACAGCATAGAAACAGGACCTTCGGCCCACCAAGTCTATACCAACCACCGATCACCCGTACATGAATTCTATCCCACACATTAGTGATGCAAGTCAAGAGTAAAGAATGTTTTATTCTCTCACGTCCCAGTTAGAACAATGAAATACTTACTTGCAGCAGCACAATGGAAAATGTAAACATAGTACTGTTAACAATGTTATAAATGAGAAAACAAAACAGTGTATATTTATATATGAATATATATTTATATATAGTTATATATAATTATTTATATAGTTGTATAAGTATATAACTATACAAGTGTGTGTGTGTGTGTGTGTGTGTGTGTGTGTGTGTGTGTGTGTGTGTGTGTAATATATACCGACACACACAATTTCCCTCTTGGGATTAATAAAGTTCTATCGTATAGTATCGTGTGTGTAGGAAAGAACTGCAGATGCTGGATAAACTGAAGATAGACACAAAAAGCTGGAGTAACTCAACAGGTCAAACAGAATCTCTGGACAAAAGGAAAATATTACGTTTTGGGTTTAAGTCCGAAAAAGGTTCCTGCACACCTTAGGAATGTGGAAGGAAACAAGAGGACCCAGAGAAAACCCATGCGATCAAAGGGAAAAGGAGCAAAGTCCATACAGACAGCACCCATATTCAGGATCAATTCCGGGTCTGGCAATTCTAGGCAGCAACGTTATGGCCAATGTACTGCCCCATAGTCTTGAACTGAATTAAAACATAGTAGCTGTAAAGGGTGACATAGCGTGACTTAGAGGTTTAAGACTGAAAATGGACAGTTTCTTTTTCTTTAGTAACCAAAGTTATCAACGTATCATTTTTTGTGTGTTGGAAAATAAAATATAGTGGCACAGCTGATGGACTTGCTGCCTCACGTGCCAGAGATCTGTGTTCGATCCTGTCCTCGGGCACTGTCTGTGTTAAATTTGCACCTTCTCCCTGCAAACGTGTGGGTTTCCCCCCACATCCCAAAGACGCATTGGCTTTGTAGGTTAACTTGTCTCTGTAAAATTGCCTCTAATGTGTATGGAGTGCATGAGGAAAGTGGGTTAACAGAATTTGTGTGAATGGGTGGTAAACAAAAAAGCTGGAGAAAAACAGCGGGTGATGCAGCATCTATGGAGCGAAGGAAATAGGCGATGTTTCGGGTCGAGACCCTTCTTCAGACTGATGTGAGGGTGGGGGCGGGGGGTGGGTAAGAAGAAAGGGAAAGACGGAGACAGTGGGCTGAGGAAGAGCTGGGAAGCAGAGGAGAAAGCAGGGATTACCTGAAATTGTAGAAGTAAATGTTCAAACTGCTGGGGTGTAAACTACCCAAGCGAAATATGAGGTGCTGTTCCTCCAATTTGTTGTGGGCCTCACTCTGGCAATGGAGGAGGCCCAGGACAGAAAGGTCGGATTTGGAATGGGAGGGGGAGTTGACGTGCGGAGCCACTGGGAGATCAGGTTGGTTATTGCAAACTGAGTGGAGGTGTTGTGCGAAGCGATCGCCAAGCCTGCACCTGGTTTCACCGAGGTTGATCATACGTTGAATAATCCAACCAGAGTTTTGTTTGGAAGTGGATAGAAATAATAGAAATTGCAATTCATTGCAACGTGTAAAAAGAGATGAGATACTGTATTGTAATTTTGCTGCATGTCATTGTGGTATATATCATGTCTTGATTGGTGAATATGTTTAGTTTATGACTTTATTTGAAGCAGAAATAATATGTGAATGCTTCATTGACCATAATTCCGACTGGTAACGACGCACTTCGTCCGAACACGTTATTGCACGTGCCATGCAAGCGGTCTTAAATGACCACCTAAACTGTCATTTGGCAACCTAAAAAGCTGCTGAGGTTGCCCGGCTGGCAACGGGGAAAAAAAGTTAAGTGAGAGCCCTGCAGCAGTGGTTCAAGGAACTTATCACAACCTTCACATGCATAATTACGGATGGGCAGTGATGTGCACATCCTCTAAAATGTTACTGAATACTAGAACTGATAAAACCTTTCTCCATATACAGTGCATTCATAAAGTATTCAGACCCCTTCACTTTTTCCACATTTTGTTATGTTACAGCCTTATTCTAAAATGGATTATAATCTTTTTTTAATCTTCAATCTACACACAATACCCATAATAAAAAAGTGAAAACAGGTGTTTAGAAATTTTTGCAAAGTAATTTAAAAGAAATAACTGAAATATCACATTTACATAAGTATTCAGACCCTTTACTCAGTACTTTGTTGAGGCACCTTTGGCAGCGATTACAGCCGCAAGTCTTCTTGGGTATAACGCTACACGCTTGGCATACCTGTATTTGGGTCATTTCTCCCATTCTTCTCTGCAGATCCTCTCAAGCTCTGAAAGGTTGGATGGGCAGCGTCGATGCACAGCTATTTTCAGGTCTCTCCAGAGATGTTCGATCTGGTTCAAGTCCGGGCTCTGGCTGGGCCTCTCAAGGACATTCACAGACTTGTCACAAAGCCACTCCTGCGTTGTCTTGGCTGTGTGTTTAGGGTCATTGTCCTGTTGGAAGGTGAACCTCCGCCCCGGTCTGAGGTCCAGAACGCTCTGGAACAGGTTTTCATCAAGGATCTCTCTGTACTTTGCTCCATTCATCTTTCCCTTGATTCTGACTAGTCTCCCAGTTCCTGCCACTGAAAAACATCCCCGCAGCATGATGCTGCCACCACCATGCTTCACCGTAGGTATGGTATTGGCCAGGTGATGAGCGGTGCCTGGTTTCCTCCAGATGTGACGCTTGGCATTCAGGCCAAAGATTTCAATCTTGGTTTCATCAGACCAGAGAATGTTGTTTCTCATGGTCTGAGAGTCCTTTAGGTGCCCTTTGGCAAACTCCAAGCGGGCTGTCATGTGCCTTTTACTGAGGTGTGGCTTCCATCTGGCCACTCTACCATAAAGGCCTGATTGGTGAAGAGCTGCAGATATAGTTGTCCTTCTGGAAGGTTCTCCCATCTCCACAGAGGAACTCTGGAGCTTTGTCAGAGTCTTGGTCACCTACCTGACCAAGGCCCTTCTCCCCGATTGCTCAGTTTGGTCGGGCAGCCAGCTCTATGAAGAGTCCTGGTGGTTGTAAAGTTCTTCCATTTAAGAATGACAGAGGCCACTGTGCTTTTCAGGACCTGCAATGATGCAGAAATTGTTTTATACTCTTCCCCAGATCTGTGTCTCGACACAATCCTGTCTCGGAGGTCCATGGACAATTTCTTCGTCTTCATGGCTTGGTTTTTGCTCTGACAGGCACTGTCAACTGTGGGACCTTATATAGACGGGTATGTGCCTTTCCAAATCATGTCCAATCAATTTAATTTACCACTGATGGATTCCAATCAAGTTGTACAAACATCTCAACGATAATCAATGGAAACAGGATGAACCTAAGCTCAATTTTGAGTGTCATAGCAAAGGGTCTGATAACTTATGTAAATGTGATATTTCAGTTATTTATTTTTAATTATTTTGTAAAAATGTCTAAACACCTGTTTTCGCTTCTTCATTCTGGGGTATTGTGTGTAGATTGATGATAAAAATGTTTTAATCAATTTTAAAATATGTGCTGTAATGTAACAAAATGTGGAAAAAGTGCAGGGGTCTGAATGCTTTCTGAATGCACTGTATATAAGTTAATCATGATGTTGAAGTTCAACATTTATTTCCTGTTTTGATTCATAACAAATTTCTTAGAATTTATAAGCAATCTTTGGTGCCTTCAAAGATCAAGGAAGCAAGTTCAAAAAAGATTGACCCAGCTGGTCAGCAATCATTCCTGAAGTAGAAAATAAGCAACTCAAATCATCTGACTCCAGGATGGAGAAGGAAGATTTTTGGAAATATAGAAACGTGAAAAAAATAATTCCAACAAATCAAAAAAATTAAAATTCAAAAAATTGCAGATGTTGATAATGTGAAGTTACTGGAAACATTTCTGATAATATTTATGTCCTTTCATAGAAGGGACATTCCCTTTTGTTTATTTCCTCCAACTTCACTGCCTTTGAGGTTGGTTTAAAACTACCACAAATCTAACTGTTCTATTCCCCCCAACCCCACAATTCTGCGGCAACTTGGAATATTTGGTTATTTTTTATCTCTCCACAAAGGATACTTGGTTTGCTGAATGCTTCCAGCAAGTCCTATTTTTTCTTACACAATATCTTTCGTGTTGTAAGGAGACTTTATGCAGAAACAATGGACTAGTGAAGGATATAATGAATCTGTACAAAGCGCAGGATATTAACAATAATATAGATTTAGCAAACATTGCCATCAATGACAGTGACACAAAGCCAACCTTTTATATGTTTCCATTTGGTTATGTTTAGGAGCACAATATTCATCCACAAATTTTGGCTGAATTTAATGAAGATTGTAATTATTCCAACAAAAGTCTAGCTCCAATGTGACAATGCTTACATGAATGGTATACAAGGCATCTGATGCTGATGGCTTGTCTTCACAGATTCAGAGTCCATATAAATAAAATACATGTTCTTGCAAGGATTGTGTAATACAGGGAGGTAAATGCGTTTTATAGGCAAAACATGGTGGGGCAGCCAATAATTATAGATGTTGGTTTATTATTGTCATTATTGTTATTATTACGGTGGTAGAGTTGCTGCCTTACAACGCCAGAGACCCAGGGTGCTGTCTCCCTGTGACTTGCGTGGTTTTTCTCCGGGTGTTCCAGACTCCTCCCACACTCCAAAGACGCACAGGTTTGTATGTTCATTGGCTTCGGTAAAATGATAAATCATTTTTAGTGTGTGGATCATTGATCGGCAGGGACTCCGTGGGCCGAAGGGCCTGTTTCCGCGCTGTATCTCTACACTAAACAAAACTAAGATACTTAACATCATAGAGTCTGAGGTACTGTATCAACAACTTTGGGTGAAGAACTTTGTTTTGTGTGCTGTCCAGGCAAATCATACAAACATGAGTGCATCAGAAGGGCCTTGACCCAATACGTCACCTGTCCATGTTCTGCAAATGTGTTGCCTGACCTGCTGAGTTACTCCTGCACATTGTGTCCTTGTGAGTGCATTAAGTAGTGCAAAAGAAAATAAATAGTGCAGTTGCAGAGAAAGTGCAGATTTACAAAAAAAAAAGTGCAAGTGCTGCAACAAACACAATTGAAGATCCGGAATTCATATTTAGCATATGAGAGATCTGTCCAAAAGACTGAAAACGGAGGGAAAGAAGTAGTCCTTGAATCTGGTGGTGTGTGCGTACAAGGCGTTGTATCTTTTGCCCAATGAGAGAAGAGAGAATGTGAGTGATCCTTAATTATGCTGGCTGATTTACTGAGGCAGCGTGATCTATAGATGGAGACGATGGGAGGGTCAGGGGGAAAAGACTGGTTTGCATAATAGACTAATCTGCGTTCAAAACTCTCTGCATTTCCTTACAGTCTTGAGCAGGAAGAGCAGTTGCATACCAAGCTATGATACATCCTGATAGAATACAGGGTGACTTGAACATGGGAGTGGACAGATGCATGGCAGATTAAGTTTAATGCGGATAAATGTGAGGTTATCCACTGGTAGCAAAAACAGGAAGGCAGATTACTATCTAAATGGCGTCAAGTTGGGAAAAGGGGTACATAAGTACAACGACATGCCATTGGGGAGTGCAGCGTAAGTTTTACAAGGTACATGGCAGTCATATCTGGAGCATGTACACAAAGGTGAAGGGATCTCCATTGAAACATATAAGATTGTTAAGGTGGACACGCAACACAAAGTCCCCGGCCCCGGGCCAAGGCAGTGAAATCATAATAGCCAGAGTGAATGTCTACACGCACTGTTTTCGGCCGGGTCTTCCCTCTCCAAGCCCAAGAGGAACCTCTCCCCTCTCGAATATAGGAGCAATGAGGTCCCTTCGGAAGGTCCGGGAGCGAGCGGGACAGCAGCGGCCCGAGCGGCCGAACGGCAGTTGTACATAGCCCTAGTGAGACCAGCACCTGGAGTATTGTGTGAGAGTGGAGGGGTTTTTGGTCCCCTAATTTGAGGAAGGACATTTTAGGAGCCATTGAGGGAGTGCAGCGTAAGTGGAGTTACTTAAAGGTTAAGCTTCGGGATGGCGGGACGTGATGTCAGCCCAGCCCATTTCTAACATGGCGTCTGTAAACGAGAGACAAGTGTATTTTTTTCACTGAAATAGAAACACCTTGTCAGCATCTGGAGTTTTTAGATATCCTTTATAGAGGGGATAAACTCATTGTAATAAAAAAAACATATGGTTAAGATTGTTAAGGGCTTGGACACGCTAGAGGCAGGAAACATGTTCCCGATGTTGGGGAGTCCAGAACCAGGGGCCACAGTTTAAGAATAAGGAGTAAGCCATTTAGAACGGAGACGAGGAAACACTTTTTCGCACAGAGAGTGGTGAGTCTGTGGAATTCTCTGCCTCAGAAGGCGTGGAGGCAGGTTCTCTGGATGCATTCAAGAGAGAGCTAGATAGGGCTCTTAAAAATAGCGGAGTCCGGGGATATGGGGAGAAGGCAGGAACGGGGTACTGATTGGGGATGATCAGCCGTGATCACATTGATTCGGCTCGAAGGGCCGAATGGCCTACTCCTGGACCTGTTGTCTATTGTCTATTGTTTATTGATCCTTTATATGGTGTATCTGAGGAAATTGATAATTAGAGACATGCTGAATTTCCTAAGCCTGTTCAGGAACTAGGTACTTTGGTGTTCATCCTTGGCCATTGGATAAATTATTGGTGATATTTACACCCAGGAAACTGGAGCTCTTGACCATCTTTACTTCAGCACCGTTTTATAATATGAAGATATCAAAGAGCAATATGTCAAATAAATTGTTAACATCCTCAAATGAAGATCATTGAGATCTTCAGTAAGCATGCCTCGGAACTTGAAATTGTTGACTCTCTCCATCTCCGACCCAGTTTCCTGAGTTTGGTAACAAGTTTAGAGGAGATGATGGTGTAGAACGCCGAACAGTCGTCAATGAACAACAGCCTGACACATGTATTCTTATTGTCAAGTGTTCCAGTGCAGAGTGGACAGCTAGCAAGATCACATTTCCCATTGATCTATTGTGGCAGTAGACAAATTGTAGTGGGTCCAGGATCTTGCTAATGTTTCAATTTATATGTGCCATAAATAAACCTCTCTCTCTCTTTGTAATGTTTCCAACGTAGAATCAAAAAATCCAATAATATCTCTGTTGGTTACAGTGTCGGACTTGAAAATAATTTCCCATATTTTCCCACTAGAAATTTGATGGAATTAGTTTTGAAATTTGCAATGTAAAAATCCACATCACATCATGCAAAATTAACAATATGCTGAGGAAAAATAGTATTGAAATTAATTTCTGAATCAGAAACTTGCCGACACAAACAACCTTTTACATAAAATATGCATTTCCAAAAATTATGCAGCTTGCTTCAAATTATTACATTTACAGAGGGCTTTGATTTCAGTATTATGCAAAAATTAAAAGCAGATACTGAATATTTGTAGCAAATGAGTAGCAAGAACAGCGTGGTATTCAGACAAAACGCGTTTCTGATTTCAGGAGAGCCTGACAGAACCTTTTAAAAGATTAAATGTAGATTAAAATTGTCACTGCCAGCTGACATGAATTGTACATAATCTCCTGACTCCAGCCTGCGTGCATACAAGGATGCTGTGTGCATTCCAGATCCTCACCCTAATCACCATGATTCTGTTGTGTGTCTTGAGAGCAAACAATGGCAGGCAATTTAACTAGGAGGTGGGAAGGAAGGTTAACCCAAAACTGATCCTATTCTTGCTCATGATCAAAGATGTAATACAACAATGTTGCAAATTCAATTTCCACATTGTGCTGAATTAAAATACTAAAAGGTGCTGGAAGAACTCAACAGGCCGACTACATCTGCAGAGAAACTGACGTAACTTTTGAAGTCTCTATCTAATCTACCGTGCTGAACAGGTCGACTATTACAGATGCAGTGCTAAATTTTGTCAACATTCCTGAATTTCAGAAAATGAAAACTATTTGGTGTCTTTGACCCTGAAAATTAACAGGGATCCAAATTTTGCAGAGCAATTTCAACTAGGAAAAACTTCCAGTCTAGCAAGTTCCATGTGAAGCCTTCTGAATGAAAATATTATAATGCCTTCCAGGTATAATTTTGCTTGTAAACTTCCATATTCTCAAAATGTAGAAACACATCCATTATGTGTGTCAATATGAGGTCCAAAGGACAGAATGTGTGTGCATTGTTTTGCCTACACATTAAAAGATATCAGCCATTCAGGTGACAACTTTAAATTTCTGTTAAAAAAATGCAACTGTGAATTTTTATCTTGCCAAACGTCATTTCATAAATATGCCTGAGGGAGAGATATTTTTCATGACTGCAGGCGGAAAACAAAAAGTCAAACATGCGAGGTATGAAATGACAGCTGGCAACTGCAAGCTTGAAGGCTATTGGAGATTTTTGGGCTTCAATTAAATGAATGCAAATAATAATTCTGTTTAAATTTCAACATTTTAAGCAACATTTCATTCGTGATCACAGTATGATTTACGATAAGAAAGGAATCTATTCAAGCCATAAATTCCTTACCGTTTCTAAGTGCAATCAAACTAGTCCTAGTCCACCACCCACTTTTACAAATCCCTTTCTTTCACATTCTTAACCTTCTTCTTGAACACCACAAATTAATCTACCTTTGTGGTGTTCAAGAAGGTAGATTCATTTGAATCCTGAGAATATATATCACATTGCAGATCCCTGCCTCATTTGTGTCAATTTTTAGCTGATAATCAATGTTGCCTGATACCTGATACAGCTACCACTGGAAACAATTTATCTCCATTGACTCTGACCTTATGCATCATTATTTTACATCATTGTATCCTCTACTGATCCAAGATGAGAAAAAACAAATTAATCGATTTTGAGGACTTACTAGCATGGATTGTTTCATTAACAAAAGCAAAATGCATTTGTAGAGACAAAAGGTGCAAGTCAACTTTTCGGGTTGAGACCCAGCACATTAGAAAGGTCGGGCAGGGGCAAGACTGTGAACATGGAAAGTCTGACTAAAATGCATTTATTTCAATGCATGACACTTGACTGATGGTATATCCCAGGCAGGCACGTGCCGTGAGTAATTACTCAGGGTAGGCAGTCAGTCGGCTTTTCAAAAATCTTAAACTGCGCATGCGCAGATTGTTCTCCTCTCCGTAAGCTGTCAGTCGACTTTTATCAGGTCTTCAAAAGTCATATCACTTAATAAAGTACCGTATTTCCCGGCAATGAAGAGGCACCCCCATTTTGAGTTGCTAAATTTTGAAAGAAGGCTGGTGAGAATTTCTCACGCTCAAGAAATAAATAAATAAAGGAAGTAAAAATTAAATTTGCCCAAATCTCTTTCATTCTGAATTACTGAATGGGTGGGGGGTGGGGGGTGGGAGGTGATGGCAGGTGGAGAGATGGTGGGAAAAACGGGAGCACACCGGGACGTTGAATCAGTTGTGATCTTATTGAATGACAATACTAGTTCAGTGGACCAATTGGGGGCAGAGTTCCGGTCCCCACTGGGACCGGACAGCGGAACCGGCCACCTGGACCTCATGCCTGCCAGCCCGCTCACCTCTGGCAGTGCTCTCCGGCTGAAAACCTCTCTCCTGCCCCTCACTGGCCTCATTCATGTCAGCCGCTTCCCGCAAATCCTTACATTCCGACAGCTGAGTAACCTCAATTGGTCCATTTATCGTGCTGTCAGAATTGAAGGATTTGCGGGAAGCGGCTGACATGAGTGAGGCCGGCGAGGGCAGGAGAGAGGTTTTCAGCCGGAGAGCACTGCCAGTGGTGAGCCGGCCAGCAGAAGGCGCTGAGGTGGCGGCCGGTTTCACTGTCGGGTCCCGGCGGCCGCTCGCAACCACCTGAGATGCGTCTCTCCCCGGCCACAATGCGGTGGCTTCGCTCCTGGAGCGTCACGGCAAGTGAGTTGTTGGCATGATTCCCGACCCTCTCCTTCTCAATGCTCCTGCCCTCCCCGCAACTTTATCCCGGGCCAGATTCCCCACACGCTGTGAAAGTAACTCCGCCCCTCCCCCCAGCGGCGCTGTCCTTTTACAGCCACTTCCCATCAGCTGCCAGCAATGACGGATAGACTTGGCTATTGTCAGTACTGCAACATCGTTCTTGAAATAGCATCTTAATTGCATGGAAATATGGTATTTAAAAACATATAGCTCAAATAAATGTACTTCCCATATTAGTTATATCCAAACCCCATTCTTCTCTCTTTGTGTCCTAAAATACTGTTAAGATAAGCACAATCCATGTTTGAAAAACCCGCCAAGAAACTTGCGCTGCGCATGCATGGTACACAGTCCACGCTGCAAAGGCAGAATTTCAGCTGCCTTCAGCTCCCCTTGAAATTGACGGCTTGAAGCAGCGTCGACGGCATGTCAGCTACACATACTTTCGCGTGTTACAAGAATTGCGGATGAAAGGCACGGGAGGATTATGCCTACCTAAGAGATCGATCTCTTAGGTAGGCATAATTCTCCCATGCCTTTACTATTTATATTTAATAATTACCATTTTATAATTTTAGTCAGGGTAGGCAGTGCCTACCTTGCCTACCCCAACGGCACGTGCCTGATCCCAGGACATGGATTGGTATACAGGACTGGGCTATTGCACCAAGACGGAAACATGATGGAGCGACGTGCAGGACTGAGAAGTGTTCTAGGGAACAGATGCTACAGGCACATTAAAGATAAGGGCAAAGAGGAGCAGAGTTGCATTTTGATTTTGGAGAACAGTGGACTATCTTAGAGAAACCTTGAACCCTCCAATTCCTTGATTCAAATTTCTGACAAACTTCTAAATGCATGCTCTATATTTTTGTACAAACTGCCAGGTTTATTAGAAGCTAAACACTGATTGAGGATCCAAATCAAAGAAGGTACAATGGATTACCATGGTTTAAAATTAAATATAGTCACAGGAAACTGTTCACAATTTAGTCTCCTCAACACTGGAGAAACCAAATGCACACCGAGTGATAGCTTTGCAGAGTGCCTGTATTCAATCCAGAGACCCTGAATATCTGATTGCCCGTCGATTTAATTGTTTATACAATCCCCACTCTAACCAGTCTGTGACCTTCTTCACTGTTACAATGAGGCTCAATATAAGCTTGAGAAATAATACCTCACCTTTCACCCGAGCACATTGCAGCCTTCCGGACTCAGTACTGAATTGAACAATTTCGGGTACAGGTTGGACACCGATTTTCCAGCACTCTCGGTTCCAGAGCCTTTATGAATTGTCTGTTTTTCTGGATCACCAGAGGACATGTGATAATGAAATGACAATACACCCACGACCCACTAATGACACCCCTCCCATGTCTCCAAAGCATCATTGAGTGCCAGAAACTTGAATGAAACAAATATAAAATGTAAACTGAATGTGATTGTAATGACCTGCCGACCCATCCCCAGTTCCCACCATCTCCCCGGCAGTTTAGCGCCCTGGCGTCCGATCCCACTCCTGGCTCGCAAAGTGCACCAGTGAGCCCTTCTTCACCCACCGCATCTTCCTGGGGACAGCGCTTTATTCGGGTCACTGCCCCCTCCACAGCTTCTCCATTCTGAGCCAGGGGGCAATTCTTTGCTGGATTTGCTCCAGGTTCTCAATACAGCAACACTGTCAGTAACACATCCCTCTACAAACAATGCTATTATGGCTAGATTATTCTTAGAATAATAGAATTCCTGGATGTTTGGAGGCTGTATTCCATGATACTGCTACTATTCATTTATAATTATTGGATGTCTAATGTCTAATTTTATTATGTCAAATGTCTAATTTTGTCTTGGCATTAAGGTATCAACCTCAGCTCAGTTGGCAACACACTAGGAAGCAAAAATCAAGAATCTATGGATCCAATGAAGGCAAGGATAAATGTTTTAGCACAATTGCATTCCAGATACCAGACAGAAATATAGGCTGGAAATCTGCTGCAGTGTAGCCTGCAATCCCAACTTTTGGGTTTGATATTTTGAGCAGTGGGGCAGTTCTCCTTATGCCCTGGTCAAAATTTATCTCCAAGGTCTTATGGTCATTATCAGAATGGTGTTTTTGGCAGCATGCTCTCCACAATTTATTCATCCACACTGCAAATGTGACCACACTTCAAAAGTTCTTCAAGTGCTGTAAAGTACTTTGGAATGACCCTGTATTCTGTAAGATGCAACATAAACGCATGCCACACTTTATGACTGATCGGAACCTGGGTTGGGGCTAGTCAAACCTTCTGCAACTTGGAGTTACCAGTGACTGCGAGCTCCTCGATGTTGAAATCCACAGGCCTCGGCTGGAGTGTCGATCCCAGGCAAGGGATCGCAGGCTCCGGTGGGAAGTCCAAGGCCCCACAGTGGGGCTCAAAATCAGTCTCGAGCAAGGCCGCCAGCTCCATGATGTTAGGCTGCAGAGCGACTGGAGATACAATCCGGAAAACAAACGCATCTCCGGCAAGGTAAGAGATTTTTAAAATTTTCCCCCGACCCCCTACCCCACTGTCCACATAAACCAAACCAGAGAACATTAACATACACTTTTAAAACACACTAAAAAACAAAAAATATTTAAAGACAGACTATTGGTGAGGCTGCCATCGCTGAAGGTGCCACCCACTCATTGTACCCATTCTTCATGTTCAGGACTTCACCAAACCCTTATATCCTGGCAACGAGATGCAGAATCCTGAGTTACTGCCCTTTGAGAATGTACCGCTGCCAGTTGTCAGCTCTGCTATCACTGCCCTAAACGAAACTATCATTCAAATCAGCACTGAATTTAGAACACATTTGCTCTGTCAGCAGTGCTCATGGAATCCTCGAGGCAACATTTGAAATTGCTAATATATTTACTGTCATTGTGCCATGAATCCCACTCAGCTGACAGCTCTACTAAAGATAAGCATCATTCCTCTCAAAATTAATCAGAGTGAAAACCCAGGTTTTTCAGTGAAATCAGCTTCAGCTATAATTCTACCTGTGGAGGGAAAAGGACAGATGACATTTCATCAGTCTGAAGAAGGCTTCTGACGTGAAACATTGTCTATCCATTTCCTTCTGCACATGCTGTCAACAATGTTGTGTGTCTTCAGACATGCTTCCTTGGGCAATAATAGACTGTGACCTCTACTTCATTTTATCTAGACATGGATCTGTCAAAATGGTCAATTTAGGAGCTACTTAACACCACGTAAACAATGGTTCCTTTGGTATCCCCTCAAAGGATCTATCCTTGAACCCCTCCTTTATCATATCTACATGTTTCTGACTCTCTGAAACATTACCTGAAAGCATAACCTCAATTTCAACATTCACATGGCATCCACCTTTGTGTTATCACTGCCTCTTCCTCTGGTGTCTCTAAAATAACATGCTATTTGTTCAACATCCAGATTACTAAATTAGCAGAATTTTCGACTAACTGGTGGAAAACCAAACGTCCCCTACAATTCAAGTTATAAACACTGTGCCCCAGATACTCCATGGTAATTATTTGAAACAATTTGCTTACTTGGTCACATTTGATGCAGAACAGAGTTTCAAACCTCAGATCAATGGCAAAAGAAGAACAACAGATATCCACCTCTAAAATTACCCAATTCCACACCTGCCCCATTCATCTGAAGATGAAACCCTCATCCTTGTCTTTATAGCACTTCAAAATCAAACATTCCTCTGAATGTCTTCCCTCATTCCACCCTCAGAATTTGAGGTCATTCTGTACACCAACTTTAGGCACTTAGGCGAGGCTTATCTGGGCCGAAGGAGCCGCAGCCTCGGCGGAGGCAGCGGGACCTCGGCGTAGATGGCGGTGAGGCCTCGGCAGCGGCAGGAGCCATGGCAGCGGTGGGGCCTCGGCGGCAGCAGTGGCCTCAGCAGCAACGGGAGCCTCGGCGGCACTGGGGCCTCACAATCGCCCCGCGATCAGCGGTCGATGAGGGGAAGACAATGAGGGAAAATGGGGGGGACCACTGTAAAGAATAATGGAGGACGCGGCGTGAGGGATGGTGGGATAACAAAGGGGGACCTTGAATGGAGGTGGGGGGGGCACTCTAGTTTTAGAATCCTCTGCCCTGGGGATAAGCCTGCGTTTGTTTGTTTGTTTGGGTTAAAGTGCTGTGCACACGGCAGCCAGACAACAGTTGTTGTCTTTTACTTTTCTTTCAATTTCAAGTTTTTGTGTACCTTGTTGTGTGTTGGTACTGTTGGCAGATCAATTTCCCTCTGGGGAAGCATAAAGTTCTATCGTATCGTATTTAAAGCTGACAGGTGTCGGAATCTCTTCTCAGAGAATGATGAATTTCTCTGGAATTCTCTACCCCAGTGGTCTACATCACTGGAGTATTTAAAGAAGAGTATCTTTACAAGATTGGAGAATTGAGGCCTACTTGAAATTTATTCAATAGAGGAAAAGGTAAAACCAAAAAATGCTGGAAATTACATGTTACGCCAAATCTGTGGGAGGTTAAAAATTGTGAACATTTCAGCTCAAAACTAGGAAGGAAAGAAGTGTCCTGCAGCAAGGGAGGGATGAGGAAATATGGTCTTGGGCACAGCAGCTGTGCTCACAGTGAATTCCAGAGAAGGCATGAAGGACCAGATGGGCTACTCCTCCTCCTTTTATCTTGTACTCGATTCGTCTTCTATTGAATCCTTCTGTAGATTGGCATGGATAGAATCAAAATTCTCAGAGGCATCCAGCTGGCTCAAGACCTCTAATATTCTCCAAAAGAAAACTCAGTGTTAAAAAGCTCTTATACTACATATTAACGGCTGTGGGAAGAGATCAAGCTTCAAGTTAATTAATGCTCTCAGCTCTTTCCTTGCTTTTTAAATTTGTTGTGTCCGATATAAATTATACTGGAATTAGGAACAGAGTTGATTAAAGCAGAAACTAAGATCAGAGTCCGTCTTAACCCAAGGCATAATTTATTCGGAACCACAAAGTAAACACACTGCAGTACAACTGAAATAAGGTATTTATTGCCAAGAGGTGCAATGACTAATCATGTTGTAACAAAAATAAAGTAGATTTATTTCAAAGCTTGGGATTACATTTGACTGTGAATCTGAAGCAGTTCACCTAATGACACCATGCTTTGCTGATGTTTACTGATCTCTCTGGCTTATTTATTCTTCTAGACATTACTGTCCTTAAGGCACCAGGTAGAAGCAGAACCAACAAATTTGGCAACATCTTATACCACACAATGAAGAATTAGTCTTCTGCCTCTTCATTACTAGGGGTATGACAGCTTATATTTCTAACTAACAATGGATGATATGGTGGTATGCAACCAGTCACAATTTTAAATGTTGACATGCTTTTACTATTGACCATGGCACCCCTGCCTTACTCCACTAATAAGAACAGCAAAAAATAATCAAAATGTTTTCATTTTACAAAGGCTGAGACCCACCCTTCAGAAGAAACAAGTCTACCTTTCAGAAGTGGATTCTCATGGAAATAATCCTTCTCATTTACCCACTAACCAAGTGTAGCTTGTTTTTTAAAACAAAATTTGCCCTGATTTTCTATATGCATCCAATTCACTTTCATCTTCAACAAGACGATGTAAGAGGAAGTTAATCAACCAAAACTTTTAGATCTAATTTTATTGAACAATTTACAATAAACAGAAAAATTAAAGAAGTGGTTTAAAAGGAACCGCTACTTAAGGGAAGTGTGGCCCAGCCTTTGCACTTCAAATGTCTGTGACTTCATATTTAGAAAAATAAAAATCCAGGTTTATGGCAATGCTATTGCTATGATGTTAGTTTATCATCTAATCATACATATCTATCCATCTATACGCAACTAAAACTCTCATCTGGTTATCTTCCAGTTTGTATTGTTTTTACATTTGCGCAAAAACAGTACCATATAGCGCTACGATTTTTCACCATCTTACTCACCATTTTCCTGTACTGCAAATGCATCAAGTTTCATTCTGATTGGTGGTATATTTTAAAAGTTATTAAGCTTTAAAAATCTTAAAAACCGCACAGGCGCAGATTGGTCTCCTCTCCTGTCTGTCATCGCCGGGACAGCGACGCCCCTTCCTTCATCATCGCCGCACGTAATTGGCTGCATCCGTTGTCAGTCACCGGCACCCGCCCGCCTCTGCCGGCGTGCGACCATAGCTGCTGATGCTCCGGAGCCGCACCTGGCTCTGAGGGCGCTGTTGGCTGATGCTCCTCCAGGGTACGCAAGAAGGGAGAGGAGCAGCAACCTCAAGGTCCAGGGGAGGTGAGGAGGGAGAGTGGGGGCATTGAGAGAGAGGAAGGAGAGGGGGGAAAGTGGGGGAGATGAGGAGGGAGTGTGCGATGATTGAGGAAGAGGAGGGGTAGGGAGGGAGAGGGAGGGGAATGTGGGGGAGGTGAGGAGGGAGAGTAGGGGAGGAGGGGGAATAGAGGGAGAGGGGTGTGTGGGGGAGGTAGGGAGTGGGAAATAGAGGGAGAGGCGGGCAGTTGGGGGGGTGATGAAGGATAGTGGGGGAGGATAAGGGGAGGTAAGGAGTGGCAATGTGGGGGATAGAGGGATAGGAGGGGGTAGGGAGGGGAGAGGAGTTATGGAGGGAGGGAGGGAGTGACTGAAGGTAGGGGAAAGGAGAGGGAGGGAGAGGTGATGGAAGGATTGGGTAGGGGAGGAGGAGAGGGGAAAGAAGAGGGAGGGTGAAGAGGAGAGGGAGAGAATGGGGATGAGGGGAAATGAGCCCTGTCTGCACAGTGGGGGCTATGGGTGAGTGGTGGAATATTGCGTTGGGGGAACAGGTTGCATTGGGGGACCAGGCCTCCCGTGTGAAAGCGACCCAATGGGTCCCACTTAGTCTAGTAAATATATAGAACCCTAATTAAATAAAAACGTAAGCAAGAACTTTAGATTAAGTTCATAAGTAATAGGAGCAGAAGTAGGCCATTCGCCCTATCAAGTCTACTCCTCCATTCAATCATACCTGATTTATCTTTCCCTGTCAACCCCATTCTACTGCCTTTCCCACCCCGGACTCCTTTACTAATCAAGAATCTGTCAATCTCAGCCTTAGAAATACCCAATGACTGTGGTCCACAGCCGTTTGTGGCAATGAATTTTACAGATTCACCACCCTCTTACTAAATAAATTCCTTCTCATCTATTTTCTAAAGGTGAGTTCTTATATTCTGAGGCTATGCTGTTTGGTTCCAGACTCTCCCAATAGTGGAAACAACCTCTCTGCATCCACTCTATCTACGCCTTCCACTATTCAGTAAGCTTCAATGAGGTCCCCCTCATCCTTCTAAACCCCAGCGAGTACCGGACCAGTGCCATCAAACGCTCATCGTATGTTAACTTACTCATCCCTGGGATCATTCTTGTGAACCTCCTCTGAACCCTTTCCAATGCCAGCATATTCTTCCTCAGATATGGGGTCCAAACTGCTTACAATGCTCCAAATGCAGTCTGACCTGTGGCTTATAAAGTCTCAGCATTACATCCCTGTTTTTATATTCTAGTCCTCTCAAAATAAATGCTGACATTGCATTTTCCTTCCTTACTACCGATTCAACATGAAGCATTAACCTTTTGTGAATCCTGCACCACACTCCCAGGTCCCTTTGCACCACCGATTTCTGAATTATCTCCCTATTTAGAAAACAGTCTATGCCTTTATTCTTCCTACCAAATGCATGATTCCACATTTTGCTACACTGTATTTCATCTGCTACTTCTTTGCCCACTCTCCCAAACTGTCTAAGTACTTCTGCAGAGTCCCCGCTTTCTCTACACTACCTGCTCCTCCACCTATCTTGGCATCATCCACAAACCTGGCCATGAAGCTGTCAATTCCCTCATCTAAATCATTGATATACAATATGAAGAGTCACGGCCCCAGCACCAACCCCTGCAGAACATCGTTAGTCACTGGCAGCCAACCAGCAAAAGCACCCTTTATTCCCACTCTTTGCCTTATGCCATCCAGCCAAACTTCTATCCATGCTAGCATCGTCCCTCTGATGCCACAGGATCTCATCTTCTTTAGCAGCCTCACGTGGCACCTTTTAATTTCAAGTTTTTGTGTACCTTGTGTGTTGTGACCGTCGCCAGACCAATTTCCCTCTGGGGATGAATAAAGTTTTATCGTATTGTATCAAAGGCCTTCTGAAAATCCAGGTAAACAACATCCACTGACTCGCTGTCTATCCCTCTATATACTTCATGAAAGAATTCCAACCGATTCGTCAGGCAATATCTCCCGTTCACAAAACTATGCTGAGTTCGGCCTATTTTTACATGTGCTTCTAAAGGGCCTGTCCCACCAGCATGCGACTCCATGTGGTGAGCGAGACCTAAGTGGTCACTTGAGCCGTCCGGCCTCGGGGGCCGGTCCCACTTCGATCGCCGGAGCCGTATAGAGTTGTGCGGAGCTGGTCCTGACATTGCGCGGGACTCCGAAAAACTGACCATGTTCAAAAATTCCGCGCTGCCTCGATGCATTATGCACCGCCTCACGTCGTGCCTCCATGACCCTCTCTATACATGCCTCCATGACCCTCTCTGTGTGCCTCCGTGGCCCTCTCTCTGTGTGCCTCCGTGACCCTCTCTGTGTGCCTCCGTGACCCTCTCTGTGTGCCTCCGTGACCCTCTCTATATGTGCCTCCGTGGCCCTCTCTCTGTGTGCCTCCATGGCCCTCTCTCTGTGTGCCTCCGTGTCCCTCTCTGTCCTTGTGAACTTACCACTGATTTCGCTCCAACTTCGCACCACGTCGCGCCACTCACCCAACCTCCACGCGGCCCCCGCTGCCGGTTTGGTCCCGCTCGCCGCATGCAGGCGCATGCTGGTGGGACCGGCCCTGTACGGGATTCACCCGACCTCCGCGCGGCCCCCGCTTCCAGTTTGGTCGTGCTCACCGCATGGAGTCGCATGCTGGTGGGACAGGCCCTTAAGTACTTGTAATCATCCTTTATAATCTTCTCTATGTTACTAAACTCTCACATTGTTTGTTTGTACACGTGTGAGGATGTGTGTGAATGTGTGATCCTGAAACTATGCCAAAACGGTACACCAATAGCCCCACCTTACACAACATTGCCCCGAGGTGTACCCTGGCAAGTTTTGTTCAGATTGATGGTATATTTTACAAGTTATTGATATTTTAAACTTTACAAAAAACACTGACAAAAATCACTTCCATCTGCACTGCCCGTTAGCAGCGTATGATGTCACAATGGGAACCCAAATCTCGTTTACATAATAAAGGGCTCTTTTTAAAAAATATCTGTATTTTTCAAATTCTTCCATTTTCTTTCACAATGACGTCACAGTGGGATCGCGTATCTCATTTACATAATAACTTTTACATTAAAAAAAATTGCGGAAAAAAAACTCGCTAAAAAAAAATCGCGATTTTCATGGGGGTGTGGGGGAGGGGGACAAGGGGGAGGCTTCCATTTACATTTTAAAAATCGCAAAAAAAAGTTTAAAAAAACTTGCTATTTTCATTGTGGGGAGGTTTCATTTAAAAAAAAATCACAATTTCCTTTGACTGAGGGTAGGGGAATGGAGAGGGGGAAGAGGTGAGGGAGGCAGTAGGGGAAGGAAGGAGGAGAGAGGAAAGAAGAGGAAGGGTGAAGAGCATGAGGGGAGTTCTGCGAGATGAGGGGGAATGGAGGAGGATAGGGGTAGGAGGAAGGATGGCGAGGTAATTGTGTTGGAGGAAAAGGCATCCCTTGTGACACTCGGTCTAGTAGACTAAAATCTTATCAACCAATACAATCAGGCTATAGTTTCTCCTCTTTTGCTTTGTTCCTCTCTTGAACAGGAGTATATTTGCAATTTTACAATATTTTGGAACCACTCCTGACTCTAGTGATTCTTGAAAGATCACCACTTATGCCTCCACCACCCTGGGGTGTAGTCCATCTGGTCCAGGTGACGTATCCATCTCAGACCTTTCAGCTACCCAAGCACCTTCCCCTTAATAAAAGCCACTCCAATAACTGCTGTTCCCTGACTCCCTTGAATTTCAGGCACATTGCTGATGTCTGCCAATGAGGAGACAGACGAAAAAAATATTCAATTAAATCTGCCCTTTCTTTACTCCCCATTATCACTTCTCCAGTGTCAGAATAAATCATGCTAAAGATTCTCCTACACCCAGCAAATAGTTCTTCAGAGTGAAAACTTTTTTTCCTGATAATTTTAAATGGTCTCTTAAAAATCCATTCAACGGGCGGTGGGTATATGGAATGAGCTGCCAGAGTAGGTCATTGAGGCTGGTACTATAACAGCATTTAGGCTGCTAAACAAAATAGGTCCATGATATTACAGGCAAGTTATTAGCATGGATAAAAGATCGGCTGACTGGCAGAAGGCAAAGTGTGGGAATACAGGGGGGCCTTTTCTGATTGGCTGCCAGTGACCAGTGGCATGCTACAGGGCTCATATTGGGACCGCTATTTCATATGTTAAAGATCTGAATGATGGAATTGATGGCTTTGTGGCCAGATTTGTAGATAATACGTGGATAGGTGGAGGGCAGTGTTGAGGAAGTAGGGATTTTGCAGAAGGACTTGAGAGAGTGAGCAAATAAGTAGCAAATTGAATACAGCATTGTAAAATATGCACTTTAGACTTTTTCTCTAAATGGGGAGAGGATTCAGATATCGGAGGTGCAAAGGGACCTGGTGCAGGATTCCCAAAAGGTAAATTTGTGGGTTGAGTTAGTCATAAGAACGTGAAATGCAATGTTAGCATTGGTTTCGAGAGGACTAGAATATAATAGCATGGATGTAATGTTGAGGCTTTACAAGGCATTGGTCAGACCACATTTGTAATATTATGAGCAGTTTTGGGACCCACATCTGAGGAAGGACGTGCTTGCATTGGAGAGGGTCCAGAGGAGATTAATGAGAATTATCCCATGGATGATTGGGTTAACATAGAAGGAGCGTTTGATGCCTTGGGGCTTGTACTCGCTGGAATTTAGAAGGGTGAGAGGGGATCTTATTCAAATCTATTGAATAATGAAAGGCCTTGATTGAGTGGATGTGGAGAGTAGTGGGGGAGTCTAGGAACAGAGGGCAAAGTCTTAGAATATACGGATGTTACTTTAGAATGGAAATGAGGAGGAATTTCTTTAGCTAAAGGATGGGGAATCTGTTGGATCATTGCCACAGACAGCTGTGAAGGCCGTCATTGGTTATTTTTAAAGCAGAGATTGATAGGTTTTTGATTAGTAAGGGTGTCAAAGGTTATGGGTAGGTCAAGAAAAATGGGGTGAGACGGAAAAAAGACATGCAATGATCAAATGGTGCAGCAGACGCAATGGGTTGAGTGGCCTAATTCTGCTTGTCATACCATCTTACAATTTAAAAGACACGTACACAAATACATGTATAGGAAAGGTTTAGAGGGTTACAAGTGAATGGGTACAGTAATGGAAGAAATGCTTGTTTTTTCGAACCTTATTAAAGCACATAAGCTCACGATGTTTAGAATAATATTCTGTATTTTCTCAGGTAGATCTAGGTGATGCTTTATAAAAGCTACTCTGCATTAAATATTGTAAATAATGCTGGTTTATTATTGGTGTTGGTTTATTTGTGTCATAAGTATCGAGATACGGTGAAAAGCATTATTTTGCATGCTATCCAGGCAAATCATACCACGCATGATTACATCCAGTATTTATTTGGAGGAAGTAACCGGAGTGCAGAAGAATACTGTTACAGCTGCACAGAAAGTGCAGATAGATGGAACACGTGCAAAGATTGCAAAAAAGTAAATTGAAAGATCAGGAATACATGCTTGGCATTTGCGAGATGCATTCAAGAGTCCAATGTCAAAGGGAAAGAACCTGTTCTCGGATCTGATGCACGTGCTTCCAACCTTTTGTCTTCTGCCCAACAGGAAAGGGAAAAAGAGAAAATAACAAGGACGTGAATGGTTTTTGCTTAGTTTGGCAGCTTTCCTAAAATAGTGTGAAATATTGATGGAGTCAAGGGGGTTGGGGGGAGTGAGGGGGGTTAAAGATGCTGGTCTGTGATGGTCTGGGTTGCATTCAGAACTTTTTGCAATTTCTTGTGGTTATTGAGCTGACTAGACTTTAGAGATAAAGCGCGCAAACAGGCCTTTAGGCTCATCGATGTCCGCGCCGTGCAGCAATCACCTCGTACAATAAAACTATCCTACACACTAGAGACTATTTTTGGACTTCTTTGGAATGTGGAAGGAGATTGCACTCTCCTAGTGGCAGGATGCTGTAAGGTTGCAAATTTGTTCGCTCCCTTAACTTTTAACTTCAATTTACCACTCTTTCAATGTTACTTGTGACTATTTGACTTCAAGACACGGTCTAACTTTTCATAAAGTGTTGACAACACTTTTACATGCCTTAATTGTCTGAAGGATGGAGACAAGAAGAAAGGGTGGCTCCCCAAGGAAGGAACAGGGGAAAGCCACAACCACAGTTGCAGCTTCTGACTCCAGTATCATAGAAGCAATATCGAAAATGAACGATGAATTGAAAAATGAGCTGAAAAATGAAATGAAAACAAGATTTTTGCGGTTTGGAAGAAATGGTGAAAGGAGTTTTGACCAAAACTGAAGGAAGTCCAAGGAAAACTGTCTTTGTTACAAGATGAACTTCGTGAACAAAAGGATGAAATTGATATCTTGCGAACCCTGGGACGGTAGAGAGATTTGAAGATTGAAAAACTGGAACGGAGAATGAATGAAAACACTCGAGCACTTCAGCAATACAAGACTAAAAATATGGACCTAGAAAACAGAAGCTGTCGTTTGAATTTACGAATTTTTTTGGTTTGCCTGAAGGTCAAGAAGGAGATAACGTTATAAAATATGCTTCTAAAATGCTAAAGGAAACTTAACATTGAGCACAATGAAAACCTTCCATTTTTGGATGACGCTTACAGGATTGGGAAGAAATCCGGTAACAAACCGAGACACTTGATTATTCGGTTTCATTTCTTGCAAATGAAGGAGAATATTCTCCAGGCAGCAAAAAAGTTGGGTGTGGTTGAATATGAAGAATGCAAGTTTCGGTTTGTCCCTGATTATAGTTACGAGCTTTTGGAAATAAGAAAGTCATTTTATAATGTAATGTCTGATTTGTATAAGAAAAAGCTACGCCCAGTTCTATTATACCCAGCTAGATTGCGTATTTGACTTTTCAACTGTAATTTTCGATTTTTTTAACAATCCTCAAGATGCCTTCAACTTTCTGGAGAGCTACGAGGAGGAAGGGGAGCAATCAATAGCTGATTAAATTATAACTGGAGATTTACTTTTCCTATTTTGACAATATTTTGTTTGGTAATGATTAAGAATTTAACTGGATGAGTTGTTTTTCTTCTATATATATTCTTTTAAGAATTTCTTTGTTAATTTCGTGTTCCCCTGTCATTAGACAAACTAAGAGAACGCAGTTCTTGTTTTTCATATACTGACCTTGGATAATAATATGTAGCACTCGCTCGTTAACTTCATGCCAGTCTGTATTTTTATTTCTTCTCTCTCAAAGAGATAATAAGGAATGTGCTATGGCTAGGAGTGGCTAAAAATTATTATCTCTATGCCGAGCGCTGTTACTATGGGAGATGGGTTCGGGTAAGGGATTAGGTAGCTTGCTGACTGTCTATTGGTCAGTGTGGGGCTTTACAGGGCTGGGGTCTTTTGTTCCCTATTTAGTGTTTTTCATTTGTGCAAAGGCTGAACTACAAAAAAGGCTGAAATGTCGAGACTTCTGGCTCAGCCCTAGATTTTTCTTCTACCAGTATCATGAACTTTTAGGCTTCAAGAAATTAACCCATTACATACCACATGATTTTTACAAGCAATATGGATAAAGTTATTAATTTCCTTTCATGGAATGTGAATGGCTTGAACCATCCCATTAAGAGGAATTAAAAAAAAAAAGTTCTTCACAGACTAAATGCTCAGATTATCTTTGTTCAGGAAACTCATGTAAGGCAAGATGACAATACGATTTTTCAAATTTTGGAGAGGACAGCAGTTCCATTCAAATTCACAGGCTAAGGTAAAAGGAGTCTCTATTTTTATTGACCCCTCAATTCCGTTTGTTCACTATGAAACAATTTCTGATCCATATGGCAGATTTTTGGTGATTACTGGTGTTCTTTACATGCAAAAAGTTGCTATGGTGAATGTCTACGCACCAAATATTGATCACCCTGAGTTTTTTTAAACAGTTAATTGCATCCTTTCCTAATTTAAATGAACACTTTTTAATAATGGGTGGGGATTTCAACTGCTGTCTGAACCCCTCGATTGACATGTCTACATCAGATCATGTGCTTCCAAATAAATCACCTAATTTTATTAATTATTTTTTACTTGACTCTGGAATGTTAGAAGTTTGGAGATTCTTACACCCAAATGACAAACAGTTTTCATTTTTCTCTCATGTATATCACAGTTATTCTAGGATTGATTATTTTATACTAGATTCTCGGCAAGTTCCATCGGTCACTGCATGTGAATATGATGCAATGGCTACTTCTGATCACGCCCTTTGAAACTATCAATCAATCTACCTGATTCCAAGTTTAGTGCTAAACATATAGTGGTGATTTAATGCTACTTTGCTTCAAGACTTAAACTTTATTAATTTTATGAAAGATCAGATTGCTTTTTACTTTTTGACAAACTCTACTGAAGAAATATCCAATGGTGTAGTCTGGGATGCTTTTAAGGCATATATTTGTGGACAAATTATTTCATACTCCACAGGATTAAAAAAACAAAATCAAAAATAAATAGGTACATTGGCTGACGAGATTTAAAAAATTGATAAAAAATATTCAAAAGCTCCTAGTTTAGAGCTCTACAAGAATAGAGTTTAACTTCAATTGAGACATGATTTGTTATTAGTATCACTGATTGAGAACCAGCTACGTAAAACCAAAAGTCAATTTTATATACATGGCTAAAAATCTGGTAAATTACTCGCTAATCAATTGAAAGCGGTGTCGGCCAAGCCTCAGATTATTAAAGTGAGAAAACGGGATGGTACACTAACTGTAGACCATGACGTAATTAATAAATCCTTTCAGGAATTTTATACCTCCCTATACCAATCAGATTTTCCTACTGATTCCAATATAATGCATGAGTTTTTAAAGAAACTGAACGTACCAAATTTACCATATAATGAGTGTCTGTTGTTAGATGAACCCATCACGGAAGAAGAAATACAGAAAGCAATCTTTTCAATGAATTCTGGTAAAGCTCCCAGTTTAGATGGGTTTACAGTAGAATTTTAAAAGTATTTTTTCAAATTTATTGTCTCCATGGCTACGTGAGGTATTTAAAGAAGTCCTTTTAAGGAATAGATTACCACAATCTTTTTATGAAGCTTCTATTTCTTTAATTCTTAAAAAGGATAAAGACCCTACTGAGGTGTCATCATATAGACCTATATCAATGTTAAATGTAGATTTCAAAATTCTTTCCAAAATATTAGCTATGAGATTGGAAAAGATTTTACCGCAAATTATCTCTGAAGATCAGACAGGTTTTATTAAAAATCGTTACTCATACTTTAACGTTAGGAGATTAATGAATATTGTATATACAGCATCTAATAAAACCCCAGAATGTGTCATCTCACTTGATGCTAAGAAAGCGTTTGATTATGGGATTACCTATTCAATACACTTGGAAAATTTAAGATTGGTCCAAAATTTATTTCTTGGATCAAGTTGATATATCATACACCTCAGGCTTCTGTATTTACTAATAATCGTAGATCCCCTTTTTTCAGGCTCTTTCGAGGTTCTAGACAGGGCTGTCCCTTAAGTCCTTTACTATTTGATATTGCTTTGGAACCTTTAGCCTATTAGAGAATCCCCTAATATTTTTGGTATTGTCCGCGGGAATAAGACACATAAAGACACATCTTTACGCAGATGATCTGTTATTATTTATTTCTAACTCTGAGAAATCTATTCCGGCAATACTAGCATTACTTAATCAATTTAGTAGTTTTTCTGGTTGTAAACTAAATCTTAGTAAGAGTGAGCTTTTTCCATTAAATAATCTTGTTTTGAATTATGGTCAGTTTCCATTTAGATTGACTACCGAAAGTTTTACTTATTTAGGTATTAAGATTACCAAGAAACACAAGGATTTATTTAAAGCCAATTTTATGCCTTTAATGACCATATCAGTTTACTAAATGGTCACCAATGTCCTTAACCTTAATTGGCTGAATCAATGCTATTAAAATGTTCATTTTACCTAAATGACTGTATTTATTTCAGACGATATCAATTTTTATTGCCAAATCTTTCTTCGACATTATAGACTCCAAAATTTCTTCATATACATGGCAGAATAAACATCCTAGACTAAGTAAAAAACATTTACAGAAATCAAAAAAAGATGGAGGTTTGGCATTGCTGAACCTCAGATTTTACTATTGGGCAGTCAATGTTCGTTATTTAACATTTTGGACAAAAGATTTAGAAGATACCCAATGCCCAGGATGGATAAACCTTGAACGTGATTCCTTACAAGAGCTATTATTGGCCTCTATGCTAGGGGCCTCTTTACCTTTCACAATAACGACATTGAATAAATATACGACTAACCCAATAATAAGACATGCGTTCCGAATATGGTTTCAATTTTGTAAGTTTTTTTATCTTATCGAGTCCTATTTTATCCAATTTCCTCTTCCAGCCATCCAGTACTGATCAAGTCTTTTTGTTATGGAAGAGGAAGGGATTAATAGCTTCTCGTTATTTGTTTTTGGAGGGTTGTTTTATGTCTTTCGAACAACTCTCCAATAAATATAACTTACCTCGGTACATAAAACGTACTCAAAAATAGATTATTTTTTCGTGGACTCAAAGCTTATTCCATTTACTTATAATTCAAAATACCACCATATTATAATTTCGGACCATGCCCCTTTAACATTTATGATTAAAGCAAATGGTAAGACAGAGAAACAGGCACAATGGAGACTTAACCCACAAATTTTAAAGGAAAAAGCATCCCAGGAATATCTTACTAAACAGTTTAATACGTTCTTTGAAATAAATGATAATACTGAAACATCTGCCTCCTTACTATGGGAAACATTTAAAGCATTTACTCGTGGAGCCATGATCTCCTCCCAAGCATTTCATAATAAAGAGAATCGGATGATATAACAGGCATTAGAAAGGGAAATTAAACAATTAGACATAGAGAATGCGGCTACACCAACCATGATAAAACACAATAAAATCGCAGCATTGAAATATAAATTAAATAAAATATATTCAGACCAAGTTGTAAAATTTTATCATTATACTAAACAATTACACTTTGAATTTGGAGATAAACCTCAAAAATTACTCGCTCGTCAATTACGGAAACTGGACGGGGAAAAACAGTTCATAGGATTAAATCAGACAAAGGAGAACCATTAGTACAACCTAAGGACATTAACGAGAGATTTCTGCAATATTATCAAAACCTTTATTCTGCCAAAACGATAGATCACCAGACAGGGATAGAAGCTTTCTTACAAAAATGTAATCTTAAAAGGTTAGATTTGAAAGATAGAAAATTATTAAATGCTGAAATAACAGTAAAAGAAATTGAAGAATCTATCAGATCACTAAAAAATGGTAAATCCCCAGGACCAGATGGCATTGGCTCGGAATTTTATAAAATATTCTATGATCTGATTGTCCCTCGTTTAAAGACACTGTATGAACATATTTATACCGAACAGAAATGACCAGAAACGCTAAACGAATCTATTATAACACTTATACCAAAAATAGATAAAGATCTGGATGACCCAGGATCATATAGAGCTATAGCTCTTCTAAATACTGACCAAAAAATATTAACTAAAATACTAGCACAAAGATTAAGTACAGTGATTAAGAAGCTAATACACCCGGATCAAACAGGATTTATACCAAAACGATATTCCTCATATAACCTGAGAAGATTATTCAATATTATGTACTCAAAAAGATTTAATAATAAAGACTTAGCAATTATTTCGTTAGATGCTGAGAAAGTCTTTGACCAGGTGGAATGGCCCTATTTATTTTCGGTTATGGAAACTTTTCAACTGGGCGACAAATTTAACACATGGGTAAAATTATTATATACTAATCCAACGGCTAGAATATTAACAAATCGCATGTTATCAACTAAATTTAGTTTATCTCGGGGCTGTAGACAAGGATGTCCGTTATCCCCGCTATTATTTGCACTTGTAATAGAACCATTAGCACAAAGCGTGAGGTTAAATCCAGAAATGTATGGGTATAAAACTAAAGATACTGAAAATATCTCCTTATACGCAGATGATGTATTAATTTACATCACAAAACCTGAAGTTAGTATACCTAACTTATTAAATTAAATAACTCAATATGGTTTGTTTTCAGGATACAGAATTAATTGGAATAAAAGTGAAATTATGCCAATAATGGAAAGTAATCCACATATACTACAACAATTCCCTTTTAAAATAGTAAATGAAAAACTTAAATATCTTGGAATCTACGTAACAAAGAGATATATTTCTTTGTTTAAATCTAATTTTCCGCCTTTATTGACCAAATTACATAAGAATATTTTATACTGGAAAACATTACCTATTTCGATGTTGGGTAGAATTAATGCGATAAAAATGATTTTTCTACCACAATTACTGTACCTTTTTCAATTAATCCCGATATACCTCCAAAATTTTTTTTTTAAGAAGGTTGACTCTATAGTCACCAACTTTATCTGGGATTATAAGAATCACAGAATAAATAAAAAACACTTACGTAAATCAAAAATAAATGGAGGTTTAGCATTACCAAATTTTATGTTTTATTATTGGGCAGTTAATATTAAAAATTTGAACTTTTGGTTGGAAGAACTGGACAAACAACCAGATTGGTTAAAAATGGAAAAGGAAGATTGTTTACCCTTTGAAATTGGATCGATACTATTTGCTAATACTAAATTAAGCAAAAAAATCTATAAAGAAAACCCAATGATAGACAGTGAAATACGTATTTGGAAACAATTAAAGAAGACGCTAACATTAGATTGTTTACCATTAGCACTTCCCATTGTAAATAATGCTACATTTAAACCCTCAATGATGGATAAAGGTTTTTTACAATGGAAAAATCATGGAATTATTAAGATGGGTGATCTCTAAAGGAAGAATTCCTTCCTTTCATTTCTGGAACTACAACAAATTTATGGGCTTCACTCAAAAGACTACTTTAGATATCTACAAATCAGAGACTATGCTAAGTCAAATACACAGGATTACAGAAATAGAAAGAGAGAAATTCTTGATGAATGTTTGAATAAACACAGAAAAATTGATATCTTATATTTATAATATTTTATTGGATAATGATGCACCCATGACGGAAATATTTAGGCAATCATGGGAAAACGAACTAGGCCAAATAATAGGGCCAGAAATATGAGATGAAAGCTTACAACATAAACACCATTGTTCGTTAAATGCTAGACATTATTTAATACTATTTAAAGTTTTGCATAGATTGCACTATTCAAAAACCAAATTAAACAGAATTTTTCCTTGTGTATCCCCTATTTCTGATAAATGTCAACACTTAGAGGCTAATCTTACGCACACATTTGTAAGCTGTATAAAAATTACTAATTTTTTGACGGAAATTTTTAAAGATAATTTCGTAAGTTGTCAATACCAATTTGGTCCCCGATTCAAAATTAATAATATTAGGAATACTAGAACCAAATCAATTATTCACAACAAACCAAATAACTTTTATCGATTATAGTTTAATAATTGGGAAAAAAATAAAAATAAAATTCTGGAAAGGCCCTATAACCCCCACAATTAAAATGTGGACAATGGAAATGTCGGAGACCCTACATTTGGAAAGATTAAGATTTGTCTTAATGGACAAACAAGAACTATTGATAAGAATATGGTCTCCATTTATTGAATATTTGAAGGGGCAAATTGGTTCGGCATGAGAACCTGACTGAAACCTGAATTAAGGAATAGATGAAGAATTATATTTTATAATCCACGGATATAGCTCCAAGGATGCATAATCAGTCGAATACTCCATTTACTTTTTTAAAAATGTTTTTATTTCTCTCTTTTTTCTTTCTACTATTTTCTACCTATATAAAAATTAAAAAAATATAAAGAAGTGCAATTATGATACAATTGTTAATATAAATAATATTAATAATGTATGACTATAACAAACAAAATGTTTTTTATTATGTATTTACTTCTAAGACTTCCGGTGGCGCTATGGGGTGAGTGGAACTCGCGCCATTCAGCTCCGCTAAAACTGTATTAAAAACGGGGGTAAAAGGGGTTAATTGAAGCTACTCACTAGAGGAGAACGGTTGTGAACGGCTGCAGTAGCGTTAAAAAGGTGCGTGACGTCATCAGGTGCGCGACTTTACTAAGAAAATGTCGCTGCATTGCTCCCCCCCCCACCAAGGGAAAAAGCCTGTGAAAAGGGAAGTAGGCCTCACTGGAGCCTCGGGCTCGAGTTTGAGTGCCTCCCAGGAAGATATTTTAAAGATGGACGACCTCAAAAAAATCATTATGGGTGAGCTGAAACAAATGCTTAAGGATATGCAAAAAGAATATAAAGAGGAAATAAAGACTTTAAGAGCTGATATTTTGGTGTATCATGAGAATTTGAAAGAAGAGTCCAAAAAGGAAGTTATAGCCGCTGTAAAGACTATGATGCACGAATGGAAAGATAAAGCGGGTACTGATTTGCAACAACAGATGGATGATGTAAACCGTAAAACTGGTGAGATGGCGGTGCTGCTGGATACCAAGTTAGAACCTATTATAACTTCACTTAACCAACAAAATGACGCAATAGAAGAACTGACTGAATCAGCCGAGAAGCGCATTGCCGAGAACAAACATTTATCAGAATTAATACACAAAATAACTGAGAAATGCATTGACTTGGAGGGACGTCAAAGGCGTAAGAATCTGCATATTGTTGGGTTGAGTGAAGGCCGAGAGGGAAATCAAGACCCTCGAAAATTTGCTACAAAACTTTTAAAAGATATTCTGAACTTGGATCAAGAATCTCTGCTGGGCCGAGCGCACAGGGCATTGAGACGTACCCCTAGGAGGGATGCTCCCCCAAGACAGATGATTGTGAAGGTGGCTTACGATCAAGTTTTTGAAGATATGATGAAGATAATAATAATACACAAGAAAAATCTCAAATATGAGGGAGACAACATCAGTATTTTTAGAGATTACCCTGCGGAAGTGGCCAAGAGAAGATCTTTATTTACAAAAAGAAGAGGTATCCTGAGGAACATAAAGAATCTGAGATATGGCCTGATGTACCCGGCAACATTTAGGGTAACTTATGATAACAAGGAGCACCGCTTCACCAAACATACAGAAGCTCTTGAATTCGCTCGAGATATTCAGAAGAAACTGGAAGAGGAAGAAGTAGAGGAAGAAGCAGATGAAGATGAAGGACACTGAATATTATTGATCACTTACGTGATGATATTGATTATTGATCACTTATCTGATGATACTGTCCACCCACAGAAAAGGAGGAGGATTCACACTGAAGGAGGATTCGCAGGGAAGGAGGAGGAATAATGGACATGGACTCTATCTTGGGGTCAAGGAGGGATGGATGGATTATTAATAAATATAGTTTTGTATTAACTACCCCCAAAAATGTATGTTAGCTCTCCTAATATAGTGCTACGACACTAATTATATTTGATATTAGTAGTATTATTAATTATTAAGTACATAAATTGAATACCCCTACCCCTTATAGCCCTTAAGGCAAAAACGGAGCTGGAATTATTAACATCTTTTTTTTTCACGTAGATTAGTAGCCACGCTAGTGTGGCTTACAGCAATACTAACTGCACTAACTATAGTTGTAGTCACTTTTTTTCCCCCTTACACTTTATTAACATCACTTACTTTACTCACATTTTTTATTATTATTTTTATATTATGTATTTTATTTCATATTATATACTATATGGATTTAAGTATGATTGGTATTATATAGTTAGTTCAAGGAGACGTGTGTATAAGACAATGTCACAGATATTAAATTTAATCGATCTGATGTTTGGGTATAGGATTGGGTTTGATGAGCTGAGACATCTACTCCATTATAAACCACCTTAATAATAAAATGTATGATATAAACACTCGGATTGGGGGTGATGGAATCACCTTCTGTAGTTGGAACGTTAAGGGAATTAACGAACCAATTAAAAGAGGTAAGGTTTTAGCTCAATTAAATAGATTGAAATCTGATATTATTTTTCTCCAAGAGACACACCTTAAAAAAGACACGCAGTATAGATTAACAGCAAAATGGATTTACAAAGTATATCACTCTTCATTTACACATAAGTCTAGAGGGATAGCAATAATTATTTGTAAAGGTATACCTTTTAAACAAAGCTCAATAATAGAAGATGTTGAAGGTAGATATATAATAATTACAGGTGAATTATATTCTAAAAAAGTAATCCTTATGAATATATATGGTCCTAATTTTGATAATCCATTATTCTTCAAGAAAATATTTAACAATATCCCTATATCCACTCAGCATAATCTAATAATTGGAGGTGATTTTAATTGTACCTTAGATAATTATTTAGATAGATCATCAATGAAAAGGAAAACCACTTCTAAGTCAAGCACATTTATAAATTATTTTATTAACACAGCAAATGTGAAGGATATCTGGAGAACAGGTAACCCATCTGGTCGAGAATATTCATTATTTTCCCCTGTATTTGGAACCTACTCAAGGATAGATAGATTCAAAACTAATCCCATTTACATATGACTCAAAATATCATAATATTATTATCTCGGATCACGCTCCATTAACATTTAAGATAAAATTAAAAGACATAACTATTAAAACCTCTAACTGGAGACTCAACCCCCAAATATTATAGGATAGGGCTTGTTATGATTACTTGGTAAAACACATTAAATTATTTTTTGAAACTAATGACAAACCTGGAATATCACCATCACTGCTCTGGGATACATTTAAAGCATTTATGCGTGGTGCGATAATATCAGCACACGCATACTTTAATAAGGAAAATCGAAAGACTCAACAAAAGTTGGAAAATGAAATAAAACAATTAGATATTGAAAATGCAATATCCCCTTCAAAGGGGCTAAGTAATAAAATTGCATCATTAAAATATAAGCTAAATAAAATATACTCAAATCAGATTATTAAACTTTTTCAACAGACTAAACAAGTACACTTTGAATTTGGGGATAAACCACAAAATTTACTGGCACGAAAATGATACATAAAATTAGATCTGAACAAGGAGAAATATTGACTTCACCAAAAGATATCAATGATACATTTTTACAATATTATCAAAATCTTTACTCATCTAAACTAGCAGGACAATCAGATGGAATGGAAACATTCCTACAAGAATGTCATTAACAGTTTAGATCAGGAAGGTAGAGACTTGTTAAATGCTGATATATCAGTAAAAGATATTGAAGAATCAATTAAATGGATCATTAAATAACGGAAAAGCTGCAGGCCCTGACGGCTTAAGTGTTGAATTTTATAAGAAGTTTCATGATCTGATCTCTCCACGCTTACATACAATATATAAATATGCTTATGAACAAGGAAAGTTACCAGAATCATTAAATTAATCTACAATTACACTTATCCCTAAAGCTGATAAAGATTTGGAAGACCCTGGATCATACAGAGCAATAGCTTTTTTAAATACTGATCAAAAAATACTAACTAAAATTTTATCTCGGAGGCTAAGTTTAGTGATTAATAAATTAATACATCATGACCAAAGAGGTTTTATTCCAAAACGCTATTATCCTATAATCTGAGACGTCTATTCAATGTCATGTACTCAAAAAGAGTGAATGATATTGAACTAGCTGTCATATCCTTAGATGCTGAAGAAGTATTGACCAGGTTGGATGGCCATATTTATTTAAAATAATGCAGAAATTTCAACTGGGGTATAGATTTTCCAAATGGGTAAAAATCATATACTCGAATCCAACTGCAAGAATATTAACAAATCAAATGCTATCAGCAAAATTTAATCTCTTTAGGGGTTGTAGACAAGGATGCCCGGTATCATCATTACTATTTGCTCTGGTAATAGAACCATTAGCCAAAATGATTAGATCAGAACCAGAAATATATGGATATAATACTAAAACTACAACGAATAAAATACCTCCATACGCAGATGACATCTTAATTTATATTACAAAACCGGAGATTAGTATTCCCAATCTATTTAATGTTATAACTAAGTTTAGTACATTTTCTGGGTATAGAATTAATTGGAATAAAAGTGAAATTATGCCTATACCTGGAATAAAATTAAATATATTAGAACAATTCCCACTTAAAATAGTCACGGACAAACACAAATATCTTGGAATTAATGTATCTAAGTCCTATAACTGTCTATTTAAATATAATTACCCTCAATTATTAAATACACTAAAATAAAATATTTTATATTGGAAAACACTACCTATATCAATGATCGGTAGTGCTATAAAAATGATTTTTTAACCACAATTGTTATATTTATTTCAAGCCATCCCTTTATATCTCCCTAAAATGTTTAAAAAAAAAATAGATACTTTGGTTAATAGTTTTATTTGGTACTATAAAAACCATCGAATAAGTAAAAAACATCTATGTAAATCTAAAATAAATGGTGGTCTAGCACTACCAAATTTCTTATATTATTTCTGGGCAGTTCAGATTAAGAATATGAATTTTTGGTTGGTAAATTTAGATCATGAACAAAGCTGGCTAAAGATGGAAAAGGAAGACTGTTTTATTTTTGTTTTTTTGGAAAAAACAATATAAAGATTTTACAAGAAAGAAAGAAAGAATGTGGAAGGAAACCGGAGCACCTGGAGAAAACCAAGCGGTTACAGGGAGAATGTGCAAACTCTGTACAGGCAGTACTCGTAGTCAGGATCAAACCTGGGTCACTGGTGCTCTAAGGTAGTAACTCTAAGGCTGCATGACTATGCCACCTAAAACCGTGCCGACTATTTGCCCTACCATACTGTGTTGCGTCCAATAAGATGCTTTCTATGGTACATCTGCAGAAATTGGGAGGAGTGAGTGGAGTGCTGAATTTCCTTTACTTCCTGAGAAAGTAGATTTGTTGGTGAAATACAAGGGATTATTATTAAGGTGTCATGCTATGCCTACTGAGAAAAGTTCCTGAATTTGAAGAAATTCTATTCGGAAGGTGACAGGCACATTATTTAAATTGCAATTCTACATTTCAAAAGGCCTTTGATAAAGTTTGCAAGGTAAGGTTGCTTCTTGCATTGCAGCACACCACTTAGATTAGATAGAAATTGGTTGCAAATGCATTGACAAAGGTAGTTAGAAATGGAAGGAGCTCTGAATAGTTGTTTGTCACTGTTATAGTCCTACAATGACCTGTGTTAGTTCTACTGTTCTTCATATTTATTAATAATTTGAGAAAAAATACATACATTTACAGCAAACACAAATCAGAGAATTAATGCCTTTGAAGTAAAACCTTTGATTTAAAAACAAGCCAATGGGGTTTGTATCTACAAAGTACCTTTTACAATCTGAGGTCCTCAAAAAAATATTTACATCAATTTAAATTATACTCAGTAGTGCAGTCATTTTTGTGATGTAGGATTTGCTGTAGCACACTTTGAAGCTTCTACAAAAAGCAATATAGCAAATACCAGATAATGTGTTTAAGCTATGTTATTGAAGGTGTGACTCAGGAAGATCCAGGCATATTAGCTCAGGTGTGACATATCTCTCAAATTATAGATGTGCAACATAGCATTTTCCTGTGCATATAAACATTGCAGGATTACAAATTGAACAGTGGTGAATGGGAGAAGGACCTGTAAGAACATGAATTATTGGCAGCTCATGACCATAACAGCAAGAAAAATTTGACTTTTTATTTTAAAATGCAGAATTCACTTCCACACATTTAATAATAATATAATAATAATAATGCTAATAATAATATTTTATTGTCATTGCACAGAGGTACAACGAGATTTGATATGCAGCTTCCATCCGATGTAATAACTTTCTAAATACATTTCTAAAACCACATCACAGAAAATGCATTGAAAAATTGATTTTTCCGCTCTTAGGTAACAATTGTAACACCCTGTTTAATATATGAAGTGAACATGATATTTGGTCCAAAGAGCCAGCCATTCTGATTCTACCCTTCTTTGGAACTATAAGTAAAAAAATAATTAATGTTCAAATTATGTATGCATTACACCAAGTCAGAATGGATGACTGTCATTTCTGTCTGGCTTCTCAATAGTTAAAATAAAAAATCATTTAGAGGATGTGGGCTTCCAGGCTGAGCCAGTATTTATTTGCCCCTCCCCAGATTCCCGTGAGAAGATGGTGGCGAGCTCACTCTAGAACCGCTGCAATCCTTGAGGTGTGGGTTTGTATGAAAGATTCTATTCGCTTAAAATTGATAATTTGCATATTCCTGCAGAGACAAAATTCCATGTTCGCACTGAGGACACCCACCTATGTTTTTGGCCCGATCATGTAAATTGGGATAGTGTCAATGGAATTAGTAGCTCAAAACTGCACATCCTTGAGGCACTGTAGACAAGCAGCAACAATATTCACAATTTCTATATTATAGTCCAGCATATTACTATTAAGGTAGAAGATTAACCCTGGTTCGGAAAGGGATACAAAAAAACTCGCTAGGAGCAACAGCTAAAACCAATGAGTTGCCAGCCCAATGAAGATGCAATACAAGACTACATGTACGCTAAACAACAGAAATAGAATACATTACAACACTGGCACCTATGCCAAATTGACCAAATGAGTCCCATAAAAAAGGAGAAATCCAAACCAGCCAATTACCACTCAATCTGCTCACTCTCATTCATCAATAATGCTATCATGTGGCATTTACCCCCAATAACCCACTCACCAATGCCAATTCTGGGTTTCACTGGAACCATTCATCTTCTTACCTCATCACTGCTTTGGCCCAATCATAGACCCAAAACCTCAATGCTTGAGGTGAGAGAGTGATTGCCCTTGACATCAAGGCAGCATTTGACAGAGTGCAGCATCAATGTACTTGATAAAACTGAAATTGATGAGCATACAATGGAAAAAGAAGCCAATGGCTTCCTCACACAAAGGAAAGTAGTTGTATATGTCAAAGGCCAGCATCAGAGCTGCAGCACTTAGCTCACGATAGTGTCCTAGGCCCAACCATCTTCAGTTGCATAATCAAGATCTTCTTTCCATCGCAAAGTCAGAAGTGAGAAAGTTCACTGATGATTAAACAATCTTGAATTCCATTCACAACTCCTCAGTAAATGAAAATGTTCATGCCAACAAGCAGCAGGATCCAAGCAACATTCAGTCACAGAGTGGTGGCAATTAACATTCATGCCACATAAGCACCAGGCAATGACCAACTCCAACAAAAAAAAGAGCCTCACCATCAACCTTGACTGAATGGCATTACTATCATCATCAAGGCAGGTCAAAACTTTGAAATGCTGCAATAATCAAATCAACTCCTGACAACCTACGATCAACTGTAGTTTGCCAAACATAATGCCCATGGGAATAGCTAATACAGCATCAGCTGAGATTGAAACTAGACTTTTCTTTCTGAACACATTTCAACATCACATTAAACATTTTCATTATCTATTAAAGCATGCAGTCCAGTGCAGTAGAGACGGTTTACCCTTTGTTCTTGGGGTCAAGCACTCCATAACAATTGGAATTTGATCTATTCTCCATTTCTACCTGTTGGGTTGCTTCTAATTTTCATTTTGCCAGAAACTTTCACTTTACTTTTGGGCAATACTAATTTTTTTTCCCTAATATTTAAAAGTATGTATTTCCAAAGTTATTCTTAAGGAAAGCATTCTCCAGGAGCTGGTTCAGGTCAAATGGTTGTAGTTGTATCTATTGACTTAATAAAATATTAACCAGTTGGTATTCCAGTCCCACAATTACCTCATTTGAGCCTTGAATTCTGGTAGAATTTTAAACAGCTCCCAGATGTAGTCAATCCCACAATGCCCCCAGATGTAGTCAATCTTTACAATCAGATATCCACTATAACAGCTCTGACAATAACTGCCATTGAATGAATACTCACTAACATTCTAAGCCTCACCTATTACTAACATTTGGCTGATGACCACAATCTCAGTCTGTTTAATTTATAGTCAGATCGACTTGAAGTGGATCACATGGACTACACAACTGAACACAATGGAATCATCAAGTGTTTATCAGAGAGTTTATTCAATTCATTGGAAAATCCATATAACCTATTTAGTATGTTACATTCAAGTAATTAAGAGATAATGAAAAAATCTATCAAACAGTTTTCTTTTTATTACATCTACATGTAGATGGTTTCAGCTCAAATTATCGCTGAATGTAAAATATCTTATAAGTGTCTAGACAGCAGTAGCCATCTATAATTTTGCAGAATATCAAGCATCCGTGGCATTTCCAGAGAAACTGGCAGTACATCTATGGAAAATATTAAGAATATGTCAAAAATAGTCCCTGTGGGCAAAACAGAATGCTGGCAAACCACCCATGGATGATTCCATTAAAATGCTTCGTATAGGAACAATGACAAGATAACCAGTCTGTGTCAGTGAAAATGCTGACAAGATGTTCAAAAGTGTGTCTGTGACAAGACTAACAATGATATTCAAGGAAGTGTCTGTGGGAACACAGGCAAGATATCCTGAGTGGGTCTGTGAAAAAGTTGATATGATGTTTAAAAGTCTCTCTGTTGACAATATGTCAGTTACCTCATTTCAAATGCCGACAGTGATTCTCAACAGTGCAGAAATCTCGAAACTCCTACATGGTGCCGACATAAATTATGCAGTTTGTAAATTTGTACTGGGTGTAGGACTACTTCAATTCATGATTAAAAAAAAAGCCAACATTGCTTTTACTTCCTTTATATTTTCATTTTTCTAATTTGGGCTTGCCATCAATAAATACTTTGGTGCAAGCCGTACTACCTGCCACACTATTCTTTACTTAATTGTGATGATAAGCTGTACCTGAACGGCTAACCAGAGTTGTGACCCACAATTCTCAAAAGTCCACTCCCGCGTTGCCCAATTGCCCAGATACAGAGAGCCAATACTGTTGGCCATCCAACCCTTGAATCAGGTAATAAGGTTTGAGCAGCGATCAGTTTGTGGTGATGTGGTACAGCGGCTCCACCGCAGGTATGGCCCTGACAGGCAAAGATATGTGTAAGTCTTTGCATCCTGATAAAAGTCCTCAAGCAATTTGATAATTTTTAGACGCCCAGCATTCATCGACATTTAAAAACTGCTAATGAAGTTACAGGCTAATAGCCACACAATAGTAAAAATAACTAATGAAAAGAAACAAAAATAATTACAAATATTCAAACGTCAAATAATTCTCTTCCTCTTTATCCCAAGTCCACAGTCCAAGGGTCTCGGAGTTTCTAACCTGAACAGTAATTTTCTCCAGAATGATGCTGAGCAATCTCGGCAAACACAGACACTGTTTATTGAGATAGCAACTCGTTTTGAAAGATCAACAACTGATAGCCACTCTAGCCAACAATGTTCACTGCCTACTGTAACAATTAATCTCAGCAGGATACAGTGGTAAAGATTTCCTTTACAAGTACTATTTTATGGATTAAATAACAATTTACCAATATTGACTGGAAATGTCATCGTTAGTTTTGGATGGGGTGGAATTTATCACATGTGTTCAGGAGAGTTTCCTGCAGCAATTTGCAGAAGGCTCCACAAGGGCAAAGGCTCCACAAAGGCTTGATCTAGTCTTGGCAAATTGGGAGGGGTAGGTGAATGAAGTGTTCATGAATTTAGTTTAGTTGAATCTAGAGCTACACCACGAAAACAGGCCATTCGGCCCACCGAGTCCATGCCGACCTATGATCCCCGCACATTCACACTATCCTATACCCTAGGGACAATTTACAATTCAATTAGCCTATAAAACTGTATGTCTTAGGAGTGTGGGAGGAAACTGGAGATCGCAGAAACCCCCCCCCCCCCCCGCAGTTCACAGGGAGAACGTACAAATGCCGTAGACAAGCACCTGTGGTCAGGATCGAGCCCGGGTCTCTGAGGTTGTAAGGCAGCAACTCTACCGTTGTACCACTGTGCCGCCCGTAAGCCTTTTGGGACAAGCACCCACTGTTTTATTAGGTTTAAGATAGTTAGGGATAGAGACGGAGCGGGCCCACGAGTTAAAATT
Source organism: Okamejei kenojei (assembly GCA_035221665.1). Classification (NCBI taxonomy): domain Eukaryota; kingdom Metazoa; phylum Chordata; class Chondrichthyes; order Rajiformes; family Rajidae; genus Okamejei; species Okamejei kenojei. Next base: position 8,153,877 of record CM069142.1, read on the forward strand.
CTAAATTGGAGCAATGCCAACTTTGATGGTATGAGACAGGAACTCGCTATTTGATGGTATGAGATATGAGCTCCGACCTCCAGGCCCACGGCCTACGTCTAACCGCAGGTACGGCGGGGACTTACCTTCCGGTGCGGGATACCTCGCCGGGGATCCCTGGAGAGGAGCTCCGACCGCTGGGCCTGTGGTCTGCGGCGTTTCTGGCTGCGTCGCAGCAGGGACTTTAGATCTTCGACTGCCAGCCTGCGGTCTATACCATCTTGAAGCCGCAGTCTCCGGTGGGGAGGCACCGATTCAGGACTTACCTTATCTGCACATCTGGACGCCCGCAACGGCGACGGTGGAGGGTTGTGGTCCCGACCACGGGGGAAAATGGAGGAGGACTGACCAAATTTTGTGCCTTCACTGTGGTGGATGTTGTATTACATTTTTATTGTGTATTGTGTGTTCTTTTTTTATTGTACCGCTGCTGGCAAATTAATTTCACTGCACTTTATGTGCATGTGATGAATAAAACTCGACTTGACTTGGCTCAAGTTGACCGGGGTAGGTTGTTTGAAGGAAAAGTCAGGAAAGTGGAATATTTTTCAAAGTGTCCAAGTGTTCCTGTTAGAGTGAAGGGTAAGGCAGGTAAGTACAAGGAAACTTGGATGCCTAGGGAAATAGAGGTCTTACGGGAAACGGGCAAGATCCTTAACCAGTATTTCTCCTCTACTTTGACTGTAGAGAAAGACAAGAGGACTGGAGAACTTGGGGCAGTCAATGGAAGTGTCTTGAGAACAGTCAGTATCATGGTCGAAAAGGTGCTGAAGGTCCTGATGCATATGAAGGTGGGCAAATCTCCCGAGCCTGATCAGATATATATGAGGATACTGTGTTAAGCTAGAGCAGAAATTACAGGTGCCCTGGTGGAGATTTACGAGTTGTCATTAATTACTGGCGAAGTGCCGGAAGACTGGAGGGTGGCAAATGTCATGCCTCTAATCAAGAATGGCTGCAGGGAAAAGTCTGGGAACTACAGGCCAGTGAGCCTAACATCTGTGGTTGGAAAGTTACTAGAGAATATTTTGAGGGATAGAAACATAGAAAATAGGTGCAGGAGTAGGCCATTCGGCCCTTCGAGCCTGCACTGCCATTCAATATGATCATGGCTGATCATCCAACTCAGTATCCTGTACCTGCCTCCTCTCCATACCCCCTGATCCCTTTAGTCACAAGGGCCACATCTAACTCTCTCTTAAATATAGCCAATGAACTGGCCTCAACCACCTTCTGTGGCAGAGAATTCCAGAGACTCACCACTCTCTGTGTGAAAATTATTTTCCTCATCTCAGCCCTAAAGGAATTCCCCCTTATCTTTAGACTGTGACCCCTTGTTCTGGACCTCCTCAACATCAGGAACAATCTTCCTGCATCTAGCCTATCCAACCCCTTAAGAATTTTGTACGTTTCCATAAGATCCCACCTTAGTCTTCTAAATTCTAGTGAGTACAAGCCAAGTCTATCCAGTCTTTCCTCATATGAAAGTCCTGACATCCCAGGAATCAGTCTGGTGAACCTTCTCTGTACCCCCTCTATGACAAGAATGTTTTTCCTCAGATTTGGAGACCAAAACTGTACGCAATACTCCAGGTGTGGTCTCACCAAAACCCTGTACAACTGCAGTAGAACCTCCCTGCTCCTATACTCAAATCCTTTCGCTATGAATGCTAACATACCATTTGCTTCCTTCACTGCCTGCTGCACCTGCATGCCTACTTTCAATGATTGGTGTACCATGACACCCAGGTCTCGTTGCATCTCCCCTTTTCCTAACTTGCCACCATTCAGTTAATAGTCTACCCTCCTGATTTTGCCACCAAAGTGGATAACCTCAGATTTATCCACATTATACTGCATCTGCCATGCATTTGCCCACTCGCCCAACCTATCCAATCACCTTGCAGCCTCCTAGCATCCTCCTCATACCTAACACTACCCCCCCCCGCTTAGTGTAATCTGCAAACTTGGAGATGTTGCATTCAATTGCCTCGTCCAAATCATTAATATATATTGTAAATAGCTGGGGTCCCAGCACTGAGCCTTGCGGTACCCCTCTAGTCACTGCCTGCCATTCTGAAAAGGACCAATTTACTCCTACCCTTTGCTTCCTGTCTGCCAGCCAGTCCTCTATCCACATCAATACTGAACCCTCAATACCGTGTGCTTTAAGTTTGTATACTCTTATGTGGGACCTTGTCTAAAGCCTTCTGAGAGTCTAGATATAACACATCCACTGGTTCTCCCTTATCCACTCTACTAGTTACATCCTCGAAAAACTATAAGATTCGTCAGACATGATTTACCTTTCGTAAATTCATGCTTACTTTGTCCAATTATTTCACCACTTTCCAAATGTACTGCTATCCCATCTTTAATAACTGACTGTAGCAGTTTCCCCACTACCGATGTTAGACTAACTGGTCTGTAATACCGATGTTAGACTAACTGGTCTGTAAGATTTACATGCATTTAGATGGATAAATCAATGCCATAAAATCAGGATGAAGGGTAAAAAAAGCAAAAATCTACTTCCAAATCACTGATAAGGCAAAGTACAGCACAATATTTTATTACTTTTAATATAGAGAAAAATATTTTTACTTAAGCACCTCAATTTAGTTTTATAATGCAGTCAACCATGTTGGCGAATGACCCAACAGTTTCTATGGATACACTTCAATATTTCAAACGACACTTTCTATGGGTGAATAGGTAATGTCTCAGAACAGTCTCAATGGAAATACCGGCAATCTGGCCAACAAACCATTTCTGAATTCAAAGACAATGCAACCAGGTGTAACCATGGAAATACTGGTAATTGATCCCAAAAAAACCTAATGGAAATATTGGCAGCATGCTCAAAAGGACTTCCTTTAAATTATACACAGCAAACATATTTAGACAGATGTTTGCGTTATGGTTTCATGTCATGTTTTTAAAAAAAGTACCAAAATTCGATTTTTCCACTGATAACAAAGCTCAAAAGTGCAGATTTAGATGAATAGATTTGCATTTAACTGAGAACACTTTGTTTTACATGTAAAACACAGCACATAGAAAACAAAGTTGTTTTCTACAAGTCAATCTGCAAGCACTCCTGCAGCCACTTATCACAGAGGACAGAAACTGCAGGCAGCATGCCTTCAACGGCACTGATGAGCATAGGGATAACCTGCCCTACTGCAAAGTAACAATTAGCATTTTGTTTGCACTTTGTAAATCACAAATATTGTAAAATAAAATGACAGAAAGGCTGAATTTTAAAAGCACTAAAGAACTATGTTTTATTAATTGGTGGGCGAGGATGATACTTTTGCCCTTTCTTTTACATTAGGTCTGGAGAGTTAGTTTATCTGGATCACACAAAAACTTTTTTTTAAATGAAGACATCCTACATTTGGAAACATGGGTCATCAGTTCTGGACAATGCTACAACTATAAATAACTCCATAACCACAAGATATGCCTTAGATCAGCATGTCAGTAGGTTTTACACTGCCTGTATTAGACGCCTAAAATTGATTGCAGGATCGTTATTTTTAATCGTTACTTTGCAAATGACACTGAAGTGAGTGGTATTTTACATAATGAAGATGGTTGACAAAGATTACAGAGGGGTATGATCGGTTCGGCAGCGTGCTGAGGAATGATTAATGGAATTAGTGCAGAGAAGTGTGAGGTGTTGCGTTTTGGAATGTCTAACATGTGCAGGATCTACACAATGAATGGCAGGCCTCTGGATAATGTTGTGGAGCAGAGGGATCTTGCAGTGCAGGTGCATAGTTTCTTGAACGTGGAGTCTCAGGTGGAGAGGGTGGTCAAGATGGCTTTCCGCACATTGGCCTTCATCAGTCAAAGTATTGAGTATAGAAGTTGGGAGATCATGTTAGTTATACAAGATGTTGTTGAGGCCACACTTGCATTACTGGAATCTAATAGAGAGGAGGAAGAAGCAATTTGATAAATCTGCATGAAGCTGTGATTGATAGATTATTGCTGACTAATGTCATTGTATTTTCTTTGAGGAAGTCAGCACCACTTTGAGAGGACTCTGTGTAGACGTAGATAAATCGACAGCAATAATCTACATCTCTATAAACAGAAGTGGCTGTCAATGCTGGAATTATGCTAATTTATAGAGCATCTTTAAAGGAGCAAAATCAGAATATCAATGCCAAACAAAAAAAAAATTGACACTAGCTAGGTGAAAATATATTAGCGTGGATGATCAAAGTGTTTATCAAACAGAACATTTTGTAAAATCTATGGTGTAGGAGAAGAAGCAGAGTTTTGGAAAAAAATATATAGAATTCATCTTGAAGCCATGCAACTACTGGAGATGTTATATTAGTTGATACAAAGGACAGCAGATGCTGGTTTATAAAAAAAATGACAAAAGTACAGGTATAACAGCAGGCCATGCAGCATCTCAGGAGAGCATGGATAGGTAACGTTTCAGACTCTGAAGAAGGGCCCCACTGAAACATCACCTTATCTATATTTTCCAGAGATGTTGAGTTACTACAGCACTTTGTGTCTTTTTCTTGCCATAGTAGTTTTACTTCCTTTCCAACATCTAGGACCCCAAACATTCTCATGAATCTGACTTATATACAGTACTAGACTTAGTGGGACCCGTTGGGTCCCAACATCACATGGGAGGGCTGGTCACCACCGCAATATTCCACCTCTCCACCAATTCCAATATTGCTCGCCAATGGGGGAGGGTGGGCCCTTCTGTTGTGCTAGTATGGGTGTTGGCGATAAAAAGGCGAGGCAAACAATTGGGCTGCAGCCACCTGACGGCCAAAATCCATTTTGTGAACGCAAATCTTTTAAAAAGGTGAGGCAAACAATTGGGCTGCAGCCACCTGACAACCAAAATCCATTTTGTGAACACAAACTTTTTAAAAAGGCAAGGCAAACAATTGGGCTGCAGCCACCTGACAACCAAAATTCATTTTGTGAACACAAACTCTTTAAAAAGGCGAGGCAAAATATTTGGCTGCAGCCACCTGACAACCAAAATTCATTTTGTAAACACAAACTTTAAATAAACGGTAAACAATTTGGCAGCAGCCACATCAAGGGGACTCCCCGTGGAATAGACATCCGTTCAGTGTTATTCACAGCTCAGAGAGCCGTGACCCTCTCGCTTCCTGGGTCTGGCAGAGACTGAGTGAGGCACAACACTTCCGGGTTTTTATAGTCCCTCTCCCCTCCGCCCTGCCAGCAGCGGGGGCAGCAGAGAGAACAGAGAGAATGGGGATTTTTTTAAAAACATTAATATCTCTTTCATTTTTCATCGATGGGAAAAATCCTCTGGTCGCAGAAGGCAGAGGGGGGCTCTGAGCGAGGTGGCCAAAAATGACGGCCGTAGGTGGCGGTGTTCTCTCGGAAATCGCAGCACAGTGGGCCAAAAGCAGTCAAGATCAGACTTTTAGTAATATAGATTTTGTGATGTGATTGGCATAGCATAGATTGGCTGGATCGCTGCTTTTGGAACACACTGCAAGTACAACCAAACCAGGAGGAACTCTATGGAGGGAAATGGACATTTCAGGTTGGAATCCTTCTTCAGATGTTGTCTGACCCACTGAATTCCTCAGCAGTTTCATTTTAGCTCAATAATCCAGAATCTGGAGTCTCTCATGTGTTCAGCATTTTCTTTTTGAGTTTCCAGATTTCTAATTGACCATATTTTTATTTTTGGGTCATAACCACCAACTTTTCATCTCGCACAATCATATTTTTCATTATTTATTATTTCTTGCCTTCCACACCATCACAGCCATCCTCTTTAGTCCGCTCCTCACCCCTTCTCTGAACCTTTAAACTTGCTTCCCTTTAACTCTTGACAGTTCTAATGAAAGGTGCTGAGACTGTTGCTACAGCTGCTGGTTGCAGTAAGTTGCTTTTCAAATCAAAAGAGGCAATATCTCGAAGATGGAAATTAAAAAATGAGAATGCACTATAAAAACCTGTTCTATATTTCCCCCAGCGTTTGGAAGTGTATGGCTGATTAGGTTGTGATTTCAACTCCACAATAACCTTGCAATCACCCAGTATCCAGCTACCTCTGCCAAAAATATTAGGCTTTATTTCAACCACTATTTGTGCAAGAGTTCCAAACATTCATGACTCAGATAAGAAATAACACTTCATCTCCATTTTAACTGTTTAACCCCTTTATTTGAAGCTGCATTCCCTCGTTCAACATTTCTCTTATGACGATCTCACTCTCTCAATGCAAGCCTAACCAGTCCAACATTTCCTCCTGATATAGCCAATTTTCTATACGTATCAATATATCACCTTTAGACTTAGCTAATTTATCTGTACTTTGCTGCTTTCTGTCTCCATCCCCTTTTGAATAAGAAAAAAAAAGGTACATTGGCTATTTTCAAATTTTATAGAACCTTCGTCAAATCTTGGGAATTTTGGAAAATTAAAATTCTCATGTGCCACTTCTTTGAAGACCCTACGATGAAGTAATCAGGATTTAGATTTGTTAGCCCACAGGTCCGACAATTTGTTTGGTAATACTTCCCTGGTGATTGTAATTTTCTTCTCAAGTTCTCTCGTCCCTTCCAATTTCTGATTTACAGCTGTTACCTGTACTCTCAGTAGTATGGTTTATACAAAATTACTATTTAATTTATGTTCATTCGCTATGTTATCCATTATTAATTCCCTAGAAATTTGTAAATAACTGCAGAAACATTTACCATCCATTTTTTATATTTGTAACATTCCTTTTTCTTTCTCTTTACTAATGTTCATCATTATTGCCTGTATTTTGTATTTTCTAATATCATCAAAAGTTGGCTTATCACAGCTGTTAAAAAATAAGAACCTTACTGGTAATCTATCTGATAGCTTTTCATTAAGTGGAGCCGTGTTTAAACTGCATATACTTACATTCACATTAAGTTAGACACCCCCCCACCACCACTAAACCTATCCCTATGTCGAATTCATAGACTAATGGGATGATTACAAGACTACAGAAATAATGTATTTACATCTGTCCTTCGCATAAACTTATACACTTAACCCATTCTCAAGACCAGTCGACCAAAATTTCCCATGGGTATATTTACAACACAGGTTTGATTTCAAAACAGGATTCTTATGCCTGAAGGGATAAAAAAGAGACCCGCCTTATATATATTGTTTTGTACACAAGCTATTGAACCCTAAAGGAAATTTATAAACTATTTAAAAACCTGCAGGATATGGAGTTATGTTCCACCTCAATACAAAAACAGATAATGCATAATAGGTTTGAAGTGAGATTGTACAATGTAAGAACAGCACTGCTTGAGGCACACAACAAAATCTTAAACAATGTCTGAATTAGAAATTGCTATCGACCCTGCAATATTGCAAGAGAGGAGGATTCAGGATTGAGCTTGAATCTGCACAATTAGGAGCTGAAACATTATGTAGCATCCAAAGAAGCCTGGAAATCACCAGGTCTGATGAACCAAAGAAGCAATCAGAAGCATGTGACGTTAAAAAAAAATCCTGTCTGAGCTCTAACGTACTGAGATAACAATTCAGAATCATCTGTCAGGAATTCCCTTTTACCACATGCAGCAGCTTTGCTTCAAATTCCATGGAATCAAGACAACAGGGTATGTTGCTGTGTGATATTGGAGCAATGCTTTGATGCTCAATGCTTTGTTAATGTCTTTCGGTAATAAGATGCTGAATGCAATGCACATTGCAAGTCACATAGTCCCAGTGGGCAAAGGATTTAAAGGTGGAAAAGTCTCCTCTGGTGGCCAGTCCACAGTAGCTAATGACAAACAGCATAACAGCAAAGACGTAAATAGGGGTAATTCAGACATTTAAAGAATATGTGCCAAATGGCATGGGCAGTTGCAGTCCAAGGCACAGAGCATGAGAGCACTCAGGTGGAAGAAAGTGCTACGAGGTGTTGGGGCCAGTGTTGTTATAGCAAAGAATTGGGTGTTGGAGGTGATAATTACAAAGAGCACGAGAAGACAGGCATAATGCTGGGACCAAAGAACAAATGGAGCACAGTGAGAGTCATGTGATCAGCACCTGGTTAGAGCACAGCTGAACAGCTTTAAAGCTGTGATTTGACCTTGACCAAATATTGTCTGAATTTTGTTTGATGATCACTTCACATCACATTAAATGAGTCAGAGGCCAAGAGTGTTTAATTGTTATTTATACCAGGAATAGAAAAATGAAATTCTTACCTGCTGCAGCTTTACAGACCACTAAATGCAATAACATACAAATAAATATATAATTATCAATAATCAGTAATACTAGGTAACCAGACCATAATAGTGCAAAACCAAAGTACACAACGCAACTAAAAGCATAGTCCATATTGGATCGTTGCTGAGGTAGAGTTCCGGTCAATGTTGTGCAGTGCGGTTCAGGATGGTTGCTGAGAAGAAGCTGTTCTTGAATCTGGAAGGTCATGGTTTGCTCTTTTGTGCTGTTTATAAACTCAAAGAAACTCTAGCAGATTTATCAAACAGAATTTCCCTTTCAGAGATGATAACGCCCAATCCCATTATTATTTTTCAAGTTGCAGTCTTAATTTTAAATTAATGACCACTACTTAATATTAGATTTCAACATTTTCCATTCAACTGATATCATGCTAAATGTTCTGCTATTCTTAGTTTTGCTACTTTTTGTTTCTTAAATATTGGGATTACAATTGGCATCTATCAGTCTGTGAGAACCATCACAGAATCGAGAAAAATGATAAACAGTGCATTTTCCATCTCCATATAGATCCCTTTCAAAATCTAAGGGTGGAGGTCATCAGCTCCTTAGGAATTGTTATACCTTCCATTTTATTAGCTTCTCTAATACGAGTTTTTTCAGTAATGCTTATTTCTTTGTTCCTATCATTTACTCTACACATGTAACTATCCAGACTAAGGGATCCATAGTCACTTCTTTTTAAGTAGCATTTTAAAGTTTATTTTCACATCTCTCACTAACCTACAGTCATTTACACTTTCTTTTTCTTTATCAACATCAACATCAACATGGTACACATTTGATGAATTCCAAAATATTTCCGAATTCTCGGAGGAATCTTTTGCTGGTAACATTAACCTTTCACTTTGATCGGAAACACCATGCCTTCCCCGGGTTATGATTGCCCCACCTATGGACACCCGCACATACGAATGAGCAAACATACACATTTTCGACTTAACAAAACAATTTGGATAAAATTTTAAACAATGTTTAAACAAGTATATCTTCCCAAACATCAAAGCAGAGCTTCACAGCCAAGTGTGAGTGGGGCGTATCAGGTGTTTTGGAATTGGCATGAGCAGTCGGAGCCTGACCATACAGTTCTCTCCTCCTGAGTCAGAAACAATATTTTTAGCCGGAATTAGTGGTTTGAGCTATTACATACATGGTCTGCATGGAGATTAATTTGTCAGCAACTGCATCTTCTGCTGGGTGACAAAAGGGCATTTGTGCCTTCTCTCCTCACTACCTTTATTTGCTTCATTCAGATTTAAGATCAGAGTTTCAGATAGAATTAAATCATTTTTCTGTTGTATATAGAATTCCATCATATTATGACAGCTGTTCCCCAATATTCCTTTTAATACCAAATCATTAATAAACTTATTTCCATTGGAATATACCAGGCTAAAGGATTGGACAATTTATTTCACAGTGGTAATAATTCACCTTCTCAGATCATCCACTCCACATTCAGGTCATACTTTTATGACTCCTACTAGTGTTTCTCCCTGAACACTCACCTTACAATGTTGCGCTGAAAGGCCCAAGGCTAATTTTCCTTATGCCTTTAATTTCAGCAAGAAGCCTATGCCGTGGCAAGAAAAGAAAATTAAGTGATTTTTGCTTAACAAATTAATTTACAGTCCTGTATTCAGATAATAAAGTTGCTCACTAAAGAAACAACTTTTCATCAGATCAGTAACATGTTAAGTTGCTTCTTTCCATTTTAAACCTTTGCCTCTTTATATGGAAATAGTTGAAAGCTATTATTTCTGCCTCCTTCGCAATTTATACTTGACTACTCCCATTGGATCACATTTTAAAAAAATCAACAAGCTACAAAATAATATCTAAAGCACTGACAATTATTCCAAGATACTGACTAATTTTTCCCTTTTTAATGAGATCTAATATAATCTCCATACTACTAATTTAAATTGAGTAATTTAAACAAAAGGGAACAAAAATTTTAAAACATCCTGAGACTCTCGAAATCACTGATTTGTTGCTGTGTTTCTCACGAGAAAGGAAATCTGCATGTCATGAATCATTACATAAGAATGAGGAAGATGTAACTTTTTCCTGCTGGCTATTAATGGCCTTCCTTTGCCATTTGAAGGAGGTTTTTATAAAATGCTCTACTGACTAAGTATGGAATTATAAATATTAAAAAAACTGTCATATTTAGTAACTTTTGTAGGTTACAATAATCATCAGGCTTGCAGGCATGCTATGAGCAGTGCAACAAATCAAATCATGCTGAACACAAGAGCTAAGTGTGCCATTAAACATTTCTCATTTCACCTGTCCTATTGTCCCATGTTTAAAAAGAGATAGACATTTATTATTAACTAGATCAAGTGGGACCCGTTGGGTCCCTGTCACATGGGAGGCCTGGTCCCCCAACGCAACCCGTTCCCCTAACGCAATATTCCACCACTCACCAATAGCCCCCACGGGAGGCCTGGTCCCCCAATGCAACCCGTTCCCCAACGTAATATTCTACCACTCACCCGTTCCCCCAACGCAAACCGGTCCCTCAACGCAACCCGTTCCCCCAACGCAATATTCCACCACTCACCCATAGCCCCCAACTGCGCAGGCGCGGCTCATTTCCTCATCCCCCAACACTCCCTCCCCCTCCTCTTCACCCTCTCTCTTCTCTCCCCCTCCCTCCTCCACTCCCTCCCCTCTTCCCTACCCTCAATCACTCCTTACCCTCAGTCACTCCCTCCCTTCCTCCATCTCTCCTCTCTCCTCCCTACCCCCCTTGACGTGATTGTGAGGTGGAAGCTGCTATTTTGTTTTTTATATAAATGAGATCCCATTGTGATGTAATTGTGGGCTGGAGCACTGCGGACTGGCAGTTTACCGTATTTCCCGGCAATGAAGACGCTATTTTTTACCCAAAAATAAGGCACAAAAATGTACCTGCGTCTTGGAGGCCGAAGGTTAGATTGTTAGCCACGAAAGATAGACTTGGCTATCCTTCAGTACAGCAACATCATGTTGTTGTACTCAGGGATAGCCAAGTCTATCCATCATTGCTGGCAGCTGATGGGAAGCGGCTGTATAGTGGGAAGCAGGCTGTAAAAGGACAGCGCCGCTGGGGGCGTGAAGAGTTCCTTTCACAGAATGTGGGGAGTCTGGCCCAGGTCAGCACAGCCTGGACTGCACAAAGTAGTAACATTGGCTGGGCCACCAGGGGTAAAGTTGTGGGGAGGGCAGGAGCGTTGGGAAGGAGGGGGTCGGGGATCATGCCAGCAACTCACTCAGTAGCTCGGGTGGCTGTGAGCGGCCGCCGGGACCGGACAGCGGAACCGGCCGCTACCTCAGCGCCTTCTGCCGGCCCGCCTGCCAGCCAGTCACGGTGTCCTTCGGCACAGGTGCAACCAGTGGAGGTGGTGGTTGTAGGGTCACTACTGGGCGGAAGGCTGGCTGCTCCATCCCAGGCTCTCTCTCTCTCTCCCCGTTATGTGATCTCGCTGAGCCAGGAAGTCCCCGTCCCTCAGACTTGAACCACACAGCGCGTTGTGGGAGGCTCCTCATTGCCTCCTTGAAGGAGTTTTACATCTTCCATTCTATTGACTAAACCAAACCCTTGATCCTGTCCCGTTAGCCTTTTTTCAAAATTTAGCAACTCAAAATGGGGGTGCGTCTTTGACGCAAGTGCGTCTTCATTGCCGAGAAATATGGTATGTAAATGGGATCCCATTGTGATGTCTTAACTGCTAACTGCCACTGCAACTTGAACTGATTTTTCTCAAACTGTATTTTGTAAAGTTCAAAATGTGAATAACGTAAAATATACCAACAATCTGAACAAAACTTGATACAACATACCACAGGACAATGGTGAGTAAGGTGGTCCAAAAATTGTAGTGCTATCATGTACCATTTTGGCACAGTTCCGGGAGCTTATGGACACACACGCACACAGACAGATAGAATCACAAACAAGATGAAAGTTTTAGTAATATACTAGACTAAGTGGGACCCATTGGGCCCCGTTCCCCAACTCAATATTCCACCACTCATCCATTCTCCCAACGCAACCCGTTTCCACCACTCACCTGTTCCCCCAACGCAACCCGTTCCTCCAACGCAATATTCCACCACTCACCCATAGCCCCCAACTTTGCAGGCATGGCTCATTTTCCCTCATCCCCCAACACTCCCTTCCCCTCTTCACCCTCTCTCTTCTCTCCCATCTCCTCCAACCCTCCTCCACTCTCCTCCCCTCTCCTTTCCCCCTACCTGTAGTCGCTCCATACCCTCAGTCACTACTCCCTTCCCTCCATAACCCCTCTTCCCTCCCTACCTCCCTGACCTGTTGGACCCTGTTGCCCCAATGCAATATTCCACCACTTACCCGTTCCCCCAACGCAACCCGTTTCCACCACTCACCCGTTCCCCCAACACAATATTTCACCACTCACCCATAGCCCCCAACTGCGTAGGCTCGGCTCATTTCCCCTCATCCCCCAACACTCCCTCCCCCTCCTCTTCACCCTCCCTCTTCTCTCCCTTCTCCTCCTCCACTCCCTCCCTTACCTTTCCCTCCCTCTCCCCTCAGTCACTGCCTACCCTCAATCAGTCAGTCACTCACTCACTCACTCCCTCTATAACCCCTCTCCTCTCCTCCCTATCCCCCTTGACGTGATTGTGAGGTGAAAGCTGCTGTTTCGTTTTTTATGTAAATAAGATCACATTGTGATGTCACTGTGGCGTGGAGCATTGCTTACGGGCAGTTTATGTAAATGAGATCCCATTGTGATGTCATAGCTGCCAACTGCCACTGCAAGTTGAACTGATTTTTCAGAATGTGAATAACTTGTAAAATATATAGTCAATCTGGACGACACTTGATACAACACACCACATGACATTGGTAAGTAGGTGGTCCGAACATTGTAGCACTATCATGTACCGTTTTGGCGTAGTTCCGGGAGAACATGGGCACTTCGGACTTTATTTGAAAATATATAAAGTTGAACCAACTCAGTCCACATCACTTTTGAATAACCTTGGCCAGTGAACTATATCCTTCTCATATCCCTTTCTCAATTAGCACTTCATTTGACAGTAGACCTGGAAGGTATCAGATTCATCGCAAATCCATGGTGAAAATTGGTGGCAGATAGAAATCAATAGTTCTCAGTGTTAAAATATTGCATCTTCATATCGGGATGGCAGGTTCAGGTGGAAAGGAAAATCTGTCAGGATTTGCTGAAATGTATGCATGGACATTGGGCTAAGGCAAGATTGAGCTTAGCTGGGATTTCATTTCTGTATTAAGCTAAAGACAGGTGCTGCTTCTTCATTTTTCTGCTCCATGAGGCCATCAAGCCATATTAAGCATTTCTAAGGTCACTGTCAGAAACAGATGCACCAATACCTTGACATATTTCCCAACTTTGTTTTCAGCACCTTGTCTCCAATACAAATCCAACAAAAAAGGAGATAATCCAGAACAAAAATGGCAGATTTATCAAAACCCTGCCAGCTGAGCTGAAGAATATAGAGAGTACATGCTGAGAGGTCACATCCATAGCCATTGTCAACATTTTTAACTAAGTCTACAAAATAGAACATCCACCAGCTTGTCTCCATAGTGGCACAGAATCCTCTGATAGTAAACAATCACAGAGAGACCTTTGAATGCTTGGGCCATTCCCATATCTTGTGAACTACCTCATGGCAAAGGCATGACAGAAGTATTATGGTCTTACAAAGAAAATTAAAGATAAAAATGCTAAAGAGAGATGCGGGTGTCAAGGCTGGTTTGTAGATTGACAAGGCAGATGAAGCAACTCCAGCAAAGGAGGAATGACAAAAATCAGCGACATAATAAAAGCCTGTTTTACAAAGGAGGAAAAGCTTGGGAATTATAGAGCTGGAGAACATGTGGAAGGACAAGACCATGGAAGACCATTAAAATCAAGATGTTTTGGATAGGAAGCCATTGTACTTAAGTGAGCAAAGATACAGCCAACAGTTGAGAATCAAGTTGTATAAAATGTTACTGAGGCCCCATGTGGTGTATTGTATTTAGTTTTGGTCACCCTGCTGTAGGAAGGATGTTGTTAAACTGGAAAGCGCGTAGAGAATATTTACGAGTTTATTCCTTGAAGTGCAGAAGGATGAGGGATGGTTTTATAAATGTGTATAATGTCATGAGGGAAATTGTGTGAATGCACAGAGTTGTTCATCCTGAGTGGGGGATCAAGAACCGGAGGACATTGATTTAATGTGAAATGGGAACGATTTAATAGAAACTTAAGAGGCAAGGTTTTCACTTAAATTTTGTGAGTGGAATTTATTTCTTATCTCAATTTTTTTGGGTTATGATTTTGGAATTCTGTAAGGGAGAAATCTTATCACCTAAACAGCCATAGACGAGGATCACCAGTTTAACGGACACCAGAGACTTTCGTCAAAGAGTGGTGAATCTGTGGAATTCTTTGTCACAGAAGGCTGTGGAGGCTGTGGAGGCCAAGTCAGTGGATATTTTTAAGGCAGAGATAGATAGATTCTTGATTAGTACAAGTATCAGGTTATGGGGAGAAGGCAGGAGAATGGGGCTAAGAGAGAGAGATAGATCAACTATGATTGAATAGCTGAGTAGACTTGATGGGCCGATTGGCCTAATTCTATTCCTATCACTATTGACCTTATAACCTATGACCAATGCTAATGCTAAATTTACATTGACGTTCCCAGCAGTCATTTTAGATTATTAATCCAGGTCACTGGAAAACACGCTGGAATGACAAACAATATACTATTGTCTCCCTCTCTGTGGATACTGCCTGAACATCTGGATATGGCCTACTCCTGCACCTATTGTCTATGTATCTATGTAACTACTATCTCAAATATTGTATTTTTTTTCTGATTTCCCATGTTTGGAGTTTTTGCTTTCCAATATGTACCATATCTCATCGATCTACTTGATTCATTAAATCTATTCTTCGTGGAAACAGCTCAGACATGTAGCGCTACCTTGGAAATTTATGTATGGCATAAACAAAGCTTTGGGAGATAAAATGCAGTGATGGCAGCAGAACTAAAGTGGTGGTAGTTTTTAATATTTGATTGTGAAAAATATTGACACCTATGCAATGTGGCATTTACAGTTGTTGCAGGTACAGTCATGTAAAAGACATTGCAAAAATATTTAAGTGAACAGCTGAGGCACGTTTGCACTGTAAAAAATGTCATAAGTTTTCTGTGAGAGCTATTCTTTTGCCATGGGTCTTACCACCACGTCAAAAGCATCATTCGTATCATTAATGGAATTTCAAAAGATAATTTCTCTACACTTGAGCTCTTTTCTGGAAGAAAAGATCAATAGAGGGAGATCAAGCAAGGCAAATCAAGCAATGCTAAAGATGTTCAATGCCCATTTGTATGTTCTAATTTGCGCCCACACAGACACAAGTGCAAATACACTTGTGTAGCATCTTTAACCTGAAACATTACCTCTTTCTATTCTGATATCGACTGATCTGCTGAATATTACATTCAATATTTTAAAATCAAAAATCTCATCTTGGCACAAGATTCATATTGTTGCTTCTGTAGAACAAACATTGTATTATGCTAAAACATTAATCCTAGTGTTTCATTTGCAGCAGGAATGAACAATTAAACCATGGAGAGGGTCAGATCCTATCCTAACACCAAGATCACCAATTAGTCTTGCATAACTGGGCTGCACCAATTCGGATAAAAATGACATCTAGTTTTTGCAGACGAGCAGTCTACTGAAAAAATTAAAACCCCCACAAATGCTGGAAATATAAAGTAAAAACAGAAAATGCTATAAATACTAAGCACGTCAGGACACATCCGTGGAAAGATATTGATATTTCAGGACAAATACCCTTCATCAAACCAGAAAGTGGGCGAGGTATTGGAAGTGCTAAGAACAGAACCAATACTACAGAAGGCAAAAGGACACTTGTTCCTATTTATGTCCTTACAGGAAGTTGACAACATATTCCTCATGGAATCTTGAAGCTGCTGCCTTGGTTAAGTGACAATATTACAGGAAAGAAAGCATAGCCATGGAAACAAGTGAAGACCGAGACTTTCCATCTCCAAGCAACCTCTCTGATTGACATTTGTGCTAATAGGAAGATCTAATATTTAAATCTGAAATATCAAACAAGCCTCTTTAAATATTTGTGAAACAGCAGTTTTTATGCAGAAGGTTCAAATTTATACCTTAACTACTATTTGAATTTCAAAATAATTTAATATTCATATTTAAATAGAAGATGGCATTAATGCAATTAATATAGAATTTTAAATTTAAATAAAATAATAGTTATTCATGAAATTACATTGGTATTGAAATTTACTCAATATTTGTCTGGCTTGAGTTCAGGAAATTAAATTGGATATCTGAGTATATTAAATAAACTTATTGAGGTAAAAAAAAAACATAGCATTATAACAGGAGTCTATAAATAATTGGTGAGAAATTCCAAGTTTAGCATAGGAATCAACTCAGTTAAAATAAATGGGGAAATGCCTATTTATTACTGATCAAAGTAACATCACAAAATGATGGCTAATATAAATCCACCCACATAACTTCAATGTAAGAATGCTTTCACCTTGGAGAAATAATGACCGAGAAATTAAATGGATCTTGACTGATTTTCAGGTCCAAATTGAAGAAAATGTTGCAATCTAATTGACAGTTTGAGTAAATTTGCTTTGTTAGAGGTATAAGAGAAAGTCATATCTGGTTGATCAAGCTAAACATGCTATAATTGGTGTTGTGATGTTGAATAAGTTCTAGTTTTATTTATTCAGCATTAAAAAAACAAAATTTTCTGCTATTAATTACTGTCACCAATTCTCTTAACTTCAATGATCTATGTACATTCTGTCTCTGAAATTGGTCTATTGTACATTGTGTTAACGGCATTCAATTTACAGACCACCAAGCTACATGTACAGTGATTTGTTTAAAAAAAATCAAATCATGGCTTTAGGCCGTTGAACTCTAAAACAAGTTAGCAAATGTACTCTCACACTTGGAGCTAATTTTGTAAATTGGGCCAGGGACTGAGATGGATTTGTACTGCTCAGGGCCCTGGCTGGTCCAAATCACTTGGTATTTCACACCATTATGGAATCAACAAATTAACAGGCAAAACTGATATTTCTGGGTTAGTACATACAGTACGAAGGAAGATTTTGTGTTACAGATGTCCTGCAAACATTCGGATTGGTACTGTACGACAAAGGAAGAAAGGAGAGCAGGGAAGACTTGAGAACAAACTGATTTTCAGAACAGTTTTATCTTCACCAACAGACTCTTCTAACCAGAATAGATGAATTGTTATACAGTGCCCTCCATAATGTTTGGGACAAAGATCCATCATTTATTTATTTGCCTCAGTACTCCACAATTTGAGATTTGTAATAGAAAAAAAAAATCACATGTGGTTAAAGTGCACATTGTCAGATTTTATTAAAGACCATTTTTTATACATTTGGTTTCACCATGTAGAAATTACAGCTGTGTTTACACATAGTCCCCCCCATTTCAGGGCACCATAAGGTTATAGCAAGCCACGCGTTGTGAATCAAAGTGATCTTTATTGAGGTAATACAGAGAACAGCACACACGTGACTGGGGAGGGTTTTCCCAGGGCTCTCTATATTTACACACCAGGGCACACCCACTAACCACATGACGACTCCTTCCCGCCAAACACAGTCACGTGACCCTGTCAGCCCAAGTGCCGAGGGTTCGCTCAGTAAGTGGCCTAACCATTAGGTGGCGCCACAGGACCCCCACCCCCCCGTAGAACCAGAGGCACAAAAACAAAATGGCAGACGAACAAGGCACTACCCCCTCACATCCACCAACAGGGATTGAGCCAGGAGAAAATTGGCGCCCAGCAACGGCTGAGAGTTGTTGGCAATCGTAAAAGTCCAGGTAAAATGACAGGGACCAAAGATGAGTGCGACTGTACAAACCCCATACGTCCGGATGGAGTTGCCATTTGCTGCGGTTAACGAGGGCCCCCGCTGGTCAGAACACGTTTTTTCTATTACAAATCTCAAATTGTGGAGTACAGAGGTAAATAAATAAATGGGTCTTCGTCCCAAACATTAAGGAGGGCACTGTATTTGCAGCATGTCAAGTGAATATTTTACAAAATAATTGATTACAGTCCTGTAAGTCTCTAATGCTCAGCACTCCTGTCTAAATAGGCAGTGCACATGAAAACACAGATCAGAAGATACAGCCCACTGGACAACACAGGAAATCATATGAATATGGTCAGGTCATAGAAACATTGAAACATAGAAAATACGTGCAGGAGTAAGCCATTCGGCCCTTCGGGCCTGCACCGCCATTCAATATGATCATGGATGACCATCCAACTCAGTATCCTGTACCTGCCTTCTCTCCATACGCCCTGATCCCTTTAGCCACAAAGGGATCAGGGGGTATGGAGAGAAGGCAGGTACAGGATACTGAGTTGGATCAAACTCCCTCTTAAATATAGCCAATGAACTGGCCTCAACTACCTTCTGTGGCAGAAAATTCCAGAGACTCACCACTCTCTGTGTGAAAAATGTTTTCCTCATCTCGGTCCTAAAGGAATTCTCCCTTATCCTTAGACTGTGACCCCTTGTTCTGGACCTCCCCAACATCAGGAACAATTTTCCTGCATCTAGCCTGTCCAACCGTTTAAGAATTTTGTAAGTTTCTATAAGATCCCCCCTCAATCTTCTACAAAAATTCATCTGCCTAAAATTCTTTAGCTGATAGAGAGGATTGTATTATGGGAAACAATATTAGGGTTATGATTACCAATTTCAACTGAGAGCTTGTTCAAAAGGTTTGGGTAAATACAATCCCAAATTGATGTTGGAATTTGCATGCTAGAAAGGTATTTTGGAGAACACATTTTGTTTTTAAATATTGTCATAATGCTACTTTGTGTCATGTGACCTGGTGTGAAAACATTGATCTTTGCATCATAGACAAACTGGGCACGTTATTTATTCTGATAAAATATTGTCAAATCTTCCCTATGTGCATCTAATTGGATTGTGTAGACTTTAAGACATTCTATTCATTTTTTACTAATGATATGGAGTCAGTAGAGGTAGGACAATCAAATAAGGACATTGGTATTAAATATATTTGGGGTTCCTAATGGTCCGATCACTATTTTATTGTCTAGGGAATAATACAAGGTCTCGACCTGAAACTTTAACACTTCTTTTCCCCCCGCATGTGCTGCTCGATCCACTGAGTTCGTCCGGCAGCTTGTTTCTTGCTTTTAGTTCGATCGCCAGCACGGAGGAGCTGACATCCCCCCGATGCAGGAGCTGATCACCCCCGATGCGGAGGGCCAAATCGCCGCCGGCTACGGAAGACAACATTGTCCCGACAACGGAGGGCTTGAAGCCCCCGACCGCAGGAGAACAATGAAGGGAAGAGATTTGAACTTTTTTTCGCCTTCCATCACAATGAGGAATGTGGAGGAGTCACTGTGGTGGATGTTTATGTTAAAATGTATTTTGTGTGTTCAGTTGCTTTTTATTTGTATGACTGTCTTGGCAAATTAAATCCCTCGTATGTTGCAAAACACACTTGGCTAATAAAGTATTATTGCGATTGTGATTTAAATTGTTTGGGTCCACAAACCAAATAATCTTAAGAAATGATAAATCAGAAATCTAGAGGTGATTATTTCTACAAAAGAAAGAACACATACACAATATATAATGTGATCATACATTATGTATCAGAAGAATTAGTGTACTTTCTAAGCAGTTAATATGTAATTGCTGTGATGTCATTACTTAATTAGCAACCTTGGGTTTATGATCATTCAACTTCCTTAGGAATATTCAAGTATTGCTCACCAAACCAAAGGTCTAAAGCAATCATACTGATCATACGAATACATTTGTAATGCTTGGCCATATTCACTTCATTTAAATTATCCCAGGGCTCATCCAGAAATGTATGCAGCTTTTAACATTATCTATTCAATCCTCATTATATTCAATGTAATATCTGTTATGTAAATGGTATTTCCGATGGGTATCAGTGAACATTGTGCAAAAATCATGCCAAAAAGGTCACTGTAATGTTCAGATTATTTACTCAGTTCATTCCAAATACTAAAATAACTAAATCGTTCATATGTCCGCATGCAAAATAAAACCCATACACATACACACATTGTTAATTTACCAAGAAAGGACTTAATTAAAATTGTAATTAACTAGCTCTATTATGAAGATAGACAAAAAATGCTGGAGAAATTCAGCGGGTGAGGCAGCATCTATGGAGAGAAGAAATAGGCGAAGGTTTGGGTCGAGACCCTTCGTCAGACTGATGTTTGGGGGGGGGGGGGGGGGTGGGAAGAAAGGAAGAGGCGGAGACAGTAGGCTTTGTGGGAGAGCTAGGAAGAGGGAGGGGAAGGAGGGAGAAAGCAAGGGCTATCTAAAATGAGAGAAGTCAATGTTCATACCGCTGGAGTGTAAACTACCTAAGCGAACTGATGTGTTGTTCCTCCAATTTGTGCTGGGCCTCACTCTGGCAATGGAGGAGGCCCAGGACAGAGAGGTCAGATTGGGAATGGGAGGGGGAGTTGAAGTGCTGAGCAACCGGGAGATCAGGTTGGTTAGTACGAACTGAGCGGAGGTGTTGGGCGAAGCGATCGCCGAGCCTGCGCTTAGAATTCATTTTTAGATATCTAGACCCTATTTATTACTTGGAAGAATCAGAATTATCAAGCATTTTCATGGTCAATGGGTGATGCATTCAATGGTCACTGCGTGGTAGTGCAATGATTGCAGAATTTCTGGATGCACTGTTTGGAAATTCAGCAGCGTGTCAATCCCATATTTGTGCGATGCTACCGAATCAACCTTATCCAAGGCTTTTTCTTCAAATGCTACACCAGCACAGAGCAAGTGAATAAAACCAAGGTAATTAGTTATTTCTGTCGCCATGACTGGATCAGAGAGGAGAAGAACCATAAGTACAAGCATTAAGTATTATAACTGAGGGCCTGAAATCAATTTAGTGAGGCAGACAAATGATGGGGCTGCAAAATAGAATGCAGGGTGAATTGTGGGGTTAAAGGTTGGTGACAAATGGGAGGAGGGGAAAAAGTTGAGTCAGGCACGGACCAAGAGGAGAGATGTGGATGGTTCTCAAAAATCAAAAATCCAAAGGCAAACTATTACAGGTTTCTCTTAAAGGTCACACAGAAGCACGTGCTAAAGGCACTGTAAAACCTGCATTCGCAGGAGTGGCCTGAACAGTGCACGAACATCTGCTCAAACACGTGAAAATCCTGGAATTGGTGTTACACATTATTGAACAGTGTGTTTTTTTCTACTTATTACATGAGTTATACAGATGAACCTAAAATAACAAATTCTAAACTTCATGATCCATGCAATTGTCCCTGATTTTCATTTAGTTTTCTTCTCCCCTACTTACCCACCCACCCCAGCCCCAATGAATCTGGATAACTTCTCGACATATGAATTTTAAAAGCAATTTGAAGCAACATACACAACTCCTGGAATCAAGGTTCTAGCACTAATGGAAATATCATTAGAAAGTCTGGATTTGCTGTATGGCACGAAGAGGCAACTATTTTCCAGTGCCACATCAATGGATTTCTTGGCCATAATGTTCACGTTTGCCTTTTAATCACAGTAATCTGTACACAATAAGGGTTATACAATTGTTTCAATTATTTAATGTTTAAAATAGCATGAAGGTATGAATGGGTGACATTTCATGTCGAGACCGTTCTTCAGAAGGGCCTCAACTCGAAACGTGACCCATTCCTTCGATACAGAAGCCTGTCCCGCTGAGATACTCCAGCATTTTGTGTCTATCAGCGGTTTAAATCAGCATCTGCAATTCCTTCCTACACATGAAGGTGTGATGTTGGGCAGGGATAATTTTAAGATTGACTATGATGACTCTAGTGAAACCAAAGGTCCAGCCACATCCAAGAGTGCAACTACAACCCAGAGACCAGATCAGTAAACATAGCGAGGAAACAATGAATTCAGGAAGAGGGATAGAAAGCTTGGAAAAAGTTAAATAAGGCACAATTTAGGAACCCTGATCCACAATTTGGACCATTACTCATTATTCACTTGCAGAAGATTACAGGCCAACTTGATCCTTTTCTTATCTAACATCCACACTGCCTGAGAGATGATTAAATAGTGATCATCATTGATAGCAACTAAACTCTGGTTTCGGACAACAACTATAGTCCACTTTACTGCGCTGCCAGAGGTCACCTAACTCAGCACAGGGAGGGTGGTGGGGGTGAAGGGGAAGCAAATCATTTTTTTGGCTTAGCACCTCATAAAATCAACTTGTTATGTATTGGGATAGCATACACTTAATATTTTCTGCAAATGGAACTGAAGTCGGTATCTGAATAACAGTTGTGGTGCTTCTCCTCATACAAAGACTATGTTTAGACAGACTACAGATTAAATAAAATTAATAGATAACTTGTGTAAAGTATTCCTGAAAATATCACACCAACTTCACGTAGATTTTCTACAATATTTGTCTTGTCATAGTTCGATTCGCACCAACCTCACTTTCCACTGAGCTCATCTTTAAAAAAAAATTGATATTGTAGTTTCCTGCTTTCCAGGAAATGATTTCTAAATACTTAATGGCTGTCCCCGTTACACTCCAAGACTGGGTAACAGATGATGCCCAATGTTATAGCTCTTTAGTGGTCTGTGTAGTATCACTGAATTCTCAATGATTTGCTGAGTCCAGTAGGAGCATTTAAAACTTGTTATTTAGGCATCAGAGCAAAGCATTCAAATATCTGCAGACCCTAACTAAAACTGAACAGATCATAATCAAAACAAAGAAACAATAGAATTACAACTAAAGGACAGAAGACTGAACATGACTGGCAGACAAAGGACACTAGATATTCAACTAATATTTTCACACAGAACACGCTGCTGAAAAACAGACTTCCTTATCTATATATAGGGTGATTAAGGTGCATCATGCACCCTAGCATTAAGAAGGGATCAATGGTCACAGTTCTGCCTAGGGTCTTAACAGTGATAACCTTGAGCTCACAGCTGTTCTTTGTCACTGTGCTTAGCAGACATGTCCCCCAGCGATTAACAGGCTTTTTAAATAAACTAACCCCATCAGTTCACTGCAAGTCCCTACATCTGCAACATTAACTTATTTCTTAATTCTCAACTTAGTTCTTGTTGTAGAACAACACAAAAGAAGTACACCATTGTAATCTAGCTTTGTTGTTCCAAAACGTGGGAAAATAGCTGGGAAACATTTCAACAAAAAATAATGCTAAGAAAATAACTCTCTTTCATAGGTTAGGGAGGTCACATTTCAAATATCAACAACAGAATGATTTTACACTTCCTAACAAAGTAAAAATGTGATTGTTTTTCAGTGCAAGTGCCACAGTTGGTAGAGCCGTTGCCTCCCAGGCCAGAAACCCAGGTTCAGTCCTGATCTTGGGTGCTGTCTGTGTGGAGTTTGCATGTTCTCCCTGTGACTGCGTGAGTTTCCTCCCACATTGGAAAGGTATGCTGGTTTGTAGGTTAATTGACCTCTGTAAATTGTCCCTATGCATAGGAAGTGGATGAGAAAGTGGGATAACATCGAACTAGTGCAAATGGGTGATCAATGATCAGCATGGACGAAAGTACCCATTTCCATGCTACATCTCTAAATTAAGCAATGATCTGCATTTTTATAGCAACTATATATAGGAAGATGTCCCAATTGTTTCACAAGTGATGAATTAATGCGAACCTAATAAAAATTATTTGGAGAGCATTCACGTCTATATCTATACGTAACAAAAACTCTGATCTTGTGCTTTTCCGGTTTGCATGGTTTTTCTATTTGCGCAAAAACGGCACATGATAGCGCTATGATTTTTTGCCACCTTACTCACCATTCACCCGTGCTCAAGTGCAACAAATTTTGTTCTGCTCGATGGTATAGTTAATAATTTATTAAGGTTTAAGAATCTTACAAACCGCACATGCGCAGATTGGTCTCCTCTCCTGCCAGTCACCGCCACGCAGATTGGTCTCCTCTCCTGTCAGTCACCTGGAATGACGACGCCCCTTCCGGCGCAACATCGCCACACTGATTGGCCGGGTCCTCTGTCACTCACTGGCGGGGAGAATTGAAGGAGCGGGACGAGCAGAGTTAGTGCATCACTGCCAGCTGGAGATGCGTCGCACAGAGTCTGGCTGACTCCGACTCCGAGGCTGACTCCAAGGCCGGCCGACTCCTGCAACCTCGAGATCCTGGGGAGGTGAGGAGGGAGCCTTTGATACCGACTCTGAGACCGACTGCGAGGCTGACTGCTGCAACCTCGAGATCCTGGGGAGGTGAGGAGGGAGAGTGGCGGGATTGAGGACAAGGAGGAGGTAGGGAGGGAGAGGGGGGGAAAGTGGGGGAGGTGAGGGGGGGAAAAGTGGGGGAGGTGAGGAGGGAGAGTGGGGGAGGAGGGGGGAATAGAGGGGAGAGGACGGGGGAGTGGGGGAAATAGGGAGTGGGGAAATGAGTGAGTGAGGAGTGGGGGGTAGAGGGATAGGAGGGGGGTTATGGAGGAAGGGATTGAGGGTAGGGGAAAGGAAAAGGAGAGGTGGAGGTGGATTGGGGGAGGGGAGGAGAGGGGAAAGAAGAGGGAGGATGAAGAGGAGGGGAGGGAGTGCTGGGAGACGAGGGGAAATGAACCGCGCCTGCGCAGTTAGGGGCTATGGGTGAATGGTGGGATATTGCATTGGGGGAATAGGTTGCGTTGGGGGAACGGGTGAGTGGTGGAATATTGCGTTGGGGGAACGGGTTGCGTTGGGGGAACAGGTGAGTGGTGGAATACTGCGTTGGGGGATGAGGCCTCCCGTGTGACAATGGGACCCAACAGGTCCCACTTAGTCTAGTACATAACTAAAACTCTAATCTTGTGCTCTTCCGGTTTGCGTGGTTTTTCTATTTGCACAAAAACGGTACACTATAGCCGCGCCGCCGCAGCAATTCACCCTCACAACCCTCTCGGAGGAGATCTTCTTCACCAGCTCGTCGAAACTCGTGGTGCTCACTGTGATGAACACCGACTCCACCCCCTCCCACAGCAGTGGGCAGGGACGGGCCGACCAAAGGGAGGGAGGGAGGGAGGGAGAGTCGGGTTGCAGGGTGGCCGAACAGATTGCACGGAGTTTGAGTAACAGACACACAGACACACACGGGGGGGGGGGGGGGAAAGGTCAGGAGTGATAGTGAGGTGAGGAGTGAGGGTAGAGGGATAGGAGGGGGTAGGGAGGGGGAGAGGTTATGGAGGGAGACGCCGACAATCTAGGGCCTGGGCGGAGAGGCTGGCTCTGAGGTCGACGGCTGCAACCTCGAGATCCTGGGGAGGTGAGAAGGGAGAGTGGGGGGCATTGAGGGAAAGGAGGCGGATTGAGGGAGAGGAGGGGGCAGGGAGGGATAATGGGAAAGTGGGGGAGGTGAGGAGGAAGAATGGGCAGGCATGAGATGTCTCCGCTTCGCCGTCACCATGGCCCCATCGTCAAGAGGCATTACCGCTGTCGACGCCCCACTTCACGCCTACGTGGTGCCGAGTGACTGAGCCCACTTCACGGACTCCGTGGTGCCCTGCCACGGTCGCTGTCAGTCGTTTCGTCCGACTCGGGCTTATACCAGCGGGGCCCCGCCCGGGGTTCTACCCAGCGAACCAGGATACCTCGAGACGGCAGCAGTGAGGCCTCGCGACGATGGGGCTGCGGCGGTGGTGGGGCCTCGCGGTAGCAGCGGGGCCTTGCCGAATTTCAAATTCGACGAATCCACGGAGAAATCTATCTCTTCCTCTTTTTTTCAGTTTTTCCCTCTCTCATGTCTGGTGGGGGAAGAGGGGGAATAAAGGGAGAGATGGGGGAAATGGGGATGGAAGGAGTGGGGAATAGAGGGAGAGGAGGGCAGTGGGGGAGGTGAGGAGGGATAGTGGGGGGGATGGGGGGAGGTGAGGAGTGGGGGCAGTGGGGGATAGAGGGATAGGAGGGGTGTAGGATGGGGAGAGGAATTATGGAGGGAGGCAGGGAAGGAGGGAGTGACTGAGGGTAGGGGAAAGGAGAGGGAGGGAGGGAGATAATGGGGGAGAGGAAGAGAGAGGAAAGATCCTGGGGAGGTGAGGAGGAACAGTGTGGGGATTGAAAGAGAGGGGGGCGGTAGGGAGGGAGAGTGGGGAAAGTGAGGGAGAGTGGGGGAGGAGGGGGGATAGAGGGAGAGGAGGGGGAGAGGTAAGGAGTGGGAGGGTGAGGAGGGCAGTGGGGGGATGAGGAGGGATCGTGGGGGTGATAGGGGAGGTGAGGAGTGGAGGAGGTAGGGGATAGAGGGATAGGAGATGAGATGGAGGGAGGGAGTGACTGAGGGTAGAGGAAAGGTGAGGGAGGGATTGGGGGAGGGGAGGATCGGTGACGGGAAAGAAGGGGGAGGATGAAGTGGAAGGGGAGGGAATGCTGGGGGTATGGGGAAATGAGCGGACCTGTGCAGTTAGGGGCTATGGGTGAGTTGAAATTTTGTGTTGGGGGAACTGGTTGCATTGGGGGAACGGGTGAGTGGTGGAACATTGCGTTGGGGGAGCAGACTCCAAGGATGTGTACAATAAAAATGAACATTCGGAACATTAAAATTCAAAGAGTTAGGTTTTCCCTTTTTAAGGAAAAAAGGAAGTTTAAGAGGTAAATGCGGGTTCACTTGCAATAATGGGACAAAATTAGGAGAACCCGCAAAATAAATAGGTTTATACTTGGAACACCAAAAGCTTGGCATGTGTGCATTTGGATGTCAGTCGATATCTGGATTAAATTCAACCTGATACTTTCAATAGAAAACGGCTTGTGAATTAATATTCAGTAACTAACTGGACGGAGTTGATCAAAGTTCTGGCTTGATGGATGATTGGAAAATGAATGTTAATATGGATGAACAAGACATGACATTTTGGAGGAAAATTAAAGCTACAGGTTAGGATATTGAAATCATGGTAGGAAACGAGAATGAAAGATCTCGGGGTACGGAGACATAAACAAATCAAACTGTCAACACAGGTTAAAGTCCCCCTACCCATAAACTCTGTCAATTCATCCATCCTAGTGTTGCGTGTATAACATGATTCAACCTCAACAGAAATAAAGACTTTGAAAAATCAACCCTTAGAATAAAGAATTCCTTCCAGCTCAATCTTTTGTGGTTACTCCCTTATCCTGAGGATACAGTCTTGAGTTTGAGATATCCCCCAATAGAGGGGCCATCCTTATGACATCTAATTCATTGAGCACCATCATGATCTTACATGATTCAATAAGATAGCTTATCATTCTTTAGCCCAATCTCTTCATTCTTTCCCCGAGATGCACTCTTCATAAAATGAATGAATCTAGAGATTCTCCTCTGTACTGACTCCAAGGCGAGTAAATCCTTGCTTAATTAAGGAACAGAAGGATGTGCAACATGGATTAGAAAGTGGACGCATGATCATGTGAAGTACAAATGATGTTACAGATCCAGTTGCAATGAATAACGAGAAAAATACAAAGTGCTAGTAACTCAGCGGGTCAGGCGGCATCTCAGGAAGACATGGATAAGTGATGTTTCAGTCGGGACCCTTCTGCATTCTGACCCACTGAGTTATGCCAGTACTTTGTGTTTTACTCAAGATTCCAGCATCTGCAGTTCCTCTTACCTCCACAATGGATAATTTGTTTTGTACTGCACGTTCCTTGAAACAATGTTTGCAATCTACCTGCAATCTACAATCAGTGACTGAGTGACTGAAGCCAATGACCAGAAAAAACCCAATTACAATGTGGGAAGAAAGGGAAACCGTGAGATCGAAGGATACAAGTAGGAAAATGATAGAAGTAAAATGATTAAATTTAGGGTCAAGTCTTCAAATGAGCTTGTATCCCTTGGCATAAATATGAAAACAGCGAAGGTCAGAAAAATTTAAGAAAATCAATGAATGGTGTTAGTTCATACACGAGGGTGAAAGCTATTCCATATGGATGGGCTACAGTATATCTCAAAGTGATACTTGTACAGTATCAGGTAAACATTAAAAGGGGGAACTCAAACTGGAAAGGAAACAAACACAAAAGATAGAATAATCTTTGAGAAAAATAGGGTTATATACACAAATTATTTAGCCAGGGCAAATGTAAGAATAGACTAAATGGAGAAAAAAATTGAATATAAGGGTTAACTTGAGTAAAAAAGAGGGCAGCGTTAACAATAAAAGAAAAATTGCTAATATGCATGCACTGTATCATGAACATTTGGGAAATTACTCAGAAAAACTGGGAGCAATTGTTTTACTGGAAAGTCTCATTGCAATAGTTACATTTGACAGAAACATGGCAGTGAACTGGCTAAGACTGGAAAAATTAACCTAATAGGATGTAGTGTATTTAGAGAATATTAGACTAAGTGGGACCCGTTGGGTCCCAGTCACACGGGAGGCCTGGTCCCCCAACGCAACCCATTCCCCAACGTAATATTCCGCCACTCACCCGTTCCCCCAACGCAACCCGTCCTGCAACGCAATATTCCACTACTCACGCATAGCCCCTAACTGCACAGGCGTGGCTCATTTCCCCATATCCCCCAGACTCCCTCCCCCTCCTCTTCATGTGTGGGAGGGGTGGGAGGGAAGTGGGGTGTGTGGGGGAGGATGTGTGTGTGGGCGGGGGGAGGGGTGTGGGCGGGGAGGAGGAAATCAACACTGACAGCATGCTGCGAGCATAGTTGGTGTAGGCAAGTTGCAGGGAGAGGCAATAGTTCTAATTTAGGTTCAATTATTTTAAAAAGCACACACATAAGTAGGGATATATCATCGATTACCAAATTAATACGAAGGAAATACGAGAGGAAACATGCATTTAGATTAGAAAGATGAGTAAGAATAATAAAATTGCCTTAAAATTTGAGTTATCCATTTATGAATTGAGTGGGAAAGTAAATGGAGAAATGGGAATGGAATTCCTAACATTTAAACAGGACTCTCTTTAGCTAGAAAAAACATATTGCAAGAAAATCTGTTAAAGAAGGAACTGCAGATGCTGGAGAATCGAGGGTACACAAAAGGCTGGAGAAACTCAGCGGGTGCAGCAGCATCTAAGGAGCGAATGAGATAGGCGACGTTTCGTGTCAAGACCCTTCTTCAGACTGGTCAGGGATCAGGGAAACGAGAGAGATAGACGGTGATGTGGAGAGATAAGGAACAATGAATGGAAAATATGCAAAAAAGTATCGATGATAAAGGGAAAAAGCCATTGTAAGCTGTTTATGGTGTGAAAATGAGAAGCTGGTGCGACTCTGGTGGGGGAGGGAGATAGAGATAGAGGGAATGTCAGGGCCCGAGGGCTGAGGGAGAGGTGGGAAGGGGAGGAGACAGCAAGGGTTAACAGAATTGAGAAAATTCAATGTTCAAGCCCAAAGGATGCAGACTCCCCAAGCGGAATATGAGGTGCTGTTCCTCCAGCTTGCGGTGTTGCTCACTCTGGCCGTGGAGGAGGCCCAGGACCGAGAGGTCGGATGCGGAATGGGAGGGGGAGTTGAATTGCGGAGCCACCGGGAGGTCGGGTTGGTTATTGCGGACCGAGCGGAGGTGTTCGGCGAAGCGATCGCCAAGCCTCCGCTTGGTCTCACCGATATAGATCATCTGGCATCTGGAGCAGCGGATGCAGTAGATGAGGTTGGAGGAGGTGCAGGTGAACCTCTGTCGGACCTGGAAGGACTGCTTGGGTCCCTGAAAGGAGTGGAGGGGGGAGGTGAAGGAACAAGTGTTGCATTCTTGCGGTTGCAAGGGAAAGTGCCCGGGGAAGGGGTAGTGGGAAGGGGAGGGAAGAATGACAAGGGAGTTGCGGAGGGAGCGGTCTTTGCGGAAGGCAGACAGGGGGGGAGATGGGAAGATGTGGCGGGTGGAGGGGTCACGTTGGAGGTGGCGAAACTGGCGGAGGACTATATGTTGTATTTGCCGGCTGGTGGGGTGAAAGGTGAGGACCAGGGGGGCTCTGCCCTGTTTGCGAGTGGGGGAATGGGGAGCGAGGGCAGTGTTGCGGGGTATGGAGGAGACCCTGTTGCGGGGTATGGAGCCTCATCAATAGTGGGGGAGGGGAAGGGTTGATGAGGCTCGCACCAGGGTCTCCTCCATACCCCGCAACACTGCCCTCGCTCCCCATTCCCCCACTCGCAAACAGGGTTGGAAAGCACTGGGAATAGCAAAGACAACTCATCGTTTGAAAATACCATTAAAGATCAGGGAGAACCAAAAGTGATTAAAATTGAACCAGATGGCCTTGAAGGTATGAAATGATAGTGAAAAAATACAGGGATTAGGAACATGCAAGTTAAGAAGTGGAAAAGAAATGTCAACGGCATGAGGTAAAACTTAAAAAACATTGAAGGTATTTTACATCAAGAAAATGATAATTAGCGAAAGCAAGCTGAGATGATTAAAGAGGAAGACGTGATACAACATGCAATGGAACAGGCTCTTCAGCCCACAATGTCCGTACCAAACATAGTGTCAAGATAGTGTACAAATAACCACCGGGTGGCACCATAAGTGACAGCCTTGCCAACAGCCGGTCTCGTCCCTTTCTTCTTTTGTTGTTTTTAGTCTGCTTCATTTCTATGTTTTAGTATATCTTTAGTTTTGTATTATGTGGGGGTTGGGGGAAACATTTTTTATCTCTTCCCTCAACGGAGATGCAACTTTCACTGTGTCGTATCTTCATCCGCACTGCGGCCTTAACATCGTGGAGCTGACAGTCCCTTTGTTTGGGATCGACATCGGGAATTTCAACCGCCCCGATCGCGGGAGCCTCGATCGCCTGTTGCAGAGGCTTCGATCGCCTCGACTGCGGATGTTTCGATCACCCCGACCGCGGGAGAAAAGGAGGAAGGAGTAAAAGTTATTTGCCTTCCATCACAGTGGGAAATGCGAGGTCGTCGAAAAAACAAGATGGATGTGCTGAGATAGTTGAAATGCAAAAGTTTTGTTAGGACAAAAGTTTTGAAGGGATTGCTGTGAGTGCAGTGATCTCGGTCTTTGCGGGGACATCGCGCCATGCGAACATCCTGGAGTCTGGTGTGAACATGGATGGCATTCTGACTGTTCGTGTGGACAGGGATTGCAGAGAGAATGACAGCAGTCGGTACAACTCTGGTCACATCACGGTAAAGGAGGGTGTGTGTGGCCCGGACATTAAACTGATGGCTGAGGGTCTCCACATATGCTGTGTGCCCTGGGGATTTGCACATGCTGCTGTGTGGGCTGTTCATGTTTAATCTTTAAGTCGTTTTGTATCTTGCTTTTTTGGTATGACTGTGTGGTAAATCAAATTTCACCGTACCTCGGTACACATGAAGGACCATTGAACCATTGAAAATCATGAGAGGAATAAATCAGGTAGATGCACAGAATCTCTTGCCCAGAATAGGGGAATTGAGGACCAGAGGACATAGGTTCAAGGTGAAGGGGAAAAGATTTAATAGGATTCTGAGGAGTAATCTTTTCACACAAAGGGTGGTGGGTGTAAGGAAACAAGCTACCAGAGGAACTAGTTGAGGCTGGGACTATCCAACGTTGAAGAAACAGTTAGACAGATACATGGATAGGACACGTTTAGAGGGATATGGACCAAACGCAGGCAGGTGGGACTAGTGTAGCTGGGACATGTTGACCGGTGTGGGCAAGTTGGGCCATAGGACCTGTTTCCACACTGTATCACTCTGTGACTCTATAAACTAAACTCATCGTCCGCACATGATCCATATCCCTCTGCTCCCTGCATATCCATATGCCTATCTAAAAGCCTCTATAACACCCCTATTGTTCCTCCACCACCACGCCTGGTGGCACGCTCCAGGCACCCACCACCCACCATCTTACTCTGACAATGGAGGAGGCCTAGGACAGAAAGGTCAGTGTGGGAATGGGAATGGGAATGAGAGGAGATGCAAGTGAACCTCTGCTAACCTGAAAGGGTCCCTGGACAAAGTCGAGGGAGGAGGTATAAGGCCAGGTGTTGCATCTCCTGCGATTGCAGGGGGAGATACCTAGGGAGGGGGTGGACTTAGGTGGGAAGGGATGAGTTAACAAGGGAGTTGTCGAGGGAACGATCTCTGCAGAAGGTGAAAAAGGGTGGAGATGCGATTAGTGGTGGGATTCCGTTGGAGTTGACGAAAATGTCAGAGGATTGTGTTGTATGCGACGGGGTAAAAGGTAAGGCCTAGGGGGACTCTGTCCCCTGCTGCGACTTGAGGGAGGGTGAACAAGGGCGTACCGAGGAGACACATGTGACGGACTCATCTATGATGGAAGAGGGGAACCCCTGTACCCTAAAAAATGAGGACATGTGTAGATGGACGAAATTGTAAATAGGGGATAGAGTCTATGCAGGAAGCAGGAAGAGAAGAAGTGTAGTTGAGATAGTTGTGCGAGTCTGTGTGTTTGTAATAGACGTCAGTCGATAGTCTATCTCCTGTGATGGACACGGTGTGATCAAGAAAGGGGAGGGAGGTGTCGGAGCTGCTCCAATTGAATGCAGGTGGTTGGCCAGAAGTGATCATTCTACCATCATAAAGGAAAGGAGGGAGGAAACCATTGAGGAACCATTGAAATAATATCTCAAGATTTAGAAGGTTATGGATCAATGCAATAGACATAGACCTTATTTTATAGCAATACAGGGCTAATCTAAGTAATTACACACTAATAATTTAATTTTACTGATTGGAAAGTTTTTCTAATTTTTTGATTATCAAAACACCATATATTTGAATAAACAGAAAATCCATCCAATACTCAAAAGCTTTTAGAAAGATAAGAGGTATGTTAGCTCCCAGTAATGAAATTGCTTTAGCCAAAATGCATTAGTGAAAGGCTCATGGGACCAAACTACCTGGGAAATAAGACTGTATAGAGAATTGGGTGGGTGAGGGAGGGCAGAATGATGACTGGCTTAAGAATTCTGAGATAGTTGAAAATATTAGGAGGTGAGCATACGTTCCTCCAATACTAACAACTCCCAAACCAGCGCATTAATTTCTGATGGCATTTATCCATTGACCTCTACCCCTTGGATTCCAGTTTTCTGATTCAATCTGTTTCTACCTCCATCCCCCATTCCCATTGTTTCCATAGATAGACTCAAATGCTGGAGTATCTCAGCGGGTCAGGCAGCAATTCAGGAGAAAAGGAATGGGTGATGTTTTAGGTCGAGACCATTCTTCACACACTGAATTTAGTTTAGAGAAATAGCGCAGAAATAGGGCCTTCGGCCCACTTAGTCAGCATTGACCAGCGATCCCCAAACACTTACACTATCCTACACACTAGGGACAATTTTACATTGATCCCAAGCCAATTAACCTACAGCCCTGCAAATCTTTGAAGTGTGGGAGGAAACCGAAGATCTCGAAGAAAACCCACGCAGTACACTGGAAGAACGTAAAAACTCTACGTACAGACTCTGGCGCTGCAAGGCTCTACCACAATGGCACCTTGCCGCCCCGATGGAGGATTATGTGATTCCGCCCTGGAATCGCTCCAGAGATGCTGTCTGACCCTGGCCAGCTTTCTCCAGCAAATTGTGTTTATCATAGAGTCAGAGTCAAAGAGTGTGGAAACAGGCACTTTGTCCCAACTTGCCCATAATGACCCAAATATCCCATCTACACAGTCCCACCTGCCTGCATTTGGCCCACATTCCTCTAAACCTGTCCTATCCATGTACCTGTCCATTTGTTTCTTAAACCTTGCGATAGACCCTTCCTCAACTACCCCCTGTGGCAACTTGTTCCTACCCCCTTTGTATGGAGAAATTACCCTTCCGATTCCTAATAAAGCTTTCCCCCTTCACCTTAAACCCCTCTGGTTCTCGATTCCCCCAATCTGGGCAAGAGACTGTGTCAATCTGATCTACTCATCTCATGATTTTATACACCTCTAACATGTTCGGTGCAAAATAGCATCTGCAGTTCCTTCCTATGCAGCTGAAATAGGTACAGTTATATTGCAAGGTTCAGATCTGGTGCCACTCAAATTGGTTGTGTTCAAATAACTTAGACTAAAGGATGTTATTGAAATTTGAGATAAGAAAGATTAATTTGAAGGAACTTGCAAATTGATGTTGAGAATAATGGAGGAAGATATCTAAAAACTGTCTAGTGGGATTCTGTGAAGATTGTAATGATGAAGATGGTTTAAAAAATGGAGCATGAATTATGATTATGCTTGATACTTTTAGAGATATAAAAAATGTCTAATGACATGTGTAATAAATGTTACACTCCTGTTCAAAAGAGTAAAGAATAACATTCTGGATAAAATTATAAGAACCCAGGAATTAGTAAATAGCAAGGATCATCAAAAATCAGGGGCCATTAATCAGGATAATCAGATTTACTTAATTCACTAATTAATCAGATTTAAATTAATTGCTGAAAGATTAGAAGTGAAAAGAGGAGAAATATTTTCCCCTCAAAAGCAGAAGGAATGGCAGAGGCAGAAACATTCATGAATACTTAAAAGATACAGGGATGTGCATTTGTGGTGTAATCTACAGAACCGCAGACTTTCTATTGAATATTGGTATTAGACCGAGTAACTTATTTTCACCCAGCAAGGACACAATAGGTTGCATGTCCTTCTTTTTTGTTCTTTATTCTATAATACTGATGGAATCTGATAACTATCATACAAACATCAGTGGTGCAAACATAATCAGAAATCTATGTCAAAGACAGAATTAATTCTAGCTTGGAGAAAAGCAAATTAATATAGTACTACCATCACGTGTTAAGGCTAATCATACATAAACGCAGACTACTTGGACAGGGAGGGAGTGCAATCATGGACTTCCAAGAGCTAATGATAAAGTACGTCATGAGATATATATTCAGAGAATAGTAGCTGGTATCAAAGGGACAGTTTTGATAAACTTCAAAATATTAAAACCGATAAGAAATTGGTTGAAAGAAGCAGACCATAGTAATGAATAAAATGTGCTCCCCAACAGTTAATACTTATTTCCCTCGTTTGTATACATGACCAGAACTTGAACATTGGGAATACAATTTTATACTCTGCACGTAATGTAAAACTTGTCATTGTAGCAAATGCATAGTGTGGTATTACCCGACCTCAGAAGAACAGAGACAGATTGGTAGACACAAAATGCTGGAGTAACTCAGCGGGACAGGCAGCATCTCTGGAGAAAAGAAAGGGGTGACGTTTCGGGTCGAGACCGTTCTTCAGACGGATTGGTTACAGGTGCAGATTAATGTCAATAGTTGAATGTTATTAGAGAATCAACACAGAGTAGGGTTTGTAATCTGAGTGTGACACCTTGCAGGAGTGGAACAAAGATTACAAAGTGCACAAGACTTGTGTAATATTCAGGGAATTTCAATTGAATTCACCATAAACTTGCTCTGCATACCAGCTGCCCCAACTTTCCATTGATAGAGGACATTACTGACCTTCAAGAGAGACCCATGTGTTTAAAAGCAGCAGTTTATGATATTGTGAGGTATTTGTGGCTCAGCATGTGTTTTACTAACTCTAACAAATGAGGCTTTAATTCACAAAGATTATGTATACTCCCAATATTCAATCCTGATCATTTGTAGACAACAGAAGGACATGGAGTGAATGGTACCATATACTTCAACCTTTCACCACCCCTCTCTGCTTTCTAGGCCTCAGCAAATTTTGTACCAAATTATAAATTAAACTGTGCGTACCCAAATGTTTGAAGATTGCAGTTTATGTTGCCAAGCCAATTGAGAAAGCATACAGAATACACAACAATATTAAATGGAAACTCAAGGAATAATATACATCTGAAAACAATCCAGTGCTTTGAAATTTGATAGGAATGAATATAGAAATGTGGACAATAATTTCTCTGAACACCGAGCTTTGGGGAAGGATTAAAGTTTCTAAATCGGATATCAGGTTTGAGATGGAAGAAGTTGGAAATATTCCCCTGACATCTCAAATGGATATATACACAAATTGAGACTCTGCAAAATCACAAATTGTGTATGGGTAGCCTTTGAGATGGGGGTAAATCAAAATATGTGGTTTGATTGGTTTCTCTCTGCCATGAATATCTCAGAACATATCTCTGATACAATCGGAACACACACATTTTTGCTCTGGCAGTCTTACTATCTATCTAGCTGTCACTGAATGTCCCGACCTGAATGTGAAAAGACAACAGAAACTTTCAATAGAGTTTGTTTTCTTTAAATGAAGAGACACTTCAAATAAAATGCCTATATTAAATTGTAAGAGTTAAATAATTGTGTTGAACATTGTAGGAAGTATTTAGAAAACATACAGTACAGATTCACAAAGTGGAAAAAAGACATTCAACACCTATTTATGCTCAACATCCAAAATCAGGGCATTGTAACTGCTAAATGTTCTCATCGTGTTCTGCTACCTTGTTTTAGCAGCTATCCTCATTCCTTCATGCCGTTGTTGACCCAATCTGCCAGCATCAATTCCTGGACTGCTGTTGTACCAATATGCTCTCATCCTCATTGAGCAAGTGTAAACATTAAAGCTAATATTGGCTGACAGGGTTTAGCCAATACCGATATTGAGGACAATGTATCCAAATCTCTATAATCGATACTAGCAAAATCAGTTGTAAAAAATCTCAAGGCAAATTTAACCTACATTTAAAGATTCCGTTTACAAGTTGTTAAGATTTCACAGCCATGGGCATTGTAGTTTTGAGGCTGGAGCACCTGAGTGCCAACAAAATACAGAGTGGCAACAACAATTGAACTGGGCAAATGAACACCAAATCAAAAGCCACATTGCAGTAGGGAATGTTCAACAGAGACTGAAGGAAAGCCAATGCATTATTGCTTTCTGTAATTTATTGTAATTATCATTTATATTACTATCCCTATATTTTGAGAACTGAACACAGTCTACTTGCATCACACAAACAAATCCCCAGGCCCAGCACTTGAGCATGATCGTTTTCTGCGGTTGCCAGGTTACAGAACATGCCACCGTTTTAAGAGGCTCTATGTTTTGCTTCTAGGTGGTGTAGGTTCTAGCAGATCATGACAATCTTACTATGTCCTATAATACTATGAGCGAGATTGAATTATGACAAATCCATGAAGTGTTTGTCTAAAGAAGATTCCAACCTGAAAAATCTATTGGGGATAAATATTTTGTTTTAGCTTCACACTCTTCCCGACGAAACATACTGCAGGCGTATTGCTCTAGGTAAGGTAATTTTATGTTATTTTGTTTACAGCAATCTCCATTTACTTCCCTTTTCCTACTATTCCACTTAATCATGTCCATTGAATCCAAATTTGAATATTTCAAACACAATTGTAAACTTGTGATAATGACCAATACAATTCTTACAGGTTTCTTTTGGGAAAAAAAATATCCCTTCTTGTATGTTTTCAGGAAAGGCTGAAAGCTGAAAAATAAATTCTTGATAGATGGCTAGACAATTGTCCACAATACATTAATTTCATATAGCATTTTCAGAGGAATTGATTTGAGTTAAGAATATGTGTACAAGATAGAAATAAATACGATGAACACTGGGGATCTGAAATAAGAAAACGTTCTAAACATTTAGGTAATGGAAAGAGTTAACATTGAGATCAGTTAACACTGATCTTCCACCTGACATGTTTTGATGTACACATGTATAACCTTAAGAACATGACCAGGTGAAATGTAAAACAGGCTGGTTCTAATTGTTTTTGGTTCAATGTAACAGGGTGTAATATAATAAAAACAACGTATTTTAATTGTTATTCCATCTATTTCAATAATTATTTATTCTTCCAATAGAGTTTCCAGTTAATTCAATATGCTGGAAACCAGCAAAAAGACAGAAACAACCTTGGAGTAATCAAGATACTTAGCATGTTGCTATGATTGGAAAACAGATTATTCACAGCAATGCATTAACAATGCAAAATTCACCTCAACTTAAAACAAAACTATACAGAAAAATGCATCTTTTTTGACAAAAAAGGATGTAATGTATATGTAGATTGTTAGGAAATGAAATTTTAACTATTAGACAGTGCCCTTAAAAGTGCTTTGTTATTGCGAATTTCAAAAAAAACCATATGATGTGAATGAACTTTGAGCAAATATGTCATAACCAAAAATAAATTTTAGGTAATATTTTAGATGTAATGCCTTGGGCATTCTGATTAAACATTAATTCCTCTTTTCCCTTCATTGATCTTGGATCATTCGTTATTTAGCTCCAACATTTTCTGCCCTAGTTAAAGTCCTCACCATGTTATATCATTTCTTGGCAATGCTTTATAACTAGGACTATTCAAAAATATAACTGTCGGCAGTGAATGGTTTTACTCAAGCACAAATTCAATTTTCGGAGTGACAAGTATCTTGAAATTATAAATTAATTTAAGAATAACAAACACACCTCATTCGAACTTATACCAGCATCTGCAGTTCCTTTCTGCGCATTGTGTCTGCTTAAAAGCAATCTTGTTCGGCTACCCGGCCGCTGACACCTTCCCATTGCCCTCCTTATCAGTTTAGTTTAAGGGGACTGAGAAAGTCTCTCGCAGATTTAAATTCATTCAACTTAGATCAATGTTACAAGGAGATTCGGAAGGGAACACGTCTCATTTTCTTTCTAGCTTCCAGATCAAATATATTACCCAAACGCTCTCCTACTCTTGCTAACCGGCGTGAAATGTGTATTTGTCTTGACACGAGACTGTTCACAATCTGCCACACACTGGTTGGTGTCCGTCTTCCTGGCTGCCCTACTCCCACGATGAAAAAGTAACAAAATAAAAACCGCAATCCACAACTTCAAAAAATTTAAATGGCAGTAAACAAATGGAAGACGTTCAAATTCGGAACAATTAACCATTCCGACATTAGACAAATCACTTCTCCCTTGTTCTGGGTTACATTTTATCGGTCTCTCTCCAAGATGAAAAGCTTCAGGTTATGTTTGGGACCAGGATCATGACCTTGCCACCGTGTCCGGGCTGGGAGGAGGTTACACGACTTGTCAGTGTCACGGAATAGGGAGCCGCAGGCAGGAACTGTCGGAGTAACACTGCATTCCTTGCACACTGATCACTGACCCGCCAACAAACTCTGAGCAACATGTCAAAGCTTCGGCACCGCCTTGCCGCCAATTACACAAGGGGCTCGTTTTTACAGATTAAATAAATAACGCATTCGCCATCTGCCAAAGAATCTCAGGTCAAGACTATAGAAATATGAAGACGTGCGAAAATTTGAAAGTTAAGCCCGGTGCTGCAGTTTGAATTTGGCATATGGCAGCGAGCGTTACTACTTTAGTCAATCCCAACACAAAGAACAGCTTCACAATATACACCAGAATGTATACATGTATATATGATATAGACAACGGGACATCTTTTTTTGTGAGTCCCTGATGAAAGCAATAACCGGACCGCAATTACTTTGCAATGGTGCTGAACCCTTTTCCTAATATAGTATTCAAATGGCTATTCGATCTGCACGTTTTGCAGGTGTCCCACCAGCAGGACCAGATAAACAAGTTTCTCTCGCTGTCTTCTCTGCGACCCCCGCCCCTCCCTCCCTCCCTCCTTCTCCTCCAATCGACCTACAAACGAGCCTGGTGGGGGTTGAGGAACTGATGTCGTTTGTAAAGAACACAATGTACCATCAACAAAAGTCCCGCTTGCCAGCAGTACCCCGCCTGCCACGGGGAGAAATAAACTGGTTTAAGACAGGAATACAAACAGGTTCATTAAATAAAAACCTGGGAGTGGGAACCGAACTTTTACCCCAAATTGCACGGTCGCTCAGTTCACACCAAATACACGAGAAAAGTTGGAAGATGTTTCTCCCTCCATCACCACAATAAACCCCCCATTAAAACAGCAGCAATAACTACATCCCTCACCTTGCATCCCCATCCCCAGAATGAGGATCAGAAGCCGCTGCACGATCCCGGGGCGCGAAGCTCCCATTCTCAGCTATTTCTTCGCAGTCGCTGCGGGGACCACCTGAAGACACCGGATTAAAACAAAACTTCCACCGCTCACTCCTCTCTCCCTCTCTCGGGTCTGCTGGAAGTTGTGCGGGGCTGTGGGTGTGAGAGGGAACGGAACCGCGCCGCGCCGCGTCGGCTCCAGATGTCAACCGTCCGATCGCGAGCGAGCGAGCGAGCGCTTGAACCGCTCTCGCGCCGCTGGGCTCGTGGAGCAGGTGACCTGTCGGCGGCGCGCGCTCGCCCTCGCTGGCTCGCTCGCTCGGCGGGAGAGCGAACGGGTGGGTCGCGCGGTGTCTTCTGGAGGTTGAAGTCCCAGCACCTGCCCCAAAAGTGAAGGAGGACAGACGCACAGGGTCTAAATACCTCACTCAGCGCGACAAGGCAGCGCCTCTGGAGAGAAGGGATGGGCGACGTTTCGCGTCGAGCCACCTTCTTCGGAGAGGACTTGCCGGCAAATTCGCGCCATAATCCGCCAGTCGGCATAAAAAAAGGCAGCGGTCCTGCCAGGCGGGGGTGTCAGAAACAACCGACATAAAATGGTCCACTTGTGCAGCAGACTGGTGAGAGTAAACCATGTAAGTTTCTCAGGTAGCAATTGTGAGAGGAAAAACAGGGAACCAAGCTATTCAGTTTCTTGTATCTTCTCTCGTGTTTTATATTAATACCCGTCTCCGTGTCTGCAGCGGTTACCTGCTGTCATTTCTGAGGATGTCCGCTTTATCCTTTAATTGTTCAGGATGTGGCACGGTGGGGATAACCTGGGATTCGCCGTGTCAGAATGGATAGATGGTCACTAGGGACGGGGATGATCGAGGGAATGAATGGCACGTATGAGACGAAATGTACTGGAAGAGTACAGGGAAATAAGAGGAGGGAAAAACAGTTTTTTTTTTCTTCTGCGAGCCAGTGGTCTGTATTTTTTTCAAATCCTCTATTAGAGAGTGGGAATTCTTTGGAATAGTTAACCCTAGAGTCGTAGAGTGATACCGTGCGCAAACCGGCCCTTCGGCCCATTTTGCCCACACCGGCCAACATGACCCAGCTATCCATCCGTGTCCATGTCCTATCCGTGTACTTGTGTAACTATTTCTTAAACGT
The DNA here is from genome assembly GCA_035221665.1 of Okamejei kenojei. Classification (NCBI taxonomy): domain Eukaryota; kingdom Metazoa; phylum Chordata; class Chondrichthyes; order Rajiformes; family Rajidae; genus Okamejei; species Okamejei kenojei. Next base: position 8,195,439 of record CM069142.1, read on the forward strand.
TGGGATAGTCCCAGTCTCAACTGCCTCCTCTGGCAGCTTTTTCCATCCACCCACCACCTATGTGTGAAAAAAGTTACCCTTCAGATTCCTATTAAATCTTTTCCCCATCACCTTAAACCTATGTCCTCTGGTCCTCGATTCACCTACTCTGGGTATAATGGCAATTTTCTTAACTTTCCGATGTCCAACTTTTGATTGCCATTACTACTCGGGATGTAGAAGAGATATAGCTTACGCACTAGCCGATAGTAAGAACTAATCTTCCAGTCGTTGTTTCTTGATTAATTAGTCTTTTATTGAAGTAGTACAAACGAAGAAGTGATTCATATTGTATTTCTTATTTCAAGTAACATTTCATTCTTACTGTTTCATCAGTGTCGTGTCTTGTAGAGTCGTGTGAATGTGAGAGTGGTAAAAATTGTTGGCTCAACCATCCCTCGAGTTTAAAATGACTCCCAATCTCCGTGGCTACGCTAGCCTCCGCAGATGTAGACACACCCATCTATCTACGTATATAATCCCACCCACAAACATACCAAAAAAGATAAAACTAGAAATATCTAGACATGGCTATAATATACTGACTTAAGCATAAATGGCTTCTACATACTGGCCCCTAATTGTTCTAGGTATATAACGAAGCAATTACTGATCTATACATAACTAAAACTCCTATGTGGTCTTCCGGTTTGCCCGGTCTTTCTATTTGCTCAAAAACGATACGCGATAGCGCTACGATGTTTCGCAAGCTCACTCACCGTTCTCCTCTGCTACTAGTGCACTAAGTTTCATTCCGATCGGTGGTATTTTGTAAAAGTTAGTGGGGTTTAAAAATCTTAACCGCTCGTGTGCAGATTGATCTTTTCTCCTGCCAGTCAGTGCCGCGTGGATTGGTCATTTCTCCTGTCACTCCGCGGAACAGTCCGCCTCTTCCTGCGCCATTGCATCTTTACTGGAGCTGAGGATGACCGGCGGAGGTTTCCAGCCGGACACAATTTTCGGAAGGGACCGGAAGCGGCCAGGCCCAGCCCGGCGAGGGAGATGTCACCAAACGGAACGCGGGGAATCTGACCCTAGCAGAGGAGAATGTCCAGCTGTGAGTCCCCATCATACCGCTAGCTCCAGCCTCTTCCCCTCTGGTCCCCCTCGCTGGCTCCTGCCTCTCCCTTACAACCCCCGTCTTTTCTCCGAGCTCCCTCTACCACCCCCAACGCCCACACCCCCCTTTCCCCCACAACCCCCCCCTGCCCCCACACCCCTCCCCACTGCCCACAAACCCACCCTCCCCACACACCCCCTCCCCCTGCCCACAGACCCCCACCCCCTGCCCACACAACCCCTCCCCCCCGCCCACATCTCCCTCCCTCACACCAGCCTCCCCCTACAACCTCCCCACCCCCGCACCCTCCTCCTCCCCACAACCCTCCCCCCTTAACCACCCCCACCACAACCCACACGCCCACACACACCCCCCTCCCCTTCTAACCCTTGACCATCGTTGTTGTTCTTGGAGGCAATTTTCTTGTTTCCACCGTTTCCAAATAAGGTCTGCCATATATTGTATCTGTCTCCATCTGCGTACAAATCTTCTTCCTTCACAAAGAACCCTGGTAATGGGGTAGTTTATCCTTCTGTCCAGATTGGGCTACAATACAACTCCCACCAACCACACACACCCCTGAAGAATGATCCCCTCCCGCCACACCTCCCCGTATACACCTCCCTCCACCGCCAAGTCCCACCCAACCCCTAATTAGCTGGACATGATCAATTAGATCCCCTTGCTGTTCTTTATTCCTACACCGGCCCCGTAATGGTCGATCATTTAAAATCTGCTTCAATTTCACAAGTCAATACTCTTAAAGTTTGCAATCCTTCATCTTTTCGTCCAGAACTTGTTGTTTAAGAACAGAGCGCAGTATTACACATTTTCTAACCAAAGGTAGAACAATTGGTTTAGGATCCTGAATGTTTCCATGAAGTGGATCTGACTTTATCCATACTTCCCTCTCCATGAAATTCACCATGTCAGGAAACTCCGCCTCTATGGTTTCCTCATATCTGACCTGCCCTATCCCTCCACTTTAATCTAAGCATATGGGGCAATTTCAGAAGGATAGTCAACATTCATTTCTTCCATATGGATATTTTCCATTGTATTGCAACAACCTCTAAGAAACATCAAAAAATCATGCAATGCCTTCACATCTTCTGCCTTGATAAATGACCAAGCAATGGGCTTCTTCATGTATGCATTAGCAATCTTATGTTCATTACCAAACTAGTCTTGAAGCAGATCTCTTGCCCTTTGATAACCCACGACTGAAGGCAAATGTCAGCAACTGTGAACAAGCTGCTTTGAATATCTGCTTGTGTATTGCCCCAGAAAATGTAAGCGAACTCTCTCATTAGTAATTTTCCTTTCCACTCCTTCCTCAAATGCTATAATGAAAGCTTCATACTGCAAAGGATCGCCGTCAAAAACAGGAATTTCAGGTCATGCACCTTTAACTTTTATGATGAAAATAATTGGTAAAACGGAAAAACAGGGACAATGGAGATTTAACCCACAAATTTTAAAAGACAAAATAACTCAAGAATACATCACAAAACAGATCAAGATTTTCTTTGAAATAAATGATACGCCAGAAATATTTTCGTCCCTATTATGGGAAACTTTTAAAGCGTATCTTCGGGGAATTGTGATATCCTCTCAAGCATTTTATAATAAAGAGAATCGGAGGGAACAACAGGCATTGGAAAAGGAGATCAAACAATTAGATACAGAAAACGCTGTTAACCCAACCATGATAAAACATAATAAAATCTTTGCATTGAAATATAAATTAAATAAAATACAGTCAGACCAAGTTGTAAAACTATACATATATACTAAACAAATACAATTTGAATTCGGAGATAAACCACAAAAATTATTGGCTCGTCAATTACGAAAATTGGAAGGAGAAAAAATAATCCATAGGATTAAATCAGACAAAGGGGAATTATTAGTACAAACTAAAGATATAAATGAGAGATTTTTGTAATATTATGAAAAATTATATTCAGCCAAAACGACAGAAAATCAGATAGGAGTAGAAACATTTTTTAAAAATTGTAATTTAAAAGGACTGGATTCAGAAAATAGAGAATAACTAAATGCTGAAATAACTACTAAAGAAATTGAAGAAGCTATTAGGTCATTAAAAAATGGTAAAACTCCAGGACTGGATGGTATTGGATCAGAATTTTATAAAACATTCTATGATATGATAGATCCACGTTTTAAGACACTTTATGAACATATTTATGCACAACAGAAGTTACCAGAAACATTAAATGAATCTATTATAACGCTCATACCTAAATCAGATAAAAATCTGGATGATCCAGGGTCGTGTAGAGCCATAGCTATTTTAAATACTGATCAAAAAATATTAACCAAATACTAGCACAAAGACTAAATACAGTGATTAATAAAGCAATTCATTCAGATCAAACAGCATTTATACCAAAATGATACTCCTCAAACAACCTGAGAAGATTATTCAATATTATATACTTGAAAAGAAACATTAATAAAGATTTATCAATTATTTCATTGGATGCAGAGAAAGCTTTTGATCAGATTGAATGGTCTTATTTATTTTCGGTTATGTAAACTTTTCAGTTGGGAGAGAAGTTTATAACATGGGTTAAGCTACTATATACCAAACCAACAGCTAGAATATTAATAAATCAAATGTTAACAACTAAATTTAATTTATTCCGTGGCTGTAGACAAGGTTGTCCTCTATCTCCACTACTGTTCGCACTGGCAATTGAACCAACGCGTCAGATTACATCCTGAAATATACGGGTATGAAACCAAAGAAACTGAAAATAAAATATCTTTATACGCAGATGATGTATTACTTTATATTACAGCCGGAAATTAGTATTCCTAACTTATTAGATTTAATAAATCAATTTGGATTGATTTCAGGATATAGAATTAATTGGAATAAAAGTGAACTTATGCCAATAATGGGAAACAACTCACATATATTACAACAATATCCTTTTAAGATAGCAAATGAAAAAATCAAATATCTTGGAATTCATGTTACAAAAAGATATGATTCTTTATTTAAATCTAATTTCCCACCCCTATTGAATAAACTACTTAAGAATATCCTATATTGGAAAACATTACCTATTTCAATGCTAGGTAGAATTAATGCGATAGAAATGATTTTTCTTCCGCAATTATTATACCTGTTTCAACTGATCCCGATATATCTTCATAAAAGATTTTTTAAGAAAGTGGACTCTATAGTTACCAACTTTATTTGGGATTATAAGAGCCATAGAATAAATAAAAAACATCTATGTAAATCAAAAATGAATGGAGGTTTTGCATTGCCTAATTTTATGTTTTATTACTGGGCAGTTAATATTAAAAATATGAACTTTTGGTTGGAAGAAGTAGATAAACAACCAAACTGGTTAAAAATGGAAAAGGAAGATTGTTCACCTTTCGAAATTAGCTCGATTTTGTTTGCTAATACTAAAATACATTAAAAAATTCATAGAGGAAATCCAATAATAGAAAGTGGCATACGTATTTGGAAACAATTAAAGAAAACATTAAAATTAGAAAGTATACCACTGGCTCTTCCCATTGTAAATAATATTACTTTTAAACCTTCAATGATGGATAAAGGTTTTTTTAAATGGAAGAACTATGGAATAAATAAGATGGGTGATCTCTACAGGGAAGGTTTATTCCTTTCATTTCAGGAATTACAACAAAATTATGGATTACACTCAAAAGAGTACTTTAGATATTTACAAATTAGAGACTATGTTAAATCAAACACATAGGATTTTAGAAATAGAAAGACAGAAATTTTAGATGAATGTCTAAATAAATATCCGAATGCAGAAAAATTAAAATCATATATTTATAATATTTTACTGGAAAATGATTTACCAAAGACGGAAATATATAGGCAAGCATGGGAAAACTAATTAGGACAAACAATTAGTGTAGAAGTATGGAATGAAAGTTTACAACGTATACACCACTGCTCATTAAATGCCAGACACTCCTTGATACAATTTAAAGTTTTACATAGATTACACTTCTCAAAATCCAAATTAAACAGAACTTTTTCAAATGTTTCTGCTACATGTGATAAATGTCAGCATTTAGCTAATCTAACGCATTCATTCATAAAATGTATAAAAATTACTAATTTTTGGATAGAAATTTTTAAGATAATCCCGAAGGTAGTTAATGCAAATCTGACTCCAGACTCAAAATTAATCATATTAGGAATATTAGAAACGGATCAACTACTAACAACACAGCAAATATTTTTTATTGGTTATAGTTTAATAATTGGTAAAAAATTAATACTAAGATTTTGGAAAGGTCCTACGTCCCCCACAATCAAAATGTGGATTACAGAAATGTCGGAGACACTTCATCTGGAAAGACTAAGACTTGTCCTTTTGGACAAGCTAGATCAATTCAGAGGAATATGGTCTCCATTTATTGAATATTTAAAGGGTCAAGGTGGTCTGGTTCGAGAGCCTGAATGAAGGAATAGATGAAGAACTATATACAATAGACCACGGATATATCTCCAATGAAGAATATCTTGTTTAATACTCCACTCATTTTATCGATTTTCTACTTCTATTTTACTTCTTTTTATTATTTGTCTTTACTATTTTCTTTCTGTTATAAAATAATACAAAGTATAGAAGTATAAATAAGAATGACTGTAAACATTAAAAATATTAAGATTGTATGTGACGAATAATATTTTTTTCTTTTTGATTTTATGTTATTCCTTCTTAATATGTATTTCTAATAAAAATATTTTACAAAAAAACCAAAAAAAAAACAGGAATTTCTCTTGGAGGTAAGATAGAAGAGATATTTTGTTGAGCTAGAAACTTAGTAATCTCACTTTGATTCTTCATCAAGTCACAGAATCACGTTGAAATCCCTCATTGGACAGAGGGAGTAGTGTAAACAGCCCTCTGTGCATTCCTACTCATACGATTCTGTACATTAGGCCTCTGAGAAGAGTACTGAGTTGTGTGGGTCTTAACACGAGCCTTAACAGAGATATTCAGTAGCTTACGCACTAGTCGATAGTAAGAACTAATCTTTCAGTCGTTGTTTCTTGAATTAGTCTTTTATTGAAGTAGTACAAATGATGAAGTGATTTATATCATATTTCTTATTCCAATAAAAATTTGTAACTTTTCATTTTTACTAACTGTTTCATCCGTGTCGTGTCTTGTAGATTCGTGTGAGAGTGAGAGTGGTAAAAACTGTTGGCTCAACCATCCCTCGAGTCTAAATTGACTCCCAATATCTGTGGCTACTGTTATGATATGTGTAATGTGTTTTAACAACTTAATAAAATCCACGCATGCGCGGGGGTCCAGGCATGCGTAGGAGTTTTACTTTCTGAAAAAGCTTGTCCTTGAACATGGCGGCAGCGGTGGTGCCTTAAAGAATCGTCTTTCTGCCACAACCTGAAGCTCCCGGCTGGAACAGTTAGCAGCAGCTTCTTCTTCTTGCCTATGGCGTGCACCGCATAAAGTTGTAGGACAACTTGTTCTATTTGATGTTATTTGATTGTGCACGTCAGGTTGATTGCATTCGTCGAAACAGGGCGGACCACGTGAAGGTTGCAATCTCCCACCCCAGTTGGCAGCTAATGACTAGTGAAACTGTCAAACATGGTAGGATTGGTGAGTGAGCAGTATTTAAGGCACGGAAAATATTAAAACTGCCGGATAACGACATGGCTACCCGAAGGGTGGGGCAGACGGCTGCTCAGCAGCAAGCCGAGTCAAGCGCAGATGAGGAGACGGGCGATCAGCGGCCTACGCAGACGGCCACCAGTAACACTCCACAGCACGCTGCCAGTCCACCTCCTGTGAGCGGTAAACGACCACCAACCCCATTAGCCGTCAACCGTGGAGTAATTAAGGGTTGGAAAACATGGCGTCGGATGGGGGCAAATTACAGCGTGGTCGCACAGCTAGACAGGCAAACATCAGCATACCAGAAGGCATTGTTTCTCCATACAATTGGCCTGTCAGGACTGGAGATTTACGACAGTTTTGTGTTCGCCAACGACGAGGAGAACCAAGAACTGGCCGATATCATTCACGCGTTCGAGAGCTACGCCATTGGCGAAAAGAATGAGATGTATGAACGATACCTCTTCAACAAGAGACAACAAGAAGTAGGTGAGAACTTTGAATCGCTGCTCGCGAGCCTGAGAACACTAGTGAAGACCTGTAATTTCTGCCAATGCATGACGGGCAGCTTGCTCCGTGACAAGATCATGCTGGGCATTAGCGACTCGCAGACGAGGAGACGTTTGCTGCAGGAAAAGAAGCTCACTCTCAACGGATGTATCGACATCTGCAAGAGTGCTGAGACTGCTGAGTCACATCTCTAAGCTTTCACCGGAAGTAGGTCTGCTGCTGCTGTCCACAAAATCAGACAGCAGAGCGGCAAGAAAGGCATGGCTGTGCAATACCCATACAAGCAAAGCAAGTAGGCTAAGCCTAAGAAAAGCCAAGGCAAGCACAATCAAGAAGCGAAAGCGTGAAGGTATTGTGGCAAGAAGCATGCAATGAACAAACAGCGATGTCCAGCCTATGGACAGACGTGTAGGGCATGCAGCAGTCACAACCACTTTGCCAAAGTGTGCAGAAAGAAGAAAGTGAACAACCAGGCCGGAAGTGACACGAGCACTGAGTACATCGATAGTATCACGCTTACAATTAACACGGTGCGGCCTAGAGATGATGTCTACGCATCGATGCTTGTCAATGGGAAGCAGGTCGACTTCCAAGTGGACAGCGGAGCGAGCGTGAACATCTTGCCACGCAGATATTTACACGGCGTAGACCACACACTAGCCCCATGTCAAAAGAAGCTCATGATTTGGAATAAGACTACAATGGACGCGGAAGTAGTTTGCCGGGTTAAGCTGCTCAACCCCAAGACAAACCGCAAATATTCTGTGGAGTTAATTGTGGTCAGTGATGGCTTCACACCACTGTTAGGAAGCAAAACTAGTTAGTGAATGAATTTGATCACTGTAAATGATGACAGCTTTCACTGTGTACACACGTCGACAGTCGTAAAAGAGAAAGCGGGTAAGACTGAAGAACGCTATGCAGAGGTGTTTGATGGTAAACTAGGAGAGCTGTCTGGTGAAGCACACCCGCAGATTGACAAGGAAGTGCAACCCACAGTCTTACCGCCATTACGTTTACCTCACGCAATAAAGCAGAAGGTGAAGACAGAGCTAGAGCGCATGGTAGAGCGTCATGTGATCGCACCAGTTCACAAGCCGATGAGTTGGGTCAGCCAGTTCGTGGTCGCGGAGAAAAAGAATGGCGATCTCCGGGTGTTCATCGATCCATGACCGCTAAACAAAGCGCTGAGGCGAGAACACTATCCGCTCCCAGTTATTGAGGACATCTTGCCAGATTTCAACCAAGCGAAGATTTTCAGTAAGCTAGACATGAGCTCAGCTTTCTGGCAGGTGAAACTTGACGACGAATCACGCAATCTGACGACGTTCAACACACATTTTGGGTGTTACTGATGGCGCCGATTGCCATTCGGTTTAAGTGTATCGTCTGAAATCTTCCAGTGAAGATTACATCAAGCGCTCGAAAGGCTACCTGGAGTGATCTGCGTTGCAGACGGCATCCTCATCTATGGTAAGAGAGAGACGATGGAAGACGCGGTCATCGACCACGACTCAAAGCTCGAGCAATTGTTTCAGCGATGTGCACAGCAACACATCAAACTTAACAAGGACAAGTCTGTCTTCAGAGCAACTGAGATAACCTTTTTAGGACACGTGATCACTGGCATAGGACTGCAACCCGACCCCAAAAAGGTTGCAGATGTTGTCAATATGCCAGCACCCTCAGATGTACAGGGGGTGCAGAGGCTAGTTTGATTTATCAACTACCTGAGCTGTTTTCTACCCAGCCTGTCTGATACCCTTGAGCCCATTAGACAGCTGACGAGACTGGACATAGCATGGGAGTGGTCTGCTGAGCAGGACAAAGCGATGTCCAAGAGCAGACAGATGGTATCTGAAGCACTGATCTTAGCATACTACAATCCCAAGGAGGAGCTGACGATTCAGTGTGTCGCGAGCAACAGGGGACTTGGGGTAGCCTTGCTCCAAAGGGGACGTCCCATCGCATATGCGAGCAGAGTAATAACAGACACCGAATCGCGATATGCCTCAATTGAGAAGGAGATGCTCGCCGTGGTATTTGCAATGGAGCGTTTCCATCAGTATACATTCGGTTGTTTCACCAGCGTGATCAGCGATCATAAGCCGCTGGAAATGATAGCAAAGAAGCCGCTAGTGAAAGCATCGAAGCGTCTTCAAGGAATGCTACTCCGCCTAGAGAGCTATGATTTCGACATCAGCTACTGTCAGGGGAAGCTCATGTACCTTGCTGATACACTGTCACGTGAAGTTGGTGGTACTCCGAGCAGAGAGTAAGCATTCGAGGAGGTCAACAAGGTATCACACTTGCCAATTTGAGATGAGCGTCTCGAGCAAATTCACGATGAAACAGCGAAAGACGACACACCACAGATGCTGAAACGTGTCATCATCAGTGGTTGACCTAGTGAACGATATTGGCCACCAGAGCAGCTCACACCTTATTACAGCTATAGGGATGAGCTTGCAGTTCAAGATGGTTTGATCTTGAAGTGCGAGCACGTGATCATACGGATAAGCGTGATCAAACCGATGAAGAGACATGAAAGAAAAGATACACTCTTCATATCTAGGCGTCGAAGGCTGCCTTCGACGAGCACGTAAATGCCTATTCTGGCCTGGCATGAGTAGCGACATCAAGCAGTATATTGCTACATGTGATGTGTGCCGCACCTATGAGGTGAGCCAGCAAAAAGAGACACTCATGAGTCATGAGCCACCGACATGGCCATGGGAGAAAGTCAGCACAGATCTCTTTACATGGGACAGGAAAGATTATCACGTCACCGTAGACTACCATAGCAACTTTGTCAAAGTAGACCGGCTGAGAGACATGAGCAGTCCAACCGTGATTCGCAAGTTGAAAGTTGTGAGCGATAACGGGCCGCAGTACACAACGGTCGCATTTCGCCAGTTTGCGAGGGACTGGGATTTTGAGCACCTGTGCAGCAGTCCCGGTAAGAGCAAAACGAACGGGGAGGCAGAATCAGCCGTCAAAACAGCAAAGCGAATCATGACAAAGAGCAACAAATCACGATCTAAACCCTACCTAGAGATGTTGGATCATCGTAGTACGCCTTTGCAAGGGCTGAGCACAAGTCCCGCTCAGCGCCTCATGTATCGTCGCACGAGTACACTTCTGCCGACGACAACGAGACTACTCAAACCCAGACTAGTGTGCGAGCATGAACGCATGAAGCAGCGCGTTCACAGCGCGTACACAGTGCGAATGCAACCCCTCGTACAAGGATAGAAAAGTTGGGAGAAAGCCATCGTTCAAATGTGGTTCAGAGCCCATCTGGCATATATTGTCGCAATCGCATATATCTCCGCAAGACCTGTGAAAATCCACCAGACGAGCTAGTCGCACGTCAAAATGCGAAGCACGGCCAGACCATCAAAGACCAAGGCAAATCTACTACACCGACCACAATTAAGGCGACACAGGCGTTGAAATAGCAGCCAGCGCCTACTGTAGCAATGTTACAAAATTTTGAGATTTTAAAAAATCATGTCTGCAATTTATCCCATCAGATAAAGCATAACAAGATGTTTAATTTGGCACCTAATTCGCTTTCATATATTCAGTATTAAAAACGTTATGGCCATTTTCATACTCGGAAATTAGTATCTTGTTCCCTATTGCTTTTCCATTGACTTAACACACAAGCTGTGATCAAGGACAGTCAAAAGCCCATAACTTTCTTAAAGATTACGAGAACTGAATGAAATTTTCAGTTATTATAGATTGAAGCATTCTGAAACAAATATAAAACAATCTTACTTGGATGACCTGAAATTAAAGCAAATAATTAGTTAGTTACCTAATTGTAGCTAATTACAAAATTCAATTACTAGATCTAAACATCTATCCATTTCTTAAGAAAAGGTTAACACTTTTAAATAGCCTGTGTCCAAATAACATTCACACAAGAATTCACAATATAATATGATTTTTAAATCTCATTGTCATGAATTTATAGGCCAAATGGAAAGAATTTAATGTTTAATTCCCGTAAATGAATGGGTATTTAAATAATCTTGCGAGTTGGTTTTTGTGGAACACGATCAATTGGAACGTTGCGGTTTGCGGTGAATTTGAACCCCATATCGGCAGGAAAAACACTGCTGGTTCGTATGGGGCCAAAATCACATTTTGGCCAAGGAAATTTTAATTAAAGTCATCCTAAGAAGCAAGTTTATATGTAAAATAAACGACTTACCCCGTGTTTTGTCCTACGTGAGATCGGTCCCGTTGTAGGTGCTGAGGGCATTAGAAGTAGCTTTTTTATTTTACTCCAGCGATTAAATTGTCCCGCGATTTTTTTTTCAACTTCCGAAAACGGAAGTCGGAACGATTTTTCTGCATCAGCTGGCAGCCTGAGGAAATCCATCTCGGACAGGCAGGAGAAAACGGCATTTTATTCCCCCCCCCCGTCCCCCCTCAAAGGCGCCAAAGTCACGCACACGGCCAGTGGCAGAACTGCAGTGCCGCTGAAGGTAAGTATTGTAACATCTCTACCTACTGAAAAGAAAACAGCTACTGAGCAAACTGACAAAAACAAGGACATTGACATAAACTAAACAGTGAGAACATGCTCAGGTCTAGCTGTGAGACCGCCTAAGTATTTCGGAGACTGTGTGACCCATTGATTTAGTTCTTAGCAATTGTTATGTCTGTATGGGGTTGCAAGTATGATAAAACAAGTTTATGTAAATAAGATAATGTGAAGGAAAGGAAATTTTACTTTAAAAAAAGTGTTCTTTACTCACTTGGACATATATATACATTGTACCACTGTACATTTTTCTCTTTTGGAAAAAGAGGGGATGTTATGATATGTGTAATGTGCCTTTAATTACTTAATAAATTCCACGCATGTGTGAGGATTCCAGGCATGCATAGGAGTTTTACTTACTAGAAAAGCTTTTCCTTGAACTACCCTCCTCAGAAGTAGACACACCCATCTATGTATATAATCCCACCCACAAACATACCAAGAAAGATAAAACTAGAAATATCTAGACATTGCTATAATATACTGACTTAAGTATAAATGGCTCCTACACTGGACAAGAGACTCTGTACATCTACCCAATCTATCCCTCCCATGATTTTATACCTCTGTATAAGATCACCCCTTATCCTCCTGCCCTCCAAGGAATAGAGTCCCAGCCTACTCAACGTCTCTACTACTCAATGCAACAGAATTTTGCATTGAATTACATGTCTCCAGAAATAATATTTGCTCTTCTCCATTGATTTATTACAGCCTCACTTCAACTGGTATTATGATGAAGACTTCACTTAAAAATATTTGGCACTTGTTTTTGAGAAAAATACAAACACATGAGAATTAAAGAGATGTGAGGGGATATGGGGAGAAGGAAGGAACAGGGTACTGATTTGGGATGATCAGCCATGATCACATTGAATGGCGGTGCTGGCTCGAAGGGCCAAATGGCCTACTCCTGCACCTATTGTCTATTGTAAACCTCCTCTGAACTGCTTCCAATATACTTCCATGATTAAGATAAATATACTGTACACGGTATTCCAGATGAGGGTTTACTAATGGCTTATACAAGTGAAGCATTTTGTCTTCAATTGTACCTGCATACAAATCTTGTGCAAACCTCTGTAATTAAATTTCTGTCAAAATAGTAACATCACATTTTTCATTTTTTACTCAATTTGCCGGATCTTTGCCCAGTATGAAGAATCATGTTCAGAAGCTCAGCAGGGAAAGCATTGGTCTTAAGTCATTATTTAAGTCATCTAATTAAGTCATTGGGTTAATCCTGGGTTAAAGCTATAAACAAAATGTTCTAGACCTAGAATTTTGCATTGAATTACATGTCTCCAGATATAATATTTGCTCTTCTCCATTGATTTATTACAGCCTCACTTCAACTGGTATTATGATAAAGGCTTCACTTAAAAATATTTGGCACTTGTTTTTGAGAAAAATACAAACACATGAGAATTAAAGAGATGTGCAAACATAATTGATCTACACGGATGGGCGTAGATAAACACTTGCTTGTGCATATTCTTTTCCTCAGACCTTGCTATAGCAATGTCATATGACCACATTCCTATGTGTAATGCACAGATGCTAAAACACAAGCAAAGAATCGCTTTCTGTCTAAAGCTAAATCTCTACCCGCTTAATGTTAATGTAATATCCTTTCATAATAACTTGCACGGAAAGCTGCCATGTATACAAATTTCAACTCTGTTTGTAGGTGTATTAACGGCATTTCTACAGTTTTTGTTACTAAATTCTGATTATACTAGAGCAGAAGAAAAAAAACATGTATTTCCTGCTTTTAAATTGTATTTTTCGTGACTTTTCCAAAACCCATATTGATTTAGTTAGGTGTAGCCACTGTTCTCGTGTGTGGAAAGCCAGCAGCCAACTTGTCCAAGAAAGGTCCTTCAAACATTTATGACTTAAATTTTAGACAATTTGATTTTGTGATGTTGGTTGAGGGGGAAATTGCTCAGCATATCACCTGAAATAATAGATGTAGCCATGGCCAAATGTCTTACCCAAAAGTCTCTTCTATCAGCATAACACTTCCTCAGTATGAGTAAACTGTGAAGAAACTTCCTTTCACCCAAAAAGAGGTGGGGGTTTACCTTAAAGAATGTAGACAGAAGCCCTCACCACCTTTAAACAGTTACTTGGTTGTGCACGTGAAGAACTGTATGCAAAGTGATGGACCTAGTGCTGGAAGGTCGGAATGATTTAGTATCTGTTTTACAACCAGCGCAAACATGATGGCCCAAATGGCTCCCTTCGGAGATGCGATTCATCTATGAATCAATGCATTTGTAAAGTGCATGACTGTTTGATGTTGGACCTGACTCAGTACGAATGGGCAATGTGTGACATCGCCTGAGGACAGGAATAGAATGACTGATTTCCATGAAGGGCACACACTCACAATGCGAAACAGCCACTTGGGCATCACAATTATATCCTGGTTAGGGACTTTCGGAGGAAAGGGGTAATATTTGAGAAAAAATGTTTGAGAAAATGTAGGGCCAGAAGTCAAATAAATGCACCACTGTAGATAAAGAACACGGGTGTCTAAGCATTCTGCCCAGAAAAAATGATAATTGGACAATGACCAGCTGATGCATCAGATGGTCATGAGGCAGGTAGGCCAAGTGATGTTGCAGCTTCTCACTGAGGTTGACTGGTACAAAGAAGAGTAGTGGCTGTATCAATTTGAAAATGCAATCTCTAGCAGCTCCAATTGTTTAAATAAAAATGTTTTCCTTTAATCGCAGTATGGGTACTGCTGTGAGAGGAAGAACAGTTTCGATTAAATGAGAATCATTGTCATCCATCTTCTTTAGTATCAAATTACGAATTAAATCTGAAGATCTATGCAGAAGCTTAAGTGATAACTATGTTACTATACTTTAGTGGAAGAAGAGACGACGATCGGTTTTCTTGAACAATATTTATTATGAAACAAGTTAAACGATGCCACGGGTCTGATACACATGACTGGCCACAATGGTGGTCGTCGAACAACAGAACGCGGGGTACTGGAAAACCGTGCGAAAACCTCAACCCCTCCCGGGTCACGTGCGCGTTGCTTCCGATCGCAGGGTTCAATATTGGTGCTCACCAGCAGGTGCCGCTACATGGCTCCCCCCCCCCCCCCAGACACCGAGGTACGGAAACGCACCGGTAGCCGAACCATACGGCCTGAACGCGTAGTCCTCAAACACGGGACGGGCGGAACAGCAGGGACAGGCAAAACAACCGGGGGGACGCGAAAACCGCCAACGGGGAGCGGGCGTAACAACCGGGACCGGTGAAACAAAACCGGGAACAACGGGCCGAGGACGACAAATCGGCCGGTGGACGACCCCTACGCCACGGAGTGGCCACTGTTACTGTGCTGTCCTCGTCCACGTGTGCAGGCGTAAGGTGACTGACGGTGACAAACTCCTCCCTGCCACCTACTCCAACGTGAACGTTGAGGTACCAGTCCTCAGCACCTTGAATGGCCCTTCGTAAACCCGCTGTAACGGCGAGCGGTGAGCGTCCCTACGAAGGAAAACATAAGCACAATCCTGCAATGACACTGGTATATGCACCGATGTTGACCCATGCCTGGAGGTGGGAACCGGGACTAATGCGCGCACCCGCTCATAGATGAGCCATAGATGAGCTTGGCCGAGGAGGCGTCCAGGTCCTCCTTAGGTGTGGTTCTGATGCCTAGAAGGACCCAGGGCAACTGGTCAACCCAATCGGTGCCGGTGAGCTGAGCCTTCAACGCCAACTTGCTCAACCAAACCAAACCATTCGCCTCCGGATGATAAGCAGTTGTCTGGTGTAGGCGCGCGCCATATAGTTGCGCCAAACCGCACCACAGGCACGAGATAAACAGGGTCCCACGGTCGGTGGTGATGTCGGACGGGACCCCGAAACGAGCGATCCATTGAGAAACGATGGCCCGGGCGCAAGCCTCAGCAGAGGTATCTGACAACGGGATTGCCCCCGCCCACCTGGTAAACCTATCCACTATAGTAAGTAGGTGCGTGGCCCCGCGCGAACACGCTAATGGTCCAATGAGGTCAACATGGATATGCAGAAACCTGCCATCAGGCACAGCAAAATCCTGAACTGGCGGCTGCACATGTCGCTGTACTTTGGAAGTCTGACATGGGATACAAGCACAGGCGCAGGCGGCCACCTGCTTCTGTCACCCGTACCAGACAAACTTGGACGCTACCAGGGCGGAAGTGGCACGAATGGAAGGGTGGGCCAGACTATGAACAGTGTCAAAAATCCACCGCCTCCAATCGGCCAGAATAACCGGACAGGCCTTACCCATGGAGACATCGCAAAGGACCCGCACGCTTGTGGCTCCGCAAGGTATCTTGGCCAACTTAAGGCCTGAATCAGCGTTATGGTAATCCGCCATGCCAGCGTCAGCCTGCTGGGCCGTCGCCAGCTCGACATAGTCCACCCCCAGGTCCAGAGCCGAAACTGCTGGAACGGCCGGACGGGACAACGCGTCGGCCACGACGTTCAGCTTCCCCGCCACATGCCGAATATCAGACGTGAATTTGGATGTGAAGGCAAGGTTGCCTGTTGCCTGTTGTCTGCCGCTGTTGTCTGGCAGACCACGGGTCGGCTTTCTTGCCTAACGTGAATGTGAGAGGAAATAGCAGGAAATGCCTGATCGCTAGGTCGAGCGCGAGGAGTTCCCTGTCGAATGCGCTGTACTTACATTCCGGGGGCTGAAGCTGCCGGCTGAAAAACGGCAGTGGCTGTCAGCGGTCGCCGACCTGCTGCTCCAGAACTGCGATGTCTGAAGCGTCGAAGGTGAGAACTGTGGGAGCGGATGCCCTCGGGTGCACCAGCATGGTGGCGTTCGCTAACGCAGCCTTAGCTCCTTCGAAAGTCACGTCTGCTGAGTCCAACCAAACCAGATCCCGCAGTTTACTCGCAAGGCATTGGAACAGTGGCTGACTGACCGCAGCTGCAGACGGTACGAATCAGTGGTAGAAATTCACCATTCTGATGAATTCTTGAAGTCCCTTGACCGTCAGCGGCCGAGGGAAACGGCGGATGGCGTCAACTTTCTCGGACAGCGGCTGGGCGCCTTGGGAGGTGACCTTGTGCCCTAAGTAAGAAATAGAGCGCAATCCAAACTGGCACTTTGCAGGGTTAATCATCAAGCCGTGTTCACGTAACCGCTCTAACAAAATGCAAACGTGCTTAACATGCTCCGCCTGAGAGCTGCTGGCCACCAGGATATCATCCAGGTAGATGAACACGAATGGTAAACCCTGCCCGACCTGATCCATGAGCCGTTGGAACGCTTCAGCAACGTTCTTCAGGCCAAATGGCATTCGTAGCCACTCAAAAAGGCCGAACCGGGTAATGGTGGCTGTCTTAGGGACGTCGTCGGGATGGACCGGGATCTGGTTATAACCCCGGACGAATTCAACCTTCGAATAGAAAGTTGTGCCTTTCAAGTGCGTTGAGAAGTCCTGAATGTGGGGTACTGGGTCACACATTGATGCCATATCTGAGAGATCCGCCGTGAATGTGAGAGGAAATGGTCACAGCGTTCAAACACCTGTAATCACCACAAGGTCTCCAGCCCCTGGACGCTTTGGGCACCATGTGGAGCGGGGAAGCCCAAGGGCTATCCGAATGTCCAAGTCAAGGGTCTGCATACTGTATGTTCGGATGTCGCTTACATTAACAGCCGAGTGGAGGGGTCCTACCTTACCGACGCGGGTATCTCGGGCGGTCGGTGGCAGGATGCTGGTGATGGCACCGGAGTCGACGAGGAAATGGCGGCTAGAGTGCAGGTCATGGACGTAAAGGTGTTCGTTTAGGCCGATCGCGGTTGCCTCTACGGGCAGTCGGCTGAGGCATTTCCCTGAAACGAGCAGGGGCTTCGGCATCATCGGGCTTTGCACCGTAAAGAAGGTGATAATAACACCAGCGACGTCTGCTGGTGGCCGATGACTGGCCTTCTTCCCGATGTCTTCCGGGCTGCAACCTAGCGGTGGCTACCGGGCGGGTAAAGGAACAAACCACCCGCCGCCCAGTGGTCCACAACTCATCGGCTCTCTCTGCGAGCTGCTGGGGGTTGCTGAAATCGGCTCCCGTGAGCATCAACCGGACCTCATCTGGCATCTGCTCCAGGAAGGCATGCTCGAACAGCAAGCATGACCGATGCCTGTACATCAGGGCCAACATCTTCGCCATGATAGTGGAAGGGAGACGATCGCCGATCCCTTCCATGTGCAGGATCTTCGCTGCCTTGTCTCGGCGGCTGAGCCCAAAACTATGCAAACAAAAGAGCCTTCAGGCCCTCATACGTAGCTACTGCCGGCGGATCTCTCAGATATGGCATCAATCTCGAGGCCGACTCCTGTGGCAGGGCCTCCACAACGTGGAAATACATAGTCTCATCGGCGACGGTCCGATGTAGGGGAACTGTGCCTCCATGTGGGCAAACCAAACTTGAGGCTGATCAGGCCAAACATTTGGCAGTCTGAACCCAGGTAAGTCCTGCCTGGCGCCGGTTGAGTCGGCGGGAAAATAATCCTCCTGCATGTTTGGGTATAACAACGGTTAGACTCGTCGGGGTCACCAATTTAGTGGATGAAGAGATGACGATCGGTTTTCTTCAACAATATTTATTACGAAACAAGTTCACCGTTGCTACGAGTCTGATACACGCGACTGGCCACAACTGTGGTCGTCGAACAACTGAACACAAGGTATGGGAAAACTGCGCGGAAATCTCAACCCCTCCTGGGTCACGTGCGCGCAGCTTCTGACTGCAGGGTTCGATATTGGTGCGCACAAGCAGGTGCCGTTACAATACGTTGCTATGTTATTGGTCAGCCAGTCACCATTATCTCAGATCTCTCCCAGTGACACAAACAATCTTCCTGATATAAGTAGTGGCCAGAGGATCTGGGGTGACGGAGGAACTGAAGGAAACCCACATTAGGCAGGAAATGGTGTTGGATAGACTAATGGGACTGAAGGCTGATAAATCACCAGGGCCTGATGGTCTGCATCCCAGGGTTATTAAGGAAGTGGCTCTAGAAATCGTGAATGCATTGGTGATAATTTTCCAATGTTCTATACTCAGGATCAGTTCCTGTAGATCGGAGGGTAGCTAATGTTATCCCACTTTTTAAGGAAGGCGGGAGAGAGAAAACAGGGAATTATAGACCAGTTAGCCTGACATCGGTTGTGGGGATGATGCTGGAGTCAATTATAAAAGATGAGATAGCCGAACATTTGGGCAGTAACAGGATCAGTCCGAGTCAGCATGGATTTATGAAGGGGAAATCATGCTTGACTAATCTTCTGGAATTGTTTTAAGATGTAACTAGGAAAATGGACAAGGGAGAGCCAGTGCATGTAGTGTACCTGTAATTTCAGAAAGCATTTGATAAGGTCCCACATAGGAGATTAGTGGGAAAATTAGGGCACATGATATTGGGGGTAGAGTGCTGACATGGATAGAAAAGTGGTTGGCAGACAAGAAACAAAGAGTAGGGATTAACGGGTCCCTTTCAGAATGGCAGGCAGTGACTAGTGGGGTACTTCAAGGCTCGTTGCTGGGACCGCAGCTATTTACAATATACATCAATGATTTGGATGAAGGGATTCAAAGTAACATTAGCAAACTTGCAGATGACACAAAGCTGGATGGCAGTGTGAACTGTGAGGAGGATGCTATGAGAATGCAGGGTGACGTGGACAGGTTGGGGGAGTGGGCAGATGCATGGCAGATGAAGTTTAATAGTAAGATTAAACGAGAACTTGCCAAGTTTTAAGGTTGATCTGTATTTTGCGAGGAGTCGCGGTGAGGGATTTCGTGAAGACCCCGCCAGCACGCATGCGCAGCATCCTTCAAAGCAGTGGTGTGGAATCACAGAACGCACCATGACTAAAAATAGTAAGATGAAGAACGTAGAACTTCCGAGTTGACCTTATGATAGAGGGAGAGAGAGGGGGGCACGAAATCCCTCACCGCGACTCCTCGCAAAATACAGATCAGCCTTCAAACTTGGCAAGTTCTCGTTTAATCTTACTATTTTACTTCGGAGTCATGTGAGTGACTTCGTGAAGATTTCAAAGCTCTGTGATTTCACGCCCTGGACAACGTCCATGCTTATCACATTGCCGCAAGTCTGACGGAGGAAGGCTGTCAATGCAGTTCAGTCGAAACTGGCTGAAAAAGTAATACAATTTATTAATCAAATAAAACAAACAAGCAACCCCTAATGGTTCCCAGCACAGCTTCTGCGAATGTCGCAGGGGCGACCAGTGGCTTATTGTAGAACCGTTGAAAGGTTTCTTCACTGGCCCAGCCCGCGGTGGCGAGGATGTGGTCCATGGGCACCTCCATGGCCCTCGCCGCTGATGTGGATGCAGCCCTAGTGGAATGAGATTTTAAAATGTTAGTAGCAACTCCTGCTGCATCCAGCACTACCCTGAGCCACCTGGCGATTGTCTGTACAGTCACCCGATGATGCCGAGGTTTGTGGCTGATGAGGAGCCCCTGCTCCTTCTTCCTGATGGCTCCTGTGATTCCGATATAGTGGTGGAGATGGGTGACTATGCAGAGAGAGGCATCTACAGGGTATGCCTGAAACTCCAACTGCAGCCCATGAACCCCTGGCCTGTGCTGCTTCAATAAATCTTGGACAAAGAAATTTATTTGACCAGGGGTGGCCACCATGCTGTCCAGTCACAGTTTTTGTAACGTTTGGACTTGTTGGGCTGTAGTCAGTGCCATCAGCATCACCACCTTGAGGGTGAGCTGTTTCAGTGGTAGCTCATTCATTGGAGCCCAGCTCCTCATTAGGGTCAGCACGATCCCCACATCCCACGTGAAAGTATATCTGGGTCGCGGAGGGTTGGTGTTGAACACTCCCCTCATGAGTTTAGACACCAGGTGGTTGGAGCCTATACCTATATCCAGGTATGAGGACAGCGCACTCCTGGCACTGTTGATGGCACTGTAGCTAAGGCCAGCATCGAAATGGAGGCCAGCTAGGAATTCCAGGACATCAGGTATAGTTGCTGTGTTGGAAGTCTTGTTGGTACGAGCACAGAATGCCTCCCACTTTCTGATCTGCGTGAGGTACTGCTTCCGAGTTGATTCTCGGCATGATGCTGAGATGAGTTCCATGGCTCCTGGTGAGATGCCCGCCTTGATGAGTGATCTTTTCAAAACCTGCAGGCCAACAAGTTTAGGTGACCATGGCATGGATGACTATCCCCCGTAATGGGGTGAGTAATCAATTTGGGGTGTTTCCCAATCGAAATCCATGGTTGTTTTTTAAAATTTTAACGACCATCGGGTACCATGGCTGTGTAGGCCAGTCGGGAATGATCAATATGCCAGTTGCAGAGTCCGGTTTAATTTTCTGCAATACCCGACTGATGAGGCAAAATGGGGGAAATGCGTAGCAAAACCATTTCCATCAATGGATAGAAAACGCATCCATTGCTATTGCCCCAGGGTCTGGTTCCCAAGACACATACGTTGGTATCTGATGGTTCAACCTGGATGCAAAAAGGTCAATATCTGGTGTCCCATAGTGAGCTATAATGTCTCCAAAAATTTGGGGGTTCAACATCCACTCGATGTTGTCATTGAATACTCGAGACCTGGTGTCCGCCACTGTATTAAGCTTCCCTGGCAAATAGGTCGCTGTAATCCAAATCAGTTGCTCCCAGCCTTGTGCGCTTGCGTCAGTTTGTAGCACGACGTCTGGGTTGCTTACTATGATGGGTCTATGACACTCACTAATATTGTCAACCCACCATTGTAGCTCGGTTCTAGCCTTTGGTGGTAACCGGATTGGCCGATCAAAGTGCCCAGCATTTGCTTTTAATGCTGTGATCTTTGTTCTTTGTAAATTTCGGTAGTGTAGTGGTCCGAATTGGGCAGCTGGGAATGTAGCTACCAATTTCCCTATTACTTTAGCCGTTTGCCGAATGGTCGGTACCCTGGCGCAAGTAAGACTGTGGCACTCTTCTTTTATAGCAGTAGCTTTATTGGTTGGGATGGTAATCTTCATTAAGTTGGTGTCTAGGGTGAACCCCAAATAATCCATAACCCGTACCGGGTGCAATTTTGACTTGTCTGGATGGATTACAAATCCCAGCTTCTTGAAGAGAGCCTTAGTTGCAGCCACTGCCCGTGTAGCCAATTGGAGGGTCTAACCCACTATAAGGATATCAACCAAATATGCCAGAACCATATAATTTTGTTGTCGGAGAAGAGCCAATATAGGTTTTACTAATTTTGTAAACAGCCTAGGGGCTGTGGTGATTCCATTGGGCAATGCCTTGTATTCCCATAATTGATTCTTCCAGACAAACTTTAGAACTTTCCTGTGACCTTAGAGATGGGCACCGTATAGTATGCATCTTTTAAATCAATGCATGCCATAAAGTACCCTAGGTAAAGCATCTGCTTGGCTGTTTCAAAAGTATCCATTTTGATGTGGGTATATTGTACAAAAGTGTTCAGCTCAGTTAGGTCTATTATAATCCGACATCCCCCATCTTTTTTAATTCTGGTGAAAATGTTGGACACAAACTCAATAGGTTCATGCGTGGCTTTGCCAATTACCCCTTTTGCTGCTAGCCGTATAATTTCAGCATGTCCTGCCTCTTTTTGGGATAGTGGGTGGGATTTTTGGGATTAGGGATGAGGCGAATGCTGGGTAGGGGGATTTATACCACCAATAAATTCTATAACATAGCCTTGAACACTTTGTAAAGTAAACTCATCTGTAGTGACAGTGTTCCATATTTCCAAAAAAGCCCGCAATCGCCCACCAATTTGTGCAGGAGGGGATGCTACGGTCTGAGAGGAACCAGGCCCCCTTACCTCCATGGTTAACGACGGTTCCTCACGTATGGCGTTTTGGGTGGACGTTGTGGAGGTTGACGGGATGGCGGCTGCATCGTCCATGCAGGCCGCTGTTGGCCTTGTCCTAAAAAAGGTCGTTGTGTTTGGGGAAGTGGAGGTGGATAGGTCCTTTGTGTCCTGTCCGGCAGTCGTGGTTTCCAGGTTGTGTGTGGCTGTTGCTGGTGGTATGGGTGAAGTCTAGCCGTAGGAGGTTTCATGAGGCCAGCTGTTTTGGCCTCCTCGTCCAGTTCCTTCACTTGTTTGGACAGGTCTCCAAACAATTGATGAGGCGGTGGAGCGGTTGATGGACGGCACAACCCCGCGAACTTGGGGTTGAGTGTGGGCTTAATGGAGCTCTTACGCAGGCAGTTGATCTCATACTGGGCGTTGCATAGGAGTGCCAGGGCATCTTGTTGTTCACTGGACACATTATCCCCGTCAAGGGTCCTAGCAAACGTCGTTATGCCCGTGGAGAGGACCTTTAAGATACTCTGGAGGCGGACATCCTGCATCCTGGTGACCGTACTCAAGTGTCCCCAGATCTGGGCATTAACCAAGGGCACACTGAGGTTGATGCAGTTCTCGGGCGGTTTTATTTTCTCCATAGTATCATTGAGTACCTGACTCTGGCGTTGGTGAGTAGTCAAGTAATCAATGGTGCCCGCCAGTTTGTGGTGCAGGGGTTCCCCTGTTTGTGTAGTTGCGGCAAACTTGCCCACCACGTCCAGCATATCCTCCTCATGCTCTGGCTCAGCGGTCACTGGCTGTCCCGGGTCGTCTTCAAACACAGCGGCTGGGCAACTGCTAGCACTTCTGGCTGTTGACGACGAGATGCTGAGAGGACTCCTTGCACGGCTTGTGGATGCCCGTGAGTCCCGCTCTTCCTGGTCCCGGTCCCGCTGGAGGAGTTGCTCCACTAAGAGCTCCAACCGCTCTATGCGACCGTCCCTGCTATGTGCAGCGGACAAGCCGACTTCCCCAGGCCCTGCGAAATCACTGGGGCTTCCACCATCGGATCACACCTCCATAAGGTGCTGTCTAGGGTCCAATGGCAGG
This sequence comes from Okamejei kenojei, assembly GCA_035221665.1. Taxonomy (NCBI): domain Eukaryota; kingdom Metazoa; phylum Chordata; class Chondrichthyes; order Rajiformes; family Rajidae; genus Okamejei; species Okamejei kenojei. Next base: position 8,219,228 of record CM069142.1, read on the forward strand.
TCATCATGGCCTACCGCCCGAGTGGGCTCATACGACTCCTGCACGGACTCTCCGCTAGTCTGTCTTCTTCCAGACTGTGGCGGCCCACCTGTCTGATACGAAGGCAGGTGAGTTGGATCGGCGCCGGCCCCCGGAACCTGGCTCCTCAGAATCCGTGCAGGCTTACCTCCCAATTTTTGGCGTGGAGGCGCATGGTCGGCCGCTCCCAGAGCTGAGCTGACCGACCGTCTACTACTGCCACCTCCGCCCTTGACCGCAGCCTGATGGGGTGTTTTGTCGGCGGCACCTGCTCCTGCAGGCCTGCTCGACGCAGCAGTAGATCTGCTAGACTGCTCTACGGCAGATCTCCCTGGCAGTGGTACGTGGTGGAGCACAGCTGTAGGGCCCCCCTGTAGTGCAGCTGTCTCCCGGCCCAGTCCCATCGGGTCTACTGGAACTCGGGGTGAAGTCGCTAGCGATGAGCGAGGCCCCTTTGCACGTACCTGTTTCCCCCCTCTTTTCTTGGGGGAAGGGGCCTCGAAGTCTGGATCCGTTGCATCCAGCTCCGGGGCGGTAAACCACTCGGGTAAGTCGGGCGCTAAAGTAGCGGGAGCGCCCGACTTCCGCATTCTTGCCCCCACATGTCTCGAAGCTGCCGGTGGTCCTTGCAGCTCCGGGGACAAGGGCCGTTGGCTGGTCGATGCAGCTCGGCTCCTCGACAGCGTCGCCTTCCTCTTGTCCTTGTCCATCCTGTGGAGTGAAGGTAAGTACTTACCTGCCGGCCTTTATGAAGGAGCCGGAGGAGAGAGCGCACTCCCTCCCCCCCAGCCTGCCGATGCAAATGCGCACGACGATATGCTGCGAAGTAAAATGCGGAGATCCACTGGTAGCAAAAACAGGAAGGCAGATTACTATCTAAATGGCGTCAAGTTGGGAAAAGGGGAAGTACAACGGGATCTGGAGGTCCTTGTACATCAGTCTATGAAAGTAAGCATGCAGGTACAGCAGGCAGTGAAGAGAGTGAATGGCATGTTGCCCTTTATAATAAGAGGAATCGAATATAGGAGCAAAGAGGTCCTTCTGCAGTTGCACAGAGCCCCAGTGAGACCACATCTGGAGTATTGTGTGCAGTTTTGGTCCCCTAATTTGAGGAAGGACATTCTTGCTATTGAGGGAGTGCAGCATAGGTTTACAAGGTTAATTCCTGGGATGGAGGGACTGTCATATGCTGAGAGAATAGAGTAGCTGGGCTTGTATACTCTGGAGTTTAGAAGGATGAGAGGGAATATCATTGAAACATATAAGATTGTTAAGGGTTTGGACACGCTAGAGGCAGGAAACATGTTCCTGATGTTGGGGGAGTCCAGAACCAGGGGCCACAGTTTAAGAATAAGGAGTAAGCCATTTAGAACGGAGACGAGGAAACACTTTTTCTCACAGAGAGTGGTGAGTCTGTGGAATTCTCTGCCTTAGAGGGTGGTGGAGGTGGGTTCTCTGGATGCTTTCAAGAGAGAGCTCTTAAAGATAGTGGAGTCAGGGGATATGGGGAGAAGGCATGAACGGGGTACTGATTGGGGATCTTCTTTTGTGTGTTGTGCACAGCCTAAAGTTGTAGGACAACTTGTTCTATTTGATCTTCCGTTTGTGCACGTCGAGTTGAATGCATTAGTTGAAACAGGGTGGACTACGGGATGGTTGCAATCTTCCACCCCTGATTGGGGATGATCAGCCATGATCACATTGAATGGCGGTGCTGGCTCGAAAAGCCGAATGACCTACCGCTGCACCTATTGTCTATTGTCTATTGACCTTTTGCTAAAAGCAAAATGGTCTCCCAAAATACCAGGTGCAAATGATCACTTACAAGCTGGTTAGGTTCCTGGAAAATCTACTCAGCCCTATTTTCTCAGCGCTCTCTCCCTCATTCCCTCGGACTTTGTGTGCAGCTGGGAATGAAAACAGAACATTTCTAAAGAGCCATAAAACTCCAATCTCAAATCCAGAAGTAGGACCATTTTGCTGAACACTTGCACTTGGGGATAACACCTGCACTTGCACCCAATTCCTGCTGCATCGCCTGGTGGCTAACTTTGGTGGGAAAGTTATTTACACAATGAGTGGTGGGTGCCAGGGGATGTGGTGGAGTCGCATACAATACTGGCATTTAAAACGCTTTTAGATTGACACCTAGATATCCATTGAATTAAATGATATGGATTATGTGTAGGCAGATGAGATTAGTTTAACTCTGCATCATGTTTTGTGTAGAAGTTGTCGGCCGAAGAGCCTGTTCTTGTGCTGTACTGTTTTCTGTAGAAATAAGGAGCTGCAGATGCTGGTTTACACAAGAAGACACAAAGTGCAGGAGTAACTGTGAAGAAGGGTACTAACGCGAAACGTCATGTATCCATGTTCTCCAGAAACGCTGATTGACATGCTGAGTTACTCCAGCACTTGGTGTCCTGTACTGTTTATGTTCTATTATACCATAATCTTCTTCAATGTGAGGAAGATAGATTATGTATTTAAATTTTTCTGTCGAAATTATTGTGGATGCTGAACTTAATATGTGGTAATGAATATCTATGGTATTAAGAGATCAGAATGTCCCTGAGTAAAAGCCTATAAGAACAAAGTAATTCAGGTTGTATAATTCAGAGTATTGGATTATAATTACAGCAGTTTCTCCACATTAAGATTCAGCCTTGGAAACAAGGTGACTTTCCCAGAGAGACTACTTGCAGCTGCATTTGACAGCCAGTCAAATTGAGCTTATTTTCTGTTGTCTTTCAGTTCATTTGCAATGTTAATACATTTCCTGTTTGGTTTCCAGTTTACTGATCTGACCAGCAACCATGTCAGTCGTAATCTGATATATTTCCTTTTGAATTGTGCTATTGCTCACTTGTCTGACAATGTCAGTATCAGAGTTTGCCAGCAGAATTTAAATTGTGCTTCAAGCTAGTTTTACCTTTCTAATTCTCTTCTCAATGATCCACTCTCACCACCTCAAGGCATTGACTCCTTTGCAATGGTTGATTGTAACCTCTGGTACTTCATTCAAGTTACTGTTATACACATGTAAATCTTAATAGTAACTCCCAGCAGGCTCACAAACACTGGAGGACATAGCACTGGAGATCAATTCTGAATTAATTTCAGCTTTTCCACATCTTTGATGCCAGTAGGAGTTATCAAAAATATTATCAAAAATCTAGCAACATTTTAAATACCACCTTTGCTTTGCAAAAGTAAACTTAATTCATAATCAAGTAGTAGTTCATATATGTACTTTATACCAACCATACTTTGTACTTCATTTATGCCTATCCACTAATACAATGTTGCAAATGGCTAACATGAAATTAGCTAGTATTGATGGAAGTCATGCTTCGACCTTTTTCCAAAAGTAATTTCACAGGTTTTGGAAACTGATTGGCAGTCTTGGAAGACCAGGGCAAAGAGCAGGCAACCTGACACACCTCTACATTCCTTGGTGAAAGAGGAGATATAAACACAGGGGCCCAGGAACTCAAATGTCTACACTGAAACTGGAATTGGGATGTTGCTTTCAAGTGAACATAAACAAAGTGCTGGAGGAACTCAGCAGACCAGGTATCATCTGTGGAGGGAAATGAACACAACATTTCATCTCGAGAATGAAACGCCAGTGACATGACCACATTTCACCAGAATTTAATTTACCACACACAAAAGGTAGCAAGGTCAACAAGGAAGTCAAGTTATTCCATCACTATAAACTACACCATTAACCTAACACCTGGTTCCATACTACCATAACACACCCAATAAAAATGCTATCAGTTAAGATTTTGAACTTACAATCATACGCTGTATCATATCCTCATACACTAGTTCTGAGTCTCAATCTCATATTTCAAGATCAATGCAGAGCAGCACAATGCCAAACATATTACAATCAACTCATGAACAGTACTGTCATTTTGGCACTGATTGCACTTTGAACTGTCACTCTGGCAATCTTTCATCAATCGGATTACAGGCCTTCCCCGGGAAACAAATGGGTTCTGTTTTTACCGATGTCCATAAGCTAATTTACCCCATATGTAGGAAAGTATACAAGAATATCTTGATTATGGCAAGAATACCTTGATTATACCTCTTCTGAATTCTGAAGAAAGTTCTCAACCCGAAATGTCACCCATTCCTTCTCTCCAGAGATGCTGCCTGTCTCGCTGAGTTACTCCAGCATTTTGTGTCTACTTTCGATTTAAACCAACATCTGCAGTTCCTTCCTATATCCCTTCTCTATTGTAATGAATGGCATCAAAAGCACATGACATTTTACATTTCCCTAATGCCTTATTCTTGTACAGGTGTATATAGATGGGGTGTTTGTAACCCAGGAATGGCCTGTACTTAGATTGGTTAGTCCCTGAAATGGCAGTGAATCCATAGAGCCTGTTAGCAGTCCTTTTTCACCATTGCAGAACTCATGATCGCACCAATGCTGCTCCACCAATATATTTACTGTCATCTGTTGCTATTAAATGTATTACAAAGTCTGCCCACCCCCCACAGATTCCTCAACTGCAAGTGACCAGGTTTCCAATTTAGAAGGATGAGAGGGAATCTTATTGAAACATCTATATTACTAAAAGTCTGATCTTGACCACTTCCTGTTGTTCTGTATACTGATTTTAGAAAAAACGCTGCCACTTACAGCTGTGCTTTTTGGCCATCTTACTCAGTTCCCCTCCGCTGCGCAGGACAAGACGATTTTTCCCATCGATGAAAAATAAAAGAGTTATTAGTGTTTAAAAAATGTTGAGATTATCTCTCCTGAAGGCCACGCCCCTTCCAGAGGGATGATAAAACCCGGAAGTGTTGAGTGCCTCAGTCAGTCTCTGCAAGATGGGGGAGCGAGAGGGTCACATCTCTCAGTCTGAGCTGTGAATAACACTGAACACATGTCTACTATACTGTGAATGGTTTTACTGACCTGTCAGTGCCCTTAATGTGGTTTGAAAATATAGTTTGGAAATGCTAAAGCTGTGTTGCCTTTGGTTTGGAAATGCTAAAGCTGTGTTGCCTTTGGTTTGGAAATGCTAAAGCTGTGTTGCATTTGGTTTGGAAATGCTAAAGCTGTGTTGCCTTTAATTTGGAAATGTTAAAGCTGTGTTGCCTTTGGTTTGGAAATGCTAAAGCTGTGTTGCCTAATTAAAGTTGCCTTGCCTAATTAAAGTTGCCTTGCTGTCTATATAATTGAAAGTCTAATCTTGACCACTTCCTGTTTGCGCTTTATATTGATTTTAGAAAACATGCTACCACGTACGGCTGTGATTTTTGGCCATCTTACCCAGAGTCCCTGTCCGCTCATCAGGTGCCGAGGATGTTTCCCATCGATGAAAAATAAAAGTTATTAAAGTTTAAAAAATGTTGAGATTCTCTCTCCTGTCAATCACGCCATGAAGGCCACGCCCCTTCTGGTGGGAGGGGGAGGGACTATAAAACCTAGAAGTGTGGGCGTGGCTCCATCTCTGCAAGATGGTGGAGGGAGAGGTCACGACTCGCTGTCTTTAGTGGCCTTGCACCCTGCTTGAAATGGTATGAAACTGCACTTGAATTTGGTGGCCTTGCACCCTGCTTGAAGTGGTAAGAAACTGCATTTGAATTTGGTGCTCTTGCACCCTGCTTGAAATGGAATTTCAAGGAATAGCTGTGAGTCAACTGCCAGCCCACCAGCCGTGAGTGAGCTGCCAGCACAACAGGCTTGAGTGACTGAGCCGCCAGCCCAAGAATCCATTTGGCCTACAATGTCCATACTAGCCCTCTGGAAACCAGTCTCTTCAGCCCACAACACCCATACTAGCGCTCCATATAGCCCCTCCCCCCTCCCACCACTGGCCACCAATATTGGAATTGGTGGAGAGGTGGAATATTGCGTTGGGGGACCAGCCCTCCTATGTGATGCTGGGACCCAAAGAAGTTCGAGGGCTTGTATACAAAATCAGGGGTGTAATGCTGAGGTTCTATAAGGTGCTGTTAAGGCCTACTTTGGAATATTGTGAGCAATTTTGGTCTCCATATCTGGAAAGGAAGAATGTGCTGACTCTGGAGAGGGTCCAGAGGAGGTTTACAAGCACGATCCCAGGAATTTGTAGGTTAACCTATGATAATATAATAGTAATAATAATAATATATTTTATTGTCATTACACATAAGTGCAATGAGATTTGGTTTGCAACTTCCATCCGATGTCATAACTTTAACGACTAATAAAATTTAGGTTTAGATTTAGATACCCTGGGAAAAAGGTTTATGAAAAGAACATTAAAACAGTAAAAGTCAAAACAGACTAAAGTGCAGATGTGTCTGTGCAACGTGACCATCCGAGGGAGACAGTCCATGGGGGTGGGGGGCACTCAGCAGGGCCGGTTCAGAGCCGCTATAGCTCTGGGAATGAAGCTGTTCCTGAGTCTGGAGGTGCGGGCGTAGACGGTCTTGTAATGTCTGCCGGAAGGGAGTAGTTCGAACAGTCCATTACAAGGGTGAGAGGAGTCTTTATGGATGCTGACGGCCTACCTGAGGCACCGTGTGTGGTAGATGCCCTCCAAGGCTGGTAGCGGTGTCCCAATAATCTTTTGCGCTCTGTGGACGACGCGCTGAAGAGCTCTCCTCTCCGTCTCCGTGCAGCTGAGATACCACCCAGAGATGCCATACGTTAGTATGCTCTCTGTCGTGCAGCGGAAGAAGGTCGTCAGCAGCTGTTGGGACAGACCAGTCCGTTTCAATGTTCTTAGGAAGAACAGTCGTTGCTGTACCTTTTTGTCCAGCGCAGCAGTGTTGGTGGACCATGGGAGGTCCTCTGAGATGTGAGTGCCCAGAAACTTAAAGCTGGACACTCTATCCACACTGTCCCCATAGATGGAGATTGGGGCATATTTCCCATTCTGTGACCTCCTGAAGTCGATAATCAGCTCCTTGGTCTTGCAGGTGTTTAGTGAAAAGTTGTTCTGTGAGCACCAGTCCGCCAGGTTCTGCACCTCCGCTCTGTATTTTGTTTCATCACCGTTGGTGATCAGCCCGATCACTGTTATGTCGTCTGCAAACTTGACAATGGTGTTGGTGTTGAATGCAGGAGCACAGTCGTGAGTGAAGAGGGAGTAGAGCATGGGGCTCAGTACACAGCCCTGTGGTGTGCCAGTGCTCAGGGTGATAGTGGAGGACAGGTGCGGCCCCAGTCTCACTGCCTGCGGTCGCCCCGTCAGAAAATTCAGGATCCAATCGCATATCAGTGAGCTGAGGCCCAGCTGGTGGAGTTTGGTGGGGATGACCATATTGAAGGCAGAGCTATAGTCATTGAAGGGCATCCTCACCAATGAAGGGCATCCAATGATGAGCGTTTGTCGGCACTGGGCCTGTACTCGCTGAAGTTTAGAAGAATGAGGGGGGGATCTCATTGAAACATACATAATAGAGAAAGGCTTGGATATAGTGGATGTGGGGAGGATGTTTCCACACGTGGGAGAGTCCAGGACCAGAGGTCATAGCCTCAGAATTAAAGGACGTTCTTTTAGGAAGGAGATGAGGGGAAATGTCTTTGGGTCAGAGGGTGGTGAATCTGTGGAATTCTTTGCCACAGAATGCTGTGGAGGCCAAGTCAGGGTATTTTTTTAAGGCTGAGATAGATAGATTCATGATTAGTACAGGTATCAGAGACCGGAAAATGGGATTAGGAGGGAGAGGTAAATCAGCCATGATTGAATGATGGAGTAGACATGATGGGCTGAAAGGCCTAATTCTGCTCCTATCACATGCTCTTATAACCACATTGCTGTCTTAAATTCAATTTCTGGTCAGCAGTGATCTCAAAGATATAAATGATGGAAAAATTCAGCAGTACCAATGATGATGGTGCAGGAATCAAATATCTGCCCTGGAAACAGTAATTGGCATTTTCTCATTTTTCATGAGAAATTGAAGCAGGACTACACCATTCAGGCCCTCTTGCCTGTTCTTCCATTGAATAATTCTTACATTTGCAACATGTTCCTGTTCAACCCACTTGGGTGGAGAATTCTAAAGGTTCACTACACTCTTGATGAAGAACTTAGTTCTCATAACAGCCGAGAATGGACAATTCATTTTGGGACTGTGATCCTTGGTTCTAGGCACTGCAGTTAGGTGGATATCACTTCCAACATTCGATTCTGTCTGAATGATGTATGTATCTCAGCATGGAACAAATTATTTCATCCTTTGTGGGTTGATGTTTTGCGCAGGTTTTTAAAATCAGTTTAAGACTATAACCTAACAGTTTATCCCTGGATATAGTCGGAAATGAATTTCCCACACTTTCTCCATGCATCTTTTTCTTTGTAATGCTAATCTTCGACTTATTTCATTCCCTTCTGCTCCCGTACTGTTGTTAGGAGCTGAGGTTACATAATTGCCAGGTTGCAGCACGCACAGCAGGCAACTGCATGTTGTGGTAAGTGCTCTGTTCTGTCCAACACCTCTAGAATAGTCCAGGCATTGCTTAAAACAAAACAATTATTAGTTCAATCACACTGCAAGTGATAGAATGAATTAAATAGCCATGATACCCTCTGCTGCAAGATTACAGATATGTATCATCTTCTGTCTAGGGTTACAAACATGGGTCCATAGGGTCACTTCAATGAAAAAACAATTGCTTACCATCAGCATTAAACCTTTGACCAATTACACTTCTGGAACTATTATACAACCTTAGGTTGGTGTTCTTGAGGGTTCCTGGTGTTTCAGATGGAATGGCTCAGATAACTCTCAGGAAGTTCATGGCATCATCATCAAGAGTTGTGCATATAGGGTGATGAAGGTAAAATACAAAAGGCTGCACTTATCTGTGAAGCTATAACCCAGCACTTCTTTGGTGGAGAAGACGACTGATGGTAATAAACGATAGTTTATCTAATTTTTATCTATTTATCTGATAAATAGCTGATATTTTCCAGTTTGCTAAAACATCCATTCTCAGTAGGGCTAGTAAAAAACTGGTGCAATTAATCATTATTTCTAAAAGAAATTCCAGCAACCTCTATTCAAATTGTGCAATTGTAAAGAAAATTGTTCTGTCTTCCTTACAGTCAAGTCGCGTGGCAGTAAGTGACTAAAGTTAATTGGGATACATTAAGCCGAGCCACCAAAGAGTCGGTGCCACTGGAATGCAATTTGGAAAATTGATGTAAAGCAGAATCCATTCAGGATTCAGCAATAATTAATAGTAACAATATAAAAAGAAATAATGTTAAGCCGCAAATCAAAACCACAAGGAGACTGTGCCAGGTTTGACTCGGCCTGACTAGACTTGTAAAGCAAAATACTGTTACTTTTTCTTACTCCTGAGTTAAAAATTACACATTGTGGAAATTATTATTATTTAAATTGTGCCACGGATTTTTTGTAGCAACATCATACTGCATTAGAATGACCGCCTTAACGTAATGCTCTGTATCTGGAGTGAGACATGAAACAAAGACATAGTGCTGGTGCTGAACTACCTCTGTCACTGAGAGTACCAAAGGAGCACCTTTTCACTTTTTGCTGGAGCTGACATTGCAGCTTTTAACAGGACTGGCTTAAACGCTGTAAGAGCAGAACAGAAGAAACAAGAATAATCCAAAAATATTATACAGTAAACATTTATTTATCCAGCATTTGTGCATCCATATTTCTCATACAACCTGCAAAATTTTCTAAGAATATTTATCTCGAATATTTTTTAAAACACAGATTTGCATTAGGCTACAATTGGTATTTAAAGAATAGTGAATACATTGCATTATCCTATTTGTCATTTAGAATTAAATGAAGACATAAAGGACTGTAGATGCTGGAATCTTGAGCAAACATAAATGTTGAAGGAACGCAGAAATTCATGCAGTATCTGTGGAAAGAATTTGTGCAATTGTAAAGAATTTACTACGTTTCAGGTTGGGAAACTTCTTCAGATTGATTGTACTGATTGGACCAATCTCAAATTAAGTAGTTTTAAGTTAAATGGAAAACAGACTAGGTTATAGGCAAGTAGTCTATAAAGTATAAAGTATCCTTTATTGTCATTCAGACTTTTCAGTCTGAACAAAATTGCATACCTTGCAGTCATGACATAGAATAAAATAACAGAACACACAATTAACACAGTTTAACATCCACCACAGTGAGTTTACTAGGCACTCCTCACTGTGATGGAAGGCAAAAGTCTTAAAGTCCTTGTCTCTTCCCTCCATGTTCTCCCTCTGCGTGGAGGCGATCCAGGCTTTCGATGTTGGGCCCCCCTGCCGGGTGATGGTAAGTGTCACGGCCGAATCCGAGCTCCGCGAATGGGCCGGCTCAAACTCCAAGGCCCGGGGCGGTCAAAGCTGCCACCCTCCAGTCCAGGGGACGAAGCTGTTGTTGCTGGAACTCCTGAGAATCGGTCACC